>JASUUH010000245.1:0-727500 GCA_030449925.1 Citropsis articulata | reverse complement strand
GTGTAATCATATATTTTATTATCTACTTTTAATATATTTAAATAACTATTTATTCAAAAAAAAAATACTGATTTTGTATGCACTTTGTTGTAAGAAAATTTAACATTAACCCAACAATAGAATTAGGATTAAGAGTTTCTACCACAATAATCTCTCTATAAAACAATTATAATATGTTGACTTATAGTTTAAATAATAAATATGAATTATAAACAAAAAGTATGAATTATACTTTTATATATTAAAATAATTTTTTAGATTTGAAATAAAATTGATTAAAGACTTTAAATTGGTATATAATAATACTACAACATTTAAGGAAAAAAAAAAAGGTTACAAAGTGATTCTTTTATAAAAAATATTAAATTTTGTTAAATGGAAGACACGATAATAAAAGGGTGGGATTAGAATTTGGGATTATTCACATAATTAAAAAATATGATAAATATACCCATTTTTTTTCTTGAATATTACATAAACTAAAATGCGTGCATGAAGCTTATGAACTGCTAAGAACCGTTGGATTATTAGACTATTGAGCAAAGAAGACCAAATTACGGTGCAGTCAAATGCTGCTAAGTAAACACCCAGTTACTTTTCATTTCATTTCATTTTTATTTTTCAGCATGCCATTTCTCATGAGAGTTGCACGGGGTTTTTAATTAAATATGCCTCAAAAGTGTGATATTTATTTAAATATAACCCATACTTGAAAATTATCTAAATATACCTTTTTATGTGGTGCATTGTCTAAAATATCCCTAAAGAAAAATATAAAACACACACAACTCACCTCCAACACACTTTACTCTTTTTCACTCCCACAACCAAAGCTCACTCCACACCAGAAATCACTCATGAACGGCAATGCACTGAGATTTTAGTTTGCAATTGGGTGCATTATTCATCCTATGAATAAGGTATTTGAAACTTTATTTTCATTTTGTGTTATTTATTCATTTTGTTGACATTATGTTATTTTTAGGGTTTTGTTTGGTTTGTGATAAACAATAAAGCAACTCACATTTTCATTATATTTGCATCATATGACTGTTATTTGATGGATTTTATAACTTCGATTCGTTAAGCACAAGTTGTTGCGAAAATTTTATTACGCACCGATAGTACACGACATCGATCGTGTATGTATAGTCTTCATACGGCCTGCAGGTTGGTATTTCGCCGGCTTTGGTCATGTATTACAAATAGCATTAAAGCTATCGTTATATCTGAATGAACTCTTGACGGTGGTAACATTGTATTTAAATGTATTGCAGTGTGTAATTGTGGCGTATACATATATGCGTATCTTTGATATATATATGAGGCGTGGGTATTGTAATTTCCACGACATATATGGTCATGCTGTTATATCACATACATTGTACAAACTATCTTCTCAATCATTAATATAATTAATAAAAAAATAAAACACCATAATGCTTGTACATACTATTTTTAATAAGATCAAATATTTTTTCAATAGATATATCCTTTTACCATTACTAAACTATAGTCGTATGTTTTAATAAGTTACACAACTATTATCATATACGTATGAACTTACATACTATAATTGTGCATATATGAAAAATGTTCCAACTGTTATGAGATCCCAACATCTTATCAGTGCAAGAAAAATAGTTTTTGAAGAAAAAATATATTCTCTAACTGTTTACTGGACTATAGTTGTGTATTTTAGTCAGTTATACAATTATTGTTGTGTAAACTAGTAATTACACGACGTCTGTCGTGTAAAATAGCAATTACACGACGTCCGTCGTGTAAACTAACAAATACACGATGTCTGTCATGTAAATATGCAGGCAGTTCTACACTTCGTTATATACCTTGTTTGTTTTTGCTTTTGTATTTGTTGTTGATAGGTTATAAATAGTCATGCTACATTTTGTTTAATTCCCTCATATTTTGATTGATTTTGTGCTAATTTGTGGAAATTGTGTTTGAATTGATTTAGGAGCTGAAACATGGATGTTATGATGGAATTTGGACAAAAAGGCACGTTTTTGGCTTCCTTGGTGAAATTCAATGCTTGTTGGAGCAAATGGTGAAAGCTGACTTAGGAGACGAATCTTGAAGCAAAAATTCATGTGGAACTCATCTTTATTTTAGGAAAATAGGATAAAAGAATAAATATTTCCTATCCTATTTAGGATTTTATTTATTTGGATTTCCCCTTATTTGAGATTTCCTTATTAGATTAGAATTAATATTAGAGGTTTCCTTTTATTTGCAAAATATTGCAACACCTATTATAAAGGAAGCAAGGCGTGAGAGAGGAAGCAAGCAAAGCAAGAGAAGCAAAAAGGAAGAAGGGCGTGAGAAACAAAACCCTTTGGTCAAACAATTTCTTTTGTTTTGTTTGACCACCATGTGTGGCTAAGGTTTTAAATTCGGTCCAAGGGTTAATCAATTCGATTGTAATTTTGTGAGGCTTTGGACTTAACAAAATTTCTTCAATCAAGTAATTTTTATTCTCTTGTTCTTATTTTCTATGAATTATTTATATTGATTAAATTGGCCTTAATTCAATATTTATTTTCTATCGCTAGTCATGAGTTTGTGATCCGTAATTGTCATGAATGATTGAATTGAGTAGCAAGAGTTGGCTCATGTGTGTGTATATTGATGGCCACAATTACATAGCTTGCATGATAGGCTCAGGAAATAAAAATCTGAATTGATTAAATTGGAATAATCTGAATTAATTGATTTTGTTTTAGTCATTCTCATTATTCTTAATGCTATCATTTAATTTGATATGGAACGATGATGCCCAATTAAATTAATGGTAAGAATTGATTTGAGCGATTGTTTGAGTCTATTATATTAGGAGAATAATTGCTTTTCTGCATTAAGTAGACTAAGTTCTTGGATTGAGTAATTTATATTTTTGCCTATGATCAAAATTGCAATTAGATGGAATTTACACATTCTGGATTGGAAGTTTGGTAAGATTGATTTGTTTCTTAATTTTAATATCTTGCTTTTTTTATTATCAATTTCTTGTTAAAGAAGAACAACTTAAAATCATGAAGTCCTGATGACAGATTATCTTCAACGGCCGAGCAGCCTTAATCAATCGGATAGGTTGAATGTTGACAAAGCTAGCAGTTAGTCAGAATGAGAGCAAAAAATCGGCCGTCTCGGTTTTCCGCTCGGTTGTCCAGAGTTAGCTCGGAGAAAGAGGGAATATTCAAATTCTCAAAAAGCGGGTGTTCAAAGCAAAAAGAATACGGTTCTACTGGGTTTGAAGCAGTTTTAGGTTTGAAATTGATGAAGCGGTCTTGCAAATCTAGTTCTCTTGGGAAATTAATTTTATTTTAAACTTTGAAATTAATTGCATAGTTCTCTTGGGATTGACTGGTTCCCTTATTCGACAAGTTAGTTTGAACAGGCTGATCGGTATTTATTTGAAGAATACCGACAAGCTGCAATAAAATTTGGCGGCAGATTCTTGCGAAGTTTAGTTTCTCATCATGGTTGAGAAATTAATCATGTGTTCTCTTGGGATTACGACCTGGTTCCTTATTTACACAAGATTAGGTTTCTCATTGTTTAAATTATTTGTTTGATTTAGTTTATGACTCGTTCTTCTCAGACTACTAATTTGCAGTATAATCCTGAAATCGAGAAGACAGCGCGTCGATTGAGAAAAGAGACTAAAGAGAGAAAACGTCGTCTTGAGGAAGAAGCGGAGATAGATTTAACTACTGGTGGTACATCCATTTTTGCAGAAGTTGAAGAAAAGATGGCAGACAGAACTCTCAAAGAACTCGCCGCACCAGATTTGAATCAACAACCCCTATGCATTACTTTTCCTAATATTGCTAATGATTTTGAATTAAAATCTGGTTTGATTCATTTACTTCCTTCTTTTCGTGGTTGTGCTGGTGAAGATCCTCATAAGCATCTGAAAGAATTTCACATTGTTTGCTCTGGAATGAAACCACATGGTGTATCCGAGGAGCAAATCAACCTTAGAGCTTTTCCTTTCTCTTTGAAGGATCAAGCTAAAGATTGGCTCTATTATCTACCTTGGGTTCTATCACCACATGGAATGAGATGAAAAGACTATTTACGGAAAAATTCTTTCACCTTCACGATGCTAGTATTAGGAAGGAGATTTATGGCATCAGCGGATCGGCGTTGTGGAAATGAAGAGCGATTGAAAAGATTGTGCTAGTTTTCCCAGTAATTTCGATCAACTCCGTCCAATATTTCTATGAGGATTGTTGCCGATGGATAGGAGTATGATTATTGATGGTTGGAGCTTTAGTGAGCACTGACAAGCAACGATTGATTGATTGTGGCTGAAACTTACCGTGATTTGAGTACAGGCGGTGGAGGATCTGTCGAGCAAGTTGAGGTAAGTGATCTTAAAATCAAATTCTGATTTAGCTTTGGTCGTCAAATGGGCGTAGGCAATTGCAAGCGATGGCGTGTGGAATATGCTCATGGGCATCCTCTTGATATGTGCATTCTGCAAGACTCCTGCGAAGCCAATGCGTGGTGGGTTTCACAGTCGCTCGAAAGTATGATCCTGACCGAATCACTTCTGATCACGGATGGAGGATCATCAGCTATGGAAACCAGGAGGACAACAAAGGCCCTCGCCGAACTTCTAGACACCTCCGATCCTGCAGGACTCGAGCTCGACTCGGGTATGTCTTTGGAAGATATTGTTAAGAATCTTGCTATGATCTTGACTTCAGAAACAGGACAAGCATAATTTAGGCAAAATTACTCGATTGGCCACGTCGGTTAGTAAGTTGGGCTCGAAAGTGCAGAGATTACAGCGGAAGTCGGCCGAGGAGGCGTAGTGCAATTTCGAAGCGGAAAGAAATTCCCGGGATCACTAAAAAAAATTTGAAATGGCCAAGGAGATGAAGATGAAGAAGCTCCATAAAAAGGCGTGGGGTAAAATTGATCCTCCTTTATCTCTCACACACCACACTCCTTTTCTGGAGTTAGTTAAAGAAGATGAGCAAGAAAAGAGATTACGGACACGTTTAGGAAAGTGCAAATTAACATCCCACTTATTGGATGCGGTCAAGCAAATTCCCAAATATGCAAAGTTCTTGAAAGAGTTGTGCACCGACAAGAGGAAGATGAAAGAAAAGGGAAGGTTGAGGTAAGTAAGAATGTCGGACAATTTTACAAAAGAATATGCGAGGAAAAATGCAAGGATCGGTATGTTTTCATTACCTTGTGTGATTGGTGAAAAGAAAGTTGAGCATGCTATGCTAGATTTAGGAGCTTGATTAATGTCATGCCATTTTACATTTACCAATTAAAGTTAAATGACTTGCAAAATGGTGTAGTTATTGATTGGTGACCGTTCTTATATTCACCCACTTGGGATTGTGGAAGATGTTTTGAGTGCGAGTTAATGAGCTTATATTTCACTGTAGACTTTACATCTTAGAGATGGAAGGTAATCCTTCTTGAAATCGGCTTGATTTTGTTAGGAAGACCTTTCATGAAAGCGCCAAAGCAAAATTGATGTAGATGAGGTACTACTCGTCCGGTGATGGAGAAGTTGTTAAGTTTAACATTTTGATCTTTGTGAAACACCCTGCGATGTGCATTCTCTTTGTCGGATTGATGTGATTGATTATTGTGCGGGATGTTTTGCCCGAAAGTGTTGGGAATGAGCTAGAATTAGATGCACAATCTAATTTAGAAGGAATTTTGGATGAACTTAGTGTGACAAATTATTTTCAGCGGCGTTATCGAGCCGATAAATTCTAATCTTGAAATTTCCTCTACTAATAACAAGATGTTACCTTATGCGAGCACCAAAACTAGAATTGAAAGCTTTGCCAGATCACCTTAAATACATGTATTTGGGTGAAAGGGAAACATTGCTCGTGATTATATCAAAAGGACTCACAAAGGAGCAAGAAGAAAGTTTGGTTAAAACCTTGAAAGAGTACAAGGTTGCAATTGGATGGACTTTAGCCGACATAAAAGGCATTAGTCCTTCAATTTGCATGCACATGATTCTACTTGAAGAGGATGCTAAACCATCATGAGAGCCACAAAGGAGGTTGAATCCCGCTATGAAGGAAGTAGTGATGAAAGAAATTCTCAAGTTGCTCGATGCAGGTATAATCTACCCAATCTCTGACAGTAAATGGGTGGCGATTCATGTTGTTCGAAAGCGGAATAACTGTGGTTAAGAACTGGAATAATGAACTTGTACCAATGCGTGTGCAAAATGGTTGGAGGATGTGTATTGATTTTAGGAAGCTTAATCAAGTCACTAGAAAAGATCACTTCCCTCTACCTTTCATTGACCAAATGCTAGAGAGATTAGCTGGAAAGTCTTTCTTTTGTTTTCTTGATGGGTTTTCAGGTTTTTATCAAATTCCTATTGCACAGGAAGATCAGGAAAAGACAACATTTACTTGTCCTTTTGGAACTTATGCCTATAGGCGAATGCCTTTCGGTCTCTGTAATGCTCCAGGTACATTTCAAAGATGCATGATGAGTATTTTTTCTGAATATATTGAGAATTGCATTGAAGTGTTTATGGATGACTTCACTGTATATGGGGATTCATTTGATGAGTGCTTACATAATTTAACCAAGATTTTGAAAAAATGCATAGACACTAACTTGGTTCTAAATTATGAAAAGTGTCATTTTATGGCCACCCAAGGCATTGTTTTAGGACATGTGATTTCTTCTAGGGGTATAGAAGTTGATAAGGCAAAAGTGGATATAATTGCAAACTTACCGTACCCACCGATGTTAGGGAAGTGCGTTCTTTTCTTGGACATGCGGGGTTTTTATTGAGGTTTATCAAGGACTTCTCAATCGCCTTGCCATTAACAAATTTGTTACAAAAAAGGTCGAGTTTGGGAAGGAATGCAAAAGCGTTTGATAAGCTCAAGAATTGTTGACTAGCGCGCAATTATTCAACCACCTCGATGGGACTTGCCTTTTGAAATCATGTGCGATGCAAGCAATTATGCGATGGGGCGGTTTTAGGCCAACGGATTGACAAGAAAAGCCATGCCATCTATTATGCTTCGGGACTTTAAATCACTGCTTTCGATGATTATTCACTACTGAGAAAAGAGCTTTTGTCAATTGTTTTGCTTTGGATAAATTTCGTTCTTATGTGCTTGGTTAAAGTTGTTGTGTATTACGACCATGCGAACTTTGAAGTATCTTTTGGCCAAGAAAGAATCGAAACCAAGGCTGATTCGGTGGATTTTACTTCTCGAGTTTGACACGAAGATAAAGGATCGAAAGGGTGGAGAATTACATTGCGATCACTTGAGTCGATTGATAAGGGAGGAAGATGATACACCTTTCAATGATGACTTCCAGAATGAGTATTTGTTCAACTAAAAGGTATGATTCCTTGGTATCTTGATATGGTAAATTATTTGGTTCTGGAAGTCTACTAGCGTCTTAGTAAGTCTAGGAAAAGCTAAGATTAAGAGTGAGTCTAAGTACTATGTTTGGGACAAACCTTTTCTTTGGAAATATTGTTACGATCAAATGATTAGGAGATGTGTGCACAATGAATTCAATCTATCTTAGCCTTTTGCCATGATTATGCATGTGGAGGACACTTTGGACTGGAAGCGGACCGCTAGGAAAATTTTAGATAGTGGTTTATATTGGGAATCTTTGTTTAAAGATGCATATGAATTTTGCAAAAGTTGTGAGAGATGCCAAGAGTAGGGCGTTAACACATGAGAATGAAATGCCTCGAGTTCCAATTCTTATTTGTGAAATATTTGATGTATGGGGCATTGATTTTATGGGTCCTTTGCCATCATCTTGTGGTTTTTCTTATATTCTTTTGGCTGTGGATTATGTTTCGAAATGGGTGGAAGCAAAAGCCACCAAAACTGATGACTCTCAAGCTGTTGTAGGTTTTGTCAAGGCTAACATTTTTGCTAGGTTTAGAATTTCAAGGGCAATTATTAGTGATCAAGGAACGCATTTTTGCAATAGATCGGTTGAAGCTTTGATGAAGAAATATAGAGTGAATCACCGAGTTGCTACTGCATATTATCCTCAAACCAATGGACAAGCCGAAGTCTCCAATAGAGAGGTTAAATCTATTTTGGAAAAGACGGTGAATCCAGGAAGAAAGGATTGGAGCCTTCGTTTAGATGATGCTCTTTGGGCTTACCGCACGGCTTACAAAACTCCTATAGGTATGTCTCCTTACCGAATTGTGTTTGGTAAAGCGTGTCACTTACCGGTGGAAATCGAGCACAAAGCCTATTGGGCGGTGCGGCGATGTAATATGGACTTAGACAAAGCCGGTATGTCGAGATTGTTGCAATTGCAAGAGTTAGAGGAATTGAGGTTAGATGCCTATGAGAACTCAAGAATTTATAAGGAGAAATCCAAGTTGTTTCACGATAACATGCTTGTTCGGAAGCAATTTGAGATTGGTCAGAAAGTTTTGCTATATAATTCTCGATTGAAGCTCATGCAGTAAGTTTCGTTCTCGATGGGTTGGTCCTTTTGTTGTTATTAATGTGTTTCCTTGTAGTGCGATGAGATTAAGAGCTTGGACTCGGACAAGATTTTTAAAGTGAATGGCCATAGGTTGAAAATCTATCATGAGGTGAAATTGCTCCATGTCTCATCGGAGTCAATTTAGGTCATCCTCGTTATTTGGATACTTGATTAAACTGCGACTCGAGCAAAACGACGTTAAAAAATTACGCTATTGGGAGGCAACCCAAATATTTTCTTTATTCTTGCTTTTGAGTTTTTATTTATTTATTATTTTTGGTTTTCTTTACTTTTGTTGATTTTATTTTAAGCCTCTAGATGTTCTTGATGCAGAAGATATATTTTGGACAGGAGATTAACTCTAATCAAGCGTGCTCACGCCATTTTACAGTTTTCCTTGGCACCCTCTCCCTAGATCATTCGGGTCCACACTGCTCACATTTAGGGGAGTTTCTTCTTCCCTTCTCATTTACTTGTCATTTCATTATTATTAATTTTTGTGAGCCGTTTACTTGTTGATACATTGAGGACAATGTATTATTTAGGTGTGGGGGAGGATTTTGGCATGTTTTTAATTTGTTCTTAAAAATAATAATATTTTTGTGTTTTAAGTCTTCTCAATATCTTGGAATACCTTGTAAGCTAGGGGTACATCTTTGTTTTGAGTTTTAATGCATGAAAGAGGTAAGCATGAATAGTATTTTTCTTTAAAATTTTCGATGGTATCGCATTTATTTGTTGATTGAAAAGTGCACAAGACTTGATGCAAAATAGACACTCTAGTGAGCTTTCGAGCCTAAGAGCAACTTATTACATTTTTGCTCCGTTTATTTTTGTTGAGTGTATCAAACTTAGTGTGTTTATTCTAGAACTTACTTATGAATGTATGTTGAGACCACATTCTTGAATTGATGCTTAAGTGTGATAAGGGCAATTAGGTTTAATCAATTCTTAGACTCTAAAATACCCGCCTTTTATTTTCCCTTAGTTAGCCCCTTTGAGTCTATTTTCCCTTTTTGTTTGCTTCTAACACATTGTTTAACCCAAAGCCTTTTTGTTTGTTATCCTTGTTTTCTTTCTACCCTGTCAAGACAAGAGTGAAGTAATTGCATGATAATAAAAAAAAAAAAAAAAAAAAAAAAAAATTAAAAAGATTGGAGAATTATTTGCAAAAGCAATTGAATTATTAAATTGTTTCTCCAAGTGTTTTAAGTGCTTAAATGTGGGGATAAATTTCATTGTTTTAGAAGTGTGTTTGTTTATTTTGTTTGTGAGGCATCTAAATCATGCATGTAATTAACTCTTTGTCTTGATCGTTAAACCCTTAATCTTTCCTTCTGCCATACCCTTACCTAAGCCCCATTTCAACCCTTGCTAAGTCCCTTTGATTTTTGCATCATATTCATATGCATTTGATTTAATTCATTTGCAAGCCTATGGTAATAATATGCTATGTTTTGATTTTGAGAGTAAAACACGCACCCTAAACACTTTGAGAGCATTGAGCGAAACCATGCGAGGGTGTTAAGTCTTGCTGCGTTTGATTTTGATGAATTGATGTGATGCTTGTGTTTTTGGTTACAAATTTTATCCTATGAATGCTTTTTCTCTAGATTGTCACTATGATTCAACTCATTGATGTGTGTTTAGCTTTATTGGTATTCTTGGATATTGAATGGTTTGAAAGGAGATCAAAAGAGGATTGGTATGATGATTTAAGATATGCTTGAGGACAAGCATGGTTTAGGTGTGGGGGAATTTGATAGGTTATAAATAGTCATGCTACATTTTGTTTAATTCCCTCATATTTTGATTGATTTTGTGCTAATTTGTGGAAATTGTGTTTGAATTGATTTAGGAGCTGAAACATGGATGTTATGATGGAATTTGGACAAAAAGGCACGTTTTTGGCTTCCTTGGTGAAATTCAATGCTTGTTGGAGCAAATGGTGAAAGCTGACTTAGGAGACGAATCTTGAAGCAAAAATTCATGTGGAACTCATCTTTATTTTAGGAAAATAGGATAAAAGAATAAATATTTCCTATCCTATTTAGGATTTTATTTATTTGGATTTCCCCTTATTTGAGGTTTCCTTATTAGATTAGAATTAATATTAGAGGTTTCCTTTTATTTGCAAAATATTGCAACACCTATTATAAAAAGGGAAGCAAGGGCGTGAGAGAGGAAGCAAGCAAAGCAAGAGAAGCAAAAAGGGAAGAAGGGGCGTGAGAAACAAAACCAGCGGCTGGAACTTGTTCTTTGGTCAAACAATTTCTTTTGTTTTGTTTGACCACCATGTGTGGCTAAGGTTTTAAATTCCGGTCCAAGGGTTAATCAAATTCCGATTGTAATTTTGTGAGGCTTTGGACTTAACAAGAATTTCTTCAATCCAAGTAATTTTTATTCTCTTGTTCTTATTTTCTATGAATTATTTATATTGATTAAATTGACGCCTTAATTCAATATTTATTTTTCTATCGCTAGTCATGAGTTTGTGATCCGTAATTGTCATGAATGATTGAATTGAGTAGCAAGGAGTTGGCTCATGTGTGTGTATATTGATGGCCACAATTACATAGCTTGCATGATAGGCTTTAGGGAAATAAAAATACGAAGTTGATTAAATTGGAATAATCTGAATTAATTGATTTTGTTTTAGTCATTCTCATTATTCTTAATGCTATCATTTAATTTGATATGGAACGATGATGCCCAATTAAATTAATGGTAAGAATTGATTTGAGCGATTGTTTGAGTCTATTATATTAGGAGAATAATTGCTTTCTGCGGCTTTTCCGATTAAGTAGACTAAGTTCTTGGATTGAGTAATTTATATTTTTGCCTATGATCAAAATTGCAATTGGATGGAATTTACACCCTTGGATTGGAAGTTTGGTAAGATTGATTTCTTTGTTTAATTTTAAAGTCTTGTTATTTTTATTTTATTTTATTTTATCAAATCCTTGTTAAAGAAGAACAAATTAAAATCAAGAATACGGCGAACCGTTAATCACTAACGGTGAACCGTTAATCACTATCGGATAACCGTTAATCAACAAACGACTAACCGTTAGTGGACAGAACCGAGAGTTTCAGAATTCGGCTTACCGGTTTCCTTAACCGGTTGTCCGAATAGCTCCAGAGAGAAGAGAACCAAAACTTCGGTTTGCCAGTTACGCTAACCGGTTAGCCGATTGTGTCCAGAAAGGAGAGAAACAAGAAACGGTTTTCCGGTTTCCCTTAACCGGTTAGCCGATTAGTTCCAGAACCAAGCCAATCAGCAAACGGTCTTCCGGTTTCCCTTAACCGGTTAGCCGAATAAAGTTAGTAAGTGGACAGCAAGCAACCGGTTTGCCGGTTTCCCTTATCCGGTTAGCCGGATAATTCCCAGAATTCTTCAAACAATAAACGGCTTACCGATTTCCTTTACCGGTTATCCGTTTTGAGGCAGAAAACTTTGCAAACCTTGAATTCTTGGGAAATTAATTTTCTTTTGTTTTTGTTTTAAACTTTGAGAAATTAATCACATAGTTCTCTTGGGATTCGACCTGGTTCCACTATTTCTATAAGTTAGTTTAGGTGAATCAGTATTTATTTTGAAGGGCTTCGACAACTCTGTCAGTTGTATAATTAATTGTTACATTATTGTAGGAAATGACTTTAGTACGTGTGCCTATTATGTTTTGTGGTGAATGGATTGAGCAAAATGGCCATTATAGATTTAATGGTACAGAGGCAAGAGGGATCATGGTGCCCCGTTCTACAACGTATGCACAATTGATAGAAAGAGTATCTCGAGTTATTTGCATTGATATATCTGAATTTGACATTGAAATGAAGTTCAAGCTTAAAACATTCGATCCAATGCCGCCCGTTCCAATTATGAGTGATGATGATGTAGATTATTTTCTAGAGGAAACAATTAGTGGAGCTGAGTTGAAGATTCCTCTTTGCATTACCTACCAAAGAAAACAGATTTTGGTGACCCCTATTACTCATGTTGACCCTAGCTTTGGGCCGAATAGCTGTCCACGAGAACCTATTCAACCATATGTTGGAGGTGAAGGCTTAAGCCCAAACAATTTTGTTGTTGAAGATCAGTCAATATTAATACTTTTATATATCAAACCTTAAAATCAACCCCTTGAGATTCTGAGGTTGAAGACTCCTCAAGTTGAATAAGCCTATTCAATTTATTGTCGATCACATTAATATGACTGATTTTCCCCTCAATGTTATCAATCTTTGTGTCCATACTCTTCATGGTATTTTCCATCTTCACAATATTTTCTTCAATATTTTGCATGCGACAACTAAGATGATTAACCTTCTCCTTGAGGATAGACCCACGAAAGGTACGGGAGGCATTTCCAGATGGACCACCCTGACATGTATGAAAAATTTTGAAATATTATATTAGTCATGATGTAATCGTGTAAGGTATCCATTACACAACCACAGTCGAGTAAAGTATCTTTTACCAAAATATAGTCGTGTACAGTAGAAAATTAAGTAGTGAAGTAAAAATATTGAAGCAAATATATATTTTGAGGATTGAGAAATTAAAAAAAAAAACCATAAACTAAAATAACTAACCTTAATAGAAAATGAAACAAATATTACAACAACAAAGCAATCAAATCAAAAGTTTCAAAGTCGATGCTCACAAATAGGCTCCAACTTAGATTTTTTTTAACTAAGTAATGAATTAACTGGATAATAAATAAGATAATATCTACGTATTATGTTACTTACTCCCTGCATAATAGATATGCATACATAGGTAAACAATTTAGAGCACAATTTACAGCATAGTTTAATATGATAGCCCCTTACCTTTTTTTTGTGACCATAGCTGGTACTGATACTGATTCATTTAAATGTTGTGGAAGCAATGTTGTTGGAGCACTGAAGGTGGGTGCACCATCTGAATCACTATCATCCGGAGGACCATCAAAACTATTTAACTCACTATCGTGTGATTCATTATTATCATGTGAAGGATTTGCCTCTGGATGACTATCTAACTCAATAGCATTATCATTCTCTTCACCGATCTCTTCAAGCCACTCTTCTTCACTAAAATACCTCATGTAATGCTTATTTGCCTCGACATCTCCGGTAGCATGTAATTTTTCTATGAAAACCATCCTGGAGGCTTTTTTATTCAATATCTTCATTTGAATCTCTTCAAAATCTCTAGGCTTTGTCGATTTCCATCTCAAAATCCTTGGAAATAAATCACCATAATGCTTTGCACATTTATCACCAATGACGGAAACAGCTTCATATGCCCATACATGTATAGTCAATGGCACAAATAATTTTCAACCTCTCAAGAATTGGTAAATTATTAAATAGAAAGATGATGCTAACTATTATAAATACTTTAAAGTCAAGATCATGGATTGAAATTGGAGAGTAATTTTTATTGATTCAACACAATATATTACAACAGTAATTGTTAAGCATATATTATATGATCTCCAGTAATTGGTATCACACTAGCAAAAAACCGCTATAAATCTATTACTTAAATGAATAGCTTATTGAAGTTATATATGAAAAATACTTAAATATTCTCAATTTGCAAATACAATAAATTTGTTAGGCAAAACTTAATTGAAATAAAATAAAACCATGAACACTTATTGAACTACTCGGTAAGCGATATATAAATTAGTTTAGTTTTGTTACTAGAAAAGCATGAGGGAAACCATGCAAACTTTATGTTGCTCTTTTGTATTTAGAATCTGCAGTTGACTTCTTCTTAGACTTTTTGAATTTAGAATCTGCAGTTGACTTCTTGTTAGACTTTGCTGCACGCTGTACAACGCCTTTTCTCAAACTCTCAATGGTCATCTCGAAAGAAATGTGTCCCCAGGGAAATTCATTAAACTCAGTAAAATTATCCACAAGGAGTACATTAGTTTTATTTATATGATTTCTATTCTCCTTTCCAAGTAACACGGACTCAAGAAAATATAGCATAGCCAGCTTGACCATTTTCATGTCATCATCTGACTTAGCTGCTAAGAACTTTGTACGAAGTTCTTTTGTTGTGATTGCACAATTTCCACCTAGGAACTCATCAACTATTCTGTCATCATCGTCATTATTTTCAGTATCAGGCTCATATGATGGACTGCAATCTAAGCCTATCACCAAGGCAAACTCCTCTAATGAAAATCGAATATTTTTACGTCCGATCCTAAACCACATTGCCTTTTCATCTGATTTCACTTCTCTCAATAATACGCTGTGGAGTAACTGAGCAGAAAACTTTAACTCTTTCACATCTAAAAAATGACCAAAACATGAACGCCTGAAAATATTTTTCTGCTCCTCAGAGAGTCTATTTTTAATGTCCTCCACTGCCTCTAGTGATGATCGGTTTGAAATCTTTGCTTTAAAGTATTCAGATTCCTTGATTTTCGGTTCCATCTGCATAAATACAAAAAAATTTATTAATAAATATATAAAATGATTGAAAAGTTGCATAATAATATATTTTAAACTAATCATAAAAATTACACGACATACCAGTCGAGTTAATCATTCATTGCACTGCAACAGTCGAGTAAAGCATGTATTGAACTACAATCCACTATATAAACCATAGATTCTTTGTAACATTGAAAATAAAGTGTTCGTACCCGACGCATGTCGAGTGAAGAATCCTTTACAAACTGCAGTTGAGTAGAGAACTAATTACACGAATATAGTGGAGTACGGTGTTTATACCCGACTACTGTCGAGCAAAGTATTATTTACACGACTGCTATCGAGTAAAGTATTATTTACACGACTGCTGTCGAGGAAAGATTTATTTACACGAAAGATGTCGAGCAAAGAATTATTTACACGACTGCTGTCGAGTACAGAATTCTTTACACGACTCCTCTAAGAAGCAAAAGTTGTCTTGCTAAATACCGAAGCATGGCTATTATGTCAAGAATGTGAGAACCAAAGAGGATCAGAGAAGCACACTTCAAATTCAATATCAATGGTATAATTATCTATAAGAAACAACTAACAAAATCACATCTTCACTAGAGATCTATATTTTTTACAAGGCTAGGCTCATCTGAAGCTTTCTCTAGATCAGCACTAAACTATTAAACACTTCTTTAAATTACTGAGACAAAAACTATTGAATCTCTCTAACGGTCTCATATAAACTCAGCATTTGATTCTCTTTCACTAACAAATATGTAGTAGATTTGGATATGATCAGTCAAAAGAATTAAACTAGGGGCACATATAGTGTCATACATGATCCTCCAAAGAACATAAAATTTACTCTTGACTGTAATAAAATATAACGAGAATAAAACATATCTCAACAATACCTATCATGCTTGCTGCAAAAAAAAAAAAAAAAAAAAGCTCGCAATAAATAAAGTCATGCAAGGTCAATTGATGAACAAGTTTTCCCTCGCTACTACTTACAACACCAAGTTCTCAAGCATATATTCCATTCATCAAAATACCAACTAGCACCAGCAATTAGAAATCTAATAAACCAAAAGAATCTAATAGTAATCAATTCTCGGCTAAGGAAATTATTATTAAGGTGGAATTTACATATTGTCCAAATCTTACTGTAATAGACACTCCTGGACTTATTGCTCCCCCCCCAGGTCGAAAAAATCAAGCACAGGTCTACTCCCAGACCCCATTTAAAAATATTTTCAAAATTCCTTTTAATACAAAAATTAAACACAAAAGCTAAAATTCAAATTCTTTTTTATTAATTTCCTAAACTATAACACATAATAAATAACAGGGAACATAAATAACAGAGCCTGGTTTTCACAAGAGCTTGATTCAACAAGTCAAAACAGGCTGAAGTGGGAGCAAAAGAATTACATGATTTACAATTACTGCACTGACACAAAGCGATTTCCCCAGGGTCTCTCTGTAGAATGCAGAACCACTTAGAGAAGTTGCTAAATCAACAAATATATGCATCTATCATTTGATAATTCGTTGTAGTTAGTCAGTTATTAAATATATATGTATTTTTGACCGTTTGATTCTTTGATTATTTGGTGATGAAAAAGGAAAAATTGGCCACATTTTACCATGTAAAATAAAAATGTTTTGTCATACAATATTTCCTTCCGTACTACCTTCTTTGTAAACTTAATTTTTTTAGATTTTTTCGTCTGTTGACAGAAGAAATCTCTTGGTAAACTTATTATGCAAAAATTGATAGAATTCATCTGATGTAATAAGGTAAGACACTGAGAATTATAATAATTGAAATTCGCAAAAACTTCGTACCGATTTTAACAGATCGAGATTGGAGCAAGAGTGAGGGAGAAGAATGTTAAGCGGGCAAGAGCTCGCGGAGAGGAAACTTGGCTCTCAGTTCCTCAATGCATTGCAGTGCTTCTAACAGATCGCGATTGGAGCAAGAGTAAGGGAGAAGAATGTTAAGCGGGTGAGAGCGCGCGGAGAGGAAACTTGGCTCTCAGTTCCTCAACACATTACAGTGCTTCATCAAGAATTCGAACAGGCTTAGTATATTGAGTTAAAGGTTCAATCTCTGAAGCAAATCTAGAAGGATGGGTTGAAGGAGGCACTGATCGTGAGAGAGAATTAGGGATTGTGATACGCGATGCTGGTTGTGGGTGGTTTTGAGATTTAGGTTTTAATTAGGGTAATTTTGTAACTGCACATGAGAAAAGGTATATACGAGAAATTTTAGAGTATGGGGGTATTTTTAGATAAATACCCTATTTTTGGGGTATTCCACGGACAAATCCCTGGAGTTGCACTATCTATCTATTGCGACGAAGCAACACATTACATAGACTCAGATAACAGAAAGAGAGTGTTTATTGAAAAGAGATAGAGGAAGAGAGAGTTACCGCTGTTCTTGTTCTACTCCGCTTTTAGAGACCAAGTAAAAACGAAGAAGTTATAAAAATTTCTTCATTTCTTTCTTTTTTCATTTTTTAATTTTCAATTGTTGATTGGTAATTAGCGTACCCATTTGATGTTCTTTTGTTTGTTTGGTTTGTGTTCACTGTTAGGGCTTTTCTAACATTCACAATCAAAGCACATTACTCTGTTCCAGTGGATAAAGATCTCTAGGAAAAGAAAAAGATTGAGGAAAATCTGGTGAGTTTTGGTTTCTTTATTTCAATCTTTAGTTTTGTTTCATAGATTAGGCTACTGTTTGGCTTCTGGGAAAATTAAAGAAAATTGTTTAAAGCAAGAAAAAAAAAAACAACAAAAGAAACATCAGGCATAGGTATTTTTATAATTTGTTAGTTGTTAAAGTATGTGCTGAGAATGGTGATGTATATTTTTTTTTCAAAATGTGGTCACATATTCAATTGATGTAGCCATTAGTTTATTGTGAATTCAAGAGATTATGGAAAAAATATTGTAAGTTATTGGGTTTCTTTCTTTCTATCTTTATTTTTGTTTCAAAAGATTGGTGTACTCTTTGGTTTCAGGGAAACTAAAAGAAATTTGTTAAATTAGAAAAACAACAACAACAAAAGGAAAATCAGGCTTTTGGGTATTTCTTATTTGTTTGTTGTAAGTTGTTTACATGTGTGGTATGAAAGAACATGAACATTATTGCTTTTCCAAATGTTGTCACATGTTCTATTGATGTTGACATTTGTTATTGTTGAATTCAAATCTGAAATAGTGTGTATGGTTATTGTCCAATCAATGTTTTGTAATTGTGCATGTGTTAGTTATTGTTACCATATTAGCCTAGAGCGAGTCTTTGATGCCCTAGTTTACTTATCGCGTGAACTTGGTAGTCATTATTTACTTTTATACTTGTTCTTATTATTAATTTATTTAGCAAGAAACGAACTTACAATGAATTTGGTAGTCATTATTTACTTTTATGCTTGTTCTTATTATTAATTCATTTAGCAAGAAAGGAACTTATAATTTGCATAGGCATTTTAGGATTAAAGTTAAAGGTTTCACTATACTTAATTAAGTTAAACCTACAATATTGTGTCATTGTATATGGTATTTTGTATTTAAGAAATGTGACGATATCCAAATGTTTTAAAATGGAGGTGGTAGCAATTCATTGAATATAATATCCATAAGTCATCTAAAGTAGTTTTATAAATTAATTCTTGTTCAGTTTTTTCTTTAATCTTTTCTCATTATGTAAACTCGTTTTTCAGAAAATGAATAATTTTGGGAAGCTAAGCAATGACATTTCGTCGGATATTTTCTGCCATTTGTCGGTGAAATTCTTTTTTATGGCTAAAATGTGTGTGGAAAGGGTGGCAGCAACTTATATCCGATCGCATTTTTAGCATAGTCCAATCTCATAAGAGCGTATCAGTATGAGGATTATTCTTTGAACATATAGGATTTCACTTTGATCGTTGTAATTTATGGTACCATGATGATTCCAAAGCTATTACCTATATTCTTATTGAGATTGGAGTTGGTGAGCACTTAGTCTTCAATTTTCTGCCTGAGGATGTTATGGTATTGACCTCTTGCATTGGGCTCATTTGCTGTTGTTTAGTCACAAGTTTTGTCTAATCTGACATATGTAGACCTTGACATCCACCATCATCAACAAAGAGCCATCTTTAAAGGACAAGGGATCAATTTGTGAACTCAAGTCTCTCACTGTTTCCAATAAATTGTGGAGGTAGCTTTGATCTTCTTCTCCCAACTCTCACATAGGCTTTGAGTATTTAAGTTTCCATTTGAATTTGACATAATTTTCTAAATACCAAACCTTCAGCATCAATTCAGTAACTGTAACACAATGTAGTTGACCATGAGATTCCTGAATACATGACTCAGTGATTAAAAGAATGTTACTATTGTAAAAGCGGGTTAGAGAAAAATAATGGTATTTTTGTTAGAGGGATCTTACATTGTTTGAAAGATGATCATGAAATCCTTTCATTCAATACAGAAAATGAGAAATTACATATAGTTTCCAAGCAAATCTCAAATTGATGCCATATAACATTTCTCATTTTCTATATCGAATAAGAGGATTTCATGGTTGTCTTTCAACCAACGTAAGATCTCTCTTATAAAAATACCATTATTTTTCTCTAATTTGCCTCTACAACAACAACGCTCTTTTGATTACTAAATCATGTATTGGGGAATCTAATGGTCAACTGCATTGTTTTACAGTTATTGTAATCATGCTGAAGGTATGGTATTTAGAGGATTATTTTGAATTCAATTGGAAACTTAAATACTTAAAGCCTATGAAGGAGCTAAGATAAAAAGATCAAAGTTATCTCCTTTATTTACTTGAAATGTTGAGATACTCAAGTTCACGGATTGATCTCTTAGCCTTTAAAGATGGCTCTTTGTTGATGATGATGGATGCCAATGTCTACATATGTCAGATTGAGACAAACCTTGTGATTGAACAACAACAAATGAGTCCATTGGAAGAGGTCAATATTATAACATCTTTAGGAAGAAAACTACAGACTGAGTGCCCACCACCTCCAATCTCAATAGGAATGTAGGTAATAGCTTTGGAATCATCATGGTACCATAAATTCCAACGATCATATTGAAAATCTGTATGTTCAAAGAATAATCCTAATACCAGTTCACTCTTATGAGAGTGGGCTATGTTGAAAATGTGGTCGGATATAAGTAGCTACCACCCTTTACTTGAAATGGTGAGAAACTCAAGTTCACTCGTTTAAAGATGGCTCGTTGTTGATGACGGTGGGTGCCAAGGTCTACATATGTCAAATTGACGCAAACCATGTGACTGAAGTTTGCTCTATTCCTATGTTATCAAGTTCCTCCATAGAATGCCTTATTGTGGTTTTGTGTTCTCTAAGCCCAGTTCCTTTGAAATCGACGTAGACTGTAAGAACTTGTGATGTTGCTCGCTTACGCAGGTATGTGTAGCTATGAAAGATATGAGCAGCTTTTGAGGAGTTCTTTGTGTAACCAAATAACACTGTAAAACTTGATTTAATGCATATTGACTTCAGCACAATTTTCTCTTTTGAGACATTTGGATCATTGATGCGCATACGTTGGCAGTTTGGCTTCATAGTTTTTTTATCTTATCCTCTTACGCGATTAATGTGGTGGTTGTTATGCTTTAACTTGTTGGTATTTCCCTCTGTTCATGCTAAGGCTTTGTTTGGGATTGAGTTGCTGTAACTTTTAAGTTACAACTACTGTGAAAAAAATTGTAATATTAAAAAAATAATAATAATATGTAGTAAATATAATTTTTAAATAATAATTTCGAGAAAATTATTAAAGATGTAATATATTTTCTATTATGCGAATAAAAAATCATATCAACATAGCTTTCAAGTTACAACAGTTAGTGTTTACCGAACACTTAGAGGTGGGCGTTCGCCGGTTCGGTTCGGTTCGGAGCCAAAACCGAACTGAACCAAAACAGATCGGTTTTCAAGAATTCAAACCAAATAGAAACCGAATTTCAAAACCAAACCGAATCGAAATATTTAGATTTAATTCGGTTCGGTTCAGTTTATACATCTTCTGGATTTTCATTCACAAAAACATATCAACTTTAAATCCAACTATTAAATACACCTGTTACTCTCGCAAATGGATTCTCACTATACACACTGATTTTACACTCACAAATGAATTCTCACTATACACACCGATTTCACATTTATGGTAGCCATAACCCACAAAGATTCAAACACTAGCAGCACAAAAGCAATATACACCAGCACAAAAGCAATATAGCCCTCGAAATTCAAATACCAGCAGCCCAAAAGCAATATGCTGCAGTAGATTTCACACTTATAGTAGCCGCAGCCCATAAGATTCAAACAAACAACACAAAAGCAACCCCTCACAAGATTCAAACATAGGTAAAACAAACACACAACATAAATAAAAAAAAAAACACTTGTAACATCGAAGATGATGGGCTGACTGCAGGCGATTTAGAGTGATGAAAGTGAGACAAGCAGCTTGAATGAGGCGTGAGTGATGATTGATGATGGTGAGACGAGCGGCGAAGGCTGAAAATGTTGAGCTGAGTCGACTGACGACAGACGAGTGAGACCACGACATGATCGTGCTTGAGGAGCTACGTCCGCAACGGCATCACGTGAGAGGCTGCGACCGGGAAAGATTGTCTTGCCGCCATTGACCATGAGAGATAGATGTTAATTTAGGGATTTACCGATTGGGGTTGTTCTTTGTTACGAATTAGCAATTAAGAATGAAAATTGATTTTAGATTTTAGGTTTTTATATTTTAAATTTAATATATTTTTTAATTAAATTCAAACGAATCGATCGGTTTGTTGGTTCGGTTCGGTTTTGGCTCGAACTAAATACAAACCAATTGGTTTATAAGTTTTCAAGCCATTCAGTTTTTGTCATTAGAACCGAACCGAACCAAATTGAATTTTTTTTGGCTCGGTTCGATTCAGCAAAAACTAAACCATTTGCCTACCCCTAACTTTAGTGTTGTAGCTTTTAAGCTACAGTTGCCCAACTTTAATCCTAAACACACTCTAATTAGGATAATGTCCCTATTCAGAGCTTTTATCTCCCAAATCAATGTCTTGAAGGAATGACTAAGCTCTCCTACAAATCTACGACTGAGAGAAGGTTAACCATGAAAACCGTGTAGTTTCTGGATATAAGTTCAGCGTGTTTGTGCACAACTGATGGCTAAGATCTCCTGTGTATCAAAACTTGAAAGGGAATCATATTTAATTTGCATAAGAAGTAATTGATGCTTTAAAAACTGCTTGATGATTGTACCCCAGTTCTTTTGTTTTCAGCTCATTTACTAGCGAGCTCAAAAGCGATTGCTTGTTCTTGCAAGTAAACATTTTGTTACTCCAACGGCACCCAAAAATATTTAGTTTTGAGTGCGCATGATTTTAGTCTTGCATACTGTATGATTTTAGTCTTGCATACTCCATGTTTTCATTTTGATATTGAGAACCGTAAAGGTAAAAAATAGGAATGATCATAAGCTTGTAATAATTGAAGATTTTTGTAACATACTATATATAATGGTGTTGATTTCGTGCTTGATAAAACATGAAACTCATATCCGTATACTTAAACTTCAAACTTCCAAACTGTAAAACATGCCAAGCCTACTACTCCATAATTTGTAAACTAACAAATCGCCACATCAAAATTCGGTGCTTTGATGTCTTCTTTTTACAAAAGCCAGTAACATTTCTGCATAATTCTTGATGTTTAATTGTACTGAAAGAATCCTTCTTCGATTTCCAGAAAACAAAAATACATTTACATAATTTTAATCTTAAAAATAGAAACCAATTGGGAGGTAACCTGTCCCAGACTAAATATACACCAGAAAATGCCTTACTGGATTTATAATGCCGTTGCCAATAACCAATTACGACCTAATTTTGTAATTTTCAATTGTTATCGCTATTATCTACTGGGAATTCCCAAATGCAAAAAGGAAGTTTGATTCTTTTGATCAACGAGTGACACAGAGTTCAGTAACAAGCAAAAGTGAGAACACTTGGTAGCGCAACAACCATAAAGCAACTTCAAAATGAAAGAAAATATAATTGGATATCACAAAAGTATAAAAAAATAAAATTTGTACCAGCGTGATTTCTTTTTGTTTTTTACAAGTATGCAAAAATATAATATACACAATAAAACTTGTCAGGTGATGTGGAAAACACACAAACATCAAAATGGACATTTACATATAATTATTATCATAATAATAAAAATGCATTTGTAAACTAATCAATAGTACTACCGCTTCTATGTCAGTTTCACTCACAGTTGCGATATTCTAATCGCTTTTCATCCCTGCCAAAACCAAAAAAAGCAAATGACTTTCTCTACACAGTTCATAATATAATTATCAAAATATTTTGCACAGCAGCTAGCAGATTTAATGAGGGAAAAAAAGGTCCATGGAAAAGAACAGCAAACCAATTAATTGCGTATACAAGACCCCTAAGGTAAAGTTTACCGTCGATTGAACAAAAAAAGCATGCACCCAAAAAGCCAGTTTTTTATAAAGTCTAGGACCACTAAAATGTACTGCACAGATAAGTTGCACATTGAAAATTAAGAAATTGTGAGTTAGGTGTACAAATAATATGAAGATCTAAATGCAAGCGCGCACATACACACAAACACACACACACGCACGCAAAAGGAAAAAAAAAAGATATGAACAGTAAATGGCTAACTCCAAAACCCACATAATAAAGCATTCCAAAAGAAAACAAGCCTGAGTTACTATATGGAACTCATCTGTTAACTCCATTAGAGAGACCCAGTATAGGCAATGTACTGATGAGCTTCCTCCAGCATACAACATTAAATAATGAAAATCTCATGTACTAGTTGCCACACAAATAAATATGTTCGCATATACTTAACAAGAAGAAGGCACGTTTATGCAGTCCCTCATTGCATGGAAATTACCAATGGTAGTATGAAGAGCTCGAAGGAAAACAGGCTAGGAGGCACTACAGTTTCTGAGTTGAGAGGTTCAATCGGACAAAAAGAAATCGAAGTTTGCATATACTATTTTTTGCCTCAGAATAGCAAGGTTAATCTTCTATACTTCTCTTAGAATTCCACCAGCTACAATATAGATTAAAATTAAATCTGTAATTATTAGAGATACCTTTTTTCTCCTCTTATAAACTTCCAAGATTTGGTCTTTATTATCTATTTCCTCTTTACAAACAAACGACCACAAAGCTAGCAGCAAACATTGTTATCATTCCTCTCCTCTAATTTATATTAATCCTTCAAATTCAATTACTATTTAACAGTAAGCAAGAAATGCAAAATCATGACCAATAATCTCAAAATAGGATACTGGCACATAAAATCCATAAACAATAATAAAAGTAGCAAGTTCAATGGTTAGAATTGCAATACCAAGGCCTTCTTAATCGACAACTTCTTGTCTGGGCTTTGATGCTCTGCTTCGTGAATTAGAATCTCCATCATTGCTGCCACTTCCACTGCCACTGTTTTCACAAGTCCCTCTGCCGGGAAGCAGATGCACTGAAAAGCCACAGCAGCAAGATTTTGAACCAATGTTCCACGCTCCACAAGGCCTCAGCACTCCCACCATTCCAACGAACATTAACATCCAATGACCAACACTAAAACCAAACCCCAGATTGTAACTCAGATTCATATTATTGTTACTATATTTACTTATTATTATTCACATAAATGATGTGTTATTAATTAAGTGATTGATAATTTTTTATAATATTTTAAGTGAATTAATTGTATTATCTTAACAATCAATTAATGAATACTATATCATTTTACCTAATATTTAGAATAAAAAATTTGAAATATGTAACAATGTTTTAAATTTTAAATTTGGGAAACAAGTTGTAGTGCATCGAAAATAGAGTAATTACGACATAAGATAGTAAAGGGATCATATTGTATAATGAAATCGATAGTTTTTTTATTTAAGGTTTAAAATTAAGATGTAATTATCTTTTGCCCAAATTACTCATTTAAATTATAAATATACTATTGCCAATGAGAAATTCCAAAATAGAGAGCAAATTTTACTTCTCATTTGCCCAATTTACCTTTCATCCTTAGAAGCTTAGCAACTGACATATTTGATTAAATTTAGTAAAAGTGACATAATTTGTCCATTGGTACTGGCAAAACATAATAACAAAATTATAATTTGTTAATTGGTGGTAATATATAATAGCAAAAGTTGATGTGATTCATTGAAGAAAAAACAAAAGTGCATTAGGGAAAAAAAAAACATAACCTTCGTAAAATTGGTATATGTATGGTTTCATCATTGGATTCGTAATTTACAGTAAATAATTTAGGTAAAAGGTCATTACATCTCAATTTTAAGCATTAAATGAAAAAGTTATTAATTTTGTTATACGCATGAACGATGACATAGCTTAGATTAATGTATTGATTTATTTATTATAAGAACATAATAGTAATTATTTTTATCATAATAGTAATTATAAATAAAAATAAACTTACTATTAAAAAAACAAATAGAATTTACTAATGGGAGAAAAACTGAATACCAATGGGTTTTTTGGTAATCAGATCTGTGTGAAAGTGCTCACCATCAGCTACTTTGAAATGCTCAGCGTGGTGTTCCCAATAAAAAACATGACTTTTTTCAAACGATAAGGGAAACGTTAGGGAGCTTACTGTCCTTCCCCAACCCTCTCCCCCCAAAAAATCCTCCCCACCCCAAAAAAGAAAGAATTTAGTTGCTTAGTTGTCAATAAAAATTTTTATTAAAAATTATAAAATTACTTTAATAGACAAGTTTTTTAAAATTATATTATAAAAGGAATGAAATAATATTGTTAAAAAAATAAATAATGTTTTAAATATTTTAACATTTTAAAAAAACTTTTCAATGTCTATCTCAAAAAACCAAAAATTGAGCCTACTAATAGAAACAAAATAACTAGGGATGGCAATGGGGAGGGAAGGAGAGGGGACCAATCGCCCCGTACCCATCCTCGATAGTTTGTGTATGTCCCCGTCCCCTCTCCGTCCCCGTCAGAATTACTTGAGAGAATCTATATTCCCTCCCCGAATAATAACAGGGGATCCATGAGGGTCCCCGATCCCTGAATAACTAATTTTTTTTTTCGATTTTGAGTTAATTATATTAAAATAAAAAATTCAAATAAAAGTAAAGTTCGAAATGTATCTTATATTGACATTAATCCATTATAAAAGTCACAGGCAAAATACAAATTATCAAAATAATTATCTTTGTCAATCTTCATAATCCTACAATAAAAAGAAAAAGAATTTACTTCTATATCGACAATAAAATAAATGAAATAAATGTAGAAACTTAATTAATATTTTTAATAAAACAAAATTTTTGGGCTAATAGAACCTACCCGGCCTCTAATAGAATCTATCCGGCCTTTTTAATGTCTTAAATAAAAATTTAAGACTTCAATTAGTTAATTAGGCCTAAAGGTTTAATAATATAAATATTTTGATATTTGTTATTTTTACCAATATTTATAATTTTATAATATAATTCAAAATTTATTATTTATTTACTACTAAATTTTAAAAAATAAAATTAAAATTAAAAATTAAAATGGAAAAATGGGGAGGGAATGGGGATTCCACCTCATCCTCGTCCCTTCCCCAAATAAGAAAATGGGTAAAAAATTTTTCCTGTACCCTCGTCGAATGAGAAATCGGATATAAAATTATCCCCATACCCTTCCCGAACAGAGAAAATCCCCGAGGATACCCATCCCCATAGGAATTTTTACCATCCCTAAAAATAACTCATCTAATTTTCAAAAATCCTATTGAAAAACCAATTAAATAAAAACTCATTCCCGTCCTGAGTTTGTTCATAATCAGTATTTCAACAGTTGGCGACACATAATGACAAACAAGACAGGAATTATGCAATTCAAGCCAGGAATAATACAGTCCGAATGATACATACACTAACAAGGCATATGAGATGAATCGAAACTCATCATTGCCTCGCTGATCTTGATACTCGGCAGGGGGCCTCGATGACACATTTTTGAAGTTGGGATCATTCTCAGCCAGCTGTCGAACGTGCAAACTGCTCGAGGCCAGGCCCGATGAAGTAGTCTTCGAACTCGTAGCACCGGCGCCGGATGTTGTTCTCGACGACGAATTGAGTCCTGGCGCCGTTCACTCTTGGGGTTTGAAGATAGTTTCAGAGGAAGATGATGGGACTGAATCCGGCGGATCAGTGAAGAAGCGGGTCGGGCCCATGCCTAGAGGGTTTCAGTGGTGGTGCGGCGCAGCGCCACCGGTGTTTCTGCCGGAATGAAACGAAAGGAATTGAATTTTGAACAATTGTTACGTTGCATTAGCCATGAGGTGATCAGGGGTGTTATAGTCTTTTCGTGGTGTTATTATTAAACCGTAAATACAAAAATGATTAATAAATAATACATACTTACAGCCGACTACGACTGTACGCTATTGTACGATGGTTGATGATCTGTACGAGGAAAGGATTGTAACCTTAGCCTTTGTCCCTTAGCAGGGTTTTTAATTATATATCCTTTAATAGTTATAAAATTGTTTAAATACTCCGTTCCTTTTTAGTTTTCATGGATACCCTAATAAATATAGGTAAAGTCTTAAATATCCTTAATGAATGCATCAAATCCACTCAATTTCATTATCTTCATATTTCTTTCACCCAAATCTTTTCTTGCTACCGAAATTCTCTCAAAATTCCCTAAAATCTCTCAAAATCTCTCGTAACTTCTTTCACAAATACAATTATATACTCATTTCTTTAACACCCACTCTTTCTTTAATTGAAAAGAGGTGCATTATTTATTCAACAACTTAATAAGGTATGTTAATGTTGTTGGGTTTTAAGTTTTTTAAGTTTTAGAAACATTTAGAAATTTTCCTCACATTATAATGTTTTATCTTCATTTATTTTCACCATTTTTTCTTATATGTAGAAATATATGCAATGTAGGTTGTTTAATTATTTTTTCAGCAATATAATTTATTTATGGCGAAAATGATTCGCATCGTGAATTTATTTTGACATCGTGTATGTCATGTAGGTCGTGTAAGTAATATAGTCGTGTAAATCGTGTAGGTCATGTAAATAATATAGTCATGTAAGTCGTGTAAGTCATGTAAGTAATATAGTCGTGTAGGTCGTGTCGATCATGTAGTTACTTGTATATGAAATTTGATATTATTGTTTTTATTGTATCATCATATATGGTTTTAGTACGTGTGCCTATTCTCTTCAATGGTGAATGGATTGAGCAAAATGACGAGTATAAGTTCAAAGGTTCCAAGGCTAAAGGGATAATGATACCACGATTGACAACATATGCGGAATTGGTGGAGAAGATATCTCAAGTTATTGATATAGATACCTCGGAATTCGAAATCACAATGAAGTTCAAGCTTAAGACATCTGAACCTATGTCACCAATTACAATTCAAACTAATGATGATGTGGAGTTTTTCTTAGAGGAATAGCTAGTGGAATGGAGTTTAGAAACCCGTTTTGTGTTACTTTTGAACATAGATCAATTTCGACAGTTCCGGAAGATAGACAACCTTCACCTCGTTCCTCGTGGGAAGATAGTCATGCTTTCTCCAGCCACGTGCCTCCATCATTTCCTATTCTTAGTTCGAACAATTTTACTATTGTAAATGAATCACCAATTGAGTGTTTTCCTACTACGCAACCGACTGACGAACAAGAAGCAGTTAATGAATTTGTGATTGGAGTTAATTGTTTGGATGAGCCACCATTAGCTATTGATTCAGCACTAGGAGATAATACTCCAGCTACTATAAGTTCAAGAACCTCAAACAATGCACATGTACCTAGAATAAATTTACTTGCCAGTAGCAGTAATTTATTATCAACAGAAGTTAGTGGTGATAGTGATGTGTCAATGGTGAAAGAGGTGTTTGAGTCAAAGGAGGCATTGCAAGAAAAGCTTAAAGCACTAGCTGTGAAAAAAAGGTTCTAATTTAAAACCTCCAAGTTAGACAAGGATTTACTTGTTGTTGTTTGTGTGGATGACAACTGCAAATGGCGGCTTCGTGCAAGCAGACTTAAAGGTTGCAACATATTTGAAATAAGAAAGTATTACAACGTTCATACATGCTCTCTTGATTCACAGGAAAAAGACCACCGCCAAACTTCATCCAAGCTAGTTGGGCAAAATTTCCGACATAAGTTTGATGGTGCTTCATCTTCTTATAAGCCGGCTGATATTATGCAAGATTTTCAAAAGGAGTTTGGTTATAAGATAAGTTATCATAAGGCATGGAGAGCAAGAGAATTTGCAATGGAAATGGTTAGAGGCATTCCGGCAGATTCATACCATTTATTACCCTCGTACATGGCAATGCTTGAAAAGAAAAATCCTGGAAGTTGAACATTCATTGAAAAAGATAGTGCAAACAACTTCAAGTACTACTTCATGGCTATTGGAAGTTCTTTAAGAGGATTTACTTCATGTATTAGGCCTGTTATTGCAGTTGATGGTACGTTCACGAAGGGCAAGATAAAGGAACGTTATTCATTGTAACATCTCTTGATGGTAACAATCAACTTTACCCTGTTTCATTTGGTGTAGGTGATAGTGAGAATGAAGCTTCATGGGAATGATTTTTTACGAAGTTAAAAGAGTCCATTGGTGATGTTCCTAATTTAATATTTATTTCTGACCGCCATGGAAGTATTAAAAAAGCAGTTGAGAAAGTATTTCCTAATGCAGGGTATGGCATATGTATGCATCATCTAAAACGAAATGTAAATGCTCATTTTAAAGAAGTCGATGTAGGTGCTTTATTTGAATTGGCTGCAAAGGCATATTGGCCCATTAAATTTACTCAATATATGAATGTCATCCGCAATGTTAGTTTGAATGTTCACCAGTACCTTACTGATGATGGATATGAGAAGTGGACTCGTTCTCATTTTGAAGGGAGACGTTATGGTATTTGACGACTAATATTGTAGAAAGTATGAATTCTGTCTTAAAAGAAGCACGAAGCTTGCCTATTCATAAGTTAATGGATTCTATCATTGACAAATTGCAAGAATGGTTTGCAAAAGGCGAGATTTGGCAATGGATGCATATACTCCAATGACTACTTGGGCTAAGAAACAGTTGAAAGGGAAATTAGAAAAATCACACACATATCCAATAATACAAATTAATTTCCATGAGTTTATAGTTAAGGATGGGGACCTTGATGGCCATGTTGATGTGCTGCAAAACACTTGCAGTTGCAATGAATTTCAAATTGACCAACTTCCTTTTGAACATGTGGTAGCTGTATGTAAGCATATGCGTAACTATTTTGTTTATGATTTATGTTCTCATTATTATTCTGTCAATGCATGGGTTACAGCATATGCAGAGAGCATTTATCCTGTGGGCCCACAAGAAGAATATGATGTTTCAAAGGAGGTGTGTGCATATGTGCTATCTCCGCCAGTGAAAAAGCGAGACGTAGGACGGCCGCAAACTATTAGAATACCTTCTCAAGGGGAAGACATCGTGCACCACAAGTGCGGTAGGTGCGGATTGCTGGGGCATAATTGACTAACATGCATTGCAGTAATTCCACTTTCAGAGCAAGAGCACGACCCTACGGATAACCAAACTTAAATAATTTTAATTTTAGTCTTGGACTTGTTATGCTTGTAAACTGTAACGGTTAATTGTGTATTACTTGACCTTCATGTATTGCAAGACTTTCATGTATTACAAGATATTCATGTATTACAAGACCTTCATGTATTACATGACTGTTTTCATTATTCATTAAAATAAATTAGTTCTTTAAAGACTTAATTTGTGCTAAGAATTTGCATTTGTTGCTGTACAGAAAATGTCAACGAAAATTATTCATAAAAAAAAAATGATTTCATTTAAAAAGCTTCTTTGTTTAGTCATTTTATAAGTACTAGTTATGGGCAAGCATGAGGACATTTCTTAGTAATGGTTAAATATATGGTATTTTATATGGTATAATTTGCACTCATAGTTAATTAGGTTCATAAATTGCAGCAAAAAGGGAAAATTTGCATATTGAACAGTTCGATAAATGATTAAATTCATTAGTATGTATAAACAAAGTTATCAGTGCACAAGATTTTCAATATTCGGATAAGATACGCTAATGAACATTATAATTAAACAGATTACAGCCATTTAAAATGCTTTTTTTTTCATCTTGAAAGTGCTTTCTTCCTCTACCTAACCATACATGCATACATGGGGATTGCATGCATATAATAATACCATGAAATCAATTAGAAGAAAAATATCAATTATAGGAAATTAACTACAATTATATACACAGAATAATACCATTTGCAGTGATGAAAGTGTTTCCCACTAAGAACTTATAACTTGACATATCATGACTTACCATGCCTTATAATTGGAAATTTAGGATTTCTCTAAGCAATGACATTCCACAAGGTAAAGGCATCTACACCATTCCAATTTATTGTCCCCAATTGTGAGCCTAATTAAATAAAATGTAATGTGAATATTCTATTGACAAGAAACAGAAAATTAAATTACAGAACACACCTAGAGAGATAATGAACTTTTTACCTTTAATCTGGAGATAAAATTCCTTTCATCCTAAAAAATGGTGAGTTGCGAAAATCTCATCAAAATTTCAAAAAAGTTAAGGCTTATAAAATTTCAAAAATCATTACTTACCTATTTATAGTTGATAAAAAGAAATCAAACCTCAATAAAGAGCACTTTAGTTAATTCTTCCTATTAACAGCCAGGACTACTGACAGTAATGGGAATATAGACTTCATTTCACTACACTTTATTCAAAAAAAAAAAAAACTCACATGTTAGTTATTCTCCGAAATAATGACTTGTCATAGAAAAGTCTTTCAGCTAGTTGCTTTCGATAAGAAGAGACATGTGCCTACATACAATTTGTTTGAATATCTTCACCACGTGCAAGTGTCTCCAGGTAACGCAAAACAAACACACCAAAGTCTTCGCTGAGAATTTTAGAAAACAATCAACTACATACTGAATATATTACTAGAATAGTGTAATAGAAAATCTGAACATTTGGTTTTGCTCACCGAGATTCTTGTTGTAGGATATTTTCTGCACGTAAAATTGTCCAAACTTTGTTTTTTTGGGTAGTTTCGGGGTGAGAATCATACCATAAAATCTTCTCCAATACAAGAGGAATGATAACGGCATATGGCAATAATTCTTTCAAAAAGGTTGAGTCATTCATTAAAGAAACCATGGAGTCATATATGGAAATTGTCTCGCTTACAATGTTAACCTCAGCAAGAATCCAATGACACTCAAGGACATTAATTGGGACATAAACCTACAATAATTTGAGCAAATTTAAATATGAAATTTTAAACTTTAGCAAAGCTTTAACAAATAATTATAACTGTAATTGCTTACCTTATAAACATCTCTCCATAGAATAGCGAATGGAAAATCTTCGCCATTTGCTTGTTTGATTGTTAAATCATGTTTTTTATCTTCATCTCATATTATAGTTGGATCCTTCTTGAACAACTCATACTTCAACAGAAGCTTTTTCTGAAAAAATAATGAATTTTGTTAGTTGTCAGTGCACAAATTTACATATCTTATTTGTTTCGTAATACATATTTTCAAGCACCTGAAATACACTATCCATGATTGCACATCGGTGTAAATGCGACGCAGTCAACTTGGCCAAATCATGTCTTATCACGTAACAACCAATGTCTATATGCTGTACATATTACCAACATATGTAAATTAATACTAAGTGCAGACGTTATTACAATAATTTACATGCTAAACAAAAACTATATAAATAATACCCCGCCACTTAACCAAGCATCTGCATCATACAAGCCGCGAAAGAAGTTCTTTGTTGCTTCATGCATAGGCCACGATAATTTATTGTTGTGCAATAATAAAAAAGAAAATATGAGTAAAACTTATTACTCATTATAGTCAACAAAGAAATATTGTTTGAAATAAAAGTAAGTTTAACAAAGAGAAATAAGGAATTACGGTTCCATATTATCCTCCTTCAGCCAATGCTTAAACTGAACTTGCTGTTTTGCTTCATTAACATTGACATGTCGCGGTTTTCTAAATGGGTTAGTGTATAATGTGTGCAAAACAACTGCATCCTTTCGAGATCGCCTTTTTCTTTCATATTTTTTCATCTCCTACTGTGTAGACGGAATAATTATTGGATCCTCTTTCACTATGCCAGCATTTGTGGTGAAGCTTGGAAGCACAGTCGCAGGTGTGGCGATACTCGGGTTATCATCAAATGTTGTCTGAATCACCAACAAGAAAATATGATTAAAATTACTTAATTTGCACTTAATTAAAAATAATAACAAACTTAGTTAAAAATAATAACATAATAAACCTTCAAACTGTAGTCTGCTGAATTTAAGAACTCTACTAAGTCAACAATTTTATTGACTTGTTCTCTCATCTCCCACACATCACTCGTATTCTCCTCTAATGAGTCAATTTTCTGCACCTTGTCTTCGATCTTTTTGAGACACTTATCTAAGCAATTAAACTTGTCCTCGATAAAGGAAATTAAATTATCAATGTAACAAGGACGTTTACCCTTGAAAGCAGAACAAGAACAGAGCCTATTAGGTAAACCTAAAAAGAAAAAAAAATCTAAAAATGCAATTGTTATTAAAAGATTAAAATAACTTACAGTTTTGTCCTTAGCAGAATTTCCGTGTTCATAATTCTTTATGCATTTCATGGACATAACCTCACCATTTGCACGTTTATTACTCTCTTTAACTTCCATGGCCACAGAATCTTGCTGCACAGCACCATAACTTTTTTGTTTTGAGAGTGGAGTGGCTGATTTTGTATTCCTTGAGTCACTGCGAAAATCATTTTCAAGTTCTTGCAGCCAATTTGTTTGCAAAAACCACTGTAGATAAGGTTGGGATGCCTCTATTTCATCAGTGACATCCAACTTCTCATGTACCTTAAGCTGTAATAATTAGGCTAACTATTAAATGTCAAAGAGAAATTAAAAAGAAAAAAAAAAGAGATACTAAAGGTCTAGATTTTTTGCTATTGCCTTTTTCTTATCAAATATGGAAGAGTCAAGAGAATTAGAGCTAACATGCTTGGTGACTGTCCAATTTAGGATTCTTGAATATTTTACATGCTTACATTTCCAAGCAAAAGATTTACACACTTCACGGAAAATTTCAAGTGCCCATACCTGTGCAAGTAAAAGAACTAATTAATATTCCTCATCTTAACAATCTTTACGAAAATAATATTGATAATTTGTTACCTGAACTGCAAATGGACAGCCATAAAGGCTGTATGCCTCCTTTTTAGGGACATACTCTAGATTTACCCTTTCTTTATTCTGCCTAATTGCAATCGCATTCTTCATACTTTCTAATGTGTCCTCAAAACAGACACTGCCCCAGGGATATTTATTGAAATCTTCAAAGTTGTAATGTGGAGAATGTGATCCCTAATTATAGATGATCTATATTCTTTTCCAAGTAACACAACCTCCAAAAAGTACAACATAGCAAATTTAACCATTTTCATATCATCCTTGGACTCAGTTGCTTCAAATGTCTGACCTAAAGTTGTGTTGGTGAACTTTGTGCAACCGCTAAACAAAACATCACATACACGACTACCGTCATCAATAACGTCCAAGTTAGGTTCATAAATTTCTTCACAATTCAATCCAGTAACTAATGCAAATTCAAACATTAAAAATTGGCAAAATTTTTTCCCTATCTTAAAGTACATTGCCTTGTCGGATGAATGCACATGCCTTAATACCAACTTGTGCAACAACTGGGCACAAAACTGAAACTCATTTAAGTCCAAAAAGTGCCCAAAACATGATTTGCGAAAAATCCTCAATTGTTCATCACTAAGGTTCTTTTTTATTATTCTTATTGGTTCTAACGTTGACAAATTAGTAATTTCACTTTCGATTTGTCGCATTTCATTTTTTCCTGAATACTTTTTGTTGACATTTTCTGCATAACAACAAATATAAATTCTTAGCAAAAATTAAATCTTTAAAAAACTAAGTTATTCTAATGAATTAACAACAATGAAAAAAAAGTCATGTAATTTTGAGGTCGTGTAATGCATGAAAGTCGTAATAGTCGTGTAATACATGAAAGTCGTGTAATCGGGCAATACATGACAGTCGTGTAATTGTGCAATTCATGAAGGTCGTATAATCGTGCAATACATGACAATCATGTAATACATAACGTTGAATCTTACATAACCTTACACAACCAAATTGTGTTTTACATGACCAAAACATAATCGGCACAATCCATCAATTTTTCACAATTTGCATGCAGTAAAACAACTAGAAATTTGTTTAGAAACATGTTATGAGAGACCCACAACTAATTAATCTGTTTTTTCAATATAAAACCCTAATTTTTTGTTTTTTCCTTAAATATAAACAAGAAAACTAATTACAGGGAATTACTTACCTTAAGTAGTTACATTCTGGCAATTTTGCAGTAAAGGATCAGCTCTCGCTGGCGATTATGTAGTGACGAACTAGGCTTCTCTTTCTCAGTTGTGGCAACTTCCCCTTCTCAGGCTTAATTTGCCCGTGTTCGATTTAGCATGTGTGGAGAATGAATGTTTATTTGAGTAGAGGTGATGTCGGTGAGGGAATTGCAGAGATAATGCTGGTTGATATTCGATTCAGTATGTATGAGAATGGAGGATATGTCTTTGTTTGTTTGAGTTGAGGTAATTGAGGGAATTGTGAGGGAATTGTAGTTGAGGAAGGAATTATGAATGTTTGTTTGTTTGAGTAGAGTTGATGCCGGTTGAGTGAGTTGAAGCGTTTTAAAACCAGGAGAGAAGTGTAATTTCCTATCGGCTTTTAAAGGGTACTCATGAAAATTTGGGAAAATTCTGATTTTAGGGTATTGAGATAATTTTTGAAGTATGAAGGTGTATCTGCCGCAATTACTTCTCCCTTAGCCCTTAACCCTTAGTATCTCGTGATCATGAAGACACAAACCCTAGATAGAAACCGTTCCCGTCGCTGCTTCGCCGTCAGCCCTAGCCATCCGCCAATTAAGTTTCAGTCCTTTTTTTTTTATGTTCAATTTTTATTCTTAACGTAAAACACTTAATTGATTTGTGGTGAGCATTTTTGTCTATGTTTTCAGAAATTAAAGATTTGGAATAAGTATTGTTAGTTCGAATTAGGATTAGGGAATGTTGTTAGTGTTAAATTAGGATTAGGGATTTTGTTTTCTTAACTAAATTAGGAATTAATTGTCTATTCAGTCGCAATGAAAGAACAAGTACTTCCCCTTAGTTCTCTGCAACATTCTTTTCTCTAATCTCTTCCTCCTAATTTGCTATAAAATTTTGAAGCTTAATTGATTTGTATTGATTTCTTTTTGCTTAGGGTTCAGCGTGTTACAAACACTAGAACTCATCGCTGCTGCTGCGGTCGAAGGAAGTTGGTTGGCTCCAACAATGGCGGGTTCGAAGTCGCCGAAAGACTATCTTATAAAATATGACAAGAAGAAGAAGAAGGAATCAGATTCTAATCATGCTACAGGAGGAGTTCTTCTTGTTGATGAAGATCCTGTTTGGCAAAAACCTATAATTCAAAGGGAAGACGGCAAGGATTTAGCTGAAGAAGAGGAGGATGTCGAAGTGAGGCGAATGAAAGGGCTGGAGCAACTTACGTTGAGAAGAACTTATAATGCCACATCTGAGGATGGAAGTGGGTCGGTTTCAGCTGAGCAGAAACCAGATTCTGATATGTCTCCACCTCTTAAGCAGTGAACTCAAAAGGACAGACCTTCACCTGAACCTGAAGCAAGGCGGCCACGACGTTCTGCAAGAGATACTGCTGATTTGAATTCGGATCCATCTCCACCTCATAAACGAAGGGCTAGAAATGACTCACCTTCTCCAGAATCCAGACTGAAGCCTGCAAGAAAAAGTTCAGATTTGCCTCTTCCTAGGCAGCAGCAGAAACTAAATCATTCCTGTCACCTGAACTGGGTCAAAAACCTCGAAAGTTCAGTTGAATGGATTCTGATTTATCTCTGCCTTGGAAAGATAGGTGTAGGAGCAAAAAGGGCATACAAAGATCAGGGTTGATTAAAGGCAAAGGTATCTGGGAAGAAAATTCTAAAAGAAAGGAGGAGGATTTGTTGAGGTTTCAAGAGCTGGATCCTTCTGTAACTGGATAAGGTGCCGAAGCTGTATATCGTGATAAGAAATCAGGACAGTGCATATTGAAGGAGGAGTACTTGGAATCCAAAGTGAAACCCAAGGAAAAGCCTAAGGAGAAAAAATGGCAGTGGTGTAAGGGATTGGCTCAAAAGTGGGAAGCTGAAGCTAGATTGCGGGAATTAGAAGTTGAAAAGGACAAACCAGCACGAACAAGAGATGATTCCAAACTTGAGAAAATGCTGAAGGTAGATTAAGATGGGGAGACCCAATGGATAATTTTTTCAAGGTGTTTTTAAGTCATATTATTAGTTTCAGGCACAATTTGCTGGAAATTTAAAAGTTTCTAATGCAGAGGTCATATTAAAAAATGGAAAACGCATTTCTCATGAGGACTGGCACCAATAAACATAAAAGTATATTTTGGCGTTATCATACATATGAGATAGCTTTTAATGTGTACCTATTTTTCATTGGGTGAATTGGAATATGTTTGCCAAAGTTTGCTTATGAGTTTACTGCTGATTTTGACATTTTCTTTTGATTGTGATGCAGAGAAGGCGTTCTGAGCTGGTCCTTCAAGATCTAGGAGGAAACAAGAAGATGAAAGAATCAGGGTTTATAATTCCTCGGGGCATTCCTAGTCACAGTTGGATGGAAAGAGGATTAGATGCTACACCAAACCGTTATGGAATAAGACCACGAAGACATTGGGATGGTGTTTGAAATACAAGTGATGCAACCCAAGAGCGGGGTGAATTGAGATTTTAAAATTTATACTAAACAAATCGCATATTAATTTAATCTAATGTCGTAATCAAATTAAAAATAATAAATTTAAACAAGCATAATAATAGAGGAGTAAGGGAAGAGAAAACAAACACGAGTATTTTTACGTGGTTTGGCTATCCCTGCCTACGTCCACGCCTCCAAGCACACCGGGCTTGAGGATTTCACTATCCAAGCCTCCCAATGCTTCAAATGTTTACAATTAACTTCTAAGTTATTAATGGACCTTTACAATCAAGAGATTATCTCTCAAATCTCTTCACCCCAAGTATTTCCTCACTTGAACACTCACAATTTGAAGATAAATAAAAGTTACAACAATAAAACTCTCTTTAAGAGTGGATAAACAAATTATAGCTTAATGATGACTCAATAAATGATGATTTACGAAATGGAAGATCAATATATATTTTATAAACTTGTTTTGGCTTGCTGGAATGTTTAAAATGAAGTTGGAATTGAGTTTATATAGTTAAAGCCCGAAAACTAGCCGTTATAGGTAAAATCCCGGGCCTAAGCGGCTAGCCGCTTAATTTAATCGGATCCCCGCTCGCAACAGTGAAGTTATCGTTAGATTTGAATTTTACTACAGTAACACTGTTTATAAAATTATAGTTTTACCCCAAACTTTCTGTAATTATACTATGGCCCATAAAGTAACAAAACTTTTTAAATAGGTTCAATTTTGGATATCAAATGTTTGGATTACATTCGGGTCCTCAAACTTTCATAAAATATAGTATGGCCCAAATTGTTTCAAACCTTTATAAATAAGTCCAAATTCGAATCCATAAATAATATGTCATTCCCAAAACTTCTTGAAATTATGCTATAGCCCAATATATAATAATACTTTTCAAAGAAGTCCTTTTCAAGTTTTAACATAATCATAATAAATTTTAAAGTTCTCGAAACCTTTCAGTTAAGCCCTCAATCTTTTATAAGTTACAATATTTCTCAAAATGTTTCAAATCTTTGCAAATAGGTCTATATTTGAATTCAAAATAATATTTATTAAAATCAAAGATTGCAAAATATTTTCATTTTAATCCAAATTACTCAAATTCACAAAATACTTTTATCTTAAAAAATAAAATATTTTGGTTTATGAAAAGTAATAATTTATTAAACAAAACATTGAGCTTCTCAAATGATAAACCAATCATAAATTTAAATCATACCGGCTTTACAAGAAATTGTCACAATAATTTTTCCGTCGAGCTTTAAACTTCATTCTTGATTTCGCCGTTGTCCGTTGAGTGTCTTAAGCTTGATTTCACTTGATTCACTTGCACAAATATTATCCTTCAAAAACTCATGAACTTGTGAAATATAATATTTAATAAATTTACTTAAGACACATGCTTGTTATCATCACAATTACATAATGTATAGCCCTTTAGGCTATCAATCTCTCCCTTTTTGATGATGACAAACATCTCATATATTTTGACATTTATACTCCCCCTTAATACATGGCATACATGATTCAACAAATAAATCAAATTTAAAACATGTAAGCTCCCCCTTAATATTTCAAAACCATGCATGAATATTTTAGGGAATTCAAAATACATGATCTCTCTCCCTTCATCATCAAAATTACTATAAATTTGATGCATATAATGACCATGAGCCATAAAATGATGATGAACCATCATTCCATCAATTACCAAATCAACTCCTCATTAATATAAAATCATCATATAAAAACTCATGTAATTAAATCACCATCAAATCTCAAAATCATCACCATGATCATATATCAACTATTAAAAAAAAATGCTCAAAGTGCATGATATTCTCTTCATTTTTGAATCATTAAAATGATATATTACTTTGTCTCCCCATTTGGACAACAAAAAAATTCAAAATGCATATTGTCCAAAATCATATTGCATGCTCCCAAAAAATATATAGCTAATTTAAAATTTTAACCAAAATGATTTTATCCAAAAACATATCATATTTATTTCCCCTTTCATCATAAAAGAAATAATAGATGCAAACAAAACAAGATCATCAAAAATAATTCGATGAAGATATTACCTATTTTTTGCGAGTAAAAATTGCGGCAGAGTCTCCCCTTAAAAATGAACAAATCCTCAAATACACAACATAGTTAAAAAGACTTCCATATAAGTTTAAACAATTATAACAAACCAACAACTCCATCAATTCATCAAGCAATATACATATAATCATCAAGAAATCAATTTTAAAAGTATTAATAGCATGATTAAAGATATTAATAAATTTCATTATCCTAAGTTCATGCTAAATTTAAAAAAAAATGTTTTTCGCAACATCAAATTCAATATGAATTCCGAATTCTCACCATAATCTTCCTTGCATCTCTTGGCTACTTGTTTCCCCTTGGACTTGTCACCACCCACCATTGTTGAAACAAGAACAAACTTAAATACCAATTTCGGATTTTTAAAAACTTGAGTGAAATGGATGTGTTTGAGCCAAGAAAATCAATCTTAGAGATGAATGAAGCTAATATATGATGTGGATTGGATCGAAGATGAGCTAAAGGAAGCTTAAAAATGAAGAGAGAGAAACGACCAAGCTAGGTTTTTGATTTTGGGTTTTATGTGGAGAGTTGATGAAATGTTGTTTTGAGAGTGAAAATCAAAGGAGTAATGGATGAATAATGAGTTGGATGATTAATTTTGGCAAGCGAATGAGTGAAAGATGAAGAAATTTGGATGATGATGATGATGAAATGATGAAGAACAAGTGAAGAAATGATAATTGAGAGGTGTTTAATTAGAGTAGAATGCATGGGTATTGATTTGAATTATTGATTTTGACATAAAAAGGGTTGAGAAATGAAGAAGATTTAAGAAGAAATTGAGGAGAAAAACCGTGGGGGGAGAGAGAGTGATGAGAGGTTGAAGAAACAATGAAAATGAAGGGAGAAGGGGGTTAAACCCGTGACCAAGCGGCTAGCCGCTTGCTCTCATGTTCATGGACAGTTTCCAAGCGGCTAGCCGCCTGGTTGCTGTCCGGCTACACCGAGTTCACTTTTCGGCCATTTTCGATCAATCCTGTCATCATTTCTTGATTCCGAAACATCTCAAGAGCCATTTTATTGCATGAATCATGATTATAAACATTCAAAAGATGATTAATTTAAATAAATAAGTCATCCATCAAGCATATATCATGAAGCACATAAGCATTCAAAGATAAATGATTCAAACATATCACTCATTTATTATGTTTAAGCATTATATGCTCATTAAAATCAATCAAATCCATCATGATAAGCTGACAAGCTATTATCCATTTTTCATGATCCACTCAACATAATAAATAGGCAAGATTAACTTAACCACATCATGTTACTGCACTTAATGAAATGGTGAAATATAAAATACTTACTAAGATTAAAAGATCATCACTTATAACTAATAAGGCAATAATTGTTACCAAAACAATTAAATCATCTTGCCTCATTATTTTTGCTTAGACCATGATCAAGTGATTATCCCCACAAGCTTCATCAAGGAACTATCCACCATTCCTTGTTTATGGTACCTACAAAAATTCAAGTTGTATGATTTGGTACCCAAATACTCTTGGGTCCTTGAATGTTAGCAATGATTCTTTTTGGAACCCAAACACATTTTACACCATAATATGCATTTCTTTTCACTGGACATCTATATTTCATATGACCATTTTGATTGCAATAATGACAAAAAATTTTATGATCACTTGTGGAGGTAGCCTTAACAAAATAATTCTTATAATATTTTTGTTTCAAGTTAGGCTTATACCCAAGTCCTCCTTTATCAAACACACATATTTAAGCACTTCATTTTCTTTCATCAATTCATCAACATGTGATCTCTCATACTCATATGAAGTACTTTGTTTACATGTAAATGATGCAATCCTATCATGTAACACTTCATTATCTAATTCTAATTCTTTGATCTTTTCATTTAATGAATCATTGCATTTTTGCAGGACATCTTTTTCATTCTTCAAGTCATCTACATATGATTTTAGATGCTTGTGTGAAGTGCTAGATTTCTCATTTAATAAGGCAATTTTATCATGCAATGTTTTATTCTCAAATTCTAGGCATGTAATTTTTGCACTTAGAGATTCATTTTCATTTTTAAGCTTTACCATCTTCTTTTTAAGGCAAACATTCTTTTTACCAATTTTCATCAATTCGTCATACAATTCATTGAAGGCATCATGTAAATTCAAAGTAAAATACAAGTGATGCAACCTAAGAGGGGGGTGAATTGGGATTTTAAAATTTATGCTAAGCAAATTGCACACCAATTTAATATAATGCCTTAATCAAATCAAAAACAATAAATTCAAACAAGCATAATAATAGATGAGTAAGGGAAGAGAAAACAAACACGAGGATTTTTATGTGGTTCGGCTATCCCTGCCTACGTCCACGCCTCCAAGCACACTGGGCTTGAGGATTTCACTATCCAAGCCTCCCAAGGCTTCAAACGTTTACAATTGACTTCCAAAGTGTCAATAGACCTTTACAATCAAGAGATTATCTCCCCAATCTCTTCACCCCAAGTGTTTCCTCACTTGAACACTCACAATTTGAAGATAAATGAAAGTTACAATAATAAAACTCATGGATGATAGTGGATAAACAAATTATAGCTCAATAATGACTCAATAAATGATAATTTACGAAATAAAAGCTCAATATATATTTTATAAACTTGTTTTGGCTTGCTGGAATGTTTAAATGAAGTTAGAATTGAGTTTATATAGTTAAAACCCGAAAACTAATCGTTATAGGCAAAATCCCTCGCCCAAGCGGCTAGTCGCTTAATTTAACCGGATCCCCGCTCGCAACAGTGAAGTTACTGTTAGATTTGAATTTTGCTACAGTAATATTGTTCATAAAATTATAGTTTTGCCCTAAACTTTCTGTAATTACACTATGGCTCAGAAAGTAGCAAAATTCAGGTCCTCCAACTTTTATAAAATATAGTATGCCCCAAATTGTTTCAAACCTTTATAAATAAGTCCAAATTCGAATCCATAAATAATATTTTTTATTTCCAAAACTTATTGAAATTATGCTATAGCCCAACATATAATAATATTGTTCAAAAAAGTCCTTTTCAAGTTCTATCATAATCATAATAAATTTTAAAGTTCTCAAAACGTTTCACTTAAGCCCTCAATCTTTTATAAGTTATAATTTTTCTCAAAACGTTTCAAATCTTTGCAAATAGGTCTATATTTGAATTCAAAATAATATTTATTAAAATCAAAGATTGCAAAATATTTTCACTTTAATCCAAATTACTCAAATCCACAAAATACTTTTATCTTAAAAATAAAACATTTTGGTTTATGAAAAGTAATAATTTATTAAACAAAACATTGAGCTTCTCAAATGATAAACCAATCATAAATTTAAATCATACCGGCTTTACAAGAAATTATAACGATAATTTTTCCGTCGAGCTTTAAACTTCATTCTTGATTTCGCCGTTGTCTGTTGAGTGTCTTGAGCTTGATTTCACTTGATTCACTTGTACAAATATTATCCTTCAAAAACTATTAAACTTGTGAAATATAATGTTTAATAAATTTACTTAAGACACATGTTTGTTATCATAAAAATTACATAATGTGTAGCCCTTTAGGCTAATAGTGTTGTTCGTAGTAATGGTTGGTTCACTTCCATTTTGTTCTTTTCTTATTTTATTTTATTTTCTGGTTTAGTTCTTTGCATTGATTGTCTACCATGAACCTTCCGTGGGTATCTTCCTGTCTATAAGGATGTGTAAGTAGCTCAATCATGTGGCGAACTCCCATTTGAGGTCACTTAAAAGAAATCATTGCCTACCTACTGGAAGATCTTTGTGCCTTGGAAAATGATTCATGAAAACAAGTTTATGTATTTGAGAGAGGTTATATGTCTTGACCCTTGACGATTGACCATTTTCTTCCATTTTGCATCTTGTAGGATGGGAGAACAAATTGTTCAAAAGAATGAATGCGAAACAAGCCACAGAAAGAGAAGCTTATCTGAGGTCTGCTGCTGACATTAACTTGAAGACTTAAACTTTGTTGGCTTGAGTTTTTGCAGAATCAGTTGGAAATGTGCACCAGTGGGAGTTGAGGTTCAAGTGCAGCGCTAGGAGTAGATAAGTCTAAAGTTCTTTTTCTCTGAGTTCATTTTCTCAGCGTGAGTATTGATAATAGACTAGGGCTCTTTTACTGACGGTGAAGTTAAATCAAGAATTAAAACTCTAGGTCATCTGGGTTTGTGATTTTTTGTAAAGATTGTACTGTGCAAAGCTAATTTAAGTTGAGGTATAGTGGATTTGCGATATTTGCAACATGGTGCTGGATTTGCGAGATTGTACTGTGAATTTGGTATAATATTTACTGTTCATTTCGCTAAGAATGATTTTTCAAAGACTAATTGAAAGCGACTTCAAGTTACCCTATTTCTTCTTAATTAAGCTAACTCTCAAATCCTTCTAGTTACACCATTTCTTCGGTTCTAGGATGTCTTGAGAAGTGCAAAGGTGGGCACCCTAGCTATGGCTGTTTCTTTACATTTATCATACTAGGTAGTAGACTAGTAGTAGTACTATCTTTATTAACTAAGGGCTTGTTTGGTTGTTGTATTAAAGTCTTTCATTATATTAATTTTATACAAGTTTTTGTTTGGCAAATAAAAAATTACAACAATTGTCAATTAGTTGGAGAATACAATAACGGAGTGAATGGAACCGAACCCTAATCTGATGAAAGCGGACCCTCCCTTGCTGAAGGAAGACCGCATGACTAAGAAGGCACGTTTCAGGGAACAGGGGTTCCATGAAGACAATCCATCGGCTATGTCCTTTAAGGATAGTTTGATGAATGATCAGTCACGGGTTGCAACTGAGATGAATGATGATGATCTAGATATTATGGATACGGATGTAATCATTGACAAAGATGGTCATATTCCTTCCGTTGAGTTTTCACCGGAGATGCAGGAACAGCTAGTTTGGCCATGGAAAAACACAGTGATTGTGAAATTATTTGGGAGATCTATAGGCTATAGATCATTATGCAACAAACTGGAGTCCTTATGGAGAATGGAACGAGGGTTTACAGTAATTGATTTAGAAAATGATTACTGTCTTGTACGTTTCAGAGCAGAGGAGGACGTGGAATTTGTTCTCACACAAGGCCCTTGGATTATTTTTAGGCATTACTTAACTGTCCAAAAGTGGTCTCTAACTTTTGATTGTCTTTCCGACAAAATTGAATTTATAGTGGCGTGAATCCGACTTCCTGGCATGCCGCTTCATTACTATCATAAAAAGGTTCTTCGGATACTGGGGGAAGTGGTTGGTCGTGTCATAAAGATAGATTACAATACTGAGGCTGCAAAGCGTGGCAAATTTGCCCGAGTGGCTGTGGAAATTCGGTTGAATCAGCCCTTGGTTTCACAATTTCAGTTGAATGGCAAAATTCAAAGGATTGAATATAAGGGACTCCCTACTATATGTTTTGAGTGTGGTAAATATGGTCACACAGTGGATACTTGTCTAAGCAAGAAGGAGGTGTCGATTGTGAAAGGCTGCGACGGGGAGCCCCAACCAGAGGGTGAAGCGACGGGAGCGACGGTGGAGCCTTCAACTGCTAGAAATCTGAATAATTCTCTATTTGGTCCATGGATGATTGTAACTAAAAAAAGAAGGTCAAGAAAGGTTAAGGAAGGTACGATGCAAGGAAATCATAATCGTGCCTAGCATGGTAATGTCAGAACGGGATCCCATTTTTCACTCCTCTATTCTGATGATAATATGGATAATGATCGCGAAATCAGAAAAAGGATTCCTCGAAATCAGTAAACTTGAAGGTAGCCTGGCAATGCAAGAAGAAAACCCGAATAACAACCAGACCAAGCAACCTAACCATAGATATTCCTTACGTAAACATAGCCAAACACCAAACCGTGGCCAAGCTACGTCTCTCCGTAGTTCTAGCCTTGTCCAACTATGTACCCGCCTTCTCCATGCAAACCATGCAGAACAAACCACGACCCTATCACCAACCATGCTAAATGCTAACTCAGACCTTACCAATATTCAAAACTAACCAGCTACTACCAGAAACAACCAGCCCCACCTCGCCAGTACATCCTTTGATCCTCTTAAACATTCGGTGTACTCCTTTGCTAATCTATCTGATGGTGCTGACATGTTGACTCAGTTTGCTAGAGAAAACCCCCTCTTTACCGATATGACTAAGGATAATAGGAACCATACTCTGGGGGAGCCATCTGATACTGCGCGACGGTATGGGACTGATGAGGATGATGACTCGGAAGGGAGTGACTATATGGCTCGAGAAGGCATTGATGAACTCCATGATGATTCAGATTCTAGAAGATCTCTGGAAGAAGAAGCGGATATGGAGTTGAAGCTTCAAGCTCACAACCTTTGTCAGTAAAGATATTGGCTCTTTTTTATCTTATTAATTTTAATAAATTGCTCTATTATGTTTTGGAACTGCCAAGGTGCGCTTTCCCCGGAATTTCGGAAGACTTTCAAAGCTCTAGTTCAGACATATAAACCTTCCATGGTTGCGTTATTTGAACCAAGGATAAGCGGGAAAAAAAGCTGATGATTTTATTCTCCGGAGTGGCTTTGAGAGGTCGAATAGAATTGAGGCTGAAGGTTTCTCTGGGGGTATTTGGTTAATGTGGAAAGATTGTGTTAAAGTGGACGTGGTTATAAACCATAAGCAGTTTATTCACTTTAGCATAGCTACTGACAAGGGTTTTATCTCTTGGGCTACTGCAGTTTATGCAAGTCCTGATAAACATATTCGGAAATATTTTTGGAAGGACATTGAAGTAGTGGCTCGCACTGTAACGGGACTTTAGATCCTTGGAGGTGACTTTAATGCCATTTTACATCCTTCGGAGAGGAGAGGTGGTTCGACTCGTACAAAAGGTGTTTGTCAGCGGTTTAGTGATTGGTTTCATCGAAATCAATTTTGTGATCTTGACTTCAGTGGGCCGAAATTCACTTGGGAGAGAGGAAGTTTGCTGAAACGTCTAGATAGAAGCTTTTGTAATGATGAGTGGGTGCTGAAATTTGGTAATTCCTAAGTCAAGCAATTACCCAAACTCAATTCTGACCATCGGCATATTCTAGTTCATTTTGAGAGGGTAAGTCGACAAACTAGTAATGCCAAGCCGTTTCGATTCTTGGCGTCTTGGCTCACTGACAGTAGGTTTAAAACCTTTGTTTCTGAGGCGTGGCGTAGGAGTGGAGATTATGTTAAATTGGCTAACCACTTCATTATGGAAGCTCGGAAATGGAATAAGGAGATCTTTGGAGACATCTATAAAAGGAAGAGTAATATCTTAGCAAGATTGGCTGGCATTCAACATGTTTTAGAGTGGCGCAAACCTCGTCGCTTGGTAGAGCTGGAGAACACTCTCAAGAGGGAGCTGGAGAGCATTTTGAATCAGGAGGAGATTTTGTGGTATCAGAAATCTAGGCGGGACTGGATTGAGTTGGTGATCAAAATGCCAAATATTTTCATCGCCAAACAATTCAAAAGAGAAGACAGAACCAAATAACGATGATTAAAGATGAGAGTGGCAATTGGATTGAGGATGGGGATATTATTAAAACTCATGCAATAAACTTTTTTAAGCATCTGTATACAAAAGAGCTGGAGGAGTCTATCTCGTATCCTTTGGTGAATATGTTTCCTGGAATTGAGGAGCTTAAGTTCGGTAAGCTTAATGCGGCTCTGTGTGTGGAAGAAATTAGGGAGGCAATTTTTAATATGCATCCGTTAAGGCTCCAGGAATAGATGGTCTGCATACGGTATTTTATCAGACGCAATGGGATATTGTAGGCCGTTCGGTGAGTAACTTGGTGCATGGGATTTTCAATGACCAGCGAATACCTAGTGAGATCAACAAAACTCTGATTGTGCTTATTCCGAAAGTTGAGCATCTAGATAGCCTCCAATTATATAGACCTATAAGCCTTTGTCCTGTCATTTATAAAACAATTACTAAGATTGTGGCGAATAGATTAAAATGCATTCTTCCTAACTTGATAGGGCCAATGCAAACTAGCTTCGTTCCTGGGAGGCACATAACGGAGAATATTCTTATTGCCCAAGAAGTGATTCACACCATGCATCGGAAATCAGGGAAGGTTGGTCAAATGCTTCTTAAAGTAGATCTAGAGAAAGCCTATGATAGGCTGAACTGGGATTTCATTTATGAAACTCTCTGTGAAGCGGGGATTCCTTCAGACCTTATTCACATTACAATGGACTGTATCACTTCAGCATCTATGCAGATTCTGTGGAATGGGGAATATACCGAAGAGTTTGTTCCTTCTCGAGGGATTAGACAAGGGGACCCTATCTCTCCATATCTTTTTGTCCTCTGTATCAAGAGACTCAGCCATGGCATTCATCGTGCCGTTGATAATGGAGATTGGAGTCCGATCCGACTATCGCAGCGAGGTACCCCTATCACTCACTTATTTTTTGCTGACGATCTGTTACTCTTTGCTGAAGCCTCTTGCACTCAAGCTGCTGTGATCAATGACGTTCTCCACAAGTTTTGTGCAAGCTCGGGGGAAAAGGTCAATAAACAAAAGTCTCAGGTGTTCTTTTCTAAAAATGTATACAAGGTAGCATTGACAAGCGAATCTTTCTAAGGGAACGGTTATACACAAGGGTTTTTCTTTGGGACAATTTATATCTTTATCAGTATAAAAGGTTTCCCATATAATGGTTAACCCATCGATATTTATTTCTGAGATAGCTAGATCAATTAAAAAATTTATAATATATACATGCTTTTCAGTAGCTATTTTTGCTGCATCTTTTCTAATATTTTCAATTAAATGAGTCGGAAGGAAAAGATTATATAATAAAGGACTAAAGAAAAAATTAAACAATAGCTTATATATTTACACAGATAAAACAAAATTATCAGTAGTAAACAGACGAGAAGAATTAACTTTAATTAGCCCAGTAGGAAGAGATTATCTTAAGAAACAAAATTACAAAGACATACACATGGGAATAATAATTATAGGAATCCTTAGTCAAGCTAGAGAGGGTTTAGACACAAAGGCACATTTATATTTATATGATAGTAGATTTTATGATCACGAGCAAGCTCAAATAGCTAGTGCAGAAGTAAATTTAAAAAATAAAATAGCAGTAGTATGATGCATACCCAATATAGATATAGACATAAATGAATTTTGTAAACATATTAAATTAAGTGTACAAACTAAAGGATACAAAATGAATGCAGAATATAAAAACCTTAGAATAAAACCATTCTTTTTAGAAAAATTATATAATAAGTATCATAAGAAATTTAGATTTGAAAGTAAAAATATTGTAGATTGTTTTAAAAGTCAGTACGTAGAAATGATAGTACCTCAAAAATTAACCAATGGTGAATTAAATGGTTTAGAATGGATATTACCAAAATTAGAACATAATAGAATGTTAGAAGTACCAGAAACTAGTTATACTTACAGGAATAGACCAAATCAAGTTACACAGAGATTTAGTAATTATAGACAAACAAGTGATCAAGAATTAGAAGAAAATGAAGAAGTAGAAATTAATATGGCAATAATAGACAATTTAGAAAATTTAAATATAGACAAACATAAAACGTTGATTAATAATAGGGATAAAACTATAGATTTAATATTTAATGAGCCTAAAAAATATTTAGATGAAGAATTATTTGAAGAACTATGTAATAATGATGAATTGACAGATGACAACATAGATAAGGAATTAATTTCTAAATTTAGACTTTAAAAATTTAGAAATAGAAGAAATTTATTATTTAGAACATGTAGACGAAATATTAGTAGGAGAAGAAGACAAAAAACCAGAAGTAGCAGAAAGTAGCCATCAACCAGTATTAGAACCTGTAGTAGAACCATCAAATGTAGAAACTTACTTAGACAAGCGAGGAATCCCAGACATTAATGAAAAATACACAAAAGCTGAAAGAGTATTCAAGGCAAAAACTAAATTAGAAAATTGGAAAACTATACCCTAAGCTAGAGATTTATTAGTATTAGAATTAGAAGACCATAAACCTAGCCAATGGAAACAAGTATTTAATCAATTGGAAGGTAATTTACTTAGACATTCAATGGAAGCATTAGCAATAATAGTAGACCCAAATTATAAATTAATATATTTAGAAAGTACATTAGGAAGTAGAGAAAGATAGATATATTTAGGATGGAGAGACTGGATGAAGGAAAACAAATTAGAAGAATTAGACAGTTTTAATACAAATATTACAGTAATTAGTTTTATAGACTTAATGAAAAAATTAGTATTAGGAGTAGATGAAAAAGATGATATAATTAAATAAATTAAAGCCATTAGAAATTTAGAGCAATTAAAAATTTGTGATTTAACATGTTTTGACGAATACGCTAATTATTTTTATAAATATTGGAGTGAAATAGGTAGACCATTTGACGAAGATTTATTATTAAAATTTGTAGACAAATTACCCGGCAAAATAGGAGAAAAATTACACAGTAAATTAATTAATTGGTTAAAGACAAAAAGAACCCAAGGAATAAATTATTATGCAATATTATTACCAGTAATAGAATATGTTAGAGGTAGAATTAGAGAATATTGTGAAGAAGAAAAACATAGACATCAATTAAAATAAAAATTTAAAAAAATGTGTATAGACGTGACAGAAGTACCGACATTAGGATGTAATTCCCCTAGTTATTCTAAACATAAAAAATATAAAAAATATAAGAAAAGGAATAGTCAAAATAAGCCACCTTATAGACATAGTAGTAGAAACTTTTATAAGAAGAAATTCTTTAAATATAATAATAATAAACAAAAAGTAAAGAAGGCATTTAAAAAAGGAAAACGTGTATATAAAAGAAATAAAACTTGTAAATGTTACTTATGTGGAAAAGAAGGACACATCAAACCAAATTGTCCTGAAAATAAAAAAGTCAATCAGTTAGAATTAGACAATTATAATATAGAAGAAGAAATCTTAGACGTAGAAGAAATTCTAAATATAGATCAATTATCAGATAGCGATAGTATATGTATAGTCAATAATAGTGAAATAGACACTAGTAGTACTTCAAGCTTAGAACTAGAATCAGATGTAGATGTAGACATTAATGTTCTAGAAACCTATACTTCATTCTTTGGTAAAAATTGTACAGTTTGTGATAAAAAATTTGAATTAGGACATAGAGACACAGAAACAGGAAAATTCTTTTGTAATAACTGTAAAGATAAATAATAAATAGAATATGAAACAATAGAGATAAATAGAGCAGGTAGCGAATTAATAAATATAGATGTAGAATTATTATTTAAAAAAGAAACTATTTATACTAAAGCAATGATAGACACAGGAGTAAATAAATGTATAATACATGATAGTTTAGTACCTAAAGAAAATATTAATAAACTTAGAAATCCTGTAAACATTAGACAATTTAATGGAGAATTAATGCAGATTACAGAACGTGTAAATAATATACCAATTAGGATAAATGGTGAAACACATGTTTTGCCACAAACATTTATTTCAAATCAAAAGGTAGGATATAAATTCATCTTAGGATTAAATTTTATATTAGGAAACAATTGTAGTATTTTAATAACTCCAAATGGAGTAAATTTCTTTAAAAAGTTGACATTCATTCAACCTAAATACGAAACACATATTTTACCATACGAAAAGAAAACCTTAGTTGTAGAAAAAGACATAGACATAGAATTTTTTTATTCTTTATTAGAAGAAGAAAATGACATAGCCAGCCGTAATGGACTAGAATTAGACAATGATGAGACAAAGATCTTAGAAAACGTAGATATAGATAAATTTTTAGAAGACATAGTTACTATAGAAAAAGAAGTAGAGTGTTTAGAATATCAAAAATGGCCGGTAGAAATTAGAAAAAAGGTAGAAGAATTAGAAAAATTAGAAATAATGGGCAATAACCCAATTAGAAAGGATAGTAAAGAAGAATATAAATTAAAAATTATTAATCCATACATAACAATAAAAACACAGGATTTAACATATAGCTTAGAAGATAGAAAAGAATTCAAAATGTATATAGATGAGTTATTAGAATTAAAAGTTATTAGAAATAGTACTAGTAGACATAGAAGCCCAGCATTTATTGTAAATAATCATAGTGAGTAAAAACGAGGAAAAAGTAGAATGGTAATAAATTATAAAAGATTAAATGATAATACTTTAGACAATAGTTATAAAATACCTAATAAAGATGAACTAGTAAATTGTATACAGAACGCTAAATATTTTTCTAAATTTGATTGTAAAAGTGGATTTTGGCAAATACGACTTGATGAAGAATCTGTTCAATGGACAACTTTTAGTTGTTCAGAAGGACATTTTGAGTGGTTAGTCATGCCCTTTGGACTTAAAAATGCTCCACAAGTATTTCAAGCTAGAATGAATAGAATATTTAAATTTTATTCAAAATTTTGTATAGTTTACATAGATGATATTTTAGTTTTTAGTCAGAATAAATTTATGCATATTACCCATTTAAATAAAATTTTAGATTGTTTCAAGTATAATCATATAGTTATTTCTAAAAAGAAAATAGAACTATTAAAAAGAAAATAGATTTTTTAGGATTAACAATAGACAGAGGAACAATAGAATTACAACCACATATAGTTAGTAAAATATTAGAATTTCCAGATAAAATAGAAGACACTAAAGAATTGCAAAAATTTTTAGGATTGTTAAATTATAGTAGAAAATTTATACCAAATCTTAGTACATTAATAAGACGCTTATACAATAAATTAAGTAAAAATGGACAAAAATATTTTAATAGCGAGGATATAAAATTAATTCAAAAACTTAAACAAATAGTTATACATCTCAAAACCTTAGCATTAGCAATAGACAATTATTATAAAATTATACAAACAGATGCGAGTAGTTTAGGATGGGCAGGAATATTAATCCAAAAGCCCAATAAAGATAGCTTTAAAGATAAAGAAGAAATAGCAATGTATACTAGCGGAAAATTTACAAAAATAGAAAGTAGAAAATCTAGCACAAAATTAGAAATTTTAGGAATAATAAATTCTTTAAATTCATTTCATTTATATATACAGAATGATACATTTACAATTAAAACTGACTGTAATAATATCATAGAATTCTATAAAAAAGTGCAAAAGAAAAACTTCGAAAAGAAAAATTCTTTTATTAGTAAAAGATGGATATATTTTTTAGAAGTAATAACCGGTAGAGGATACAAAGCAAAATTTGAATATATAGTAGGAAAAGATAATACTTTAGCAAACATTCTTTCAAGACTAATTACCCAATGATTATTTTGCAGGAATGGAGCGATTTATGAATTTTGGTTCAATTAAACTTAGACAGTTCCTATATGGAACAAATTTAAGTTTTAAAAGTAAATTTCAATTATTAGACAACCAGCAATGCATATTAGACAATTTGTGGTGGTAAATAACCCACAAGATAAATTAAAAGTAGCCAATGCACTCATGCATTATTTTAGACAAATTAATGATAAAGTAGACAGTAATCATTTTGCATTTTTCGTATTGGTTAGAGGAAGGCAACCGGGAATTTATAGTCAGTGGAGAGGTAGTTGATTTAACGATCAATTATCCTGATCCATATGTTAAAGGCTTTTACACATTTTATGAAGCAATAGAATACGCTAGACATGCAATAGGACCAAATTATCATGTTAGTAATTTAATAAGTCCTTTAAACAATGCATCAACATCATTATCTAGACAATCAGATAATATCATAGACAATAGAATAAAATTTATGTCCTGATCCATATGTTAAATTATCCATCATTTCATCTACAGCTTCGGCTATGTCTTCGTCTAAAGACTAGTGACTCATAGCTTCTGATTCATGTCCTGATGATGGTATGTCATTTATTTCATCTAGTGCTTCCAATTATTCTTCATGTTTTTGCAGATTATCCACTTTAATTTGTAGTGAAGGGATGAGTAACTCTTCTCGAACAAGATGCTTGTGGGCTAGGATTGTATAGTGTTCTGATTGTGCAATAATCCTATCATTTGTATGTAACCACTCGTAGAAAGTGCCCATTTCATGTGTTCTTCGGTATAAATCTCTTGCTGAGAAGTTGGGCCTGTCATGATAAAATCTTCTTTTATACTTTTTGGCTCCTTCATAAATGGTAATGACATGGTAGGCTAGTAGTATGACATCGGTTTTGGTTTTATTAATTTCTTGAGGTCTAGGTGATATGGAATTGAAATTAATTACTAAAGGGGCTTCTATTATAGTAGATAAAGCTCTGTTTAAAGTTGGTGGAAAGAATTTAAATCTGTCTTGGCTAAAAATGTAAATGGTTCGTATCATCCCAAAACTGAGGGCTTTGTACAGAATATCTTCATTATATATAGTTTTGGCTAAGGAGTAATCAAAGGAGATTGTAGGAAAATTGTGTCTAAGTGCGGTAATATTGTTTAATTCTGACTAACTGGGTCCAAATTCAAGTAAAAAGTTTAACTGCTATCAAATAATTGGTTGGCTAAAGAAACGAAATCTGTGTGCAGGTTTTCTATAATTTTTTCTTTTACTGTGTCTACTACATCACCAAGAAAAAGTGAAAATTGTTGTATTTTAGTTAGTTGTTCGGCTGGGGTATGGTCGAACAATTTATTTAATGGTGATTCTGGTATAAGTAATTTTTGGGTTTTCTGGGCTTTTTGTTGGTCTAGTAACATAATTTGATATTTATTCTGTAATATAATATTCTGTCTAATTAATTCTTGTTTAGCACTTTCTAATGTATTTATTTTCTGTCTACATGCTTGTAATATACTGTCTAAATGATATCTAGTATCATTAAACTTTCTAATAGTTTTGGTCATGACTTCACAATGATCACAGAACTGTATGGATGATGATGCTGATGATGCTACTGATGCACTGTCTACGATATTATCTGATTGTCTAGATAATGATGTTGATGCATTGTTTAAAGGACTTATTAAATGACTAACATGATAATTTGGTCCTATTGCATGTCTAGCGTATTCTATTGCTTCATAAAATGTGTAAAAGCCTTTAACATATGGATCAAGATAATTGATCGTTAAATCAACTACCTCTCTCCACTGACTATAAATTCCTAGTTGTCTTCCTCTAACCAATACGAAAAATGCAAAATGATTACTGTCTACTTTATCATTAATTTGTCTAAAATAATGCATGAGTGCATTGGCTACTTTTAATTTATCTTGTGGGTTATTTACACACCACAAATTATCTAATATGCATTGCTGGCTATCTAATAATTGAAATTTACTTTTAAAACTTAAATTTGTTCCAGATGGGAACTGTCTAAGTTTAATTGAATCGAAATTCATAAATCGCTCCATTCCTGCAAAATAATCATTGGGTAATTAGTCTTGAAAGAATGTCTGCTAAAGTATTATCTTTTCCTACTATATGTTCAAATTTTGCTTTGTATCCTCTACCAGTTATTACTTCTAAAAAATATATCCATCTTTTACTAATAAAAGAATTTTTCTTTTCGAAGTTTTTCTTTTGCACTTTTTTATAGAATTCTATGATATTATTACAGTCAGTTCTAATTGTAAATGTATCATTCTGTATATACAAATGAAATGAATTTAAAGAATTTATTATTCCTAAAATTTCTAATTCTGTGCTAGATTTTCTACTTTCTATTTCTGTAAATTTTCCGCTAGTATACATTGCTATTTCTTCTTTATCTTTAGAGCTATCTTTATTGGGCTTTTGGATTAATATTCCTGCCCATCCTAAACTACTCCCATCTATTTGTATAATTTTATAATAACTGTCTATTGGTAATGCTAAGGGTTTGAGATGTTTAACTATTTGTTTAAGTTTTTGAATTAATTTTATATCCTCGCTATTAAAATATTTTTGTCCATTTTTACTTAATTTATTGTATAAGGGCCTTATTAATGTACTAAGATTTGGTATAAATTTTCTACTATAATTTAACAATCCTAAAAATTTTGCAATTCTTTAGTGTCTTCTATTTTATCTAGAAATTTTAATATTTTATTAACTATATGTGGTTGTAATTCTATTGTTCCTCTATCTATTGTTAATCCTAAAAAATCTATTTTCTGTTTTAATAGTTCTATTTTCTTTTTAGAAATAACTATATGATTATACTTGAAACAATCTAAAATTTTATTTAATTGGGTAATATACATAAATTTATTCTGACTAAAAACTAAAATATCATCTTTGTAAACTATACAAAATTTTGAATAAAATTTAAATATTCTATCAATTCTACCTTGAAATACTTGTGGGGCATTTTTAAGTCCAAAGGGCATGATTAACCACTCAAAATGTCCTTCTGAACAACTAAAAGTTGTCCATTGAACAGATTCTTCGTGGAGTCGTATTTGCCAAAATCCACTTTTACAATCAAATTTAGAAAAAAATTTAGCGTTCTGTATACAATTTACTAGTTCATCTTTATTAGGTATTTTATAACTATTGTCTAAAGTATTGTCATTTAATCTTTTATATTTTATTACCATTCTACTTTTTCCTCATTTTTGTTCACTATGATTATTTACAATAAATACTGGGCTTCTATGCCTACTGGTACTATTTCTAATACCTTTTAATTCTAATAACTCATCTATATGCATTTTGAATTCTTTTCTATCTTCTAAGCTATATGTTAAATCCTGTGTTTTATTGTTATGTCTGAATTAATAATTTCTAATTTATATTCTTCTTTACTATCCTTTTTAATTGGGTTATTGCCTATTATTTCTAATTTTTCTAATTCTTCTACCTTTTTTCTAATTTCTACCGGCCATTTTTGACATTCTAAACACTCTACTTCTTTTTCTATAGTAACTATGTCTTCTAAAAATTTATCTATACCTACGTTTTTTAATATCTTTGTCTCATCATTGTCTAATTCTAGTCCATTACGGCTGGCTATGTCATTTTCTTCTTCTAATAAAGAATAAAAAAAATTCTATGTCTATGTCTTTTTCTACAACTAAGGTTTTCTTTTCGTATGGTAAAATATGTGTTTCGTATTTAGGTTGAATGAATGTGACTTTTTAAAGAAATTTACTCCATTTGGAGTTATTACAATACTACAATTGTTTCCTAATATAAAATTTAATCCTAAGATGAATTTATATCCTACTTTTTGATTTGAAATAAACGTTTGTGGCAAAACATCTGTTTCACCATTTATCCTAATTGGTATATTATTTACAGATTCTGTAATCTGCATTAATTCTCCATTAAATTGTCTAATGTTTACAGGGTTTCTAAGTTTATTCCTATTTTCTTTAGGTACTAAACTATCATGTATTATACATTATTTGCTCCTGTGTCTATCATTGCTTTAGTATAAATAGTTTCTTTTTTAAACAATAATTCTACATCTATATTTATTAATTCGCTACCTGCTCTATTTATCTCTATTGTTTCATATTCTATTTGTTGTTTATCTTTACAGTTATTACAAAAGAATTTTCCTGTTTCTGTGTCTCTATATCCTAATTCAAATTTTCTATCACAAACTGTACAATTTTTACCAAAGAATGAAGTATAGGTTTCTAGAACATTAATGTCTACATCTACATCTGATTCTAGTTCTAAGCTTGAATTACTACTAGTGTCTGTTTTACTATTACTGACTATAGATATACAATCGCTATCTGATAATTGATCTATATTTAGAATTTCTTCTACGTCTAAGATTTCTTCTTCTATATTATAATTGTCTAATTCTAACTGATTGACTTTTTTATTTTCTGGACAATTTGGTTTGATGTGTCCTTCTTTTCCACATAAGTAACATTTACAAGTTCTATTTCTTTTATATACACGTTTTCCTTTTTTAAATGCATTCTTTACTTTTTGTTTATTATTATTATATTTAAAGAATTTCTTCTTATAAAATTTTCTACTACTATGTCTATAAGGTGGCTTATTTTGACTATTCTTTTTCCTATATTTTTTATATTTTTTATGTTTAGAATAACTAGGGTAATTACATCCTAATGTCGGTACTTCTGTCATGTCTATACACATTTTTCTAAATTGTAATTTTAATTGATGTCTATGTTTTTTTTGTTCACAATATTCTCTAATTCTACCTCTAACATATTCTATTACTGGTAATAATGTTGCATAATAATTTATTCCTTGGGTTCTTTTTGTCTTAAACTAATTAATTAATTCACTGTGTAATTTTTCTCCTATTTTGCCGGGTAATTTTTCTACAAATTTTAATAATAAATCTTCGTCAAATGATCTACCTATTTCACTCTAATATTTATAAAAATAATTAGCGCATTCGTCAAAATATCTTAAATCACAAATTTTTAATTGTTCTAAATTTCTAATGGCTTTAATTTGTTTAATTATATCATCTTTTTCATCCACTCCTAATACTAATTTTTTCATTAAGTCTATAAACTAATTACTGTAATATTTGTATCAAAACTATCTAATTCTTCTAATTTGTTTTTCTTCATCCAGTCTCTCCATCCTAAATATATCTGTCTTTCTCTACTTCCTAATGTACTTTCTAAATATATTAATTTATAATTTGGGTCTACTATTATTGCTAATGCTTCCATTGAATGTCTAAGTAAATTACCTTCCCATTGATTAAATACTTGTTTCCATTGGCTAGGTTTATGGTCTTCTAATTCTAATACTAATAAATCTCTATCTTGTGGTATAGTTTTACAATTTTCTAATTTAGTTTTTGCCTTGAATACTCTTTCGGCTTCTATGTATTTTTCATTAGTGTCTGGGATTCCTCGCTTGTCTAAATAAGTTTCTATATTTGATGGTTCTACTACAGGTTCTAATACTGGTTGATGGCTACTTTCTGCTACTTCTGGTTTTTTGTCTTCTTCTCCTACTAATATTTCGTCTACATGTTCTAAATAATAAATTTCTTCTATTTCTAAATTTTTAAAGTCTAAATTTTTTATTAATTCCCCGTCTATGTCGTCATCTGTCAATTCATCATTATTACATAGTTCTTCAAATAATTCTTCATCTAAATATTTTTTAGGCTCATTAAATATTAAATCTATAATTTTATCCCTATTATTAATCAACGTTTTATGTTTGTCTATATTTAAATTTTCTAAATTGTCTATTATTGCCATATTAATTTCTACTTCTTCTTCATTTTCTTCTAATTCTGGATCACTTGTTTGTCTATAATTACTAAATCTCTGTGTAACTTGATTTTGTCTATTCATGTAAGTATAACTAGTTTCTGGTACTTCTAACATTCTATCATGTTCTAATTTTGGTAATATCCATTCTAAACCATTTAATTCACTACTGGTTAATTTTTTAGGTGATATCATTTCTACGTACTGACTTTTAAAACAATCTACAATATTTTTACTTTCAAATCTAAATTTCTTATGATACTTATTATATAATTTTCCTAGAAAGAATGTTTTTATTCTAGGGTTTTTATATTATGCATTTATTTTGTATCCTTTAGTTTGTACACTTAATTTAATTTGTTTACAAAATTCATTTATGTCTATATCTATATTGGGTATGTATCCTACTACTGCTATTTTATTTTTTAAATCTACTTCTGCACTATCTATTTGAGCTTGCTCGTGATCATAAAATCTACTATCATATAAATATAAATGTGCCTTTGTGTCTAAACCCTCTGTAGCTTGACTAAGGATTCCTATAATTATTATTCCCATGTGTATGTCTGTGTAATTTTGTTTCTTAAGATAATCTCTTCCTACTGAGCTGATTAAAGTTAATTCTTCTCGTATGTTTACCACTGATAATTTTGTTTCATCTGTGTAAATATATAAGTTATTGTTTAATTTTGTCTTTAGTCCTTCATTATATAATCTTTTCTTTTTAATTAGGTCGAAACCTTTTTCTAATAATTTATCGGGGTCTTGTTCATCTATTATGTCTTCTGTTCTTTCTATTATTTCTTTACCTTTACTAGAAAATGAAAGCGATCTTCTAACTCTTTCTGCCATGTTTACGTCTACTCTACTGTTTCTTACTAGATCCATTACTTTTTAATATTATTTTTTGTCCTAAAATATCTTTGATGTCTACTGTCCTACGCGGTTTTACAGGTCCACTAAAATTTAACTTTTCTACATGGTTAGTTAATATGTCTAGTTCTTTGTCTAAATTATCTAAACTGTTGCTAAGTTCTAGATGAGATACATATTCTTTTTCTAAAAGTTTGAAAATTGTGTTCTAGTCTACCAAGTCTATTGTCTAAGTCTTCTAGCCTATTATTGATTTTAACTAATAATTTGACTATCGTGTTAGCTTGTGCTTGTTGAATATTATTACTTTCTTGACTAAATTCTTTATAGCTATATCCTACTGGATTTAGGTGTGAAATTTCTCATTTTAACTTTGCTAAAGTTTCTATCAATATTTTGTCTGTACTCATTCACTAACTATTATTTCTATTGCGTCTAATTGAATTTGTAAATCACACTGTGTATATTTAATATTTTCTACTTCTAATTTTAAACTTTCTAAAATTTGTTTAATTTCTAATTCTATGGACTTAGGTGTTTTAATGTCTAATAATTGGATTAAGTCTATAATTTCTTTCTTGCTAGGAAATCGTTTAACCTGACTATTAAAATCTGTTAATAATTCTTTAATATAATCTAAATTTCTTCTTAACGTATTAATATTACTAGTTTCAAAGAATTTGCCTAGTCCTAATACTAACTCTTTTAGCCTTTCTATGTTGACTTCTAAGTTTTGTCCTAAATTAATTAATAAATCTACTATGAAGTTTTGTTGACTACTACTAGTATGTGGAATATGTTTATACTGATTTTCTAGGTGTTCGATATTACAACTAATTTTTATTCTTTCTGTTAAATTTAATTTTTACTTTCTATGATGACTAATTTCTAAATCTAAATAATCTAAACGGTGGAAGTTCATAAACTAAAACTAATTTTCTAGATCTTCTAATCTATTCTTAATCATTAATACTAAATTTTCATACTTGTCTAATAATCTATTTTGTTTATTTATATTATAATACTGCAAATTATTTCTTCTAAAATTAAATATGGGTAAATTTGTAAAAGCGTAATGTTTAATATTTATTTTTCTTTTTATTTCAGGTGGTAAAGGAGATGTGTAATCTACTAGAAGTTTTAAATTGCCTAATCGTTCTTCTATTAGAGTGTCTAAATAAACTTGCTCTAAATTAATTCTGTTTAGTTCGTTTTCTACAATTTCTAAAGCACTTTCTAAAATTTCTATGTAAGGGTTATTATCTATCCAACTATCACAATCAAAATCTTTATCTAATACAACAAAGGGATTTTTATAACAATCATCAAGAGATTGGTCAAAATTAGCAATCGCGGGTAAATATCATATAACAAATGAAGTCTGCCTTGTAACTACTCATATAAAAAATATTTAAAACAAAATCAAAAGAGGTGCCCTGATACCAAAGAGAAGGAAAGAAGGAAACGGACGCCACTGGGCTTATTAAAGTTAATTCTTCTCGTCTGTTTACTACTGATAATTTTGTTTCATCTGTGTAAATATATAAGCTATTGTTTAATTTTGTCTTTAGTCCTTCATTATATAATCTTTTCTTTTTAATTAGGTCGAAACCGTTTTCTAATAATTTATCGGGGTCTTGTTCGTCTATTATGTCTTCTGTTTTTTCTATTATTTCAGGCGAAGGAAATGGGTTTTGTGAGCTCTATCCTTTGCCACCGCAAGTTTGGATCCGTGAAACATGCCATTGACCACACATACCATTTAACTGGTTGGTCTCTTGCAAATTCCAACTTCTTAGCCAAACCGAGCTCTCTCCACCAGCTAATATATTTTAAACATGTTACCAAATGACAATATAAGGCTAAATGCCCTTTACTTGCTTCCTTATTCCTTGGTTTAATAATCCATTACATCCTCCTAGTTTATAAAATATCTCATTGCATCAATGTCTCTCAATTTTTATACAATTTGACAGCTTATCCTTTCTTGGATAATTGAAATGAATTTTAAAAAAAATTGTGCTGATTATATAATTTTTTAAAAAGATTTTTTGAAAAATAATTTGTAATGGAATTAAAATTATTGACAATTAAACTGAACTTGTAAATATAATTGTTAATTTGTCATTTCTTTTCAAAATAATTTTTTTGTGTGTTTATTTATTAATCAACAGTAAATTATAGTCAATGAATATTTAAATTTTTTATAATTTAATTTGGAAAATTAAATAATTAACAATAACATTCCCAATCAGAAACTTATTTTCCATTATTATTCAAATATTATCCCCTATAGAAAATATGTTCTACGTGATTAACAATAACAGTGTGAATTTGAATAATAGTGAAAGATAATTAATTTTTGCTTTTATTATCAATCATTCCCAGATAAATAATTCACAAATGATTATGTTATTCATTTGTATTATTCAAATTTATCTGATATAAAACTATCAAATTGAGCAAAAAATATGAGAATCAAGAGTCTGTCTTGGATTTAAACTATAAGGCTGTTTGAGCATTCATTCCAAATTATAGTTAGTTTTAAACCAAAATTAACTTACCTGGATATTTGCCCAATTTCATTTTGGTGTAAGGGTTGGACCAATTTGAAATCCATAGCTGCTAGTTCTTGCAAATCCAGTATCCAAACATATTCGTTGCCTTGAAAATGGCCATGGAAAAAGTTTTTGGCCGGGGACAAGCTTTTGCGATAGGGATGCAGCAACAGATGCTCAACTAGTCCAGCTAGATCATAATTAGCAAGATGTGTCGCACTAAAGTGTCTAGCTTCATCAAGCACATCTTCTCCTCCAATACTTAGCTGTGAGGCCTCGTATAAGCTCATCAATCCATTGATGTCTTCACTTATATTCTGTTTAAACTCCCTTTCTTTGTTTCTGAACCTGTTAAAAACATCTGTTTGACACCAATTTTAAAGTCAATTAAGTTCAATTTGATCGATTAGAGTACTCATATGACAAAGAGTTGGCAGAAAATTGAATGCACACACACACACACAGACCTGGAGACACATAGTAACCTTGTTGTCTCAACGGTCGAAAGCGAAGGGCAACCTCTTGAAGCTCATTATAGCGATCATCATCAGTGGAAAATATGGTATACTGCCTTCGCAGAATTAGTTCAATCTCATCTTGAAAATAGTAATCAATCCCTAGGCGTTGAACGACATCAATCATGGCCAATCCTTCCAAAGAATCGTCATCTCCTAGTTTGATAAGTATGTGCTTGATTACCTCCAGTTTTTTCGCATGCTTAATGTGAATATCGTCCTACATAAGTTAAGAGACAGAGCATTAAACACTTTCCCATAAGGTGTCTGACAATCATATATCAAATAAGAAACAAGAAGTACACACACAAATATTTTAATTCATGATCCTTGATTTGTTGAAGTTCCAAAAGCTATTAAACTATGTGGTTTAATAGTGTAATGATTTTATACTATTAAATTGTATGGTTTAATAGCTTTCCCAAACTTTAATAAAGTTTAAGATCTTGAATCAGATCAGCACTATATATATATATGTGTGTGTGTGTGTGTGACTCACATTAAAGTTATTGGGGTGTTCACTGGGATAAGTGAAATGTTTCAACGGGGCAGAAACACCAATGTTGTCATTAATGTTGCCCTTTTTATTATTAGGCGGCAAATAATTAATGTTATTGAGGTTTGGGTTGCCAACTTTTGATATTTGTTCTGGAATAACTTGAATGTGGGATGAATCAGAAGAAATATCTTTGGAAGAGAAAGCCATGGAAAGTGTGTATTCGTGGAAATATGAAGAACAAGTGAAGAACAAGTGAAGCAATCTTTGGAAGAGAAAGCAATCTTTGGAAAACATGTATTTATGGAAATAGCTAATCTTGACAGAGAAGAAAGAATTGGTTCTAATAGCTCTAGAACATGAAGAATAAACGAAACAATTATAGAACACATTTCGCGTCCGAGTAGAATAGATTTATCCATGGGCTTTTCTTAGGAAGCGAAAAGGCCGCATGTATACGCCTCAATTAGGATAAATGCACACTTTGTGTCTCCATTTTGATTCTGTTTAAGTTTTATATTTTAAAAAATACTTCAAAACACTCTTGTATTTAGCTGTTACGTTCTTACTCTTATTTTTCTTTGTTTTTACAGTAATACGCTTGCAATAATATTCTTTACATTAATTTATTTATTTATAAGAATTTAATTAGCACATTAACCGGTAAATATTAGTATGAAAGAATATTATTTTTTGAACCCATGCTAATAATTTATTTATAAATAAATTAATATCAGCCAACTTAAAGTATGTCTAATTTCCTTGGGCTAATTTTTACTAATAGTTATTTTATAAAAATTAATTTACCAAATTAATCTAAAAGTAAAGTAATAACGTAAAAATTTGTGGAAAATATTATGTTATTTTTAAGGTTAATTTGGTAAATTGACATCTTTTTTCTTTTTATTAATTTTCTCAAGAAGGCAAGAATACTTTTGTAAGGGTATTATTACAAAAGGAAAGAAAAAAATAAGGATAGAAGTGTAACATATTTAACTGTAAGGGTATACTGACATTTTGTCTTTTTAAATATAAGGATAAAAAAGACACTTAACTCAAAATATAAGGACTAAAAAAGTATTTATCCCTCAATTATGAGACAAATTAAATCTAATAATTAGACACCATCAATTAATCAAAAACTCTTGCACCACCACCACTGCCCTTTATGCCACCACCTTCTTATTTACTTTTTATAGAACAATTAAAAAACACTTTTTACATTCTTCATATACACTATCTTCTCTTCTACATTTTGTAGGAGCTACATATTCTAATTTTTTTTAACAAAATTTGATCTCAAATGATGTAAATAATGTTGTTCTATAAATAATGTTGTAATAATGCAAATAATGGAAATTTAGGGGGATGTTGCTCCTAGTCAAAGGTTAAAGTTTCAGCATTAGTTGGATTTAGAGTCAAAGAAGTTAGATTTTCTGATATATCTCCTCTTGAAGAATGCATCTAGAGTTTGTTAGATTTTGTGATACATCTTTTCTCTTCAAGAATGCATCTAGAGTCTTTTGTGACTTAACCATATTCTAAGAAAAAATTATTTTTAATATAAAGGTTACTGGATTACTAGAAATGGAATGTCAAGTACTTATTATTATAAAAATAAGTGGACATTCATTTACTTTTTAATTTCTAGTAAGTGGAGAGGAATTTTTTTTTTTTTAATTTCTAGTTTTGCTAGCTATTAAATATTTGCTAACGGCAGAATGCTAGAAACTAAAAATTCATTGTTTCAGAATCAAGACAATCATAAACTAATATTAACAAAATCAATGTTCAATGTCAAGATTTACCTTCAGTTGAGAAGTTCTACTAATTCGTTAGCCAATCAAGCATCTCCCATGGATAAGAAAGTTGATCTTCTTCATTTAAGCCTTAGATTAAAAAATTTCAATTTGATATTTATTCATTAACGATAAATTTCTATTTAGGTCTTGTTCTTCTTCTTTGACTCTTCCTTTTTTTTTTTTCTTTATAGTTATATAACTAATGATAATGTACCAGTCTACAAGATTAGTATTTGATTGATATCTATTTATTTTAATATAAAATATTGAATATTAAAAGATTTTTTAAGTTTTTTTACAGGATCCGTGGATCATGTTAGTCCCTTAAAAGATCCGCTACTAGGAAGGAGTTTTAGTGCATATTATTGAATATATGGGATATGCATGACCATTTTGTCAAACTATGGAAATGTATCTTTTTTCTCCCCCTCATTTTAGGAATGCAAAACAATCAGAACACATTTATCTTTTAGTGTTGATTGCTCATGACACAAGCACGATACTATCGTGATGTGGAGGTTGCTACATGTCTTATAATCTAAGTGCTCATTTGCTATGATTTATTTGCCAGTCCAGGATATCTTTTTTAATTTAAAATTTTCTTTTCCTCTTATGTCGTTTGATTGTAATTGGAAACTTAAAAAAAAAAGAAGAAGAAGAAGAAGAAGCAAAAAAAAAGTTAGATGCTTTCTTGTAAGCAAAATGATAAACTTACAAACTTCGTGTTTATATAGGGAAAGCAGATCGAGTATCCGCGTGTTTTTTATTTTTCTCATTCATATATTTTCTCTTTCTTATAAGAAAAATGATAAACTTACAAGCTTCGTGTTTATATAGGAAAAGTAGATCGAGTATCTGCGTGTTTTTTATTTTTCTCATTCATATCTTTTCCCCTAAAGCTGAGGTTTATTGTGTTTAAAACTATTAATGTGTAGTCGACTTTATTTTATTTTATTTTTTTATGTTGGAGTATTTTCATTTTCTTTTTCATTTTTAAATGCTTTTAGTAAGTCTCAATTGGACAAAAATACTATATTCATAAAAAAAAGGTGTACACCTTGCTTGCGAGAGGGAGTTCTAGCAAGTAAAAATAGGCTAACTTGTTCAAAATATTATATGGTGTACTATTGACAATGACATGGATATGGATATGATTGTTTATTACTGATTATAAAAAAAAAAGAAAAAAGATAAAGATTGAAATACTAACAAGGCAACCCAAGAGGGGGGGTGAATTGGGATTTTAGAAAATAAGCAACTAAAATACAATGAAGTAATACTTAAACAATCAAATTCGAAATAAACAAATTAATTTGCAATAAAAGTAAAGAGATAGGGAAAGAGAGATCAAACACAATGATTTTTACGTGGTTCGGCTATCCCCGCCTACGTCCACGCCTCCAAGCACACCGGGCTTGAGGATTCCACTAAGCAAGCCACCAAGGCCTCAAATGCTTACAATTGACTTCCAAGGTGTCAATAAACCTTTACAACAAGAGATTATTCCCAATCTCTTAACCCAAGTGTATCCCAACACTTACAATCACTCAAACAAAAGATTACAAGTAATTTTTCTCTCACACAATCTTTAAGATTACAAATCAAAGCTCAATGTGTGACAAAGATGAAGCAAGAATGTGTTTAAAGCTTAATGAAGATTGTACAAACGTGTATTAGCTCAATGGTCGTGTTGTGATCAACCTTTGAAATGATTTAAATGAGCTTATTTATAGTTGGAGCCGAAAACTAGCCGTTATAGCCTTATTCTTCAGAAAACGGATCGCCGTTAACCGTTAACGGTTAGCCGTTTGTGCTGGTCAAAGTTACCGTTATGCTGGATTTCAAATAAACGGTTGACCGTTAGTAGTTACCCATTCGCCGTTAAAATCCAGAAACCTGCACAATCAGAAACTCCTATCCGTTCTTGCTAAACGGTTAAGGATTAGCAAATAATAACATCCTGGAAATTATCGGTTAGCCGTTTACGAGTTAACGGTTCGCCGGTAAATTCCAGAAGCTTGTATAAACCATTTCAGCTAACCTTTAATACTAAACGGTTAAGGCTTAACAAAGTATGTCTCTCTGGAAATTAACGGTTAGCCGTTATTAGTTAACGGTTCGCCGGTTATGTCCAGTAGCCTTTAAAAACAAAAGCTTAACCTTTAACACTAAACGGTTAAGGCTTAACAGCACGCCTCTGAAATTAACGGTTAGCCGTTATTAGTTAACGGTTCGCCGGTTATTTCCAGTAGCCTTTAAAAACAAGAAAATCTTTAACGGTTAAGGCTTAGACAATAACCTGTCTCTGCATATTATCGGTTAACCGTTAATATTAACGGTTCACCGATTATTTCCAGAATTGCACATTTTTGCTGAGTTTTTCCAGTTTCTTAAAAACTTGTAAATACTCATAGAAAAATTCTTGCTTTTAAGAAATTATTTGATATTATGAAAACTCCAACAAATTTATCAAAATGTTTGTTATCATCAAAATCAATAAAATAAACATTTACAAGTTAACAATCTCCCCCTTTTTGATGATGACAAACTTTGCTTTTGCTCCCCCTTACTATATGCTCCCCCTACCAATATGACTCAAAACAATTTTGGCATTATAGCCAAGTTTAAGAACTTGGCAAAGACAAGTTTAAGAACTCTCTTTGTTATTAACAAAAACAAGTACAAAAACTGCCCAAAAACAAGTGCGAAATCTGCAAAATCTCTCCCCCTTCATCATCAAAAACAAAACGTAAGAAAAAGAAGTATGAGAGAAATAGAATAGCAAAAATTTCGGCAGAGTTTCCCTTGAAAAATGGCAAAATCTCAAAATACAACCATGAGGACAAAACACTCCCAAATATATCAAGGCAAGCAATGCACAACCCAACATCTCCAAAGTTACACAAATCACACAACAACTCCAATCACACAACATCTCCAAACACATAATATCTCCAAATTGTTTCAAATCATACAACCAGAAAACAAATAGAGAGAAAAATAACATCCATAGCAAATATCATGGTATAATAAAAAAAAATGAAATGTATGTGCGAAACTACAAAGAAAATAGAAAACTAAGATGCTCGCCGCGACGTGGGAGGTCGCGTAGCAGAGGATCGTAAGGATGAAGGTCTCGAAACTGTAGGTCGTGTAGAAGGGGCTGTAGAAGGAGCGTAGGCGAGGTGTCAAGAAGTAGGTCACAAGAGGGGCTGCCGCAGATGTGCCGCCGTGGTCATATCCAAAATACCCGTAATCCGTCAGCGCAGAATGATCTCATACATCGATGATCAATGCTCGCCTCGAAATGTCCGTCAGGACCGAGCCGCCGATCGTGAGTACAGGCCCATACGATCAAGAATCACCGGCGCCGGAATCGGGTAACATCAAGCAACTAGCCGCAGTAATATCGATCGAGCCGAGTACGAGATGGCCGAGAGGCGTATACGCCATAGGCCGGAGGCGGCTCGTAAACCTGGAGGAGGCTCGGGAGCGTAGGGATATCCAGATCCATCTCATGTGTCAGAGAATCGTAAGGGACTGATGGAGGAACATCCCGACGACGGTAAGGTGGAGGCCGAGCTCCAAGTCGAAGTCGTGAAGCCGACGGGAGTGTAGATGTCGCAAGCATCCGATCATCCTCGTGAGCAATCAAGGTGTCCCGATTCTGGCGCAGAGGTCTTGAGCCACCGCCTGCTCCTCCTAGTGAACCCAATATCGCTCATAGCATCCCTACCAATCCTTTTGGGCTCCTTGTACACCAGATTCTAATTGGCACTCTAAGTGCCGCAAAATCTTGGTAATCGACTACACCATAGGGAAGCAAACGGTGAGAAACACCCGAGTGGTCAACATGTGGCGACAATGATATAACCAAGGTTAACATCCCGCCCACTAAGAAGACTATCTAGTAACCCGACATCTAAACGAGTTACCTCATCCGTGACCTTTCCTAGTGTAACAATGTGTCAAGAATGGAATGGAGAATACGGACTGAAAAGGGAGAATGAGAGCTAAAAGGAAGACTACAAATGTCATCACTCAAATCCCTACGATTTACAGATGTTACGGACTCCTCATGGTGGACAAACTCAAGAAAAGATAGGATTTTTCGAGAAGTATAAAAAAGAATAACCTCATCCTAATACCAAGTATGACAAAGGTTCAAAAACTCTACATTAAAATCAATAGAACACCGCCAACAACAAGAATAATTCTATCTAGACGAGTGGCGCATAATTCCATATTAGAATAAAAGACTAACTAGATTCGGATAAACTTTATCATCAAGGAATAAAACGGATTCCTGTGGTCTAAGCATGTTAGTCACAACCCTATCACATACAATCAAATCCTTAAAATCATCTACATCCGCAAAATAAGAATCAAGAACCCGACGACCCATAAATCGGCGAGATGGTAGGGAAATGAAGCCTTTTCAAATTCAGAGGCTTCCGTGGTGGTATGGGGTTGACACGAGGTGTATGTTTCCTTCTCCGAGGTCTCCGAGATGATTCAGCCATTGACGGAGAGGAGAATGCGTCGAGGATTGATTTGAGAGTAAACAAGTGTTTATGGAGTTCAGAGAGTGGAGGAAGAAAGATTGAGGTTCAATTTAGCAAGAAAAGCAAAAGATGGATCAAATCGAGCAAAACCACCGATCGCCTCTTAGTGGTTTCGATTTGAGAATTTTGATTTTGGGCTAGATCCGAGATTCAATCGGCAGAATCACTCTAAAGATGATTTGGAAGAGTTCTATCTGAGTGATTTGGGTCGAAAATGGAGAAAATAGAAGAAAGAATGAGATGAAAAGCTCCGGTTCGTGTGAAAATGGCGAAAACGGTGAGAGGCTAAGAAGACGAAGAGGAAAACCCGTGACCAGCTTATATTTTAAGAAACTACAGCCGCTTTCATAAACTGAGGGTTAATTTCAGTGAGCTTGGAATAAGTAAAAGGTTAACGCTAGGGTAAACGCAAGGGCAAGATAAGAGCTCATCGATTTTAAACGCCATTTACCGTTAAACGTAAACGGTGAGAGGGTAACCTTCACGATACTCTCTGTTTTTAAACGGTTTACCGTTAACACCAAACGGTGAGGGGGTAACGAGCAATCAAAAAAATCCTAGTTTCTGGAAATAAACGGTGAGCCGTTTATAAGAAAAACGGTTATCCGTTTATTACATTTGATGTTTCGCACACTTGATACAATATCCTTCCATCATAGATAACACATTAAGATCATGACTTTGATCTAAAAATGCTCTAAAGGCCATTTTAATGCAAAATTCATGAACAAATATGTTTTTAAAACAATTAATCCATGCAAAACATACATACACATTACTAGTACATCATACTCAAGCATTTCAAGAATATTTAAGCATCATATCATAAAACAAGTTATTGAATAGACTCAATAGCATATCTAGAAATGCTAATGTGAAAATTTCATCATCCCAAGTTCATGTCGAATTTTGAAAATTGTTCTTCACAAAGGGTTTTGTAAAAATATCGGCAAGTTGTTTTTCCGTAGAAATAAACTCCAATGCAATATCACCCTTTTGAACATAATCCCCAAGAAATTATGCCTAATTTCTATATGCTTGGTTCTAGAGTGCTGAATGGGATTCTTTGAAAGATTTATAGCACTTGTATTATCACACTTAATAGGAATTTTATCAAGCGTAATGCCATAATCTCTAAGTGTTTGTTTCATCCAAAGTGCTTAGGCACAACAACCCCCGCAGCTATATATTCAAATTTCTGTAGTTGAAAGTGCAACCGAATTTTATTTCTTACTAAACCATGAAACAAATGAATAACCTAGTAAATGGCAAATTCCACTAGTGCTTTTCCTATCGACTTTATAGCCCCCAAAATCCGCATCCGAAAACATGTTAAATCTATATGAGTTCCTCTAGATACCAAACACCAAGATCTATGCATCCACACAAAAAACTAAAAATACTTTTAACAGCAAGCAAATGGGATTCCTTGGGATATGATTGAAATTTTGCACACAAACATACACTAAAAATGATATCGGGTTTACTTGCGATTAAGTAAAGATCTGATCATACCTAGATACATTTTAATATCAAATTCTTTACCTTTTTCATCTTTGTCAAGCTTGGTTATTGTGCTTATTAGAATACTTTAGGTCTTTGAGTCATCAATGCCAAATCTCTTGAGTAAATCTTTCACATAGTTGGCTTGATTTATGAAGATTCCTCATTGTTTTGCTTGATTTGAAGTCCAAGGAAATACTTCAATTCTCCCATCATGCTCATCTCAAATTCCTTACTCATACAAGATGAAAATCCTTGCACAAGGACTCATTAGTAGAACCAAAATAATATCATCAACATAAATTTGAACAACAAGTATATCTTGATTTTTATTCTTAACAAAGAGTGGTATCCGCTTTTACCCATTGAAAACCGTTATCCAACAAGAAATTTCTAAGCCTATCATACCAAGCTCTAGGTGCTTGTTTTAAACCATACAAAGCTTTAGACAACTTATACACATGATTTGGAAATTTTCATTTTCAAAACCGGGAGGTTGTTTTACATAAACTTCCTCCATAAGATAACCATTTAGAAAAGCACTTTTAACATCCATTTGAAATAAAATAAAATCTTTAAGACATTCATATGCTAACAACAATCTAATGAATTCTAATCTAGCTACGGGTGCAAATGTTTCATCAAAATCAATTCTTCTTCTTGGTTGTATCCTTGAGCCACTAATCTAGCTTTATTCTCATAACCACACCGGATTCATCCATATTATTCCTAAATACCCATTTAGTACCTATGATGGATTGATGTTCCGGTTTAGGAACTAATTCACACACATTATTTCTCTCAAATTGATTCAATTCCTCTTGCATTGCCATAATCCAAGATTCATCATTTTCCGTGATCCGCAAAGGATTTTGGTTCAATTTGAGAAATAAATGAATCATGCTCACAAGTGTTTCTAAGTGATGATCTAGTAGTAATGCCTCTAGATGGATCTCCTAAAATGGCATCCTTAGGGTGAGAAGAAACATACCTCCACTCCTTGGGGAGTGTTTGCATCGTACCTTCTTGTTGCTCCATATTTCTTTGCTCTTCTTGATCATCCTCTTGATTTTCTTGTAGTGCATTCTCTTGATTATCCTTTGATGATTCTTCTTGTAACTCTCCATCTGCATCATCATTAACAACTCCTTTCTCCGCAGAGGAGGGGTTAGACTCATCAAAAGAAACATGCATAGACTCTTCTACAACCAAGGTTCTTTTATTATAGACTCTATAAGCTTTGCTAGAGCTTGAATACCAAAGAAATATAACAATATCGGATTTTGAATATTATTTACCAATATTGTCTTTTGTGTTCAATATATAACATTTAGTACCAACGTCTTTGAAATATCCAATATTGGGTTTTCTATTTTCCAAAGCTCATAGGAGTCTTATCAAGAATAGATCTAATCAACCCGATTTAAAACATAACAAGCGGTGTTGACGGCTTCGCCCAAAAATACTTAGGTAAACCATTTTCATTCAACATGGTCCTAGCCATTTCTTGAATAGATCTATTCTTTCTCTCAACAACTCCATTTTGTTGGAGTTCTAGGTGATGAAAATTGATGCTCTATGCCCAAGTCATTGCAAAAGATTCAAATGCATAATTTTCAAATTCTACCATGATCACTTCTAATGCAAGAAATAGAATAACCTTTTCATTTTGAACCTTTACAAAAGATTTTAAAGCATCAAAGGCATCATCCTTATTAGCTAAGAACAATACCCATGTGAATCTAGAATAATCATCCACAATTACAAAAGCATAATACTTGCCATTTAGGCTAGCATATCTAGATGGTCCAAACAAATCCATGTGAAGTAGTTGAAGAGGTTTTGAAGTAGAAATATGATTTTTGTTTTGAAAGAGGTTTTGATTTGTTTTCCAAATTGACAAGCTTCACAAATTTTATCCTTTTGAAAATTGATTTTAAGTCCTTTAACTAAATCATTTTTCTAAAATTTTGAAATCAAATCCATATTTGCATGACCTAGTCTTCTATGCCATAACCAACTATCATCATATAATGCTGAAAAACATTTGTCATGAATGGATGCAACATCTATGTCAATGGTATAAACATTACCACATCTATTTCCAATAAACAAGATCTTTCCATCACATGCATCTTCAATGGTACATCTTGACTTATCAAACACTACTTTATAACCTTTGTCACACAATTGACTAATACTAATCAAGTTGTGTTTCAGATTTTCAACCAAACATACATTTTCAATCAAGGTTGATGAAACTTTACCGACATTTCCGATTCCAAGAATCCTCCCTTTTGAATTATCTCCAAAGGAAACATCTCCACTGCTGAGTTTTGTAAAACTTGAAAACCATGCATAGTTTCCAGTCATGTCTTGAACATCCACTATCCAAGAACCATTTATTCTTCTTCTTCTTTAACCCCTGCAGAAAAGATCTCAAGTTTTAGGTACCCAAACCTTTTTGGGTCCTTGAGTGTTAGCAATGGTTCCTTTTGGAACCCAAATACATTTCATACCATAATATGCATTTCTTTTTACTATGCATCTATTTTTCATATGGCCATCTTGATTACAATAATGACAAACAACTTGATTATTAGGAGATGTGCTCTTCACAAAGTAGTTCTTGTAATATTTTTGTTTCAAATTTGGCTTATAGCCAAGTCCTCCTTTATCAAACACACACTTTTGTGAATTAAGCAAGTTATCCAACATCTTTTGACCATTTGTAAATTTTAGCACAATTTCATTTAGATCATTACTCTTCTTTTTAAGTAATTCATTTTCATTTTTCAATTCATTTACATGTGATTCTAAATGCTCATGAAGTACTAGAATTTTCAAATAACTCAATCTTATCATGCAATGTCTTATTTTCTAATTCAAGACATGTAATCTTAGCACTAAATGAATCATTTTCATTTTGAAGCTCTACCATCTTCTTTTTAAGGCAAACATTCTTTTACCCATTTTATCAATTCATCATGCAATTCTCTAAAAGCATCATGTAACTCATCATAAGTAGGAAGATCACTTACCTCATCTAATTCATCATTCGATTCATCCCCAATTGCCATAAGAGCTAGATTTGTCATTTCGATGCTCTTCATCACTTATTTCTTCATCGCTATCGTCCCACGTGGCCATCATTGCTTTCTTCTTGAATTTGTTGAGAAGAGGGCATTCGGATCTTATATGGCCGGGTTTCTTGCACTCATAGCATTTGATTGCTTCCTTTTTCTCCTTTTGATTTTCAAGTCTCTAAACTTCCTTCGCTCACCGGTTTTCAAGAATTTTCTGAATCTTCTTGCTAGCATCGCCAACTCCTCATCATCCGTTCACTCTTCCATTACTCTCATACTTTGTAGCCTTTAGAGCAATACTCTTCTTCTCCTCAATTCCTTTTTACCGCCAAATCTTCCTCATAAGAAATAAGTGAACCGATTAGATCATGAATAGGTAAGACATTTAAATCTTTAGCTTCCTCAATGGCAGTCCTTTTTGGTCTCCATTCCTTAGGAAGTGATCTAATGATTTTCTTAACTTTCTCACTATTTGAGAATGTTTTTCCTAGGGCTCCTAAAGTGTTCACTATGTCCGTAAATCTAGTGTACATAGAATATACACTCTCATTTTGTTCCATTTGAAACAATTCATATTGCCGAGTGTACCTACTAATTTTAGACTCTTTCACTTGATTAGTGCCTTCATAGACAACTTCAAGTTTGTGCCAAATTTCATAAGCACTTTCACAACTAGACACTCTATGAAATTCTTTCTTGTCTAATGCACAAAATAAGGCATTCATGGCTTTGGAATTTAGAGAAGCTTTTCTCTTTTCCAATTCATTCCATTCCCGTGAAGGTTTTGGAATGTCTTCCCCAATTTCATTTTTGGTCAAAGGCATAATAGGACCATCACAAACAACTTCCCAAATTTCGTAATCTAGGGCTTGCAAGTAAATTCTCATCCTAGTTTTCCAATATGGGTAGTCATTTCCATCAAAGAATGGTGGTCTAGTTGTGGATTGTCCTTCCCTAAAGGTTGAGTCACTTTGAGTTGCCATGGATCTTTTACTCTAGACGGTTAAGTCTTAACAAGAGAACCAAGCTCTGATACCAATTGAAATACTAACAAGGCAACCCAAGAGGGGGGGTGAATTGGGATTTTAAAAAATAAGCAACTAAAATACAATGAAGTAATACTTAAACAATCAAATTCGAAATAAACAAATTAATTTGCAATAAAAGTAAAGAGATAGGGAAAGAGAGATCAAACACAATGATTTTTACGTGGTTCGGCTATCCCCGCCTACGTCCACGCCTCCAAGCACACCGGCTTGAGGATTCCACTAAGCAAGCCACCAAGGCCTGAAATGATTACAATTGACTTCATAGGTGTCAATAAACCTTACAACAAGAGATTATTCCCAATCTCTTAACCCAAGTGTATCCCAACACTTACAATCACTCAAACAAAAGATTACAAGTAATTTTTCTCTCACACAATCTTTAAGATTACAAATCAAAGCTCAATGTGACAAAGATGAAGCAAGAATGTGTTTAAAGCTTAAGATTGTACAAACGTGTATTAGCTCAATGGTCGTGTTGTGATCAACCTTTGAAATGATTTAAATGAGCTTATTTATAGTTGGAGCCGAAAACTAGCCGTTATAGCCTTATTCTTCAAAACGGATCGCTAACTGCTAACGGTTAGCCGTCAGGCTGGTCCAAAGTTACCGCTATGCCGATTTCAAATAAACTGACCGTTAAGAGTTACCCCTTCGCCGCTTAAAATCCAAACCTGCACAATCGAAACTCCTATCCGCTCTTGCTAAACGTTAATGATTAGCAAATAATAACATCCTGGAAATTATCGGTTAGCCGTTTACGAGTTAACGGTTCGCCGGTAAATTCCAGAAGCTTGTATAAACCATTTCAGCTAACCTTTAATACTAAACGGTTAAGGCTTAACAAAGTATGTCTCTCTGGAAATTAACGGTTAGCCGTTATTAGTTAACGGTTCGCCGGTTATGTCCAGTAGCCTTTAAAAACAAAAGCTTAACCTTTAACACTAAACGGTTAAGGCTTAACAAAGTACGTCTCTCTGGAAATTAACGGTTAGCCGTTATTAGTTAACGGTTCGCCGGTTATTTCCAAAGAGTTTTAAAAACAAGAAAATCTTTAACGGTTAAGGCTTAGACAATAACCTGTCTCTGCATATTATCGGTTAACCGTTAATATTAACGGTTCACCGATTATTTCCAGAATTGCACATTTTTGCTCAGTTTTTCCAGTTTCTTAAAAACTTGTAAATACTCATAGAAAAATTCTTGCTTTTAAGAAATTATTTGATATTATAAAAACTCCAACAAATTTATCAAAATGTTTGTTATCATCAAAATCAATAAAATAAACATTTACAAGTTAACAAAGATCTTCTCATAATCTGAACTTTTTGAGTTTAGAAAGATTTGACGCGTTTGCATGTAAATATGCATAATTAATAATATACACATTTTTTTTCAGGAAAACAATATTGTGCATCTGGCTTTTCAAATATTGAAAAGCTAAGCAAAACTAACACAAGTGAATGGGGCTTTTCTTATTATAATATGTTGTGTAATAAAATTTATTTATTTTTAATTATACAGCTCTGTAAATGTTTACAGAATCCATACTTTAGAAAACATCCCAAGTCCTCCGAAGTAATGAGCAACCCGCCATATGTATAGTAAAATTTCTTATAACGTCAACAGAAGTGTAAGAATGAGAAAATGAAATAATGATCCTGAACAGAAAAGCGAAAAGAAGTCGTAAAATTTCTTGAATCAACTTTCGGTGTGTAGTGCGAACTCAAAAGTCATTATTTTTAAAATTGCGGATGTTCGAGATAAATTGAAATGGGCACCATAGGTAGGATCTTATCCTAACCCAAGTTAAACCAAAATGATCTTTCAATAAACGTTTACCTGTTCACTTGAATATATTTTATAATTTAATTGGGAGTACTTAATTTGTTTCACTGTTCACTTAAATGTATTTAAAGCCTCAAAAACTCAAATTATATATTATTTTTAAATTTTAAAAAATAATAATAAATTATTTATTTTAAATACTGAAACTTTTAAATTAAAAAAAATAAATTATTTATTTTAAACACTAAAACTCATTGTGGCTGCATTTGTAAAGTTTCTTTTCCACCGGATAAGCCCATGCGCTCTGTACATTGAATCAACCATAACCAATGTCATTGATTTGAGGGTTGGCCAGGCTCAGAGGTGGGTGGCCAATGGGTTGGACGGCACGAGGCACGCACGACGGCACACGATTCAGACAAAGATGGCATGGTACGAGCACGTTTCGATAAAGCACGCTGCACGACACCGCACGCACATGGGCCGTGCCAAGCTTAGAATTTTAGGCACGAGCACGTTCGGTATAGTACGGGCACGACACGATTAGAGATGGGCCAAAGTATGGCACACGAAAAAGCATGCAATAAACACATTTCATTTTTTAATCGAAAAAATTTAAAATTTTATGATTTTATAAATAACTTGAAATTGAATATTTTAATATATTATATTAAGTTAAGTTTTTTAAATTTATTTAATTCTTAGTTTCAAAAAAATTATAATTTATTTTGTTTATAATTTATTAAATAAATAATTAATATCATGATTTTAATAAATAAAATTATGAATATCATAATTTTATAATTATGTATTAATATTATTCTAAACTATGATAGATGACTCTACTTAATTTTGTGTTAACAATTAAGTTAACCTTTAATTTTTTATCATTGTTAAGTACTAAAAAAGAATTCTAATACTATAAAGTCAAACTTACTAATATTACATTCTCTTATTATTATTGATTTATTATTATGAAATATGGACTTAAGTTTTGAATTTTTGATTCTATTAAAATTGAATTTATTAATTTTATTATTATTGAATATGGACTTGAGTTTTGAATTTTTGATTCTATTAAATTTGAATTTATTAATTTATTATTATTGAATATGAACTTTTTTTAAAAGTAAAAAAAGAAAAAAGTTTTGGGGGCTTTTTTTCCTAGGCACGGCACGACCCACGGCACAGCACATGTGGGCACGGCATGAGTGGGCACCGCTCTCGGGCCTAAGCAAAAAAAGTTAGGCACGGCACGGCAAGAAATGCATAGTAAACACGGCACGACAAGAAATGCAGAGTAAACACGGCACGGCACGAGCACGAGCACACGTGGGCTTTTCTTGATGGGCCTGGGCCGGGACGGCACGGCACGGCCCTTGGCCATCTCTAGTTGTGTCTCGGCCAGTCACTTATTATTATTTTAATTACGCTTACAACCGGCCATCGTTACCCTTATTTTAATTAGTTAAAGCAACCAATAATAATGGTAACTATCATACAACTTCTCTCATTTTAAGTTTAAGTAAACATCAAATTTATCAATTCAAATTAGAAAACTACCAAATACACCCTCAACTTTACGAGAAAATATACTTTTTTATTTTTTATTTTTTAATTCATGGAAAATATACTTATATAAGTTATATAGAAATCAGAATAATATTTAAATATAATTAAATTAAATTGACTATAAATTAAATATTATTTTCTTAATACAATGTTATAAATTTAATGATATTTTTGTTTTTTAAAATAATATAGCTTCTGTACGAATGAGAATAATTATATATATATAAAATAAAATTAACTACATTTATTTAATATTACATAAATGTAATGACATTTTGCTTAAAAACCTATCAAAACATTTTTTTTCAACTAAAATTAATTTGTTTTCAGGATACCCTCTAAAAACAAATTGTATATTAGAAAATATAAAGCATCTAATATTTGATTGTTTTAAATAATACTCACGAACAATTTCTGGTGTAAATTAATTGATATAAACATATGTGCCATATTTTTTATCTTTTACAATTAGAGGTGATTAATAATATTATTATAAGACTGTTTTTTTTTTAATCTAGTTAATGATCATCATTGTTAGCCATTATTAATTTGATTAAACTGAACTCCATATCAGATGTTTTATTATCAGAATGTATAAATAGCCCATTTATATATGGCATTATATTTAAATTTAATAAGCTTTAATTACTTATAATAACAACAACAACAACAATAACAACAACAACAACAACAATAATAATAATAGGTAAAGGGAATTTTTAACTTTTATCTCCCATTTGAGTATTGTTGGTTTAAAAACGTTTTGCAGTGGAAATATTTAAACCGCAGTTCTCATACAACATATAGAATTAACATAATCCAGAAATTGTACCTTTGTTTTTTTGTGGAAGTAATTTAGGCTGCCAATTCATGATCCGCCACTCCCAATCTTGTTAGATCACGATCTGTCACCAACGACCTTATTAGATCACGATCTGTCATCAACAATCTTTCATGTTATGATTCAAGTTTGATCTGCACTTGACATGTGGGTGCCTTTATCACGACTGAAAACAACTACCAATAGAAAAAAATTTCTCAAAGTTAGAAAGAAAAAAAAAATTCTTTCTGGGTTCTGTATATTATGGCTCCTCTCTTTTTTTGTGAAAGAATAAGCCATTTTTATATTCACTAGTGGAAACCTTATACTCCTTATTTATCTCTTTTTAATTCTATTAAATTAAAAATATTTGGTTTAAATTAAATTATAAAATTAAAGCCAAAAGTGGCGTTATACCTATTCTTTGTTATAGGGGTCACCTTTTAAAATAACATAAGACCCCTTACACATAAGTATATTAAATAGAGCCTCCCACCAAATAAGATTTAAGCCTTTAACCCAAATAGTTAGTTATCTTACTTATCAAACTAATAGTGGTGCAATCAATTAAAAGAACTAACCCGAGAATCAAATGGGTACATATGATAGTGACTTCAATGATTAAGCCTATAATTAAACTAGCCTGATTATTTAATTTTAAATTTACTCCACTAAAAGATTGGAACCAACCTTCATAATTGTATGCTATCCAGGATAGTATTCTTCAATAATGATTCTACCTATGCCTAATTTATTTCTTTATTGAACAATCTTTTGTATCGCATCATTAATTGATTGATATCTCAACTGTCCAACAAATTTAATTACATTATTTACTGATTTTCTCTAATGATCATTTTCAATATACTAATTATATTGACACATTTTGGCCAGAGAATTCTATGATCAAATATTGAAAACTCATCAAGAGATATGTTGTACAAATTCCATATTATTAACCTATAATCTCACTACTCATGATTGCTTCCAGTAAGATACCGGGTAATCTTGACTACAAATATATGTCGTGCCATTGGAAACTCAAATGAAATAATAATCACAAACATGAAATTATAATTAACTCGAGATGAGATTCCAATAAAATCAATGCCTATGAGATTTAATAAGTCTGATAGTCATTTCACGGTTAATTAAATATCATATGTGATCCAGTTCAATGCAGTCAAACTGTAATAGTAAACTCATACATAATTAAGACAAATCATTTAATAAATTTACTACAATCTAAACATAAATAGAGCGCCCAACTTTATTTACCAAATGCAAACTCAATTTATTTAATCATAAGATAACTTGTATTTGTATTTTCTGTAAATTACACGATGATCACATAAATACATATAATATGATTAAATGGACTTTATTCAAAATATTTATGTAATTAAGATGTTTGAAAAATATCTCAAATATTTTATTAATTTAAAAGTATATTATTATAAATAGCTAAATTGATATGCTTTAACGAGCACATAATCCTAACAAGTATAACTTGGATAGCTAGTTAAATAAAAAGGCTAAAAGACACTCGGCTGCCCCTTAAGGCTGAGCAATCTTGTAACTTACAATTTCAACTTGAAATACAAGTGTACAACCCAAAAGGGGGGGTGAATTAATATTTTAAAACTTATCCTAATCAAACCACACAACAATCCAATCTAATGCCTTAATAAATTCGAAAACAATAAATTCAATGAAAGTACAATAATAAAAAAGTAAGGGACGAGAAAAACAAAATCAATTATTTTTACATGGTTCGGCAATCCTCGCCTACATCCACGCCTCCAAGCTTACCGGGCTTGAGGATTTCACTAAGTAAGGCTCCAAGGCTTCAAATGCTTACAATTGACTTCCAAGATGTCAATGAACTTTTACAACAAGAGATTATCCCCAATTTCTTAACCCAAGTGTATCCCAACACTTACAATCTCTCAACTTGATTTTACAAAAAGGATTACAAATGAATTTCTCTCACACAATTTGGTTGATCACAAATGAAAGCTCAATGTGTGAATAAATGAGATAAATACAAGAATTTTAAGCTCAATGAAAGTTTGTATGCTCAATGATAATCATTGAAAATCCTCTTATTTGAATTTGATTGAGTTTATTTATAGTTAGAGCTGAAAACTAGCCGTTACAGACTGTCTGTTCGAAGTCGGTTCGCCGTTAGGTAGATGTCGGATCGCCGTTATCTTGGTCAATATGACCGTTGGGCTGAATTTTCAAATTGTCGGATCGCCGTTTTGAATATGTCGGATCGCCGTTAGTGTCCAGAGGCTAATCTTTCAATTCTGTTCAATGTCGGCGACCTGTTATCAGGATGTCGGATCGCCTTTAGTGTCCAGAGGCTAATCTTTAATTCTGCTCGATGTCTGCTAGCTGTTATCAAGATGTCGGTTAGCCGTTTGCTACAGTGACTATACAGTGACTGCTATAGTGAACTATTTTTCAAAAATACAGTTTTACCTTAAAACTTTCTATAACTCTATTGTGGCCCAAGACGTTATAAAACGTTGCAAATAGGTCCAATTTCAGAATTTTCAAATAATACTGGTTAATTCCCAACTATTTAAAATTATGAAATGACCCAAAATACTGTGACACTTTTCAAATAAGCCCTTCTCCAGAATTTTAAACAATATTTATTGATTTTAAAGTTTCCAAAACTCTTTCAATTAAACCATAAACTTGAAAAACAATCAATTTCATAAAATCATTTTTCCATTAAATATAAAACCTTTATAATGTGAAAATAATGATTTATTTAAAACGTATAAAAATAATTTAAGCTTTTAAAAACTTAATCATTCTTAATCTTATTTGTTATCATCAAAATCAACATTATGGATACATATATGCTAACACAACTCTTATTCAAATTTTATTATAAATGCTAAGGGATAAGACAGTGACACACTCATGGTTTGGTGAAATGGTCAAAAAGACCCCCTTGTTTTTATTTTAGTCCACATACATTTTTTTTTGGACAGTTATGTCCTTTGACTATGTGACCCAACTATTTTCATTTGTACATAATCACCTAAAAAGAGATATATGTGGTAATATTATAATATGTTCATTAAACATTGTGTTTTATTTATAATACATAATTTAAGCATGATGGTCTTATTTTTTATTGTGAAGGACAGTTATGTCCTTGAGCAGTTTTATTTTTAATTTAAATTCAATAAATTTGAGCAATATTACACTTAACTAGTTACATATTAACGTATAATTTATTAATAAGTGTTACAGAATTATTCCATAGTAGATGGATAATAAAATCAATTATCATTGAAATAGCTAAAAAATAAAGTTATGTTACTCATTTGGGATTCTTTGTTTGTATCACAACTATTGTTGCATCTTATGTATCATCGATTGATTGAGTTGTATTACTCATAAGAATTTAATGCCAAACATGTACACATGACAATAAATAATTAAATAATTAGTAACACATTAATTAGACACAAAATAAGTATAATAATAACTTTATTGTAAAAATATTAAAGTAATTCACATTTTAATAAATTATAAACTAACCTAATTTAGCATTTCTTTTATTTTATTCAACTATGTATAAACAAGGGCACATTGGACTTGAATAAAAAAAATTCTAAGATGGCCAAAACATTATCATTCTTGCTCATTACAAAATATCTATCGCGCTTTCCCCTATCAAAATCAACAAATTCATTCTCCCTCTTCTCGTTATCAAAATCTGAAATTGTTGCGATGTAGCTTTCGTTCTCCCTTCAACAAACCCGCATCACTTGCCTAACCTAGCTCTCACTTAAATATTGTTTTACCAAATCCTAACCCTAACCTCACTATTAAATTTTAGGCAAACTTAAAAGTAGGGACGTCAAAAATATCTATCCAGCTCGGATCTAGGTAATGACGACTAAGTACTACTTTGTCCGGGGCTGGGCGGAACCCAAATTTTGCTAAAAAATATTATAAAGTATAAGTTATTTTACATAATTATATCTATTTGTCCTATTTATTATATTATTTAAAATTTTAAACATTGAAAGTTCATATTTTTAAGAACAATTGCATTAAAATAAAATTTAAAAATTTATAAAATGATTAAAAATTATAAAATTTAGATATATAAAATTATAAAATATAAAATATAGAATTTTAAGCCTGCTCATGTGTTAAAAAAATATATCTAGCCTGGATCTGGATATTGCCATACCCAGGCCGACCCAAGCTTTTGCCATCCCTGTCTGGAAGCATATAATTAAGGCTTTCATTCTTTGGTAGGGAAAAAAGGGCTAAAGTTTGCTGTTTTCCTATTTCTTTCATTAATTTTTACGTCTTTTCTAAATTTATTATTTTTTAATTTTTCTATGGCTGTTATTTTATTAATTTTAATATTTTTTGGTGTGATTTGGTTGAAAGCAGGATTTGTTGCCTGGGGAACACTTCTCAGGCATGTTAGATTACACACACACACACACACACATATGTTGGACGGGTGGACGCCTAGGATGGGCTGACCCGACCTGACTTGATCCAGACATGGTAACCACTTGTTAGTTACCATATGCGTTTGGGAGAGGGAAGTTGATTTGTGTTCAACATCCCAACCTCTCCCAACCGTTGCTTATATATGCCACCAAAACCGTTGCTGTGAAGGTATGGGTTTTTCATTCATTCAAAAAAGTAGTGTGTGTGGGTGAACAAAATACAAAGAAGATTCACTTACTCTCTTTTTCATCAAGATTAAAACAAGGTCTTTGAACAATCCGTAAAAGGCATATACACTGTGACTTGAGAAAAATTTCCGCTCATGATTTCTTTCCGACCAGTGATGTGATCCAACAACTGTTTCTTTTCCTGCATAATTCGAAAAGGTAAGGCCTATTGACTTCCTTTTAAGAATTTTTGTCATTGGTATTAAAGCCTGAATTGTATTGGATTTGTGCATTAGTTGGATTTAATTCATGAACAACATGATTTTTTATAATTTTGTGATGTCTGTTGTTTCAAGTGCTTTGGTATGTTTAATATGAATGGATAAATTCTGAAATTGATATTAGTAAAACCGGCCTAGGGTTTAGACTGCATGAACCCGAAATATATATGAAACACGAAACTTCAATGGATCATATCTTTTGATCTAGGACACCTGACAATATATGTAATACATCATTGGAAAGATCTTTTCGAGAGCTTTCCAACGATATGTGATTTGTTAAAACAGACTTAAGACAAGAAAGTTATGGCCGGAATACAATTCTCGTCGGATTAGAATTTGGAAAAGATTAAAAACCCTAATTTGGACAAGATGATGAACAGTGCCAGAGTTATTCTTTTTAACGATTCCGGCCTATTCTAACCTCTGTGTGAAAATCCGAATGCACCATTGAATTCATAATGAAAAATAGAGTCGGACGGTGCCAGACCCAACGTTACAGGAGCAGTGTAAGGCCACACATGGGTCCCACGCACTGGTTGTGTGTGTTGAATGCGAACTGTAGTGATACTTTGCATTCACTGTAGCGCACTGTAGCTATTCTGGACTCTGATTATGTATGTATGTATGTATGTATGTATGTATATATATATATATATAGCTAATCGGAACTCTGATTTGGGCTCCGTTTGTGCCGTTTGATCCAAAATTTACTTTTCTATTTTGTTTTAATACAAAATAATTATTTTTAATCATTTCTTGAATTTTGAATTAAAATTTTGGATCGAACATATATAGTGTCATGGATTAACATTATATGTTAATAAATATTTCGCTCTAGTGGGAGCTTGAAATTTTTTTTAGGGAAATTGGCTAAAATCTAATTTCATATTTAGTCGTTTGTTAACAATCACTAATTTGATTTTTATTTTTATTTTTGTCGTAGATGCCTCCCATTAGTAAGTTGTGGAATGGGGAAGAGGGCTTAATGACAATTAGAGCTTGGGTTTCACTTATTGATCTAATTGAGATTAAAAATAATCTATCTTATGAAGAACATATAGAGAAAATGGAGAATTGTAAGATAGACCCTGATCGTCCTATATGCCTACTACTTAAGCCTACTATGTATATGAACTGGGGTTATTATCAATGGCTATTCATTCAATCATTACCTGACGATGTCAATACGCTTGTCTTCAAGGTTTGCATGTTAAATGAGATTGAGAAATCCTCACACAAATATTATATGCTGAGGTGTGAAATTAAGTTGATGGAGGAGCTCTGTCTTGTTTCAAAGATGACACGAACCTCAGTGCTTAGCATTCACATGAACCTTCGAAATGGGAGACAAGCTAGTTGCCTTAGTAGATGGCAGAAGTTATAGTATGAGAAAACCATCAACAGAATCATCAAGAGGAAACAATTTTTTTTATTTGGAGATAGACTTAAGTATAAGTTAGATGAAAGAGTCATGAGCAAAAAAGAATATTTTAAGAACATGTAGAAGATTTTATGTATTAGTTTGACCATGTTAGGTTATTTTATTTGTTTGTTGATTATGATTTTCTTCAAAAAAATTGGTTTTATTTTATTGGTTGAACTATATGTTACTATGACTTCATTAATGATATTCTACATTAATTGTTGCTCGACTTTATATACTCTTTTATCTTATCTCATAAATTGTTCCATTGGGTGGGAGTTCTAATTAAATTGAATTTGATAAATTCATAATTAGAACTGATAATTTTGCGCATTAAAATTGAATTAATGATGAATATAATGATTGAAAGCCTCGACGACCTTTTAATTCCAATCTCGATATTAGTTCATCATGTTTTTTGGTTTACGTTTACGGCAAAATTAATTGTTTGTATGTAATTACTAATTATGCCTTTAGTAATTGTATTTTGAATTGTCTCTGTGTTGAATTATAGTTGAGATGGCCTCTGCATATGAAAATATTGTGGCTGAGCTGAACAAGGGTGAGAAATCGAATGGTGACAATTACGATATTTGGCACTACAAAATTTAGTACATCCTTGAAGAGTAAGAGACTCTAGAAGCTCTTAACAACATCCTATCTGAGTCTGAGCAAGGCAGTACTGCTCAACATAGGAGGGATCTTGAGGCCTATCAGGCCTGGAAAAAGAAGAAGAGCAATGCCTGTATAACGTTGTTGAGCAGCATGTAAAATGACCTCATGTGCAAGTATGAGAAGTATGAGACTGCTCAAGAGATGTGGCTCGCTCTGAAAGACACATTTGGTGGTACCTCAACCACTAAATTCAGAAGGCTTATGATCAAATTTGACTCTTATCGGAAGTGCTCGAACCATACTATGAGGAACCATCTAAGGGACGAACATTGTTCATGAGTTTAAGTCTGCTGGACATGTTCTAATTGATAAACAATAAGTCTAGGTAGTGATAAGATCTCTACTTGATACTTGGGAACACATGAAGGTGAATATTATTCATAATGAGAATATCAGAACTTTTAAGGATATTGAGCATTGTCTAGAGTTGGAAGTAGAGCGCCTTGAGGCAGCTAAGCTTTCTGATACTGTTTTTATGGCCGAGTTAAGCTCGCGCAAAGTTTCGGGCTTTAAGCGCAAGAGGGGACATAAATATAACCAGAAGGGTAAGAGATCTGATCCTGATCAAAAGAAGTCAAATGCTAAAAAGCGCCCAAGGGGTAAGTGTGATGGCAAGAAAAAGGATAAATCCAAGGTGAGATACTGCAACTGTAGCAAGCTGGGTCACTTTGCTCGTGAGTGCACTGAGCCGAAAAATGTGAGACCCAACTATACTTTGTTAAATTATGATTTAGTTACTAGTTCTATACTCCTAACCGAATCTCATCCTGTGTGGACTGTAGACTTAGGAACAACAGACCATATAGCTCGTGATCGAGATGTATTTGTGGAGTATCATCGAATCAGTCAGGGGAGTAGATGGATATATATGGGCAACAACTCTAGAGTTGAGTTAAAAGGAATAGACACCTGCAAATTGACTTTACGTGGTGGACGTATTCTTTTGTTACACAATGTCCTGTATGTACTGGAGATTCGATGAAACTTGATTTCTGTCCCTGTTATTCTTGAATTAAGATATCACTTAGCTTTTCATGGTGTTTGTTTAGAGATCTTCTTAAATTCAGTCCTTATTGGAATTGAGCATTTAATTGATGGTTTTATTGTATTAGATACAATACTTGATGGTTCAAGTTATGATAATAGTTGTTTTTCTTATGTTACTTCTTTTAGCAATAATGAAATAGATGTTATCACTTGGCATGCTAGACTAGGTCATATAGTTAAAGAAAGAATGTAGAAACTTGCGAGAAAGGGCATGTTAGGCGCACTCAATAAGATTGAGTTGCCTATATGTGAAAATTATCTAGTTGGAAAAACAACTAGAAAACCATTTAGCCAAGGAATTAGAGCCGAAAAACCATTACAATTAATCCACTCTGACATTTATAGTCCAATAAATGTAAGGCCTAAACATGGAGCCTCATATTTCATTACATTCATTGATGATTATTCACGTTTTTGTCATGTCTACCTGATTTCTCATAAATCAGATGAATTGGATTGCATTAAATTATATTTAAATATGGTAGAGAATCAACTAGACAACAATGTTAAAGCTCTAACAACTCTATAATGAATAAGGGAAAAAAAGACAGCTAACTATTCTTGGAACTCCGCAGCAAAATGGTGTAGTGGAAAGAAGGAATAGAACTTTATTAAAAATGGTTAGGTCAATGATGGCGCAAGCAAATCTTCCAATATCCTATTGAGGAGATGCTTTGTTAATTGTTGCCTATGTACTTAACCGAGATCCTTCAAAATCAGTTAGCTCCACTCCATATGAGTTATGGACAGGTAGAAAACTTAACTTATCTTATCTACGACCATGGGGGTCTGCAGCTTATATTCACAATCCTATTAATAAGTTTGGAAAATTAGGAGCTAGGGGTAAAAAGTATATCTTTATTAGATACTCAAAACACTATAAAGGATATGTGTTCATTGGTGAGCAAGCAAGTGGAACTGTGTCTGAACCGGAATCATGAGATGTCAATTTTCTAGAAAATAAAATTCCTAGCATTGGAGAAGTTGATATGGATTTTCAATTCTATGAATTAGAAGATCCAAATGAGATTATCACTTCTAACGATAGTGTTGGTGTTAGTACGGATCCTTTAGGGATTGCCACTCTTAGTGGGAATGAAACACTAGACACTTCGATTCCAACTGGGGAATCAACTCGAAAGAGTAATCGTAGGCCAATAGGGAGAAGCTTTTATGATTGCTTCACACGATGGTGATGAGCCAAATACTTATAACGAGGCTCTTATATCGTTCTCTAAGGATTTGTGGATGAAAGCAATTGAGGAAGAGATAAAGTCTATAAAAGTCAATCAGGTCTGGGAATTGGTTGATCCTCCGCCTAACTGTAAAGCTATCAGAAACAAATGGGTTCCCCGAATAAAGCGTAAGGCGGATAAGACAATCGAGAGATATAAATCAATATGCTAAAGGCTATACCCAATAGGAGAGTGTAGACTATAAAGAGACCTTTTCTCCTATAGTAAGGTTTGCTTCGATGCGATTAATCTTAGCTATCATTGCACATCTAGACGTTGAGTTATATCAAATAGATATAAAAACTGCATTTCTTAATGAAGAACTAGAGGAAGTGTTAGCTTAAAGGGCTATACATATTATAATTTTGATGATAACAAACATGTGTTTTAAGTAAATTGATAAATATTGTATTTCACATTTCACTAGTTCTTGAAGGATAATATTTATGATGAGGTGAATCACGTGAAATCAAGCTGAAGACACTCAATGGATAATAGCATGATCAAAAATAAAATTTAAAGCTTAACGGACTCATTATTGCGACAATTCTTGTAAAGCCAATATGATTTAATATATGAATGGTTTAGCATTTGAGAAGCCCAAGTTTTTATTAAAATGAAAAAAAATTATAATCTTTTATTTTAATAAATATTATTTTGAATTCTGAATTTGGACTTATCTGTAAAAGTTTGAGTGTCTTGAGCTTGATTAATAAATATACTCAAATTTAGATTTAATAAATATACTCAAATTTTGACATGAAAGATATAGGTGAAGCAGCTTATATCTGAGAAGTCAAAATTTTTTGGAATCGTTCAAGAAAACGTCTAGCACTGTCACAAAAATCTTACATTAAGAAGATCCTTGAAAGATTCAATATGGCTGATTGTAAGCCAATAGATACCCCAATAGCTAAAGGATAATCTCTTAGTCTCTATATATGTCCCAAGACTCCTCAAGAAAAGGAAAGAATAGCTAGAGTTGCTTATGTAAATGCCATTGGAAGTCTCATGTATGCCATGATGTGTACAAGGCCTGATATCAGTTATGCTATAAGACTGGTGAGTAGATACTAGTCAAATCTTAGACAAAAGTATTGGAGTGCGATCAAGAGGATTTTGGCATATCTTAAAGGCACTGCAGATTATTCTTTGTGCTATCAAATAGGTGGTTTGCGAATTGTTAGATATTCAAATGCCGACTAGGGTGGCGATCTGGATGAGCACAAATCGACCTTAAGATATGCATTTGTACTAAACAGAGGAGTAATTACATAGAGTAACAAGAAACAAACATGCACAACTTTATCAATGATGGAAACCGAATATATTACATTTGTGGAGGACTTAGAGATTAATATTAGCACTACTAGTCCAGTAATTGTCTATTGTGACAGTCAGGCTGCTATCTCTTTCTCTAAGGACACCAAATACCATAGCAAGTCGAAACATATTGAAACTAAATACAATTTTATAAGAGACATTTTAGCAAAGAAGGAATTAGCCATACAATATATATCTAAGCATAACATGATAGCTGATCCACTTAAAAAAGTTGCAACCACGGATGTTTTGCCTCTCATGCTAGATCATTGGGGCTTCGTAGATTGTAATCTTCCATTGTAAAGATATTTTTATTTTGTAAACATTTTTATTACATGAATTATTTTGAAATGCAATGATGTTTTAAGTTCTCTTATTTCAATTTAGTTTGAGAAAGGCATAATTACACACATGTGAGAGTATGTCGTCAAGTCAATGACCTGCTTTCTTACACAAGTGGTCACCTCAGTTACTCTGGGAGTAAGCTGAGATAAGACAAGTAGAATAATGAGATAATGTATTTTGCCTGAGAGCTAAAGAACAAAGAAATATTCTACAAATTTTGTCGCCTTGACTAGAGTCAAGATGAGGTTGTATACGATATTTTCTCGTTGATCGACTATGATGTAGCCCACCATTATATAGACCTGATTAAAGCCAGATGTTAGATCTTATTTTGACGCTAAAAGAGAGCGTTCACTTTAATAACTCAGGTTAGGCGCTGTAGAAGAGCGACTGGACTAAGATCTGTACAATGAAGTAGATTAATGAGACATACGCCCTGAATGGAAGATTCACTGTAACGCGTGTATCATACCGCTTGTGTTTGGTGACCAAAATGGAAAATGAGAGAATACCCCTTCTTTCTCATTGTATAAGTTCCATATGACTTTCTATAAGTCAATTCTGGTATCCCTATGACTATCAACTATGTTTATGAGATTTCATATTGGTGTCTGCTACTTTAGCATGTTATCTATGACCTTGACATAATTGGGTCTATGAAACATGACTAGGAAAGCAACTATTTTGGATTGATAGACATGAGTGTGATGGGAAGATTTAATTTTTTCTTTTTATGTGATTCACTGGTCGACCAATTGTTTAATATCTTTGTGATAGTACAATTGTGAATACATAAGAGATTACACAATTTTGGCATACCGAGGGGATTTAGTATGCTTGAGTACTAAAGTAAATTAAATCTGGGATACAATGAACATATGTTGAGTTCTCTTGCATATGAATGTAATTGAGACATCTCTTGCTTGGGTTAGCAATTGAGATTTGTCTTTGGCTCCTTGAATGGGGTTTTCAAATATGTTCATGATCACACGGTATATTTGCCTGTATTTTTAGAGATATGTGGTTGTTCATTGTTTCTTTGTTCACTACTCTGTTGTTTTGATGTCGACCTATAATGTGCGAGTGGGAGATGTTGGATGGGGTGGACACCCAAGATGGGCCGACCCAACTCACACATGGTAACCATATGCGTTTGGAAGAGGACAGTTGATTTTTGTTCAACATTCCAACCGCTCCCAATCGCTGCTTATATATGTCCACCAAAACAGTTGCTGTAGAGGTATGGGTTTTTTATTCATTCGAAAAAGCAGTGTGTATGTGGGTGAACAAAATACAGGGAAGATTCATCTTACTCTCTTCTTTATCAAGATTAAAACAAGGTCTTTGAACAATCCATAAAAGGCATATATAATATGACTTGAGGAAGATTTCCGCTCGTGATTTCTTTCCGACCAGTGATGTGATCCAGCACCTGTTTATTCCGCTGCATAATTCGAAAAAAGGTAAGGTCTGTTGACTCCCTTTTAAGAATTTCCATCAATATATATATATATATATATAATATTTGTTTTTTCCTCAAATTGTTATCATTTTTTTTGATTGGTTTTTTAATTATTGGATATCTATCTGTTCTTCACCTTGTTAATTTTCCCCTGGCTTGAGTGGTTGGATTTAATTTTTATTTGCTTTATTACTTATTAGATGTTCTTCTTGTCTTATTGCCTCGGATTATAGTTGTAACATGTGATAATATTGAGTTACTAGGTAAGTCAAACTATAGTTTGAAGAACTCTTGTTAAAGCTCGAGGTTTAAATATAGAAATATTTCTAAATTTAACTTTTAATAATCAATGTTTATTGTATTGGAATATTTCTTTTCTCAGTTTATTGAAAGAATATCTAGGAAACCAAAAATGATTTTTGATTTTTCTTGGATAATGCAACTTGAAGGATGGTTGGTCTTACATATTGAAAATTGTAAAGAAGGATGGTTGGTCTTACATATTGACTTAATTGCTTGAATAAGTCATTTTTTGTTTTTTTTTTTTCATATTAGATTGTATTTCATGATATATATTCATGCAATCATGAATCAGTAGTCCTAAACTTTTTGAACTTGTTAATTATGGATATATTTTTCTCTTTTTGTTTATTCCATTAATACTTTGTTGTTAAATTAAAATATATATAAAAGTTGCATAGAACAAGTATACTAGTGGGAAGTAATTTCTATACTGTCACTTTTGGAGCAACAAATGAATTTCAAGTTTCTTGCCTTGTTACGATGTTTTGATTTAGGGGCATGAATGCTGCCATTTCTCAAAAGCTATTTTACTAAATATTGTAGCTGTACTATTGATTTCTGCATTTTTTTTTTGTGGTATTGATATTCCTACTATTCCAAATACTATGGTAATTAGTAATTTAGTCATTTTCAATTGCTTTCGCTACCTGAACAGACTGTTTGGGTTTGACAAGAATTTTCGTCCAAAAGAAAGGCATATATATCATGAAGCTAAAGGAGTTGCTCATTTGGCAGATTTGATGAGGAACTTATTGCTAGAGTTGGCAAGCTGGGTCAGGATTTATTAATTCAATTCGATTCAGGTTGAATTAAATTGATTTGGATTTTAAAAAACTTTATTTATTTAATAAACGGGTGGATTCAATTCGATTCATTAAATCAACAAATTGAATTTAGATTTAAGGTCACCAATTTATTTATTTGTTTAGAATTCGTTTGTTAAATGAGTTATAAACGAATAGAATAATAAATGACTCTTTTAATAAAATTACTTATTTACGACTAATATTAAAAAAAATTATTTAAACATTTCAAGTTATAAGGTTAGCTTTGCAATTATAAAATGATAAGAAGCTAAAAAAGAAAATGAAAGCAAGGGCATCATCACTAATCAGCCGAATCTAGTGCCACTCTTCATTTTCCTTCTTCCCTTGTTGTCTCTTTTCACTTGAATTTGAAGACCCGTTTCTTCATTGCCCCAAATGAAATCCAAACCAAACACTCCCAAAATTCAAATCAATGCTCTCATTGAATAATTTCCGCAAACTTTACTTCTCTTGCTTGCAATAGTGACAAGTTATCGAATAGCCACGACAACTGCTGATTCGATCGTCAACTTCGTCCTCCTTATGCCTTTGCGTTTCTTTAGCTTCTTGTTTTTGGATTGTATTTGTGTTTTGCTTGGATCGAGTTATAATGAACTGATTTTGTTGATTAGATTGTAAATGAGTTTAGATGAATCCATTAATTCTTTATTAAAATTTTTATTTTTTAAAATTTAGTTTTGAATAGTAAACGAATTAAAGGAACTGTAAATGAATATTTGTTTATTAAACAAATCCATCGAGCTTTGATTTCTTTCAGGATTTGACACGAATTAGATTCTCCAATTCGTTTTGCCACCCCTGTTGGAACAAAAGAAAACCTTTGGTGAAAACCATCACCTATTAACCCATAAATCCAAGAACATTCATGTTGTATCACCAAGAATCAATAACAGAATATGCGGAAGCGTACCTGAATCCATATCGCTTAATTCCTCTCTGGAGTAGTGTGGTTGGCCTTCCAGATCTACACGTTCTCTTAGAGAGTCATTTAGTTCTCTCTCTCTGATGATGGGATATCAGAAAGAATGGAAAGAATACATGTGACCTGAGGACCATAACCACTTATATAGACAACTGTTTCCTGTTGTCACTGGGTATTCTTAATTCTACCCATCATAGAATTAGAATACTATTGGATCTCTACACATTAAAAGCTCACACCCTATCAGATACATTAAAGCCCATAATACCGAAAATTAAATAGATCACTTTTAATTGGGCTTAACTTTATATGACAGATCACAACACATAATTATTCACATAAAAGCCCAACGTTGGATTAAGGATCCAACAATGTTGGATTAAAAAATCCAACAATCTCCCACTTGGGCTATATGTGTAACCTTATAATTATGTTTTGCGGAAATAACCAAATGAGCTCAACTTTATTGTCATTGCCGAAATGTATCTATAACTAATCCGGTCCATCAATCATACCAACATAGGATCAAAGCGGCCTTCGTTACAATTATCGTAACTCGACCCATCAATGGTCACTATGCCAATACAACTAAATGACATGGATCATGATGTGGATGTGTAGCATGAAAATTTCATGCAATGTGATCTTAACATGCCTATTTCCAACAGGTCCACCTTAAACCTTAGTAAGATCTAACTGTACAAAAATTCAGAGTGTGAATAAACCAAATTTTATTTCTGCAGAAAATAACTTGAAATATCCACAAACTGTAATAACTGAAAAATGTCTATATTATAGGAGTATCTAAAATCACAAACTCCCACCAAAACTTAATATCTTTAAATGACATGACACCCATACGAGCAGTGTGCTCATGAAACATTTTGGGTGGCAGTCCCTTAGTAAATGGATCCGCAATCATGGAGTTTGTACCAATGTGCTCTATAGACAATTGTCCACTTTGAACTCTTTCTTTAACAACTAAGAACTTGATGTCTATACACTACTACAAAAATGACCTTTACTGACACTTAGTTTCTGACATTTTGTAAAAAGTATCAGTAATTGTATACATATGCATCATTTTCCGCTTTTAACAAATAAGTATTAGAAATTACTGATACTAGTGTGTCAGTAAATTAAGTATTAGAAATCATTGACACTGAAGTATCAGAGATTAAAAAAAAAATTATTATAATTTGTAAATCTTCCGACTCGAACCAAAGACTTCTACAATTTAAAATTTTTACAATTGAATCAAAGACCATAAGACCTACAGATGCAAGATACGAGTACCTTTTAAAAAAATTGAAAAATAAAAATTTAAAAGCAAAAGCAAAATCCCTAAATCTCAATCCAAATCTCTTTCCCCCATTTCATCCTATTGTCAATCAAAACAAAACAAATCACCACCACGCCATGGACATACCCAAAATCTCTTCCGTCATTGTCGTCACTACTTTCGACTAGCCACTACCGTTACCATCACTACTTTCGACTAGCCATTGCCGTCATCTCCGATGCACATGAAACGACCCGCCCCGACACCCACAAAGCTTGTGAATTTAACGTATTGCCCCTCAACGGTCAACGGTGACCGGACTTTGTTCAACGGCGACGGAAAGCTCAACTCAGCTAGTTCCGGCCGCTCTGAGTTCAACCATGCCGGCGGTGTCAATCCACGTGCGGCGACGGCGTCGGATCGAAGCTCCAAAGCCTCGGGTTTTTCCGATGGTCATTCCCGAAAAATCAGACGTCTCCGGTGATCGTGCTTGGTCGGGAAAGGTTGCTGGGAGGCTGAGGATTAATTCCCAAGTGGTAGCGTCACCCAACTCCGGCTAGATCGTCGGCGACGAAAACCGGATCTTGCCGCGAGTTTTCGGCTTCAGTTCGTCGGCGTTCTACTCGGTTTCCGGCGATGAGACTGGTACGGTTATGACCGGCTTCTCAAGAGCTTAATTCGGTACCAAGCTCGGCCGGTGAGGTGGCCGGAATGGGAAGTTACGGCCGGGTCAAGAAAACGGGTCGGGTCGGTCAAACCGGGTCAACGGGTTTAAAACAATCCATGGTGTCGCTTATTGAACCAGTTGACAACAATTAATTATAAATTTTAATTGTTCAGTCAACAGCATATAGTATGCAAAACCTGATTGGATATACAGCATACAGTATGCTGTGCTCAGTGTGGGATCATTTGGGATCAAAAAGTTGCATCTGAACTTATTGAGCATTTTTCTTCTAGTCACTGGTGTGCTTTCTTTTGGTTGATTCAAAATATTATTTGGAGAAAGGAATGTGAGTGTAGCTGGAATCCTATATTTTGCTTAAAATTTATTGTGTTTGTTTCGGTGCTGAATTGTTCTTATCTGAGAGTGTTGCAAATAGGGGTTCACTGTTTTAATCCATTGACTGACATCCATAGGTATTTTATTACTGCTTATTTAGTTTTAACCGACGTATAGGTGCTTACTAGGCCATAAATGAAATAATTGTATGGTTATCAACCCCGAGTGAATTCTCGATCGATATGAGTCTACCTTCTTCATATTTCGTCTTTGAAATTTAATGATGTAACTCAAGAATAATATCGGGAAGGATAAGATGGTGTATAGGGCAAGAAATCTATTTTCCGTAAATTTTGGAAAGATCAGATTGCATTCAAAGAGGATGCGATTTTTTGAGTTAGCAACTTAGCATGTCCGGTATTGTTTGCTAAAATGTAATGAGCCTTTTTTTTAACCTGAATGTAAATTATATTCACCTGCCTATTAATATTCAAAATTGTCTAAAATTATTTGTGTCCTCTGCCTCCATTGTGATAATTTTATTGACAAATAGCATGTATTGAGCGATTACGAACTTCTATCTTTGAAATCTTTGTCTCTGCAGATTTCATCCCAATTGGATTGTTGGCATTAGTAGGCCATCATACATAAGAAATTTTTTCCTTTGTGAAGAAGTTCCAATAATGCATATTCCACCAAATTACATTCTATTTTATTCGATTGTTATTGTAGGTTGTCGGAACCTGTATATCTACCGACTTACTTATATGGTCAATATATTATAGTTTGAATGATAAACAAAAAGGTGAGAGATAGAAACATTGGAAACCATAGAATATATTGTGATTTCTTTAATTTTTATTTTTAGTTTGTGTGTATTACTTTCTTCTGAGAATCTCATTGCTTAGCTTCTGACCATTACTGCACAAAACAGATGGCATATTTCTTATTGAAGTGGACCGGTTACTCAAGCCCGAGGTTTACTTGTTTTAACCTCGCCTGAAAGCAAACCACGGGGAAGTTCATCAAGTAGGAAGAATAAAAGCTTGCTAAAGGTAATGGAAGAATTCACTGAAAAAATATGTTGGAGTTTAATTGCTCAGCAGGACGAGACTTTCATTTGGCAAAAGACTGTTGATGCTCATTGCTACACATCTCGGTAAGATTCTATAACAACAAGCACTTTTCTATTACACCTTAGTTTCTTTTTTGAAAGGTTTATGATATTGTAGCTATCATAAACCCGTTGTATAATTCCCTTAGACAACAATTCAACCAGTTGACTGAACTCATGTGCCCAAAGGTGAAGAGGAAGAGATGGCTAGATGTAAATTCGTGGTTCATCGTGTGAGGAAGATGGAGAAAGATGTAGATATTGCCTGTACAAATGATAACCGAGGAATGATGTGAAGTTAATCTGCTTGTAGATTTAATTGGTCATTTTAAAGTATTCTAGGAACTTCATCAGTGCATATTTTCGTTTTGTGATTCTCGGATATTCAGTACATTCTTGTGATTATTCTTGTTTGTTAATGTTTGTTGAAACTGAATTTGGTACTTTGTTGTTTAAAACTTATCGAAAACTTAATTTGATATTTATGTTCTTTTTTATTTTTTTCCCAAATAGCGATGTAGTTAAATTATGTTAATTTAAGTGATGTATTTGAGATATTTATTATGTGAATTGTGTTCGGAGATTTAATATATTTAGTTTTTTAATTGTAAAATGAACTGGAAAAATACAATTAAAATAAAAATATATTACTAACCAAAAGCAGCATAACATTTAAATACCGACTCAATTTTAAATAGACATGTAAATAGTATTATTAAATATTTACACTTCGTACTATTATTTTAGTGATACTATAGTGACATGAATTACTGACACGTAAATAGTATCATTAAGTACTAACGCTATAGTGTCATTATTTGGGTGATACTATAGTAACACGAATTATTGACACAAAAATCACTGACACCAAAAATTAGTGTCACATGCTCGTTTGAGCACATCGACACAATTAACAAGTGTCAGTAAAAGTTATTACTGACACTAAGTTGGTGTCAGTAAAGCCCATTTTTCTAGTAGTGATATACATCGAATTCGTCGAGCTCCTGTTGTTGTTGGAATACAGCACTGCTGACTTATTGTCACAAAATAACTGAAGTGGTCTATCAACACCATCTACTATACGTAGCCCAGTGAAAAAATTCCGTAGCCATATTCCATGATTGGATGCCTCATAACATGCTATGAACTCTGCTGCCATCGTAGAAGAGGCTATAAGAGACTATTTAGCACTCTTCCAAAAGACAGCACCCCCAGCTAGTAGATAGATGTAACCTGAGGTGGATTTCATACTATCTTGACATCCAGAAAAATCAGAGTCAGTATACCCAATGATCTCAAGCTTATCCGACCTTCGATATGTGAGCATGTAGTCTTTTGTTCTCTGTAAGTACCGCAAGACCCGTTTGGCTGCTTTCCAATGGTCTGCTCCTGGGTTACTTAAATATCTGCCCAACATCTCAGTAACGTACGAAATATCTGGTCGCGTACAAACTTGAGCATACATTAGACTTCCTACTGCTGACGCATAAAGAATCTTCTACATTTCTTTTTCCTCAAAATCATTCTTGGGGCACTGATTGAGACTAAACTTGTCTCCTTTAGCCACAGGGGTATCACCTGGTTTGTAATTTTGCATCCCATATCTCTTGAGAACTATTTCGATATAGCTCTTTTGTGATAAACCAAGAATGCCCTGAGAGTGATCCCGGTGTATCTGTATGCCTAATACAAAAGAGACATCACCAAGATCTTTCATCTCAAAATTCTTAGCTAGAAATCTATTGGTGTCGTGCATTAAGTCTACATCTCTACTGGTAAGCAAAATGTAATCGACATATAAAACCAGAAAAATATACTTACTCCCACAGAACTTATGGTATATGCATTCATCGACTAAATTCATCTCGAAACCAAATGAGATGATTACTTGATGAAACTTGAAATACCATTGTCGAGATGCCTGTTTGAGCCCATAGATGGATTTCTTGAGTTTGCAAACCATATTCTTTGTGTCTCCGGACACAAAGGTTTCTGGTTACACCATATAGATTGTCTCATCAATGTCGCCATTGAGAAACGCCGTCTTTACATCCATTTGATGTAACTCAAGATCAAAATGCGCCACTAATGCCATTATAATTCTGAAAGAGTCTTTCGAAGAAACTGGAGAGAAAGTCTCTTTATAGTCGATGCCTTCTTTCTGTGTAAAGCCTTTTGCGATAAGACGCACCTTGTACCTCTCCACATTGCCTTTTGAATCCCTTTTGGTCTTAAATATCCATTTGCAACCAATAGGTTTTTCACCTTCTGGCAATGGGACAAGATCCCATACGTCATTATTATTCATGGACTTCATCTCCTTATTCATGGCATCAATCCACTTTTGAGAGTTAAAACTTTCCAAGGCTTGATAAAAATTGATTGGATCATCTTCCATCATTCCAATGTTTACCTCGTGTTCTTGGAGAAATACAATATAATCATATAGCAATGCACTTCTCCTTTCTCTAGTGGATCTCCTTAATGGCACAGGTTCTTGAGGTGGTAGAGTTTGTTCTTCTGGAATAACTTCTTGTATCAGGGGTTCTCCAACATTATCTTGATCTGTTGTGTCTTGAATAAAGTCAGGAATAAGACCTTGATCAATGTCAATAACACATATGGGAATATCAACATATTCCTTTTCAAAGACCAAGTCTTTTACCATATCTCCCCCCACAAACTCAACATCCTTAAAGAACCGAGCATTTCCTGACTCGAAAATCGACTTAGTCGTGGGATCATAAAACTTATACCCCCTGGATCGTTTTGAATATCCAATAAAATAGCAACTTATCGTCCTTAAGTCCAGTTTCTTCTCATTAGGCCTATAAGGCCTTGCCTCAACTGAACAACCCCAAATATGGAAGTGATTTAGACTAGACTTCGATGTCTAAAATTTCATGGGGTTTAATGATTCTAACTTTAATTGACTTCTATTAAGGATATATCTTTGCGATCTTATTCTTCTCCCCAAAGTGATTCTGGTAAGGTAGAATGGCAAATCATACTCCTTACCATGTCCTTAAGCGTCCTGTTTCGTCTTTCAGCAACACCATTCATAGTGGTCGAACCCAGCATAATGTACTGTGGAACGATACCGCATTCCTCTAGGAATTTAGCAAAAGGTCCTGGACGTTGTTCACCTGAACCGTCATATCTGCCATAGTATTTGCCACCACGGTCAAATCTAACGCTTTTGATTCTTTTACCGAGTTGGTTCTCAACTTCAGCCTTAAATATTTTGAACATTTCCAAATACTGTGATTTTTCATGAAGGACATATATGTAGCCATATCAAGATAAATTGTCTATGAACGTCATAAAATATTGTTGACCATTCCAAGCAGCCGTAGGAAATGGCCCACAAATATTTGTATGTATTAGTTCTAAGACTTCTGAAGTCCTGTTGGCTTCAAATCTCCTTTTATTGGTTTATTTCCCTTTAATACACTTGACACAAATATCAAAATCTGTGAAATCTAAGAGATCAAGAATTTCTTCTGACACATGTCTGTCTATTCTCCGTCTAGAGATATGACCCAATCTCTTATGCCATAATGGAGCTGAATTCTCATTGATAAATTTTCTCTTTACACCTCGTGTACTAAGATGCAATGATTCATTAAATGAAGCAATTGTATCAATTATATAAAGATTATCATCGGTTGATAAAGAACCGGAACCAACCAATTTTGAATCATGAAACAAACTAAATTTTCCATTCCCAAATGAATAAGAAAAACCAAATTTGTCTAAAACAGGAATAGAAATCAAATTCCGTCTAGGTAATAATCTAAATTTTCCAATTGCTACAACTTCAACCTTCTTGTCATCACCCACATAGATGTATCTTTCACCATCATTGGGCTTTCGACAAGTCAAGCAACTCTGCACAGACACACTGATGTGAGTGGTTGCACCATAATCTATCCACCACGTGTGTCTAGGTACCGAAGTTAGATTATCCTCAGAACAAACCAAACCATGCCTTTTAGCACCATAAAAGAAACAACTAGTGCCTACTGAATCATTCGATTTCTTTTGTTGTTTCTTTTGAGGTGTTGTATCTGCATCATCCTTATCCTTCTTCCTTTTCTTACCCTTATACTTTGCTGAAATCAGATTTGTCAAAAACGTATTCGCTTTTAGCTTTTTGTTTTTGACAAATTCCTTTTCAATTTCTACAAAAAACTCTATAGCAGTAGTTATCCTTGCAGATATAAAGCCCCTGAATGGTTCCGGAATGGTCTTCTTCATGATCATAATACATATGCGATTTAATCTCTCCCACCTTTCCATTTCCCTTTTATCATCAGGGGTACTTTCATCCGTAATAGGTGGGGGAGAATCAACCCTTAACGCAAGATCAAGATCCATGACTGCGAGAACTATTGAAAGATTCTCGTGCCATGATTTGAAGTTAGAACCATTTAGCATAGGAATAGAATTGATGTTGGCAGTAATATTAGCAGCAGACATAACTGAATCAAGAACAACAAACAAACAAACAAAACAAGCTCATATTAGTTTTAAAACCAAAATTAAATTCAAATAAAAGTAAACCCCATATCAAGATACCGGGCACTCCATTAATATTTCATCTTTGGACAAAATATTAACTTGTGAGTGATATCTTGGTGCAGTAATCAAACAATGATAATAAGAATATATCAAACAATAAATCTTCCTTTTTCTCCTTTCACGAATTTCAATCACCACATGTAAACCAAATAATCATCACATTTATTAATATTAGTATATGTAATTCTATTAAATATGGACCTTCCTTTGGGCCGATCGATATTTATAGAAATTACATATACAAAAAACTATTGCTTCAATTAATTTATCTCAAAATACATATAAAACAACCAATATTCGAATTTAAAATTACAAAAATTAACCAAAAAATTAAAATTAAAAAAATGAGTTAACGTTTAGTCAACGGTCAATGTTGACCGTTGACCGGTCCAAGACTGGACCAGTTTGAGCTGACCCGAACCGGATCCTGAACCAACCCACAAATCAACCCAACCCTTTTTTATTTATTTATTTTTTTGTTTAATAATGGGCCAAACCCAACCTTAACTTTAATTGATTAATACAAAATAACTCATTTAATCCATCAAGCCCAAAATATTAGGCCCAAACTTAATTTTATTAAGCCCAACTAGAATTTGGGTTTAAATGTAAAATTTCTTTATTTTTCTGCTGGAAAGAAATTTACAACAAATTAAGGGCCTTGAAGATATTTTCCTTGAAGCCCTAATTCTATCTTTTTCTTATTTCCTTCTTGTTCGTGGCAGCCATGTCGTTGCTTCTTCTTCCTCATGCAGCGGGCATGGCTACTGCTTTGAAGCTGTGTGCCGCGGCTTGGCCACCGGCGTAGCCAAATGGCCGCCTAAGCCATCCTTTTTTTTTTGGTTTCCTTTTCGTTTTTTTTATTCTTCTTGAAGCGGCGGCCTGGCCGCCGCCTTTACTGGATCCGCCGTAAAGTAAATAAATGAGATTGGCACTAAAAGTAAATAAATGACTTCCCAAATCCATAAACTAGCTAGTCATGTCATATAGTTTATTAAAATTTTCTCATTGTTAAGATTAATTGTTGATTTTCTCATTTTAATGGCATGGACAGATGTCTTGAGCATTTTCATTTAACTATTGGTGCTGTTCGAAATCTTACTTCTAAAATCGACATTTTGGAACGTTTTTTACTTCCCATAACCCCAGAATGTTCAATTTTAAGTCTTTTTTTCCTTTTAAATTTTCGAATAAGCAAGTTTAATACCAATTTAGCTTAGAAATGATTGAGTTAAATATGAAATCTTTGAGCAATTATTGTCTATAGAGAACTCCCTGTACATACAACTTATTTTGAAATTTCTAGCAAATCGAAAGTTAGAAATTCATTAGTGAAGTTCCAGAATGGTGAAATCTTTGGTTAAATTAATGGGAATAAACCCATGAACTGATGTCGTGATGGATACTTAATTAGGACATAGTGTTAAGAATTATATAAGTGCAAATGCTTAGTAGATGCTGAATTATGTTTTACATAAATGTTACAAAATGTCAAACTGAAATCTTTACTGACTATAATTATTTGATTTGGTTTTTTAATCTTGAGCTTTTTATGTGACAGAGTTGTCGAAGCTCTTCAAAATAAATACTGATTCAACTAAATAAATTTGTAGAAATAGTGAAACCAGGTCGAATCCCAAGAGAACTATGTATTTAATTTCTCAAAGTTTTAAAACAAATTAATTCACCAGAAAAAGCTGAAAAAGCAGAACTTAAATTTATTGTAAATAGGATAGTGATTCGTAAAAAAATTCTAGCAGGATAAACCAGTTGGATCAGGAAGGAATGGCTCAACTGGTTCTGTGCAGACTGATTGAAGAAAAGGAATCCAAATCGGTTGCAGTAACGTTCGTGCGATCCGCTAACCGGATAGGAACTTCTGACCGCTTACTTGATGTTTCTGGAACTTATTCGCTAAGCAGTGAAACCGGTTAGCTTATGATTGGTTTCGATTGAGGTTTCTTAGGTTAGAACCAAAACCGCTTTTCAAGAGGTCACGATTAAGCTAATCGGCGATTCGGTTAATGAAACCGAGACCGTTACGTGATTTCTCCTTTCGCCACTAACGGTGGTAGTTTGGGATTAACGGTTAACCGTTTTTCTGGGTTTTAATGGTTTCTTCTTGACAAGATTAAAATAAAATAAAATAAGAGAAAACAAGAGTTTAAAATTAAACAAGGAAAATCAATCTTACCAAACTTCCAATCCAAGGGTATCAATTCCATCCAATTGCAATTTTGATCATAGGCAAAAATATAAATTACTCAATCCAAGAACTTAGTCTACTTAATCAGAATCCCGCAGAAAGCAATTATTATCCTAATGTAATAGACTCAAACAATCGCCCAAATCCAAACTTATCACTAATTTAACTGGGCATCATCGTTCCATATCAAATTAAGTGACAGCATTAAGAATAGTGAGAATGACTAAAACAAGATCAATTAATTCAGATTACTCCAATTTAATCAATTTGTATTTTTATTTCCCTAGAGCCTATCATGCAAGCTATGTAATTGTGGCCATCAATATACACACACATGAGCCAACTCCTTGCTACTCAATTCAATCATTCATGACAATTACGGATCACAAACTCATGACTAGCGATAGAAAAATAAATATCAATTACAACAACTCAATCAACATAAATAATTCATAGAAAATAAGAACAAGAAAATAAAAATTACTTGGATGAAGAAATTCTTGTTAAGTTCAAAGCCTCACAAAATTACAACTGGAATTTGATTAACCCCTGGACCGGAATTAAAACCTTAGCCACTCATGGTGGCCAAACAAAACAAAAGTTGTTTGAAAAGAAAGTTGCAGCCGTTTTTCTTCTTTTGCTTCCTTGGCCTAAACTTTTTGTCTTGACTTGTGTGTGTCCTTCTCACGTTTTTGCTTGCTTTTTATATTGCTTCCTTTTTCTCACGCCCAAGCAAGGATTTCTTTTGCTGGTTCTCTTTCCTCTTTTGTCTCTCAACTAATCCTTCTCCAATTCTGATTGTTAGGAAATTAACTCCCTCTAGGAAAATATCAGCCCACGTTGCAAAGCCCAAATTAAGCCCTTTTTGTCCAAATTTCATCATATCATCCAGGATTCATCTCCTAAATCAATTCAAACATGATTTCACAAATTAGCACAAAATCAATCAAAATATGAGGGAATTAAACTAAATATAGCATGACTATTTATGACCTATCATTATGCAGCATAATATTTTGATTAAAAAACTAAAGAAAGTAAGGTCTGTTTGGGATTGAGGTACAGTACTAAAATATTGTTGCGGAAGTGCAAGTTAAGCAATTACTAATACTGCGACTTCTGGAAAAAAATATAAATGTAGTAATAAATAAATGCAAAGAAAATATGACACAATAATTTACGTGGTTCGGTGCAATGCCTATGCCCACGGCCAAAGACCAAAAAATAATTTTACTAATAATGAGAATTTACAAAAATAGAAAAAACTCTCAGCACCTAAAATCCTAATACACCCAAATGGAATCTCACTAGAACACTTAAGTAGAAGCTCTCTTAAATTTCTCAAAGAGCTCACTTGCAATTGCTCTCCACTTCTCTCTAATTAGGATACTTACTTTACAAATGCATTCTACTCTTCTATTTATAGGCAAGCTTACAATATAAATGCATGAAAAAAAACTTTGGTCATTTTTAATTTTAATGGCTTTGGTGTGACTTTTGGTGAAGAAATCATGCTAGCACATGCAATTGGATCATGCTAGCTCAACAATTGTGTGCTTGAAATTTGCATGCTAGTTGGCTCATGCAAGCATGCTTGACTTTTCAACAATTCTCCACCTCGGCGAAGATTTAGTAAATTTGAGCCGACTATAAACAAACCATCCTTCAGTCTCTGTCTTCTCCGACTATTTTCAAACTTGTAAGATATTGATCAGGTTTAGACAATGCTCCAACTTGATCATCATCACCACCTTGGTCAACATATCCGCGGAATTCTCTGTAGTCTTGATTTTCTGAAGAAGAATCTTTCCTTCATTAATAATTTTCCGTTCAAAATGAAATCGTACGTCGATGTGCTTCGTACGTGCATGATAAACTTAGTTTTTTGTTAAATGAATAGCACTTTGACTGTCACAATACACATTAATGTGCTCCTGTGCCAATCCCAAGTTTTCAGGGAAGCCTTGTAACCAAATAACCTTTTTAACAGCCTCTGTAATTGACATATACCCGGCTTATGTGGTCGACAGTGCAACTGTAGACTGTAGTGTAGACTTCTAACTTATTGTCCCCCTAGCAAAAGTAAATACATATCTGGTGGTTGACCGTCGTTTGTCCAAATCACCAGCATAATCAAAATCGATGTACCCGATTACACTTTGACCAAGTTTACCATCTCCATCAAACAGTAAATCAACATCCACGGTCTTTTGAATGTACCGTTGAATCCATTTAACAGCTTGCCAATGTCCTTTACCAGGATTATGCATATATCTGCTCACTATACCAATTGCATGTGAAATGTCAGGCATTGTACACACCATTTGAAATACAAGTGTGCAACCCAAAAGGGGGGGGTGAATTGGTGTTTTAAAAAATTATCCTAATCAAATCACACAACAATCCAATCTAATACCTTAATAAAATTAAAAACAATAAATTCAATGAAAGCACAATAATAAATGAGTAAGAGAGGAGAAAGCAAACTCAATGATTTTTACGTGGTTCGGCTATCCCCGCCTACATCCACGCCTCCAAGCAACCCAAGCTTGAGGATTTCACTATCCAAGCCTTCCAAGGCTTCAAAAGCTTATAATTGACTTCCAAGGTGTCAATGAACCTTTACAACAAAGAGATTATCTCTCCATCTATTCACTCAAGTGTCTCAAACACTGAAACACTCACAAATTTGATAAAGAAATAAAACTTACAACAAAAACTCTCTCAAAGAGTGGATATACAAAATGATAGCTCAATGAAGATTTAATCTATAATGATTTTCGAATTTGAAGCTTAATATATGTTGTGTGAACTTGTTTTGGCTTGTTAGGATTACCAAAAAAGAATTGGATTTGAGTTTATATAGTTGGAGCTCAAAAACTAGCCGTTATGCACTTTTTGCCAGAAAACAGATCGCCGTTAACCATTAACGGTTAACCGTTTGGATTGGTCAAAATTACCGTTGGGCTGAATTTCAAATAAATGGTTAACCTTTTGTCACTATCGGTTCACCGTTCATTTCCAGAGACCTGCAAAACAAATTTGGCTTAACCGTTCTTACTAAACGGTTCAAGGTTAGCAATCTGGAAATAATTGGTTCACCGTTTTCCGTAAACGGTTTACCGTTATTTTCCAGAAACATTATTTTAACAATCCTTTGTAGAACATGCTTTTTGAAAATTATTGGTTAGCCGTTTCCAATAAACGGTTAGCCGTTTGCTACAATGACTGCTACAGTGAACTGTTTACCAAAAATTACAGTTTTGCCCCAAAGCTTTCTATAACTATATTATGACCCAAAGCGTTATAAACTTTACAAATAAGTCCAATTTCAGAATTTTCAAATAATGCTCGTTAATCCCAAACTTTCTAAAATTATGAAATGGTCCAAAATACTATGACACTTTTCAAATAAGCCCTTCTCCATAATTTCAAACAATATTTGTTGATTTTAAAGTTTTCAAAACTCTTTCAATTAAACCATAAACTTGAAAAACAACCAATTTCATAAAATTATTTTTCCATTAAATATGAAACCTTTATAATGTGAAAATAATGATCTATTTAGAATGTATAAAAAATAAAAAATATGTAAACATATAGTTAACAATCTCTCCCTTTTTTTATGATGACAAATCTTTCATGCTTTTAAAGAATGATTCACAAATTGCTCCCCCTAAATGTAAGCTTCCCTTACAATTTGAGCTTAAAAGATTAATCATTCTTAATCTTGTTTGTTATCATCAAAATCAACATTATGGAAACATATATGTTAACACCATTGCATACATCAAGCACCCATTGCAGTTCAATATGGAACTTGCAACATGTGTTCTTGTTCCGCATCTGTTGAAGGAGATAATTGTGCAGAAAGCTTGAAATGAGAAGCCAATAGGGTACTCACAGGTTTTTTCTATTCAATCATGCCAAACTATTATAGTACCTTTTTCAAATATTGCCTCTGAGACAAGCTGACTTTGCCACGAGCTCTATCTCAGAACATCTCCATGCCAAGAATCTTCTTAGCTTCATCTAGATCTTTCATCTCAAATTCTTGATTGAGTTAAGTCTTTAACTTCTCGATCTCATCTTTGCTCTTGGATGCTATTAGCATATCATCAACATAAGAGAGCAAATATATGAAGGATCCCTCTTGTAGCTTGCGAAAATACACACAATGATCAATTTATTTCTTGTGTACCTTTACCCTTTCATAAATCGATTAAATCACTAGTACCACTACCTCGGAGATTGTTTTAACCCATAAAGCGATTTTGTCAATTTACAAACCCAATTTTCTTTTCCAGCAACCTTGAATCCATTTGGCTGGGTCATGTAGATTTCCTATTCCAAATCACAGTGTAAAAATGTAGTTTTTAAATCAAGCTGAATTAGTTCAAGATCAAATTGCGCAACTATGGCTAGCAAATTTTGAATAGACGAGTGTTTCACAACTGGAGAAAATATCTCATTGTAGTCTATTCCTTCCTTCTGAGCATAACCCTTCATTACCAATCTAGCCTTGTATCAAATTTCCTCTTTACGAGGAAATCCTTTCCTTTTTGTATATATTCATTTGCACCCAATTGTCTTTTTTTTCTTGGGCAGTGTAACTATCTCCCAATTTTCATTTTTGTAAAGAAACTGCATTTCATTGTTCATTGCTTTCTTCTACTGTATACTATCTGGGTTACTTATTGCTTCTCTGTAAGTGGAAGGAACATCATCATCTACAATTAGAAGTGCATAGGCCACTACATCAATAAAGTGAGCAAGTCTGCAAATCTCTCTGCATGGCCTTCTATATGCAATTGAATCTTGTTGCTGTGAAGGTCTCTGGGTCAGAACCTCTTCATCATCTTCGGTCTCATCAACGGATCAACTTTAACCTTTTCAAGCTCCACATGCTCCAAAGTGCTACTGGTCTTATCATCCTCTTGAGAATCTTTTTGTTTCAACATGGTTGATTAATCAAAAGTTATAATTCTGTTGAAAATAATCTTTTTCGTAATAGGATACCAGAGACGGTATCCTTTCACTCCACCAGTTATACCCATAAATAATGCTTTCCTTGCTCTTGGGTCTAACTTAGATTTCTTTACATGATAATAAGTAGTGGGACCAAAAACATGTAAAGAATCATTATCAGTAGTATGATTACCAATCCACATCTCTATAGGTGTTTTATCCTTAATTCCAACTTATGGCAAACGGTTGATCAGATGGCATGCATATACAACTGGCTCAGCCTAAAACTCTTTGTCAAATACAGTATTGGACAACATACATCGAGCTTTCTTCAGTATAGTTTGGTTCATACATCCTGCCGGCTATTCTGTTGTTGTGTATCGCGAATAGCAAAGTGTCACACAATACCCTCATCTCGGCATATTTGTGGAAATGGATCATTTTTGTACTCATCATCATTGTCTGAGCGAAGTCTTTTGACCTTTCGACCAGTCTGAGTTTCCACCATTTTCTTCAATTTCAGAAATATGCCCAAAACTTCATTTTTATTTTTCATCAGATACACCCACACTTTTCTTGAATAATCATTAACAAAAGTAACAAAATAGTGCATACCTCCCAAAGAAGCTGTTTTGGTTGGTCCCCACACATCACTATGAACATAGTCCAAAATTCCTTTTGTATAGTGAATTGTTAAACCAAATTTGACCCTTGTCTGTTTGCCCAGAACACAATGTTCACAAAATTCCAATTTGCAAGAATTTGTACCTTTAAATAAGTCTTGCTTCACCAGAGTATGCAAAGCTTTTTCACCAGCATGTCCCAAACGCATATGCCACAACTTGGTTGCTTCTGAATCTGCATCTTTTCCAGAAACTGTTGATGGTGATCCAATAACTGTACCTCCTTAGAAATAGTATAAGTTTTTTCTTCTTATGCCTCTCATCACTGTCAGCGCCTTAACTACTACTTTCAACAATCTATTTCTCAAAGTAATTGTCAGCCCTTTAGATTCTAGGACTCATAATGAGGTGAGATTTTTCTTCAAACTTGGTACATACTGAACATCCGTCAAGACTTGGATTGAGCCATCATGATTCTTTAATTGGATTGTACCTATTCCCAAGGTTTTATAGGCATGGTCATTGCCCATAAAAACAACTCCACTTCCAATTCCTTAAAGCTAGAAAACCAGCCCTTGTCAGGATACATATGATAAGTACAACCTAAGTCCAAAATCCATTCAACTGAGTGGTATACCAACGTCATGTCAACCAAAATAAAGTCTGACTCCTCATCATACTCTGTTACCCATGCATCAGAAGTAGCCTTGCCCTTTTGTAACTTAAGATAATTATTTTTCTAATGCCTTTTCTCGCGACAAAAAGCACATTCATCTTTAGCAAGTCTCCCTTTAGACTACTTCTTTTTCTAGTTTGTGGCTTTGCGAGCGACCTCATGTTGTCAATGCTTCTGCAACTGTATCTCTGTGATCCTTTCTGTCTTTCTTTCTGTTCTCAGAGTTGTACAACACACTACATACAACATTGAATGTGATACTGTCCTTCCCATGAAGTAAAGTGGTGGTGAGATGATCATATTCATTAGGAAGGAAATTTAACAACAAGAGTGCCTTATCTTCATCTTTAAATTTCTCATCCGAATTTACCAAATTTGCTAATATCTTGTTGAATGAGTTTACATGGTCATTCATTGATATGCTAGGTGCATATGTGAATCGATAGAGTATCTTCTTCATATAAAGCCTATTTTCCAGACTTTTCTTCATGGTAAAAGCTCATCTAGTCTCTATATTTTAAGATTAGTATCCATTTGGTCCCTATATTTTTTAAAAGATCTCGAAACATCCCTGCCGTTAAAGTGTTGATACCCCTACGATTACTTTTTATTTCTTTTGGCTTACTTTTACAATATTACCCTTCTATGATAATTTTTTGGTTGGACATTAATAAAAAGAAAATAATTAAATTAATTTATATTTAATTTTTAATTGTCAAAAATTAAATTATCCAAAATTGTATGCAAACTATCAAATGTGCAAATGGTGCTTGCAAAAAAATTAACATAATTTTTTTTAATTTTTAGGGTTAACTTGGTAATTTAATTATTGTTTAATTAATGTCTAAACAAAAAATATTATAGAAGGGTAATATTATAAAAGTAAGCCAAAAAAATAAAAAGTAATGGTAGGGGTATCAATACTTTAACAGCACGGATATTTTGAGGCATTTTTAAAAATATAGGGACTACATGGACTTTTACCCCTTTTCTTCATACACTTTTCTTCATATGCTTTTCTTCCAGTGCCTCTCACAATTTATTTGCTAATGTCTCCCTCATGACAGAGTATTTCTAATCTTTAGCCGGACATAGGCGAATTGTACCACATGCTTATCCATTGATCTTTATTCACTCCTTGTCATTTATCATGTCAGGCTTTTCTTCAGGAGCAATGTCCAACTCTTGTTGACATAAGACATCCAACACCTCACATTTCCACATATCAAAATTATTAGTACCATCAAATTTCTTCGCTTCAAACTTTACATTAGTCACAGTAGTCTTCGCTGACGAAGACGACGACGATGTTTCTACCATCTTTCTAAATTCAAATCATCAGTGTCTTCAATAACTATTTACACTTAAAAGACAACCTCTATGATGTATATTTCGCATGAATAAATGCACCAAGAAAGTTTCCACGAGATTGAAGGGGTCACAACGGTCCCACTTAAAACTCATACTCCTTAGGCTCTTATCGCCTTGTTGACAGAACTTTCCTACATATGCAAAAATACACGCTACTTACAATAGACTGCCTTTCAAGTATAAATGGCCATCTCCACCATATTAATGAACAATACCGTATATGTGAACAGTGACGTATGCTCCAATTACTAATACTGCGACTTTTGGAGAAATATAAATGTGGTGATAAACAAATACAAAGAAAATAGGACACAATAATTTACGTGGTTCGGCATAATGCCTACATCCATTGCCAAAGACTGGCCAGATAATTTTACTAATAATGGGAATTTACAAAAGTGGAAAAAACTCTCAACACCTAAAACCCCAATACACCCAAATGGAACCTCACTAGAACACTCAAGTAGAAGCTCTCTCAAATGTCTCAAAGAACTTGCAATTGCTCTCTATTTCCCTCAAATTGGGATACTTTACAAATGCATTCTACTGCTGTATTTATAGGCAAAGCTTACAATATGAATGCATGAAAAAAAAAACTTTGTCCATTTTCAATTTTAATGGCTTTGGTGTGACTTTTGGCGAAGAGATCATGCTAGCACATGCAATTGGATCATGCTAGCTCAACAATTGTGTGCTTGAAATTTGCATGCTAGCTGGCTCATGCAAGCATGCTTGACTTTTCAAAAAATGTTTGGTAAACATTAATTGTTGTACCTTAAAAGTTAAATTGATTTAATTTTACACTTGTATAATGAAAATTTTATTATATCTTTACTTACTTTTTCAAAATCAATATTTAAAAATTATATTTACTATGCAGTATTAATTTTTGTTTTATAATTACAACTTGTTTTCTATAGCAGTTCTAACTTAAAAGGTACAACACTTCAATACTAAAGATGGAAATGAGAAAATAGAAAAATTAGCGTCATCCTTTCTATTTTGTGGATGATTTTCTTTCCCATTTTCTTTCCTATTATGGAATATAAATCATGCATTTAAATTTTGAATATTGTTTTTTTTTTTCACAGCCTTGTTTTCTAATATCATTTTGTTTTTCTATTTTGTATGCAAAGACTTGTGAAATTTAAATCTAAAATGAGCAGCATCTGAAATTTACCATTTGAAAGGTGTAAATTGATTTAATTTTATATTAGTCTTATTGAAGTTAAAAGTTTTTAAATAGTTATTTTCTCACAAGCTTGTAAAAAGATTTCTCAACAGAAGTGCTTTTAGGCTCATGTCCTTATGCAGTTCTAACTTTTCAGTAGCCATGACATCAGTCACTATTGTCGGTCACTAACGACTTAAGTAATCAAAAGCTCTCATTCTTCTCATGTAAGTTTTGATTTGATTATTTTTTTAGTTCATTAGATAATTAATAGGGCATCATAATTTTATTTGCAAACAAATGCCAAAAAACCGATAAATTAATTAAACATGCAAAATCATATTAAAAAATGTGATTACAATGCTAGATTTTCATAATACCATAATTGCCATAATAAAATTTTAAAAATTATTTTAGCAATTAAAGAAATTTACCTCTTATTTTCTATTTACTATTGAAGTTTTGAAAAATTAAAGAAATTATGTTGAAAAGTAAAGAGAAAGATTAAAATAAAGGGATATTTTCAGGAACCCCCCTGAGATTTAGTGTATTTACAGTCGGATAGAAAGTATACATGTAATTACAAAGACCTCCCCTTATGTTAATACAAAATTACGTATAACGTTATTATAAAGGGCAAATACGTAAAAGAAATTTTAAAATTTAAACAAAAATAAACTTCAAATAAAACTGACTTGGATGTCTAAGAACTAAAGACATAAACTCCCTATTACCCAGTGACTATCGTTGCCCAACAAACAAATGAAAATGAATTTTTTCAGAAAACACACTCTGTTTCAAAAACACAGCTTACACAAATCGTTGGAGAGCTTACACAACAAAACCCAATTTCATTTTCATCGTTGGAGAAGAAGCAATCATTGATCTCTTTTCATCTAATGCACGAGATGACATCGTGCGGTGGTCCAAAGCTTCCACGAAGTGAGCATTGCTGACGGCCAGTGTCTATCGTGACTGGAATTAGACCACAAAAGAGGTCAAGTCTTCAAAATACAGCTTGCTTCCTTGAATCAGTATCTTACGATTTTTGTTGATTAAAAATAACAACGGGTCTATTTCAATTAATGAATATATTGCTGGATGTTGTTTTTATTTGGGGTTGCTGGTGTTGAGTTGAAAAAAATAGTTGGGTAATGACTGATATAATAGCTATTGTGTAATGACCTAACAGCTTCGTAAGTAATACAGAATGTATAAATGATGAGTTTCAGTTGGCTTTGTAATGTGATTGCTCAGTTTGGGGCCGACTGCAGCTTTTTTTGAGGCTCAAGTCTTGTTTTGTTTCAAACATGAGTTCCAATGATTTGATCTGTTCATCACTGAACCTCTTCTTGTTCTTGCACTTCTTCTTTCTTGTTGTCGTCATTGTTGTGATCTTGTTCATGCAGTTGTATGGCTCAGCCACCGGAGAATATTTGGCCCAATCTAACATCTTTAGTTGGAATTTGGGCTGGTGACTAGATAATTTTGTATATTCTAATTTCAAAACAAATTCATTCAAAGAGGGGGCTATGTTCTAGGGGATGTTTAAGCTGTGTCAAGTGCTCTGTGTCATGTATTAATTTTATTTGTTTATTGTGTGCATATCACGGTTTTGTTTCCAAGACTGACGGGTTGGGTTTCTCACTTCTCCATTTATATCTTACCTGACAACATTTTTCCTCCAGTGCCTGGCCCATTCTTCACAAATTTTTAATTAATTAATTATGCATATAATTTTTTTATCCATTGACTATTTTAGTGTGAATTCTATTATTCATCAGTGTATCATGCAAATAAAGATATATTTTGGTGGTAAGGGTATTTTTGGAATTTCAACAAGCAACTAACAGTCCACTTAACATAATACTAACGTCAGGGGAGGTCTCTGTAATTACGTGAATACTTTCTATCAGATTGTCAACACTCTAAACCTCAGGGGGGGTCCCTAAAATGACCCTTAAAATAAATGCATTAACTTATTTTGAGGATAACTAAAAATAATTAATTAAGATGATAAAATGAGAATAAATTTGTATAAAGATTAAAAGTTCAAGTATACGTGCAACCAAGTTCAAGAGATCTCATGAAGTAATGAAGATTTAAAAAAATAAATAAACTTATATTATGGACCCAAAATATTGAAAAAGATTAAGGGTTACAATAAAGATTTTTCAATATTATATGGTAAGTTGATGTTTGTTAAAATTATAGGGGTCAAACATAATGCACTTTTTTAATATTATTATTTTTGGTAATACAAGTAACTTTCCTATTTAAACAAATAATTAGAATGTTATCAAGTTAATGGGAATATTTAATATAAAATTAAATAGTTGAAACATATAAGTGCATGAGGAAGAAAGTTTATAACCTAAATTAGGGACTAATCTAACCAAAAACAAAATTACAAAAAGTAAATTTCATACTCAACCATATAATTGAAATTTTACCGAGTTAATGGGAATAATCCACACAAAACTAGTAGAATAATAGTTGAAACACATGAATCCATAAGAGAGCAAGTATAATAAAAATTAAGACTTATCTAACCAAAAAATAAAATTATAAAAAGTAAATTTGATACTGAAACAAAATAGTTGGAATCTAAAGTACATAATGGGAATTTTTAACACAAAAATAAAGGAATAATTAACTGAAGCACTTTAACCTAGAAAAGAGAAACTATAACAAAAATCAAATTTTCTTGGAATTTAATCTAAAATATTGGTATTTAACGAATTTAGTAAGAATATCAATTACAAAACTGGTGGACTAATAAGTTGAAACATATAAATCGATAAATGAAAAATGTTAACTAAAATTAGGGATTAATCTAACAAAAAAAGTAATTTTGGTAATTAAATTAAATAACTGGAATCGTACCAAGGTTGTTGGAGTATTGAACATAAAATTAGTAGAATAATAGTTGAAACATATAAATCCATAAGGGAGAAAATATAAACAAAATTAAGAACTTATCTAACAAAAATAAAAATTAAAAAAGTAAATTTGATACTTAACCTAATAATTGGAATCTTACCAAGTTAATAGAATATTCAACACAAAATTAGAGGAAAAATTAGTTGAAACACATGAATCAAAACCAACAATAAGAAATGAACGTTATTTGAAATCTAACCTAAAATACTGGTATTTAATGAATTTAGTAGGAACATCAAATATAAAATTGGGATATTATCATTTTACTACCAAAGTTATTCTAAAATATCAAGTCAGTACTATGGTTTGCCGAAAAGTGTATTTTACTACCAACCATTTGCGTCGTTATCAATTTACTACCATTCCGTTAAAAACGTTCAAAATTTACTGATGTCATAAGGGCATCAAAGACATTTCCAGCTGTGAAAGCAAAATTATTTGTTAATTTAATAGATAAATTATCATTTTACTACCAAGGTTTTAGGGAAATTATCATTTTACTACCAAGGTTTTAGGGCGATTATCATTTTACTACCAAACTCTTGGGGGTAAAATCGACTTTTAACTCAATTTCCATTAAACATTAACGTTTTCTTAATGGAATGGTAGTAAATTGATAACGACGCAAATGTTTGGTAGTAAAATACACTTTTCGGCAAACCATGGTACTGATATGATATGTCAGAATAACTTTGGTAGTAAAATGATAATATCCCTATAAAATTAGTGGAATAATAAGTTCAAAAATATTAACCTATAAGTGAAAAAGCTTAACTAGTATCAGGAACGAACTTAACAAAAAATAATAATTTTGAAGCAAGTAAACCAAAAGGAGAGAAATTATAAAAAAATTTAGGAATTCATCCAACGAGAAATTAGTTTACTTGAAATGTAACTCAAAATATTAGTATTTAACAAATTTAGTATGAATATTTAATACAAAATACCGGTGAATTTAGAATTGGAAAAAGATGAACCAATTAGTGAGAAAGTTTAATTAAAATGAGGGACATGTGAGATTATCTTAGAATGTCCATCTAATATGTTGGTATTTAAACAAAATAGTTGGGACATGTATGGTTATTTTAACCTTTTTTTTAAACATTCATTTAAATTAAAAATATTTTTCTCACTCAAATATTTTTTATGTTAACTATTTATAGTTTCCTTATTTTTATTTTATTTTATTTTTTCTGAATTTTAAATAATGTTTTAAATGCAGGTGTATCAAAGCTATTTGGAGGTGGCAAGAAAACCCACTCGATCGTTCCACCATCACACCTGTGGACCACGGCCTTTTGACTTCTTAATTTTTGGTTCCCTTTCATTCACTTTTTGCAGCTTATTTTTAAAAAAATGATGAAACTATTTTTATATGTAGCTGTTATATATTTATTTTATTTTATTCTAATTTTTATAATTTTTTATGTAATATTTAAGTTTTTGATAGAAAATAAATTTATTTGGGCATTAGATTGTCATTTATTTTAAATTTAATGAAAGACATATTTTTTTTTAAATTCATTATATCCGGGCAGCTGGAGCTCGGACTAAAAACCTATGCTTAGGAGGTGTCGGGCTCGGCCCAGCACATGTATGAAAACATGGGATATAAACCCAGGTCTGGGCATTTGTTGAAACAATCCGACCTGAATCTGAGCTGGTTCGAGGCAAGACCAAACTCAGTCCAGACCAGGGCCGGCTCAACTATATTTTGGGCCTTAGACAAATAATTTTAATTATTTCTTCTTAAAATATGAGGTAAAAAATATATATTAGATATACTATAAATTTTGATAATTTATTTAGGAAAAGAGAATTATAAAATAATAATAAATTAAATGAATAACAATAACTTTAGAATTCATTTTTTCTTTTTATATACAAAATAATCGTGTCGTAGGGTTTTCATATATAATGGGGCCCTAGGCAACCGCCTAAGTTGCTTAGAAGTCGAGCCGCTATTGGTCCAGACCAAGTGTTTTGCCGACCTTAAAGCTTCTACATAGTAGGATGACCAAAATCAAGTCTGAAGAACTTATTCCCATATATATTGGATACTGAACATTATGTTTCTATCACGTTCTGCATAATCCGGTGATTTGAAAAGGAGGAAATTCAAGCTAAACATCTGTAGATGAACTGAAAATGTTTCATGGCTCATAACCCCTAAATTAAAATTTCAAATTGAACAGTTAAGATGCTGTTTGTTTTTTAATCTGAAATCTAAATTTAATTTTTTTTAGACATTTATTTATTTTAAGTTGTTTTTTTAATTAACTTATCACTTATTGTTAAATAATTTTATCTGAAAAAAAAAAGTAGAAAATATCCACTTTTATTTGAACTCTGAAGTTTAAATGAAAAATTTTAATTTCAAATCTCAAAAATACCCTTAACAATTCATATATTTCCAATATTATGTATAAACCTAATATTTTTGTATTATTCTTGAAGTTATTTTTTTTAATTACTTTAAATTTTTATTCACATGATATCATAAACTAAAGTGAAATATTGAACAAATAAAATTATGTCTATTGTGATGAATAAAAAAAAACAATAATGTTGACTTTATAATAAAGTTGATGTTACAATTACATCTTTTATTACAAAATTAAATTAAGATCAACAATGATAGTATTTTATTTTTTAATACTACCAAACTAAACAACCTGTGAAAATTATAAATTGTGAAGAACAAATATATGCCTTATTTAAAAGGATATTTATGTCAAACTACTAGGTTTTAAATTTTTCTCTTCATATGTTGAGAAAGAAAAAACAAACATGTCATTCATACATTTTCATTCAAACATATTCAGATTTCAACTAAATTCAAACTTATTCAGATTTCATATAAAAATACAAATACAACCTAAGTAAGAGAATCACCAAAAGACTTTTCTAATTTAACTATTCCAATACTTATTTACTTATTTATACGACAAATAAAAGATTGACAAAATAAGTCATCTCCCAAAATACTCTTCAAATTAATAAAAATAAGTATATATTATTTTAATCAAACTTTTTTTTTTCTCTATAAAAGTAATAACAATTATTAAATTTCTCTCTCCTTAAAAATTATGAAATAAAAAATAATATAATACTAAATTAAAGACTGCAAAAGACAATTACCCAACCATATTGCAAACTCATTTAAATCTAGATTTCTTTTAACATCATTTCAGCCATCATGACATTGCCAAATGCCAACAATTGCAGAAATCGAAAGTCCCATAGTCTCGTCATTTTTTATGATCTAGATGTAAGGCTTTCACTCACAAATCATGCATTAATTAGCGACAAAAGAATTCTTCAACAAAACAATTTTCAAAGAAATGGAAAGACTACTGTAAACGAAAACAACCCAAAAGATTTCATATCAAAAAGTAGTAATTCAGTTTTAAATTCTTATTTTTGGTTTAGTTTTAATGCAGTCAACAAACTTCATATAATAGAAGGTTTGTTCCCGCATTGGCTTTTAACTGATATGAGATTAAAGTGAAAAATGGAACAGATGAAAAGGAAAAGTTTTTCAAAACTAAAAAATAAAATAATATCCTTCTTTTATTTTTGTTTTGTAATATGGTAAGTCCACAATCATTTTAATTTAAAATGAAACATAGCTTTCAAGCTGAATTTGGAAGAGTTTTTATAGAGGGATATGAGATTTTTTTTTTTTAAGTTCGTGAGGAAGATAAGTGGATAGAATTTATGGAATTAAAATAGATTTACTGGAAAAGATATTTTATTAGGGTGATTTTAGAAATAAGTTAGTTTAATTAAAAATTGAGGACCGATAAGATAATTTGAGTGAGTTAAATATCACTACTCTATTTCAAATTCAGTTTTATTAGTTCCCAATTTATTTTATACTTCATCTTTGTTTAACATTAAATATTTCTAAAATTTAATTTTACTTTTCTATGATTATTAATTTCTAAATCTAAATATTCTAATCTCTAAAAATTCATAAACTGTTGTAAATTTCTCATAATTTCTAACCAATTTTTAAATTTTTGAACTATATTTTCATAATAATAAATATCTAATTTTTTTAATTTTTAGAACTATATTTTCATAATAAGTTATATTTAAAGTAGCAATAAAAGGTCGATTTGCGTTATTATTCAAGGGAAAAGAGTTTTTGAAACTAGGGTTTTATTTTGAGAAAAATATTAAGAACTTGGCAAAAGTTTCTGCTGATGAAAACCTCATTTAAACACAGTCTCTGTTGGCCCTATTTTGCCAAAAATATGTTGTTGAAAGTATCTACTTTTTACAACTGAATTTCCTGGGCCATGTAAACAATTTAGCTTAGAAGAGCAACTTGAATATTGGAGAAGCAAAGTAATTGGTAGACACTTTTATTGGGCACATTATGAGTTTTAAGATTATAATTAGTAACCGAAGATGCAATTCAAAAAATCAACTCTAAACACACTCTCCCAAAAAATTGTAGGTGTGATACGGTTTCTTTATTTTTTTTTTCTAAAGGTTTGAAAATTAGTTTCTAATTTAATTAATTTATCATCTAAATCTTCTAATTTATTACAAATTTTAATTAATAATATAACAATAGTATTAACTTTTGTTTGTTGTATATTATTACTTTCTTGATTAAATTCTTTAAAACCCATTGGTAATTCACTAATTTATATCTATTAACCACACTCTGGCTGCCAGAGAGGATCGATTGTGAAATTATTGTGGACTCATAGTTATTGATGCAGCGGAAGTTTATTGTTCAAAATATTATGTTGATTCTAGAGAATGCTGGAATAAAAGAACAGTTAAATTCACGTTGATTCGAAGAATTCTGTGCATTTAGGGGTTAAGACTCGTTGATTCCGCAGAATGCCGAGAATTAACTGTCAAGCACTCACAAAGAGATTTGAAAATTGAAATATTATTGAACTCAAAATCTATATCTCTCTGTAAAAGCTACAAAAGACACTTATTTATACTAACTAAGATTTATCCTAATTTGATTAGAAAACCTATTTTAATAAAACCTATTTTAATAAAACTTATATCTAAATTAGGAATATCACTCAAATAAGTAATGCCTAAACAATAAGACTCTATATAAGAAACCAAATTAAACTAGAATACAAATTAATTAAAATATTCCTAAATATTATAAATTTCAATCAAATTAGGATCTCTTCAATACCAAGCTGATGCAGCAGAAGTTTATTGTTCAAAATATTCCGTTAATTCTAGAAAATGCCGGAATAAAAGAACAGTTAAATTCACATTGATTCGAAGAATTTCGTGAATTTAGGGGTTAAGACTCGTTGATTCCGCAGAATGCCGAGAATTAACTGTCAAACACTCACAAAGAGATTTGAAAATTGAAATATTATTGAACTCAAAATCTATATATCTCTTTGTAAAAGCTACAAAAGACACTTATTTATACTAACTAAGATTTATCCTAATTTGATTAGAAAACCTATTTTAATAAAACTTATATCTAAATTAGGAATATCACTCAAATAAGTAATGCCTAAACAATAAGACTCTAAATAGGAAACCAAATTAAACTAGAATACAAATTAATTAAAATATTCCTAAATATTATAAATTTCAATCTAATTAGGATCTCTTCAATTTCTTGCTCTGCATCAGTTATCGAGCGTCCACAATAATAATATTTATAAAAGACAAGAAGTTATTATGAAAGAATATATCAACATGAATAATTTGCAAAATAATCGTATTGACGAATAATGTGACACATTATTATATTTATAGATCCTTATCTTTTTTAAGTAATTCATTATAAATTTTAGAATAAAAAGGTAAATGATTAAACGAGTGTCATAAACAACTGAATTTGACACAAATATTTAACAACTTTAGTAAATGAATCAGTGAACTTAAACTCATGCATTTGATTTGTTTATTAAATGAATTAACACATATTTGATTTACTTATTAATTAAATTAGTTTTTTCTAATCCCAAACTCATGTATTTCATTTAATTGAACCGAATAAATGAATATTGACTTAAATCATGACCCCCGTTGTGGCAAGCGATAAGCTATATTTCGAACATAAATTTTGTGTGCTAGTAGGTAGTAGCATGTTTTTGAAACGCCTAGAAATGAGATCTTCTTTTCGATTTGTCGATTACTTGTTCACCGGCCCTCATCTTTTATGGCAAATGCCTTTGACCTTTAAATTAGTTAATTTTGACGACCTCTAATTTGTCTGCACACAACGACTAGCCTGTTGAATAGTTTTGAATTTCACAACAATTGCACTAGTCAGTGAGAAAGCACGCACATGTCAATACATTCTCCACGCACTCTCTTGTTTTCTTCAATGTAGATCAAAGAAAAAAATTGTCGGTTTTAGATTGATGAACGGTCTCGTTGATTTCATTATTTTGTGAGGGTTGTGTTTGACATTGGCACTCTTTTTTTAATTTCATTTTTCACCCTTTTTACACTTCGTTTTGATATTTTGTGCTATGTTTCTTTATTATTAATTGTCATATCTGTTAAATGGTTTAGTTGGTTATAGATTGTAAATTTAACAGTGATTTTTTTTTTTTTGGTTTTCCCCCTAAGGGTATTTTCCTCAAGGAAATTTTTTCTAATCGAAGTGTGTGATCAATCCAACCATGAATAAGAATCGTTCCACGGAAGCAAGTTCACCAAGCACCAGCAATTGAATTGTCCTCTCTATAGATATCATAATAAACAAAATGAATATTCGGAATGAGCCTCGAACAATTAGCCCAGCCAATCCTTACATGCCAAGGAGGAGCTCATACGTGTTGAGGTTATATTGTGTTGAGGGTTAGTTATGTTGTGTTGAGGTTGCTGAAGTGGCTTGGTGAGTTGACACGTGTAGGACTAGTTGGTTGTTGTATTAGTTACACATAGAGGTGGCCAATGGTCCGGGCAGCACGAGGTACGGCACGGGCACGGTACGTGTCCGTACAATACGGCACGGCACGAGCACGTTTCGGTAAAGCATGCACGTGCGTGCCATGCCGAGCTTAGATTTTAGGCACGTAGGCCTTAAAAGTACGGCACGATTAGAGATGAGTCAAAGCACGGCACACGAAAAAGCACGCAATAAGTACGTTTCATTTTTTAATGAAAGTAAACTTAAAATTTTATGATTTTATAAATAACTTGAAATTGAATGCTTTAATATATTTTATTGGGTCAAGTTTTTTAAATTTATTTAATTCTTAGTTTCAAAAAATTATAATTGATTTACGTTTATAATTTATTAAATAAATAATTGATATCATGATTTTAATAAATAAAATTATAAATATCATGATTTTATAAATATGTATTAATATTATTATAAACTACGTAATTCTAAGTTAACAATTAAGTTAACCCTTAAAAGAATTATTATTATTGTTGTTTTTAAGTACTAAAAAAGAATTCTAATATCATAGAGTCAAACTTAGCAATTAATATTACATTCTCTTACTATTATTAATTTATTATCATTGAATATAGACTTGATTTTTAAATTTTTTATTCTATTAAATTAAAATAAAGGCACATGGATCCAAAAAAATACATAAGCTTAAAAAAATATAAAAGAAAAAATATTTAGTGAGCTATTTTTCCTAGGCATGGCACGGCCCACGGCACGTATGGGCATGAGTGGGCATGAGCACGAGCACATATGGGTACGGCACGTTTGCCGGATTGGCACGGCATGAATGAATAGTGGGCACGGCACTGCACGAGTACGAGCACGCGTGGGCTTCCTTTGATGGGCTTGGGCCGGCACGGCATGGCCCGTTGGCCATCTCTAGTTACACATCGCAGCTGGAATCACGAGCACCAGCATATAAAAGTAGCAGAGCATGCTGGTTGCCTAAGCATCTATGTGTATGATTTCAAGTGGTTCAGAGAGTGAATTACAAGTTTATTTGTGAGAGAGATATGTTCTCTATAATCATTAGAAATCATTGTAATCATTTAAGCAATAACTGCTTCAATTCCGGTCGGGATTTTTCAGTTGTGAATGTAGGTACTTTGGTACCGAACCATGTTATATTTCTGTGCTGTTCTCTCTGTTTTTCTCTTCATTTTCAGTTCTTGATTTCAATTTGTGTTTCTTTCAGCGTGATCAAGTGGATTAGCATTGGTCATTTTTGTTGAACTGATCTACCTTGATTATGATTTTACTCAACAATCGTATTTTAAAATTGTTTGAAAGTTAGCTAGTCAAGTCTCATTCCTTACGCCTTACCCTAGTGTTAGATGATGATACAACCACAACCAACTTATCTTCCTATGAAGGATGATAACTTTTGTTGTGATAAAAAAAAAAGGGCAACAATTTTAAAGTCATGTTTAAACCTAAAAAGCAAAGAACATTGGATTATGACTTGTGCCATAACATGAAACACAAATTAAAATAAACTAATGAAACTCAACAATAGTAGGGGTGAGCAAATAATCTGACCCGACCTAATCCTATATGGAAAACATGAGATTCGGAACAGATTAGATTATTCATCCAATCCGATTAGATGGCATTATAATCAACCCAATCGAATTGTGATCACTCGATCTATCTGAAAACTTGATTAGACACGCGAAAGGAAATTAAATTAAAAATTAAAAGCATATAAAAAAAAAAACAAGATGAAATTGAAACACACACGCACACACATCGTGACTAACTCATCTTTCTTACTGTCTCACACTCTCACTCTCTTCTTCTCTTTGCAGTCTCACAGTTCACAGTTCACAATTTCACATAAATGCACATTGCAAAAGCAAAATAGCAGCCGGCAACACACCTGTCCATCGGCGCAATCGGAGACGCAGATGCAGACGCAGCGCAGCCTACAAATGCAGAGGCAGACGCACAAACATAGTCACCCAGTCACCACTGACTAGATCTACTGCTCCATACCTCCACCATTACCGAGTTTTGACTTTGCCCACTCTAATCCAGCAACCCAAATTTTTGTCTTTTGAAGTTTCGGTAGTATATACTAATAATAGATTATATATGATATGCTAATTATTAATAATATGTATTGTTAAATGTTAATAATAAAATTGAAAAGATCATACATTGAAAATTTTAGAGCTTGATTGATTAATTGTTTGTAAGCTTAAGTCAAAAGTGTGAATCAATTTTTCAACCGATTTGAACTCCACTCGATTTTTTGACCTAATCCAAACATGTACGAACAAACTTTTTCCTGTTCTTGGTCCTTCTTTTGTTGGAAAGAACCCTGTTGTGCAAATTTTATTGAACTCGCAAGCGCACGAATCTATTGTAGAATAGATCAATGGTGACGAGTGTCGATCCCACGAGGAGGTTGATTTTAATTGTTTGTAGAATTAATTTTTTTTTAAATGGATGGTTGGATTTGTGGTGAAAGGAATTTAAAATATGCTAGAATTGAAATTTAAAATGGCAGGAATAACTTAAATTGGAATCTATTGAGATAAAGCACTTGGGTATCCGGATCTGCATCAACATGCTCCATGGGCTAAATATTCCTTATTAATGCCAATTAAATCATGAGGGGGGATTCCACACCTCATGAACCACGCTCAAATAAGTATGGTGCTAAGGGCTTATCGTGCCAAATAATAATAACCTTGTACTAGGGTCTTGGGTTTAACTTGGGTGTCTGAGACTATTATTATTTGTCGAAATACAAAAAAAACCACAAATATTAGAGGGGAATAGAAAATAAATTTACCAAATAAAGCCCATGGAACATGTTGAGGCTTCACCTTCAACCCAAGCTTGAAAGTAAATTAGCTACTCATATTTGAACTAGGGGTAAAATAGGAATTTATTAAAATACATAGAAAATATAAGAAGGAGAAGGAATTACAGAAATCTAAGCTTACAAATGAATTCAGGGATGTCAAATTGAAGCCCCTTTTTATAAATACATTGAGTGAATCATGACCATCGGATTAAAAAGCAGTTTGGGCCTTTCGAGTTGCGCCACGTCATCATCAACGATCATGACCACTATTTGAACAAGTATCTTATTTGCACAGTTCACACGGTTTGACCACTATTTACACAGTAAACCGGTTTTTGCACAGTAATACTATTTACCTGATTCGCACGGTTTGACCACTATTTGCGCGATGCGGTTTTGCACGATGTGCCGGTTTTGATCTTATACGTATCAATAGTTCCGTATATGTGAACAGTGACATTGTTCCTTTTATGCTCCTCCTAAAGTTTTCGATCGTCCTGAGTTCAAATGTGACGTCCGTTTTGCTGTCTGATCACTCGTTCATTGTGAAACAATCGTGATACCCCTAAAATACATAAAATAACTAATTATAATGAAACACACATAATTAAATAACAAAATACTTACAATGTTAGTGAGACTTGAAGTGTAAAATGACGATTTTCTCCTTTATAAATATACACTTTCTAACACTCAACACACCCCCCAACTAGCTTATTGCTAGTCCCTAGCAAATAAAGCGAAGATAAAATCCAAACCAATATATTTTTTTTTTTAACACACGTGTTTATTGAATCAGATTAATGATAGCAATCAAAGAAAAGTACAAGTATTATCTCCAGTCTAAAGAAATATCACAACCACATCAACAATCCACATGCATCAGTCCAGTAGACTATAGTAATCAGGCCACTTTCAAGAATAACATGTCAAACCCCAAAATCTCACCAGTAGTAGTGACACTCTCACAAAGAAATTAAACCCAATAAAAATTGTCACTACAATGAATGGTGAATTGAGAGAAAATAATATAAATACCACACTCTCACCAAGATGAAAGAAATATGCCCACAGCTTAGAAATAATACGACCTCAAATAAATTACTAGTCAACCCAATTTATTCTTTTTTTTTTTTTAATGCATCACTACATCTTAATAGCCCATATAACTAGCTTTTACTTCAGACTATAGTTCTCTAAAATCAAGAAGGACTTTTATTAGGACGTAACGTAGGCTAGGGACATGGCTTAACAAAGAAAGGAAAATAGGGAAACAAAATATATATGTTTGAGAAAAGTTCAAGAACTTTTGAAAATTACAAGATGCATTTCGCTTATTTATTGCTATTGTATATCTTTTTTTTTTTTTTTTTTTTTATGGCACAACTTTGTTGAACAAAATAATTATTTATCCTTTTTCTCAAACATGAATAGGTGATGGAACTTGTATTATATCGGGTAATACCCCAAATTGGAGTGGGTCAGGATGATAAGTTAATAAAGAAAAAGTTTTTTTTTTTTTTTGCTCAAAATGGCTAACTATGGATATTTTACAATAGGGATGGCTTGAAAGGCTCAAACGGATCAAAGATGGCCTTTGTCTCTTGGAAACTCTAAATAATCTTTCATATCTACTAGTTAGGTGGGCCTTTAGATGCAACAACACACACATTTTTTTTTTTTAAAATGGTTGACTTAAAGGAAATCTAGAGATCATGTATAAAATAATAAACTGCTAAGCTGCATGAATAATGGGCAAAAAGGGTTACTCTCCAAGAAAAATTAATAGGCTCAAAAACTCACTTGGAATTTATTTTGACATGTGCATTCCTTCAAGCAACTCATATTTGTCCCCAACATCAACATATAGAATAGCAAACATGGTGTAACATCACTCAAGACCAAAGATAATACAAATACTAAAATTTAAAAGTCATCATATCATCCAATATCAAAAACTCACACAAAATTACCAAATATTTTTTTTTTAACGAAATTCTACCCCCCAACCTATTCTAAACATAAAAAGAAAATGTCTGAATTTTTTTTTTTTTTAAAGAAGATGCGTTTCTAGAGTCACTACACTCCATATTCAGCCATCTTCGACTTAAAAACTTGAAAACATATATTTATAAAGGAGAAGTCAAAAAGAAAAGTTAGGAAAAACATAATAATAATTTTTTTTTTTTTTTTACTAAGAAGATGCGTTTCTAGAGTAACTACACTCCATATTCAGCCATCTTCTATTCAAAATGGTTAGTTCTACAACAAAAAATTAGTAAAAACTTAACCAATATTCCACAATTGTCAACTATTCCCTCCCCCCAACCTGAATGAAACATTGTCCTCAATGTTTGAAAGGAAAGAAGTAGAGTTTAGAAGACATCACCTGGGTAGTGCAACACAGAAGAAAATATTTACAAACGGAGAGTTAAATCTAATTTGTACTTATCACTACTCATTATTTGAACATTCCAACACAACGGTCCCGGATCTGCATCTCGATTGATAAGCATAGCGGATCAAGTAGCTCATTAGCGTATGTGCACAAATAAAGATTTTTAAGCGAGGAAGGAATGAAATAGTTTTTATTGCATGGTTAAGAAATGCGATAAAGCCATCATAAAATTATTGACATTTAACAAGCGATGGGTTTACGGTGGATGTTCGGATGGGCCCAAGATCTTAATGTGATTAGTGCCTCTAGAGTTGCAAGATCTCGGAAGGAAAATAAAAAGCATCGGCGTGATTTATCATTTCGGTTATGCGTTCTTGCATACAGGGCGACTAACTCTTCTCCAGTTGATGAGTTAGACAAACAGCCCAAAGGTTTTAGGATTGTTGGGATGATGCCTAACACTTGGCTTCCTCTGATATAAGCAGTTTCTGAGACCATTTTGGATAACCCTCGGTCACCTCCTCCATACACCAAGTGCAATTTTCTCTCTGCTATTCTTCGACCAAGATCTATGGCTGCCTCAACGAACTCTTTATGTTTGCCATAGTTAAATCCAGAGAGCACACAAATGTTCTTGAATTGTTTGCTGGGAGTAGCTGCCATTAGGATACTGCCAAACGTACTTTGGCCTCGATTAACCAGCGGATGTCAGCAGGTATGCCATTCTTCATAAGCAATCGCATGCGTTCGGATCGGGCTTTATAGATTGAAAATAGTGCATTCTGAGGAAGCGAAGGGAATCGTTTGTGAAGCTTTGCTAAAATCTCATCTCTGTCCATGCCTTCGTCTCATAATATCAGTTATTGTGGGAAAGCTGATAGCAAACTTGATTGTCACAGAATCTGTTATCCGCCTCTTGGGTGTAAACTTAAACACACAAACAAACTAAAACACACAAACAGAAAAATAAATTAAAACACACAAAGCAAATTAAAATCGTCCTCTTGTCGAATTACCTCGACTCGATTCGGATCAAAATTCCATCCTCTATTTACGTGAGTTGTCTTTCTAGATCTTTAACGTGGAATACTAACTCTGGCGGTTGTAGATCCCGGATAGGATGAAATTTACAAAATCGTATCTAACTTTACGAGATGCGTTTGGATACGTTGAAGTGTTACAATCGTGCACAGAGTCTTGTCTCATGATTAAAATGATAAGAAAACTATAATGGTTAAACAAACACACTTAAACAAAAATAATTTCAATCAACAAAGAATAATCAAAAGAAAGAAAAGAATCAAATCAAATTACCGAAAAGAAAAGAAAAACCTCAATTTAAACTTGGTGGGTCACCGGTTATTTCACTTTCCTCTCCATGGTTGGTATTCTAGATATGACTTTAATCTTTGACCATTAACTTTAAAAATGCAGTTCTTTGGATCCTTAATTTCAATTGCCGTGGCAGTGTGAACAATAAATGGGCCAAACCATCGAGAACGTGACTTACCTGGGAGTGGGTGCAAGCACGAATTTAATAAAAGCACTTTCTGACCTGGAGTGAAAGATTTCCTCATAATTGATTTTCTTATAATTTGCTTGTCGTGAAAGACTTTTATTCGTTGCTTGTAAATCTTGGCCAGCTGTAATCTTCTTTTTGAGCCAGCTTGTTGCATGTCAAAATTGAATTTCTTGATGGCCCAGTACGCACGATGCTCGAGTTTTGGTGGTGATTCTGCTGATGGGCTGAGTTTCTTTTCTGATGGCACTAGTTGTTCAACTCTTGACTTCCATTTATTTGTGTCCATGGGTGGTGCTGAGTCAAGTAGTGCATTGACCTCATCGATTGATCTGTCAATGTCAAAATCCAAACCAAAGTGAGTTAAACATGCTTGTAAAGGATCATCACTTTGATTTGACAGAAAATTATTATCAACTAATGTTTCTATTAAATCCACATCAACAATTTCATCATCTGCATTGTGAGATTGTTTGACAATGTTGAAGATGTTGAGTTCCATGGTCATATTGCCAAAGGACAACTGCATATTTCCAGTCCTGCATTGAATGTGAGCATCAGCAGTTGCCAAGAAAGGTCGGCCTAGGATAATGGGGATGTGCTTCTTTGAATCCTGCACTGGTTGAGTGTCAATTACAATGAAATCAACAGGAAAATAAAACTTATCTACCTGAATAAGCACGTCCTCCACAATACCACAAGGTATTTTTGTGGACCGATCTGCAATGTAACCTGGAGTTGGGTGTAATTCTCCCGATCAAGTTTCGTAAATCTGAGTAAGGCAGATTTACACTAGCTCCTAAATCCAACAAAGCATTCTCAATTGTGTGGTTCCACTATACTACATGAGATAGTGGGGAGCACTGGATCTTTAATTTTAGAGGCATTTTATGTTGGAGTATAGAACTAACATTTTCATTAAAAGGCCTTTTACGAACATGAATATTTCTCTTTTAGTGCAAAGATCTTTAAGAAACTTGGCATATGATGGCACTTGTTTTATAAACTTGAGTAAAGGGATGTTAACTTACATTTGAAGATTTCAAAAATCTCACGTGGATTTTCCTTTCTTCCCTTTAGCTAACCTCACGAGGAAATGGAGCTTTAGGAATGTATTCTCGTGAGTTGGTTTCTTCTTTCTCCTCGGGTGATGGGTCCTCGGTATTCACAGTACAATCGAGTTGATTTGGCATCTCTGCTTTGTTATCGACTTAACTTTCCCTTTTCATGAGTCATTCTTGCTTTGACCTCTCCATGATGTTGTGGTGAGCGGTACTTGCCCATTCACTCCTTTAGGATTGAACCTTTGGTTGACTTGGGAATTTTCCTTTCTCAACGGTCATTGTCAAGGTTTGAGCCCGAAGAAGCAAGTTGTCTACCATTTTCTCGAGATTTTAAATTGATTGGGCTTGTGAGTTGAAGCCCGCCCTCATCTCAATTCGCAGTTCATCAATGGTGCGGTTCTGCTGCTCGATTCTGGAATTAGTGAAATTCTTCATATTCTGGAATGTATCCTCCCATGGTCTGGGTTGAGAGTGGTTTAGGTTTTGATTGTATGGTCTAAATGGTGGTGAGAGGCTTGAAATTTGAGGAATTGGTGGAGGTGGGTATTGGTTCATTTGTTGGAATCCTTGAGACCATGAAAAATTAAGGTGATCTCTCCATCCAGGGTTGTATGTGTTGGAGTATGGGTTGTAATTTGATGGTTTTCTCATGACTCCTATGGCATTGACTTGATCTGAATATGAGTCATGGTCATGTGGTTCTGTTGAGTTGGGTCGTAGATTAATGATCTTTATTAATTAGAAAGACCTTGACCATCTCTTTGACTTCTTTAATTCACGAGCTTGACTCAACGTGAACCTCATTAACTCCTTAATTCTCCTGGTATTTACGGTGATCGACTCAGTTGTTGGGAATTATCCGATTGGCTATTTGGAAGAATTCCTAAATCTCTGATGCGCTTTTGGACATTAGTTCTCCTCCACTGGTCGCTATTAGCCATTCTTGCACATGCGGTAGTAATCCCTCCAAAAGTATTGGCATTGATGCCATTTCTCGTACCCATGATGTGGACACTTCAAGAGTAGCCCATTGAATCGCTCCCATGCTTCGAAAAATTGCTCGTCGTCTCTTTGGGTAAATTCTGAAATTTTCCTGCGAATAGCATTGGTTTTATGAACTGGGAAATATTTATTTAAAAATTTAGTTACCATTTGTTCCCATGATGTAATGCTATTAGCAGGCAATGTATTGAACCATGAACGAGCTCTATCCTTTAATGAAAATGGGAATAATCTAAGTTTAACATCGTCATCTGAAAAATTCTCATATTTAAAAGTCTGACAGATAGCATGGAAATCATTCAGATGATTATATGGGTCCTCATTTTCTAGGCCATAAAATGTTGGGAGACAATTTAGCACACTAGGTTTTAATTCAAAACTCCTAGCAGCTACATTTGGGTACCTTATGCATGATGTGCTCAAATTAGCTAAGGGACTAAAATAGTCCTTAAATGGCCTCTCCTGTGGTTCTGGTTGGTTTTGTAAATTCATGTCAAATTTCTTTTTAAATGCGGTGTGTTTATGTGTGCGAAGTGTTTTTTCTAATTCAAGGTCTAAAGGCTCAAGATTAGGTGATAATGACCTTCGACCATGCATACAAAGAACAAAATAAATGAAAATAAAACAAATAAAAATAAAGAGGAGGGAGAAATTACGATACTAACCTTGTGGACGTTATTCTGATCTTAATATGAAAATACACTCAATTGCTATAAGAAAAAGAAATTTCGTGAAACAAATATTAACTAAAATTAAAATAAATTACAAAGAAATATAACAAGATAAACAAAATTAAATTACAAAGAAAAAGTATAGGAAAATTAAATTACACAAATTTAAAGAAGAGAAAATGAAATTCTAACCTTAATTTCTTTTTTTTTTAAATGAGAAAAGGAGAAAAAACAATTACAAGAAAGCAACTAAAATAAAAATATATATATATGAAATAAAAAAAAAAACTAATTCTACGAATTAAAATACTTACCTCCCCGGCAACGGCGCCAAAAACTTGTTGTGCAAATTTTATTGAACTCGCAAGCGCACGAATCTATTGTAGAATAGATCAATGGTGACGAGTGTCGATCCCACGAGGAGGTTGATTTTAATTGTTTGTAGAATTAATTTTTTTTAAATGGATGGTTGGATTTGTGGTGAAAGGAATTTAAAATATGCTAGAATTGAAATTTAAAATGGCAGGAATAACTTAAATTGGAATCTATTGAGATAAAGCACTTGGGTATCCGGATCTGCATCAACATGCTCCATGGGCTAAATATTCCTTATTAATGCCAATTAAATCATGAGGATTCCACCTCATGAACCACGCTCAAATAAGTATGGTGCTAAGGGCTTATCGTGCTGCCAAATAATAATAACCTTGTACTAGGGTCTTGGGTTTAACCGGTGATGTCTGAACAAGACTATTATTATTTGACGAAAAGTCAAAACAACCACAAATATTAGAGGAATAGAAAATAAATTTACCAAATAAAGCCCATGGAACATGTTGAGACTTCAACCCAAGCTTGAAAGTAAATTAGCTACTCATATTTGAACTAGGGGTAAAATGGGAATTTATTAAAATACATAGAAAATATAAGAAGGAGAAGGAATTACAGAAATCTAAGCTTACAAATGAATTCAGGGATGTCAAATTAGGGGGGGGAAGCCCCCTTTTTATAGGTACATTGAGTGAATCATGACCATCGGATTAAAAACAGTTTGGGCCTCGATTGCGCCATCATCGATCAACGATCATGACCACTATTTGAACAGTAATACTATTTGCACAGTTCACACGGTTTGACCACTATTTGCACAGCGGTTTTGAGCGTACCACTATGAAACGATTTACGTATGAATAGTTATATGTGACGATGACATTGTTCCTTACGACTCCTAAAGTTTTCGATCACTCGTTCATTGTGAAACAATCGTGATACCCCTAAAATACATAAAATAACTAATTATAATGAAACACACGTAATTAAATAACAAAATACTTAAATAAATAAAAATAACAATGTTAGTGAGACTTGAAGTGTAAAATGACGATTTTCTCCTTTATAAATATACACTTTCTAACACTCAACAAACCCTAAAACCAATCAAACAGATTAGAAAGAATGACCATCACTAGACTAGAGAACATAACAACAACCCATTTCTTTCTCGAAGCTTGTTTTCGCGTCGTGAATGCTTTGCAAGATGGCAACCCTTGAACATTGCCACACAATCCTGTGTTCCCTTCCATTTGAGCATCTTTGAATGCTAAGCTATTAGGAATTGGTCCCAGTAACACATTGTAGGATATGTCAATGCGTGACAAGCGGTGCATTCCTTCAAAGCATCTTGGAATGAAACCAGAGAGGTTGTTGTGACACAGGCTCAACTTCTCCAATCTTTTCATGTTGCATATTTGGAACGGTATCTCTTGACCAAGAAAGTTATAACTCAAATCTAACTCTGAAAGATGAATCAACTATTCTAATTCAATTGGAATTTTTGGCCAATTGATTATTGCTCAAGTCCAAGCAGCGTAGCCTCAACAAGTTGCCTATGCTTTTTGGAATCGAGCTCTTCACTTTGTTTGCGGTCAAATCGAGGTATTGAAGTTCAGTTAGTGAGCCAAGTTCAAGAGGCATGCCTCCAGAAAGTTGATTCAAATTCAAATTCAGAATCAGTTTGTTTAGAGAAAATAAATTCCCCAATTGCACTGGAATTTCACCAATAATGTGATTTGAAGAAAGGTCAAGAACTTGTAATTTGGGTGAGTCTCCAATCTCCGGCGGTATGCTTCCGGAAATATTATTTACGGAAACAATAAAGTACCTAATTTTGGAAAGTTTCTCCAATTAAATGAGATTTCACCACAAAAATTGTTTTGGCTGAGATCTAGGAAAGTTAGGTTTGGATGATCACCAAAAGCTTCATACACTTTTACATACTATAAACTTGTGATAAGAGAAAGATAGACGACGAGCTTCTAATAAAATGTCATTTACATACAAATAACATATGAAAAATTCGGAATTGAATTTAAAATATTGAGCAAAATAATTGGACGTTCAACGGATGAATATTGGTTGTCCTCTTTCGGTGGACTTTGGACTTCTCAATTGTCATGAGTCACGATGTTGAAATATGTTTTAAACTATTCCGCAATCAACAACCACGGAGCAAGTGAATGACTTCTGCTAGATAATCTTTAGTTAAAAAAATCAACCTAAAAATATATTGAGAGTATATCAAAGATTTATTCCATAATATTGGAAAAAAAAAAAGTACACCTACTCCTATTTCATATCTTGTGAAAGAGGGGTTAAAAAAAAAACACTCTTCCTTTCAGTCTTAGTTAGAATTGAGGTTGAGCAACTATAACTAAAATAATATTGTACTAAAATATTTTGTAAACACTAATTGTTGTATCTTAAAACTTAAGTTACTTTGATTTTATAGTTATATGATAAAAAATCTATAACATCTTTACTAATTTTGTAAAAATTATTTTTTAAAATTTATATTTACTATATATTATTAATTTATATTTCATAATTACAAATTTTTTCACAACAATTATAACTTAAAAAACTACATTACTTCAATACTGAACACAACCTAAATATCCTAAGCATTGTGAGAATCAAGTACACCATTATTATATTAGACTGACTACAAGCAGAATGCCCCTTGATGCCATCCAATGAAGAATTATTTTATAATTCTCGTGGCCTGATTTGCCTGAGTTTTGAGTTCAAGGGATTAATCAAATTCTCTTGAAGAGATGTGAGAAATAAAACCAAGAAACGGGAAAACCTTAGCACTGCCAGTAGCAGCCATCACTTCCGACTTATCCCTGCCATCTCCGTCATCAATCTGTTGCAACAAGCCAACAATCACTCGAGGGAAGAATATTATTTGAATTCTAAATAGACCTTATTATTTTTGCATGGTTGATGAGGAAAACATTATTGTTGCCGAAGAAATACATTGGCCAAATTACTATCGTTAGTTTAAGGGAAATTGGAAATTGGAAATTGGAGCTCTAGCATATTTCCAACGCAGCCACTTTTGACTGTCCTTTGTTGGCGGGGACTATTGTGCATGAATTTAAGATCGTTGCATGGTAGACGAGCTAATTTGAAAAGAAGTTATGATAGTACATAGTACAAATTGATTCGGCGTATAATGATTGGTAGGATAAAAATAAATCATGTTAAAATTATAATATTTATTTGGAAATTTTCAGTCCCTTTTATTATTTAAGGGTGGGGTTATTTGTATAATAGCATGACACATAATAATATATGTTGGAGGATTTGACCTAGGATCTCTATATATCCAACCAAAAAACTAGTCTATTGAGTGGAGTAACTCTTTTTTATAATAATTTTGAATTATTAGATTTAACAAAAATGAATAGTGAGGTTTATTAATTTCATTAATTATTTTTTCCTCATTAATGCTCTATTCTCTTTTCTCCTTCCACCCAAATTGTTCTCTCTCTCCTAGTTCTTCGCTTACCATGAAGAGAAATGAGCAACAACGCTAGATAACTAAATCACTTTTTCTTTTGAAATGATAAATCTTTTATCCAAAGGGCTCCTTCATAGCACAACACTTAAGTACTGATTAATTTGACTATCAAATCTAAGGCACTGTTTGTTTTTTAGTCTAAATTTAACTTTGTTTTTAGACATTTACTTATTTTAGGCTTATCACTTACTATCAGACAATTTTATTTAAATACAAAAAGTCCACTTTTATCTAACGTGTGAAATCTAAATGGAAAATTTTAATTTCAAATATTAAAAATATCCTTAACAATTCGTGTATTTCTAATATTATGTATAAGCCTAAATTTTTGTATTATCCTTAAAGTTATTTTTTTTAATTGCTTTATGAAGCGACCCGCCCCAAACCCTAAGGGCAAGTCTATCTTGCAACATCAAACTATGTACATAATAATCTAATTAATAAAACTTTTACCGAAAAATCGGCAGAGTCTCCTTTATAAATATAACACTCTCAATCTGAAACATGTAAAACCAACACTTTCAGAATATTACAGTATACAACAAACTCCTATAATCAACATCTTCAACCCAGACGTTGAGTTTTATTCAAAATGTCTCCAGAGTCTCAAAAGATAATATAACAAAGTTTCACAAACCTAAGAGAACAAGATGATAAGGATATTCTAACAACAATCATCTACATTCTCTAACACCATCATGTGACCAAGACTTAGAATATCTACAGTCGCTGGGTCGATCTGGTGTACCTGCAACCTCCTGGTGAAGGGGAAGAAAATATAAATAAAATGGGGTGAGTATAAAACTCAGTGAAATCAATGAGTGGATAGTAGTTTTTAAAAATAACAAATTTAATCTTTTTCTAAACAATCTCATTAAAATCTCGAAAGAACTTTAATAACTTCTTTTAATTCAACTTATACACTGGGAGAATAAAATTTCTTAAATCCGCATAAAATCAATGAATTAATAATTCTGATAACATCAAATACTGAATCACAAAAACCATCAACTTCTAAACACAATTTTACCAAATCACATGCGAAACAAAAATCAGTAATAAACCATTGACATTTAAATCAGATTACGAGTCATGAAAATCATATTTAATATCGTACTAAATATCCGTGGAAATCATGTCTCAATAACATATAGAATACACCACTCTGAAAATCATCACTAAACAAGTACCCATGGGAATAATTTCATCTATCCGGACCTCACGGACGGGCAATGATGTACTATCTGGGTACCGTCATGCCCCGGAGCTACACGGATAGGCTGGGAAGTACTATCTCATATCTCATCATATCTGTACATGTTTAATCCAATTTCCAAAGACAAAAACGCCTAAGCACACGGCCCAAACCCTCTATGCGTACTCAGACGGGCCCCAAAAGCCTGTATCACATCTGTATCATCATATCTCATCTGTAATCATCATACTGCATGCATATGCCTCCAAAAAGCGAAAGCGGCCAAACACACGGCGCAAAGCCTCTATGTGTGTTCAGACGGGCCCCAAAGGCCTCTCATCTCATCTCATCTCATCTCATCTCATTTTATCGTATCCTTTGTATCGGAGGGAGGTCTTGTCTAATGATTTTAAAAACAATCTCTATACTCATAATCATATAAAATCAATTCATACTTCCAATAATACATTTCCTTTCATGATCACATTTAAATCCACTTTTCTCAACTTCAAAATACCATCATATTTATTCAAAATCAATACGAAAATTCAATAACCAAATATTTTAATATAATACCAATGCGTGAATAAAATCCATTTCAAGAAAATTATTAAATCAAATATTTAACATACTTATTTCGTAAACATGCTTTACTATCACAATTAACTATGAAAATGGGTTTTGTATATTCCACTTATAGTGACAGTGTTCACGCTCGACTATCGTTCACGTCCACTGATTGGTTCTCACTCGCGGATCCTCCTAAATCAAAGGAGCGACATAATTATTATCCGTAAATCGGAATTACGGCTAAATTAATACAATAAACTTGAAAAAGAATATATATTCATAATTTACGACTCCCGTATCATTAAAATTACTAAAATACCCTCGAGTCCGTAAATCGTTATAATATTCCGAAATCGCGAACTACTGAATTACCCTCGAAATCGAAATTTCAACAAATTCTCAATTTGAGGAATTACAAAAATATCCACGGCTCTGAAATTACAAAATTGCCCTCAACATGTGAAATTACCAATTTGCCCTTGCCGATCAATGATGACCGGAATCAGTCAACACTCGCCGAAAATCTCAGGTCCAAACGTTCCAGTCACGGTGAGTCTCGTGGTGCTGGCAGTGAGCTTCCACGCGTGGCAACGATGTCGGGATCTAGTTCTAAAGCCGCGAATTTCAACAACTCGCCGGCGGCGATTTAACGGCTCCCGGTGGCTACGAATGGTCGAAAATCGAAGAGGAAGGCGTGGGGAACAAATCCCAACTGGCGGTGTCACTTAAAATCGGCAAAATCACGGCGAACCAAGACAGCGGTTGCCGCGGCTTTTGCGAGCCAAATCGACGGCGTTCTGGACGTTTTCCAGTGATAAGAATGGTATGGTTACGTTGCTCGTCTCTCAAGTTTCGATTTGATACCAAGCTTGCTCGGAGTGGTGGCCGGAATCATGAGAAGTGGCCGGTCAAGTTTCGCAGGTCGACTCAGGTTTCCGGGTCGGGTTTTCGGGTCTGCGTTTAATGGTTCTCTCACACACACGTGTAGAATAAGTAACACCCACGTTTTCTAACTCCCGTTTTATTCGTTTTTGATAACTGTTTCATTCATTCTTTTTTTTTTTCACAGGTGTTACACTTTAAAATTTTATTCACATGATAACATTAACTAAACTAATATACTGAACAAATTAAATTACGTCTATTATGATAAATCAAAACTAAAACAACAGTGTTGACTTTATAATAAAAGTTGATGTTATAATTACATCTTTCATACAAAATTAAATTAAAATCAATAGTGATGATATTTTTTTTAATGCTACCAAACTAATCAACTTGTTAAAATTATAAATTGTGAAAAACAAATATATGCACCACCTAAAAGGATATTTATGTTAAATTATTAGCTTTTAAACTTTTCTATTCATATGTTGAAAAAGAAAAAATAAATACGTCATTTAAATATTTTTATTTAGACCTACTTAGACTTCATCTAAATTCAAACCTATTTAGATTTCAGATAAAAAAACAAACACAACCTAAGGCATGAGGAAAGCATGAGTAAGTGGAAAAGCTAAAGAATTTGTCACCTCTTCTTCACGAATCCCATTCTTATTTATTATGGCCATTAATGTGACTGAGCATTAGCTTCACTGTTGCTTTTCTAAGCAGTTAAAAGTAAAGAATTTGGTATGATTTTAAGATTTTGAATTAAAATCTGTAATTATTTTGAGTGATATCAATTATATTGTTATACAAAAAAATATAAATAGATTTGGATTTAATAACAAATGATAGAGGGAAAATTCTATGATGCCGTGATTAAAATTATGGCATCAATGCCATAATTATTATGTACCGTTAAATTAGATCAATGGCACATAATAATTATAATCATATAAATTTTATTTTTTCAACAGGTTACAATCCGGTTAACATTTTTTTATAACTAAAAGTTAACCGGTTAAAATTAAAAAGAATTATTATATTTTTTTGGAATATTATTATAGCTGATTTATTTTAAAATCACTCATTCACGTTAATTAGGAATTATGATAGGACCGAAGTAAAACTTTGGCCGATTCATATTGAGAGGAAAAGAGCAAATGAGTCTTTCTCCACTACCGACTCGACGTCATCATCCTTCCGCAGTTTTGTTTCATCATGTGTTGGGAAGGGGCAGAGGCTGTTGCCCAGTGGCTAACTCAAAGAGGCTGAAGTTCGTTAAATTCCAAAACACATAATCCTTGCAAACTAGAATGGGCGAAGGCTATCTTTGAATTGTTCTTTTTTTTTTTTTTTCTATTTTTCGAGCCAGACTGCCCACCAAGTTAGCCAATTCTTGGTATTGATTTTGTCTTTTAGTATTGATTTTTGGGGAATTCCTTTTTTCACCTTGATTTTCTTTTGAATTGTTTTATATCTGCTTGATTTTCTTTCTTTCACTCTTTTGTATTCTTTGGTTTTCTTCATCAAAATTTACTGCTAATTAATTTTGTATTGTAAATAATCTATTTGTTGGACTTCCAGAGCGAGCAAGTTAATTTGATTTAATTAGGTGCCTATTGTAATAGCTTTTCTGGTTTGTTGTAGGCAATTCTAACTGTATTCTAAATAAACTTCCATATGATTAGATCTTGATATATGCAAAGGATAACAATGTTATATGCCATTGGCCTAACAAAATGTGTAAATCCTCTGTCTGAGGTACAAATTTTCCCTCATATATTTTTAATTTTGTAATTTTTTTCAAAAAGAACTGGTTGTTAAGATCATATTTCAGTTGAAACTGATTAAAAGGAGAATACCCTTTTAGCAGTTGGTGGGGAAAGATTTAAGTTCATCTTTTTGGATCTTCTACTTTAGACTTGGCATTCAAGAAAGTGTCAAAACTCGAATGGCTGTAAAACTTTGAACAGATTATTAATTAATTTAGGTGCAAGATCTTTTATGAACTTTAGACTAACTTTAGACTTAGCATTCAAGGAAGGAGAGAAGAATATAGTATTATGGAGGAAAGAGAGAAAAATATTAATGAAATTAATAAAGTCATGTCATCCAATCTTCACCATTCATTTTTGTTGAATCAAATGACTCAAAATTGTTATAAAAAGTTTTCATATTTGTGCCTCTTTAACCTGTCCCAATTATAAATGGATGTAATTTTTATGGGACTGGAGCTACTAGCACCCCTTGAATCTCCTATTAAGACCCCCTCCTCTATGTTTACACTTTTACCCTCAATTATAATTACACTAAAGGACAACCTAATAATTCGATAATTCCAGCGAACTTTTTACACCACCGTACACCATCAATCTATTTTGAAATTAACAAAAAACTAATAAAAGATTTCAAAGCAGTTTCTGAATTAATCATGACACTATTTTAATTATATTGCTAGCAATTTAATCTTTTTTTATCATTGAACCATTTCCGACGATGGTCAGGATCTGCCATCAACATCCCTTACAATTGTTACTTCTCAAGAAGTCGATAAGAACTTGTTTGCATTTATAGAAAAATTTCAGTGCAATTAGAAAAAAATATTGAACTTGGGAATTGACAATTGACAATATAATTATTAAGTTTAGAATCCAATATAACTAATTACAGTTTATTTATTAGACCACTCAAATATTTCTACCACTACAATATGTTGAGTTTTCTTCTCTATTATCGTGAATTTTCAAAATTGTCAAGCTTATATAAGAAGTTCGAACAACTGACAAATTTCAACAAATGTAGCTACCAAAGTAAGGAGACGAATTTGTTTTATTCAGTTGATATTTGAGATTTGAGAACTGAAACAAGTTCAAGAAAGTAAGGAGACGAATTTGTTTTATTCAGTTGATATTTGAGATTTGAGAACTGAAACAAGTTCAAGAAAGAGACAGATGGGGTTTTGGACAAAAGTGATAGGGATAATTGTGGAAATTGATTAGGTGTTAGTAGAAGAAATATTAAACTTTAAATAATTTCATGGAGTACGTTTAGAAAAGGGGTTTCAAGAGATTAATAGAGGGGTGCCAATAGCTCCACTCTTTTTAGGGGATCCAAGTAGTAATCTTACATTTAATTATATTAAGTTGTGCTTTAAATGGAAAATATTAAATTATCAAAAAACCTTAGCCGGCTCTTCTCCTCTATCTCTTCTTCTTCTACTCTCCACACTTATCTTTTCCGCTGGCAAAAGATCACTCCCGCGATCGCGTCTATTTCCTATATTTTTCTCATTTTTCTTATCTTTTAATTCTTCCAATACTTCCCATAGAGATACTTGACTCATGGATTCTGTTTAATTAAGATCTTTAGATTTTGATTTGTGGTAGTTTTAGGTTTGTTTTCTTATGTGATGTTTATTTCTAATTTTCATGCTTTTGGGTTTTAGACTTGGAAAATAAAAAAGCCTATATATCTATCACTATAAAAAAAATAATTCAATTTACTTATTCACATACCACAAAATCCTCAGAAGGTTTGGAAAAATAACATTAGGAGACGATCAAAGTCCTCTATGTATAACCTGGGTAGGTCGACATAATGTCACCCCTCCAAATCCAAGACTTGAATTGATAAAAAAGAAAGCTCAAGCAACAAGCTACACTAGCAAAAATACAAAAGCATGAGCTACCAAACATCTTTACACAAGAGACTAGCAATATCATTGTAGAGTAAGAGAAATCCAAATTAAACTCCATAGAATCAAACAAAGAATGAAAATTAATAAAACGATTTCTTAGAACCGATGGAGGATCAAGCTTTGGATTGTCAAATAAATGAAGAACCAACATAGAGTAAGTTTGTTACTTAAATTTAAAAGATAAGAGAGAAAATTAAACAAAGAAGGTTGATTTGAGAGAACCACTCTCCAGATAAGAAACACAGTATATAGATAATAGAATTCTTCTCTACCTCTTTTCTTTTCACCATCCATTTAAATACATCTAATAAGATAACTACAAAAGACCAGTTACAATATAACTACTACAAGCCACTACTACAATGTAAATACAACATTAAAATTACAATAAACAATACAAAAATAATAACCGAACATTACAATTCATAATTAGCGCACATCATTCCACCCCCCCCCCCCTAGAAAAAATCCTTGTCCTCAAGGAACTACTTTGCACATTAATCATGTTTTGCACCTTGGCCGCTTCCCGCTTCATCATCTTTACTGTGAAAATCGTCCATCATAAACAATTGAGGACTTTGACACTTGTGACTAGGAGAATATTTTCCTCTTTACGTTCTTTTACCTCAATTGGGGTCAAACGTTTAAATGTTGATGGACTTGATTTGCTTGGCTGGAATCCTAACAGACCTTGGGTTATAGATTGGATTTTAGAGGATTGGTTACAAAGGTTACACGTTTCCTCAATAAGTCTAGTGTTAGTCATGTGCCCTAAAAGCCAATCGAATGGTATTTGCTTTTAAGGAATTATTGTATTTGATTAGCATTTTGATATTTATAAAATGGCAAAGTTATCAACATTCATATATTAATTTAATGAATATAGTCCAAGAAGTAAAATAGTTAAGGAACACATTCTCGAGTTTGTCGAAAATATGAAACGTGTATCCTTTGTACTATACTTCTAATAAATAGTTCCTAGTGGTGGATTTATGATTGGACTTCATAAATTCCTATAAACACTAGTATGTATTATGACTCATTTATGGTATGTGATACTAAATTGGATGGTGAGTTTCATATCATTGACTGATGGTTGTCGAATCCAACAAAAATAAATACCTACTCTAAATAAATTGTGTATAGTGATTGAGCAGGGTCGTGTCCACAGAGATTGGTAATTATTTAAATCCTTTAAAAAATTAAAATGCAAAATGGGGAAATTGTTGACAATAATAAAAATCAAATTAAAATAACAAGAATGCAAATTAAAATTGTAATTCAAATTAGGAAAAGCTCTGGTTGAAGGAATTAACTCAGCTTGATTCGACTACTGATCATTGATCTAAATATAAATCATTACTACTCATGAATAGACTGGTTATAGCTACTGAGACCCTCTAATAGCCAATCTTTCCTTAACTAGTCGATAACCAAGGTACGACCATTGGTTATTTTCCTAATCAATAGACAACCCTAGATATAATCATATGATTTAATCAATTGACAGCCTGAAAAACCAGAGAGACCCAAATCCTAATCAACAAACGCATATGATGGTTCATTTAAATTAGATTGTTTATTCTCATAACACAACGCACTACTATGCTATTTGTCACAAACATTAAAATCTTCATACGATGAATCTTCTAATTGACAATAGATTAAGTTGGTAATTAAATAGTGGCCAATTATCTAATTAACAAATATAATCATGATAATAATTCAGAGAATAAACAAATACCCAAAAAGTAATAAAACAATTAAAGCATAAGAAAGATCTCACAGTAATGATGAATCAAAGCTTTATTAACCTCCAACCAGAATAATAGATTTAGTTCCTCATAGAGAGAAGATAAAAATTAGATCTAGGGTTTTCTTCGTTTTCCTTCACTTGATCCCATTTTCTCTTTGTGTTTTAATTCCTTTTGTATTCTAGAGTTTTTCTAAAAATAGAATACTAAAATCTAAAATATTCTCTAAATTCGGAATTACAAAAATAACCCAAAAAGATGAAACACGTTAAAACAAAAACTGCAAGTTCTTCGTTGACAGCACGCGCCCACGCCTTATCAACAAAGTTATTCTGAAATTCTTAATTCCTCCATGAAAATAATCATCCTCAAACATCATCTTCTAGCTCAATTTTAGCACCAATCAATAGAATTGCACCTACAAAACAAAAGAATTTTTGGCAATATTGATATCTGGAAGTGTTATTTTCACTCTGCTCATCCTTAAATGATTTTGGAGTTAGTATGCTTCATATATTAAGTTCAAATTTTCTTTTCTTTTCTTTTCTTTCTCACTACTCTTTTCCCATCCATCTCAAATCATTTACATCTATTTCTATTTCATCATACTCTTTCATTTTTTTTCTTCTTTTTTTCTTCTTTCTATCTCATTTTATCTTTCACTTTTTATATCACTACATACATCTTTCTCGCTTCTTACCTTTTTTTAATCTTTCCCTTGATATATCACTCATACTTTTTTCTCATTCTACACCACTTTTGATAGCTGATTCATTTGAAGAGTGTACATGATTTGATAGCAAATTTACCAACTTTGTGAGGATTTGAGCCTATGAGCAACCACTTTGCTCTAATTACTTTTGTTGTGTGAATATCAATCTTAGTTTGTTTATTCTAGAACTTGCTTTGTTATGCATGTTGAAGCCGCATTATGGGATTTTATGCATCAAAATGATAAGGGCAAGCCACTTTCCATTTCTCTATTTTCGCATTTTTCTTCTTTTTCTCCACCCGAAGACCCTTATTTGTTATATTTGTTTGAGCCTTAACCATTCTTTTCTAATTCTCTCTATCTACTTACCCATTTTCCTTCTTTTTTTTAGCCTAAATTTAAGGAGATTTTTGGACTCATTGTTTGGATATATTCTGTTTATATTCTGTTCCTTTTGCTATCTTGAATTAAAGTTTCTCAATTAGATCAACAAGCGTTATACTTGAATTAAATTGTGCAAGGTTCATTCCTTTTGTTTGATTCATCACTGTGAAAAAAAAAAACAAAAACAAAAACAGAAACAAAAAAAAAGAAATACAAAAAAAAAGTGTCTACATTCTTGGCGACTTGAGTGGAAATAAGCGTTTTGATATCATAAGGTTCATTCAATGAGTTCATTCTTCTCATTTTGATCCCTTTCTATTATTTCATAACCCTTTCTTTTTCATTTACCCCATTTAGCCACATTAGAACCTTTTTAAGATTCTTAGATTTTTGCACTTAATTCATGTTTTGTGGATTGAGATGTGATATATGAGCAAGCTTATGGTAATAGCATTCTTTGATTTGATTTGAGTGCATAAATGATACCCTAAACACTTTGAGTGCATGGAGTGAAGTCAATGAGAGGGCTATTAAATCTTGTTGCACTTGAATTTTGAATAGACTTTCTTGGTGGTTGAATGTCTTTATACTAGCTTATAAGATCCTATGCCTTAAAATCCTTGTCTCTCGAATATTGATTGACTTAATTTCTTGAGGTGTGCTTGTTTAAGATTGTTTTTGGATGAGTTGAGATGAGAATTGAATGGAGATTTGAGATTAGTCTTGAGTTATATGCTTGAGGACAAGCATCATCTTGGTGTGGGGGAATTTGTTAGAGTGTAATTTATGCACTAATTTTATATTGTTTACTCCCTTTAATACCAATGTTTTGCACTTAATAATAGTGATTTATTTGTGTTTTGTTTTGTAGGTGCAATTCTATTGATTAGTACTAAAATTGAGCTAGAAGATGATGTTTGAGGATGATTATTTTCATGGAGGAATTATGAATTTCAGAAGAACTTTGTTGATAAGGCGTGGGCGCGTCTTTGTCAGCGAAGAACTACGAGATCTCCGTAATAATCATCCTCAACATCATCTTCAACTTTTAACCAATCAATAGGTTTTTGATAAGTGTGAATTAATTAGATTTAAAATGATATTTTTAGATTTTATCTCTAGTGTCAAACATGAATGTCAAGTTTGAGTTGTTGGACTTATAAGTCATATGGTTTTGAGTGTTAATGACTTATTATACATTGTAATAAACACTATGTTTAGTAATGGTATTTAGACCTGAGGCATCACAGATATCTTGTACATAGACATCTCTGATATGTGAAAGCATAAAGATTGATTCTTAATCAAGGAAGATATCTAGCAATAGCTGTCATGGTTTGCTATGTATGGAGACAAGTGTATGGCCAAGATGGAATTCATCACTTTATAATATACAAAAAGGATGTCCCAATGAGATAATATGAATTGGCATGAGAAATCCTTGGCTAAGGTGAAATATGTTTGAAGGAGTTCAAATTATATTTTCATCCAAGTTCATTTAGATTTATTTTGAGATAAAGCATAAATGCATAACACACTAAAACATAAGCCGTGCTTTACTCTGGACATAGATGATGAAGAGACCAAGACATAAAGATACAATGGAATAGGTTCTATAGATCCACTAATTCTTGTTATTTGGATGGTTGTGAAATACTGCTAGGTGTCACTCATGACTTGTAGAAACCTTAAGATCATTATTGGTAAAGCATATTACCAATGTATCTTAAAGTCATTAGAAAAGTTCTAATTGATGACTAAAGAGTTTAGCATCATTTAATGAATAAAGAGTTATCATTAAAATAGTTCTACTACCTTATAACAAAGAACCTAAAAGGTCACACACATAATAGAAATAAAAAAAAAAAGGAGTTACTAGAAAATGAGAGGTTAAATTTCCTAATTTTAGGAAAATTGGTATTTATATTATAATTCATTAAGAATGAATGTATATAAATATTTATATATCTTAAATATGATTTAAGATAGAAATTTAGATGTTCCATAAATAGTTTAAGGAACAACATAAATTTCATAAATCCTCAATTAAACATTATGTACAATATCGAGTACGTAAAATGACCATTTTCGACATGTTCCGGTTCATAAATGATTATGGACTTCTAGAGCAATTTTTGGGTTTAGAATTTTGAGCTTTTATTGGACCTAATATGGATTAGGAGAAGGCACAAGAACATGTCACAAAAGAAGCCCACAATTAACCATTTGATTTGATCAAAATTGGTTTAATTAATTAAAGACAAAATTAATTAATTGAGCTATTTATTTATTCAAAATATTTTGATTGAATAAATTATTGAAGTGATAAGATCACATTCAATAAATAATGGTTAAGTGGGTGGGTCAAGGACATGATAATACTTAATGCCATTATTGATAAGATAATGGTGGCTTTAGTTGGTGAAATGAATTATCATGAACTAGCATTCATGTTTCTTCATTATCTCTCTCATTACCAAACGAAATTGAGTGATTCAAAATCCTATGAACTCCTAGAACATTTCTAAGTGTGGACTAATTAGAGGCATCACAATTGGGGTGCTTTAAGGATCTCAAATCGTGGCAAAACAGAAGCTGTTCGTGCAGTGCTCTATTTTCTGGACAGTGTTCATAGCTTGCTGTTTTCTATCAATTTCTCTTACCTCACGAAGTCGTTTTTGAAACTACAAGTGAGGTAATTAAAATTCAATCTTTCCTATTGATTTTCATTTTTGAATTAAGCCGATCTGAGGTCTCTAGAGCTTCCGCCATCCGTTTTAATTTTACTGCACAAAAGTTGCGTTTTTAGAGACCTCATGGACAAATGTTGTCCTTCAAGTGGTATCAGAGCCATCTTCATTCAATCTTGAATTTTTAAAGCATGATTTATGTTATTTCCATTTATAATAGCATGAAGGATGATCATGGAAAGACCTAGATATTTTATGATATATTTATGTCATGTGATGGTTGAATATATACATGATTATGTGAGCTATTGATTTATTTGTTGATTTGGCCGATTTTTAAAGGCTTAAATGGTTGTAATATTTTAAAATAGGGACTTGCATGTCCCTCCCTCTATGAAGATCTGACTGTATCCCATTACCCCTAACTTTGTACCCCGATTCTTCAAAATATGTAATTTCTACAAGATGATTGTACAAAGAGGGACAGCGGATTTACGATGCCTTGGAGCAAGAAGACTTTATGGATGGTTGCAGCACTTCCAATCATGTTTTGGCCTCTTAAATAGAAACTAATAATTGTAATAATTTGAGGCATAAGATGTCTCATGGACAAATGTTGTCCTTCATCTAGCAAGTCCAATGGCTATTGATAATGACCGATGCTTCTGAATCTTTAACTCTAAGCAAATTTCATCCTTGAGTCCTCCAATAAAACTACCAACTAAGAAGCTTTCTGGTACATCCTCCTCCATCTGAGATAATCTCTCAAATTCTTCTTGGTAAGCCAATACGGTGGTTTTTGGCTTTAATTGAGACAAAGCTTCTGAAGCATCATCGAACTCTATTGGTCCAAATCTTTTAAGAAGAGCTCATGAAAACTCGAAACTGGTACTTTTGTTTTCATTAGCCAACGAAACCATTGTAGTGTCGTTTCTTCAAGATGGAAAGATGCCAATTGCACATAGTGATCCTCAATAATCTTCTGATATTCAAAGTATTGTTCAGCCTTATAAATCCAACTATTTGGGTCTTTACCATTGAAGTTTGGGAATTTTAATTTTAGTATTTGGCTAAAGGACAAATTTTTTGTTCTAATAGATGAACTACATTCTCTTTGGATTTGGACTTTGGCTGATGCCTGTACTGGTGTTTGATCATACTTGGTGTTTAGACTCTGAAGTTTGCTAAGAAGCTCTTGCATGATTGCATCTTGATCCGAAAAATGTTTCAGTAACAGGTTTTGAAATCAATCTTTTTTTTCGTCTAGTTGCATCAGCCATTAGAAACCTGCTCTGATACCAAATGTTACATAAATTTTAAAGATAAGAGAGAAAATTAATCAAAGAAGGTTAATTTCAGAGAACCACTCTCCAGATAAGAAACATAGGTGGCGTTTGTTTTTTAACTTAATGACTTAAAAGTAACTTAACTTAATTAATTAAATTAAGTAGAAGTGTTTGTTTTTATAACTTAATGAGACTTTTTAGATAATTTTGACTTAATAAAATATGCTAATTTTTTTGGCTTTTTACTGAATGGAGAAATCTGAATTAAGTCAATTACTTTCTAATGTCAAAAATGTCACTGCTTTGTAATTTATTTTTCATGTCTATCCCAAAACTCACCCATAGACATTTACTCAACATAATCTCATCATTATTTTTAGTCATCATGGAATTGCTCCTCACTTTACTCCTCTTATTGAGTTCTTAAATCTCCCATTAATATATTATTTTACTTCTAAATGTTAAAATATTGTGGTATTTAATATATTATTTATTTGACATTCAAATTTAATAAGGATACAAATGTAAAACTACATATTTTCAGTTTTTTAAGTTGAAAAAAACAAACAACTTAATACTTATTTTTCGAAATTCAGATGAAAAAAAAACATATTATTCAGATTCATACATTCAGATCTATTCAGAATTCAGACTAATTCAGGTCTATTCAGATTTCAGACAAAAAAACAAACGCCACCATAGTCTATAAATAATAAAATTCTTCTCTGCCTCTTTTTTTTTCACCATCCATTTAAATACATTTGATAAGATAACTATAAAAGGCCAGTTACAATATAACTACCACAAACCACTACTACAATGTAAATACAACATTAAAATTACAATAAACCTTACAAAAATAATAACCGAACATTACAATTCATAATTAGCACACATCAAGGTTTCAAGCCATAACGTATTCTGACCATGATCAGCTCCTACTTCAATGGCTATGATCGCAGCAAGTGTCTCATGCATAATAAGCAGTATGATGACCAAAGCCCTCCAAGATGAAAGCCATGAGCGTTCCTAAAGATAGTCAGAGAAGCAGAATCCCCGAAACTACTTTTCAAAAGACCATCAGCATTCACCTTAATCAACTAGCCTGTGGACGCCAATTCATCTCATGAAAATTTTTAGAGCACGAGCATAGTTAGCAGCCACAATGAGAGAGCATAAAATCTCTCTAATTCAAATGACCAAATCCATATTTATTTCAACTACAAAATATTTTACATTCACTACGAGTTTCAAAGCTGTCATACGAATAGTAACAAATAATCAGAAACAGACTAGGAAAAAAAAAATGACTTGGCTGATTTATTTGCATAATAAATTGCAGACTTTTTCCATGGTTGGTCTAGCTTCTGGACTCTCATCTAAGCATAAAATGGCAACCTCCATAATCCATATCAGCTTGTCCATAACACTAGGGGATGGAGTTGGAAGCCGAGGATCCAAAATTTGATTAACGTCTATGATCATATTGGAAAATGAAGAAAAGTTAATGGAAAAAAAATCTCTTGGATGATTTCCCTTGATCACTTCGAATACTAACACTCTAAAACCATACACATCGTATTTTTCAGTAGCCCTCATTGTGTAAGCAATCTCTGCAAGTTGACAGACAATAATATCATAATGTGTAGCATCAATAAGTAACTAATAATTGTTTATCTCAAATGAGTAAATAATATATGCTTGGGGAAAGCCACACGATGGCAAGGTGGGTCTAGACTTTCTTTGCATTTTTTTTCTAATTTTTTTTCTCCACATAAGATGTTTAAAATAAAAGTGTGCTTCACAAAATATACTAACATATTAATCTTTTACTAAAATGAAAGGAAAAAAGGATAGTGATACCTTTCTGTGATTTTGATTATAGAGTGGTCATAAAGACCTTCTTATTTTCATGAATGGTTATACAAATCTCTCTTTAGGACGTATAATCCTGTTTTGTGTTTCAAACTAGTAAAGTAGACCTCCTTATGGGCTGTAAGCCTCCAAAGAGGTATGTGCAACCAATTTTAAAAATAATGGGGTTTTCATGACTATTTTGTCAAACCACAAGATGTTAATATTTTTCCCCGAAGAAATATATACAAGAGCTGGAAAACACATACATGGAGCAGCATATCCAAATGTGCCCGCAAATTCAGTCCAGTTGGACGAGTGTGGCCCGACAAACTTCGCAATTCCAAAATCTGAAACTTGGGCTTCAAAATTTGAATAAAGCAACATATTCTTACTTGATATGTCTCTATGAATAATCGATGGTGTTAGGAAATTGAGCTTCCTCCCAAGATCACTCCAAGTAATTTATCAAGCAACAAACTAACAAAAAAATTAAATGGAAAATACACCAATCATACAACACAAGATTTACGTGGAAATCTCTAAATCTGGAGAAAAACCACGGCCGTTGTCAAAAGATAACCAGAGAAAAAAACATTCACTATGTGGAAAATTATTACAACCACACTCTCATAAATAATTTTCTCTCACCCAAGCCCCAAATAAATAATCCCGAGAAAAATTCCTTAACAAAGGAAACCTGTAATACCCATATTGAGGAACCAAATGCTCTTTCAATATAATTACATACTTAAGAACATTTCTCTTCTGCATTAGAAGCTTTTAATGCTTTTCTCACATCCACCAATTGAATGCTCTCAATTGGATGCCAAAAATGAGGAGGAGAACTCCTCTATTTATAGCCAAATTTTGGCTTCCTTTTCTTCCTCTTTTTCTTTTTTTCCATGGGCGGCACCCACCCATGTTTCCTTGTTCAATGGCCAGCCACCAACTATTTTGACATATATATATATATATTTTTAATCATATTTTCAACAATCTCTACCATGATTAAAAAAAATTCATACCTACTGTTACAAAGCACTGTCTTTACCAATAACCATAATTCTCAACATAGAGAATTATCATACTCCACCATAAAAAGTATACCACTTAGAATCAACTATTCTAAGATTTTTCTCGGCACATGTCAAACATATCCACTGAAAATCATGGTGCAATTCTCAGGCTTGGTTTCCCTGAGAATTCTTTAGCCATGACATAACTTTTCCACCACACACCTTGCATTTATACCAAGCCAATGCCTGCATGCAAACTTATGGACCCCGCTGATAAGAACATGTTCTCTTTCATGGCATCTTGGAGATTTACATGCCAAAAGAACTAACCTAGTCTCCTATCAAAAGAAAACTCACCATCTGCGAGAATATCAGTATCTCCTTTACTGTTTTCGGAGTAATTTGCCGAGCTTGCTCCACCTTTTTGACAATTCCTTATGGTGTCAAAATTGTTCACACCTCCAAATCTTTGTGCATACCAGATTGGATATGCCTTTGACTTGAATCCACCACTAGCCAAAAAATCATTCTTCCAATAATTTTTTCAACAACATCAAAATCCACCAAGTTTGAAAAACACCAGCTGCTGACATATTGACTTTACAGATCAGTCTTGCTCTTCACCACAGACTATTTGGATTGGCTCCCACTGCTTTATATGAACAGTACCATATACGTGAACAGTGCCGTATATGTGAACAGTACCGTTTACGTGAACAGTGTTCCGACACTAAAACTTCAATCAATGGCTCTGATACCACTGTTAGGAAATTGAGCTTCCTCCCAAGATCACTCCAAGTAATTTGTCAAGCAGCAAACTAACAAAAAATTAAATGGAAAATACACCAATCACACAACATAAGATTTACGTAGAAAACTCTAAATCTAGAGAAAAACCACGGCCGTTGTCAAAAGACAACCAGAGAAAAAAACATTCACTATGTGGAAAATTATTACAACCACACTCTCATAAATAATTTTCTCTCACCCAAGCCCCAAATAAATAATCCCGAGAAAAATTCCTTAACAAAGGAAACTTGTAATACCCATATTGAGGAGCCAAATGTCTTTCAATATAATTACATACTTAAGAACATTTCTCTTCTGCATTAGAAGCTTTTAATGCTTTTCTCATATTCACCAATTGAATGCTCTCAATTGGATGCCAAAAATGAGGAGGAGAACTCCTCTATTTATAGCCAAATTTTGGCTTCCTTTTCTTCCTCTTTTTCTTTTTTTCCATGGGCGGCACCCACCCATGTTTCCTTGTTCAATGGTCAGCCACCAACCATTTTGACATATATATATATTTTTTTAATCATATTTTCAATAAATGGGAGACAATCATGATGCAAGTAGGACAAAGCATTAGCTACTCCTTTAATCACATTTATTCTCCGATTCCAGCCCATTTCTCTTGCTGTTGTATCATCACCAAGGATTCTAGCCAAGCTACCCCTATCAATGTTGCTACCCCTATCAATGTTGGAGAAAAATCAGTTTTTTTTTTAAAAAAAAACCTTTCAGGATCGATCTCATACAATATATAAGAATTTGTAATTTAGAAATCGTACCTTAATAATCCGAGAAGATGAACAATAAAATTATTCTGGGTCCTAGATCACGATCCGTCACCACCATACTTGTTAGATCACGATCCGTCACCACCGTACTGATTAGATCACGATCCGTCACCAAACGATCTTCTGGGTTATGACTCAGGATTAATCTGCACTTGACGTGTGGGCGCCTTTATCACCATTATAAGCAAACTACCAAGAGAAAATTTTTCTCTAAAAATTAGAGAGAAAAATCCTTTTTTTCTGATCTGTATAAAGTGGCTCTTTTGGTCTATTTGGGAGAAAATAAGTTTTTTTATATCTCCCTCATAGTGGAAACCCTAGGCTCCAAAAAACAAAACTCACGTTATTTGCTTTTTCTTGTCATAGGGCCCCACCTTGTAAAATAACACAAGGCCCTTTAGGCATAAGCATATTAAATGGAGCATCCCACTAAAAGATATAATTATACTTTTGACTCAAATAGCTAGTTATCTTGCTTATTAATCTAGTAGTGGTGTAGTTAATTAAATGAGCTAACCCAGGGATCATTTGGGAACACACAATAGTGGCTGCAACAATTAAGCCTGTAATTAAACAAGCCTAATCATTTAATTCCAACTTTACCCCACTATAAGATTGCAACTGACTTCCATAATTGTATGTTTGAATAATAATTCGTCCCAAGCCAAATTGATTTCTTTACTGCTCAATCCTTTGTACCACATCGTTAATTGAAAATCAGTAAGTATCAAGGAACAAGATGTAATTAAATCGATATCTCAATTGCCCAATCGATTTAATTACATCTTGTTCCTTGATACTTACTGATTTTCTCTAATGATCATTTTCAACATACTAAATATGTTGACACACTCTGGCCAGAGAATTCTATGATCAAGTGCCGAAAATCCATCAAAAGATGTGTCGTTCAAATTCTATATTGTTAATCTATAACTCCAATACTCATAATTACTCCCACCAAGATACTGGGTAATCTTGACCACAAGTGTGTGTCGTACTCATTGGTAACTCAAATGAAATAAAAATTACAATCATGAAATCATAATTAACTCAAGATTAAGATTACAGTAAAATCAATGCCTATAAGATTTAATAATTCTGACAGTTATTTGAAGGTTAATTAAATCTAATATGTGATCCAGCTCAATGTAGTCAAACTACATTAGTAAATTCATACATGATTAAGACAAATCATTCAATGAATTTACTATAATCTAAACATAAATAGAGTGCCCAACTCTATTTATCAACTGCGAACTTAATTTATTTAATTATAAGATAACTTATATTTATGTCTTCTGTGAATCCATATGATGATCACATAAATACATATAATATGATTAAACGGGCCTTTTTCAATATATTTATGCAATTGAAAATATCTTAAATAATTTATTAATCAGAAAATAAATTAATATGTTTTAAAAGAACACATAATCCCAACAATCTCCCATAGTTGGCATATAACACATGCTCTAAGGCTCTAAGTGCAGGGTATAAAGGTTTCCTACTAATGATTATTGTAATAAGATCTGCCATATGGCATCTAATGCCATTGGGTTACTTTCATATAACATTTCTATACTATTCCCTTGTAAAATGATTCTTCCTCTCAAAATGTTTTGTTTCTTGTGGTTTCTTAGTTCTTTAGATTGAGCTACTACACTACTATTATCACAAAATAGTTTAAGGGGTGCAGTTACAATAGATACCACCTCAAGATTTTGTAGGAACTTGCAGAGCCAGACAGCTTCTTTTGCAGGTTCAGATGTAGCTACATATTCAGCTTAAGTTGTAAAGTTTGCGATACAAGATTGTTTCACGCTCCTCCAACTAACAGCTCTACTTTCTAATGTAAACACACAGCCGGAGGTTGATTTTCTAGAATCCTTATCTGACATTAAGTCAGAATTAGTATAACCCATTGAAATGAGTTCATCACCAAAATACACAAGCATATAGTTTTTAGTTCTTTTCAGATACTTCATTATATGCTTGACTGCAGTCCAGTGTTCAGGTCTAGAATTAGATTGATATCTGCTAACCATTCCTACTGCAAAACAGATGTCTGGTCTAGTGCAAAGCATGACATACATAAGACTTCCCACGACTTCTGCATAGGAAACTCATCGCATTCTCTCTATCTCTTCAAATGTCTTAGGTGATTGATCCTTAAAGAATACAATTCAATGTCTGAATGGTAACAAACCAGTCTTGGAATTTTCCATGCTAAATCTAGCAAATATCTTATCAATATAGACCCCTTGAGACAAGGGTAAAGTTTTATTCTTCCGGTTTCATATTAATTTGATACTAAGAAAATATCTTACCTCTCTCAGGTCTTTCGTATCAAATTGTTTTACTAACCAACTCTTTATTGTAGTCAATACTCCTATATTGTTTCCAATTAGGAGAATATCGTCTACATAAAGAACTAGGAATTTTCTTGTATACACATGGTTCATCAATGTTCTGAATGAATCCAAACGATTTAATCACTTGATCAAATCTGATGTTCCATGACCGAGATGCTTGCTTCAATCCATAAATGGATCTCTGCAACTTACATACCATGTGCTCTTGGCCTTTTTATACAAATCCATCTGATTGCTGTATGTAGATGTCTTCTTCAAGATGCCTATTAAGAAAAGCAGTCTTGACATCCATTTGCCAAATTTCATAATCTAACACTGCAGTAATGGATATCAGAATCCTGATGGATTTAAGCATAGCAACAGGAGAAAAGGTTTCCTCATAATCGAATCCTTCTTTCTGAGCAAACACTTTGGTTACTAATCTTGCTTTAAATGTTTCCACTATTCTGTCTACTCATCTTTTTCTCTTGTAGATCCACTTGAACCATTTAGGTTTTATTCCATTTGTTGCCTCTACAAGTTCCCAGACTTTATTGGAATACATGGATTCCATTTCTTGATTTATGGCCTTTTTCCAAAATTCAACATCTCTATCTATTAGAGCTTCGTTGTAGCTAGTGGAAACTTATACATGTTCATCTGAGATAGTCGTATAAGTTTCTCTCAATAACATGTATCTCTCAGGTAACCTAGTTACCCTCCCAGTATGACGAGATTCTAAAAGTGATAGTTGTTCAGGGATAATCCTGTGTGGATCAGCTGGTTGTTGTTATTCTTCCTGTTCTATAACAGGTATTCAAAGCTGACATCAACATGATCGTTTTTTTTTAATTTCTCTAGTTTTACCTTACTCTTAGGTTATAAGTCATTTATATAGTCTTCCTTAAAGAAAGTAAAGAATATGTTTATAAACACATTCTTATCTTGACGACTATAATCCAACATGAATCCATCTTTTGCACCTCTTTTTCTAGTACAAATATTAGTACACTCTAAATACGAATGTGTCTCAAACTATGTTTGTGACTTTTTTCATAATTTTTTGGAGTAGTAGACACCAAAATAGATGAAACTAAGTTCAATAAACTTTTACAGTTTTAAATTCTGGTATCCAGAATCAAAAAGGCAAATGATAAACCACTTAGCATATATATTGTTTCATCTAAAAGGATCTTGTTTCTTCATTTAATTACACTAATGTATCATAGTGTTAATTATATGTAGGATTTTATCCCATTTGACAACCAAATAGAACTTGAATTCTCCAGAGAGATATTCTTTGTTTCGATCATATCGAAATTCTTAGATGTTTCTGTCTAATTGCTTCTGTCTTATCCATGTACCCTTTTGAATTTCAAAAGCAATGGAATCATGACGCATTTAGACAAACATAAATAAAATGAATATTCATCAATAAAATTAATAGAATACTCATAACCTCTTACCACATGTAAACTGATTAGTCCGCATACATTTGTATGTGCTAAATCATTCAATACAATGTTATGCTTTTAGCTCTAAAGGAGCATCCTCGTCATATTACTTTTCTAAATAAGATTTATAGAATTACAATGATCAATCTTAATAGGTTAAGAAGCCTATCATTAATCATTTTCTTAAAATCTTATTATAGTTTATATGACTCAAGCATAAATATCAGAGGTTATTTTGGTCAGAAGAAACATTTCTTTTCTTAGATAAAAGCATATACTATTTATCATTATATCTTACTTTGAATAGATCAATGGACTTATATGATATAAATTGTCTTTATAAATAACCAAAATAAGTAATAAATAAAGGATCCAAAATTAACAGTGTACTCCTGTTTATTAAAACAAGCCACCGAAATTAAATTCCTCTAATAAAGACAAATATCAAAACTAAAGTCTCGTAAAATTGATCTAGCCTTTCAATTGATATAAACTAGCATGTCCCCAACTGCTGCTTGAAGCTTTCTTCACTTAATCTCTTGGTTTTCTGAAAACCAAATAAATGAATTACAAATTAGCTATCTCAGATTTCACTATTGCATAAATCAATAGAAATCTGAACTAATTAGGAAGCTTAAAGATTTCCTATACCTGATTTTAATAATTTTAGGACAATCTTTCTTCCAGTGACCTTTTTGTCCACACTTGTAAACTTGCCTTTTGGCTTGCCACTTCTTTTAGTGAACAATTTACCAATCCCTACTCTTTCTTGCTCATTTCTGTCTTTCGACTTAAGCCTTGAAGAGAATCCTTTTTCAGGAAGCTTTCTGCTATGATAAAATTCTTCTATAGCATGTAGTTCGTGCATTAATTCAATTAAGGTCATATCTTTATTGTTTAAGATATAGCTGACCTTACATTCTTTGAATGTATCAGGCAAAGATTCAATCACTATATTTATCTTTGTTTTATCATCGATTTGAACACCATAAATCTCTACCTCACTCAAATAGTCCATCATTTTGAGGACATGTTCACGAACTCTCGTGCCCTCTTCCATTTTAGTATCCGTAATACATTTTAATACTACTTCTCTGGCAAAATGAGTATTCTGCCCAAATATCTGATGAAGACTAGCCACTATTTCATTGGCTGTTTCCATGCTATAATGTTTCTTATGTAGTTCCACAGAAATTGAAACCAATATATAGCGCTTAGCCATTTTGTTAGCTTCGCACCATTTGTCATAAGGCTCCCTCTGATTTCTATAATCATATAATATAGGTTCTGGAGGGCAAGGCTAGGTCAACACATATTTGCAGCTCTTAGCAGTGAGAATATTAAATAGATTGCGTTTCCAATCTAAATAATTTTCGCTAGTGAGTTCATTTTTAACAAGGATAATTAATAATGGGTTGATGGAAGACATTTTCTGAAAAAACAAAGTAGACATGCATAAGCACTTTGAAACAATATTCACAATAAATGACAAAAATGCAAAAAACCATAAATGCATTTTAATTTATTGTAACGATAATCTAGTACTGCTTTGACAAGCTATCTGTTGGGAAAGTCGTGTCTACACTTACTAGACCCAATTATCCATTGGATTATTTACTTTCATGTAGGGACATGATAAAAAATTATCGTTATCCTTTTGGGTCTAAATTTGTTAACAGAGCTTCGTTGGGAATGTTAATAACAAAATTTAGTTGAGTGTATAACCATTGTTTCAATTTACATATTTCTCATATCAATAGTCACCGTTGGGGTGAACAATCGATTGAAAAATATTTCAATTTTATCTTTAAAAAAGTTTATCAAATAAAATATCTAATATATATACCTTCCATAGGGAGCATCACTATATCATGAAGTCGAAGTATGTATATAATTTTATTATTAAACTAACAATGGAGCCTGTGGGAAAAATTATCTTGAATTTTCCATCTCCCACTCAATATTTTAAAAATGATTTTTCCTTTTTAAAACATACAATGATTATATTGTTAATTGCATGCTTCCTATAATATCATCTAGATGATATCCAATATTATTAAGCATTTGCAAATTTCAAACAATATAATGGGATTCATAATTAATGAATGACATGTATCATTATGCATCGAGTGACACTGCCTATTCTATATGACATGTTATCGAGAGATCGCAAAATCCAAATCCGGATTTAACTTTTGGCATCCGGATCCGGAAAAAAATATGCGGATCCGGATGCGGATAATATCTGCAAGGATTGCGGGCGGATATTCCAGATATTCGGATCCGCATAATAATAATTTAAATATAATTTTAAATTTAATAATTTACATAATAATATTAAATAAAATTCAATTATAATTTAAAATTCAACAATTTAACATCAATTCAACATACAACAACACCATAAATTCACAAACAATAATTTCACAATATAAATCAAATATAAAAAAATCTAATGTAAACCGATTTATTACAAATTCTCTAATAATTATTATTATTATTAGCTTTTTAACATTTTTTTAAAGTTAATGAAGATTATAGAGTTAATTATGCTTATACATTTAAACAAATAATTTAATTAAAAAATAAAAAAATCTAAGATAAACCAATTCATTGCAATATTCTCTAATTATTATTATTGTTAATTTTTTAACATATTTTTTAAAGTTAATGAAGACTATAGAGTTAATTATGCTTATACATTTAAATAAATAATTTAATTTATATATTTTTCAATTGAAATTTAATTAAATAAATAATTTAATTATAAAAATATGTGGATCCGAATATCCGATTTTCCGGATGCACTTGCATCCGGATTCAGATCCGGATCCGCACGGATTATAATTTTGAAGATCCCGATCCACATTTTTTAACATGCATCTGGATCCGAATCTTCCGGATCTGGATTTTATTACCAACCCTAATGTTATCATGGCATGTTATCATCCAAAACATAACATATAGAAAAATAATTAAATAATCTTAATTCATGGCTTTCCTAAAATAAAAAATACATTAACCCTAAGCCTAATCTTCATTGGGCTTTTTGTCAATGTCCATCTTTCACAGGCTTGTCTTTATTAATGGACTAGGGGAAATTGAGCTTTTAAATTTATTATTGGTCCAATTTTTAATTTTTGAAAGGAAATAAAAAAAAATTTAATTAAAATAAAACTTTTGGACCAAAAATAAATTTAATGTGTTAAATTTTATCTATACATTTTAATCCATTAAGCCCCAATTTAAATTAAGCTTAAAACTAGGATTCATTAAGCCGAAAAGTATTTTTGAACTTAAATGCAAAAAATTTAAATATGTCTGCCCAAAGGAAAAACTATGGAACCATAGGGATCTCGATGATAAAAACTAGGAAACCCTAAATCCACACTTTTCTTTCCCTTTCTTCTCCAGCCGCCATCAACACAAACCTCTGCCACTGTTCAGAGGCACCAGCAAATCTCTGATGCCGAGCCACCCACCGCTGCGTCGCTAAAAACGCACTAAGGTCGCGCGCTCAAGTTGCTACTCGAGAACCTCGCTTTGCAGGGCTACGCTGGCCGTGCACGCCGCTTGCTACACGAGCAGCGTGAGCCAGCGATTGCCGCTTGCTGCGTGAACTACGTGTGCCAGCGCGCGCTGCTTGCTGTACGCGTAGCGTGAGTTGCTAGTCACGCTGCCCGCCCGCGCCGGCTGCTGCGTATTGCTGCTACGTGCCTGCTTGCACTGCTGGTTGGTGGTCGCTGCTGAAAAATCCAGCGTTCGTTCCTTTGTTGTTTGATCTGACATCCGAGATTGATTTACAAATTTCATATGTCAATTTTGGCTTACAGAATTTCTATTACTGTAAGATAAATCAACAGGGAAATATGGTGATAAAAGACCACCCCTCTTGTTATAGATCCAAAGGAAAAATGTAATAGACAATCTAACCATGAATTAAGACAAATCATTAACATGCTTTATTCATATATTAACCAAATAATATATATCTGAGTAAATCGTGCCACTCTAACATATAAATCAAGATTGATTTTATACGATATTCTTATATATTAATATGAGATGGCTCTGATACCAATTGTTGGAGAAAAATCAATTTTTTTTTAAAAAAAAACTTTTAGGATCGATCTCATACAATATATAAGAATTCGTAATTTAGAAATCGTACCTTAATAATCCGAGAATATGAACGATAAAATTATTCTGGGTCCTAGATCACGATCTGTCACCACCACGCTCGTTAGATCACGATCCGTCACCACCGCGTGGGTTAGATTACGATCCGTCACCACCGCACTGGTTAGATCACGATCTGTCACCAAACGATCTTTCGGGTTATGACTCATGATTGATCTGCACTTGACGTGTGGGCACCTTTATAACCGCTATAAGCAAACTAGCTAGAGAAAAATCCTTTTTTCTGATCTATATAAAGTGGCTCTTTTTGTTTGTTTGGGAGAAAATAAACTCTTTTATATCTACCTCATAGTGGAAACCCTAGGCTCCAAAAAACAAAACTCACGTTATTTGCTTTTTTAATACACCTTATAAAATAACAGGCATGGGCATTTTTAAATTAGCTCCAATTAAAGATATAATTATGTTTTGGTAGAATAAGCTTATCACGCTTATTAATCTAGTAGTGGTGCCGATTAAATGAAATTTAAACCGGATCGTTTGAACATACTGATAGTTACAATAATTAAGCGTATAATTAAATGTCGTTTAATTCCAACTCTACTCCATTATAAGATTAGAACTAACCATGGTTGTATGTTGAATAATGATTCATCACATCGTTGATTTCTTTCAATCTTTCGATCGCTGTCATCGTTAATTAAATCAATATATCAACTTGTCCAATCGATTTAATTACATTTTGTTCGATACTTCTTGATTTTCTCTCGATTATTTTCAACATACTAAATATGTTAACACACCTAGAATTACATGATCAGTCTTGAAAATCCATTAAAAGATGTTTCGTAAATTCTATATTGTTAATCTATAACCCAATACTAATAATCGCTCCCACCAAGATCTTTGGGTAATCTTGACCACAAGTGTGTCATTGCGTTAGTACTCAAATGGAATAACAATTACAATCATGAAATCATAATTAACTCAAGATTAAGATTACGGTAAAATCAACGCCATGAGATTTAATAAGTCGGCCGGTCGTTTCGAGGTTAATTAAATCTCATATGTGATCCAAATTCGATGTATTAACTACATCAAGAATTCATACGTGATTAAGACAAATCATTCAATGAATTTCTTACGATCTAACGTAAATAGAATGAACTCTATTTATTAATCATGAACATAATTTATTTAATCATAAGATAACTTGTATTTATATGTACGCGAATCCATATATGATGATCACATAAATATATAATATTAAGCGGACGTCTGACGAAAATATCTTAAATAATTTATTAATCAGAAAATAAATTAATATAATTTAAAAGAGCATATAATCCCAACAATCAAGATATTCACAAACTAAAAATGAGTGTGAGCCATTGGAACAAAATCCATGAAATTTTACAATATTTCGATGTCGTATCTCTTTCAATGCAAAAATTTCATTCAAGAATTCATCTTGATTCGCCATATTACCTGAAAGCAACTACTAGTTGAATTTTTTAACTGCTACGATATCCCCAGAGGGCAACTCAGCTTTGTACACACTTCCTTGTCTACCTTTTCCAATGCAAAACTTCTTATCAAAATCATCTGTTGCTTTAAAGATTTCTTCATGCATAATTTTCCCGTCAAAATTTAATACCGAAAGCAATCTCAAACGATTCATAGAGTTACTATGTTCTTCTTGTGAGACCTTCTTCCTTTGTTGAAAAAAGAAGAAGAATCCAATCAAACTAGTCAAAAGCACAACCATTCCTAGGATAGAGAACACAATTATAACCTATTTCTTTTTCAAAGTTTGTTTGTTAGACGTGAAAGCATCACAAGATGGTAACGCCTCAAAATTGCCACACAATCCGTTATTCCCTTCCATCAAACAATCTTTGAATGCTGTGCTATTAAGAATTGGTCCTTGTAACTCATTATAGGATATGTCAATGCATGACAAGTTGCGCATTTCTTCAAAGCATCTTGGAATGAAATCAGAGAGGTTATTGTGGGAGAGATTCAGCTTCTCCAGACTATCCATATTACAGACTTGAGGTGGTATCTCTTCCTGGAGAATGTTATGACTCAAATCTAACTCTGAAAGATGAATCAATTTCTCAAATTCAGTTAGAATTTTATGCCTAAATTGATTGTTGCTCATATTCAAGTAGTGCAGCTTCAACAAATTGCCTATACGTTTTGGAATCGAGCTACTCAATTTGTTTGCAGACAAGTCAAGGTATTGAAGTTCAACTAATGAGCCAAATTCTAGAGGCACACCTCCAGAGAGTTGATTCAAATTCAGAATTAGTTTGTAAAGAGAAGATAACTTTTCCAATTGCACTGGAATTTTACCAACAATGTGATTTGAAGAAAGGTCAAGAACTTGTAATTTGGGTGAGTCTCCAATCTTAAGCGGTATGCTTCCAGAAATATTATTCACGAAAACAATAAAAGTACTTAATTTTGGAATGTTTCTCCAATTAAATGAGATTCCACCATAAAAATTATTGTTACTGAGATCTAGAAAGATTAGGTTTGGACGATCACCAAAAGCTTCATACATTTTTCCAGAGAGATTGTTTTGGTTAAGAAGTACTCATTCTATGCTTGTCAAATTTATGAAACTTTTAGGGATTGGACCATAAAGATGATTTCCACACATGCTTAACAAAAGCAACCCAGTGAGATTACTAATTGAATGAAGAATAACCCCACTAAGATGATTTGTGCATAGCTCTAATTCAGAAAGAAACTTGAAGTATCCTATTTCCTCAGGAATAAAACCATAAAGCCCATTGTTGTAAAGGTATAAAGCTCTTAGACTGCTAAGATTACCAATTGAAGAAGGAATCACACCATTGAGTTGATTTATATGCAACCCTAATGTCGAAAGAGACTTCAAGTTGCCTAAAATGGGAGGGATGGAACTAGAAAATGAATGGCTAAAAGAGACATCATAGTCACGCTACTTAAGTTACCTAAGGAAAGAGGGATTGAACCACTAAGCTGATTTTCACTCAAGTCTAGTTAGAGAAGAGACTTCAATTTTCCTAAAATCGAAGGAATGGAACCAGAAAGTGAATTTATATGAAAGTACAATATGGCCAAGTTGCTTAAGTTACCTAAAGAAAAAAGGACTAGGCCATTAAATTGATTTTTGCTCAAGTCCAGAGTAGAAAGAGATTTTAAATTTCCTAAAGCCAAAGGAATGGAGTCAAAAAGTGAATTATAATTAAGATAAAAATTAGCCAAGTTGATTAAGTTACCCAAAGAAAAAGGAATAAAACCATGCAAATTGTTATGACACAAGGCAAGCTTATAAATAAGACTTAACTAACCTATTTCTGGTGGAATTGTGCCATGCAACTGATTCATGTCAAGGTAAAGCCTCCTCAACTGATTTAGTTTGCCAATTTCTAGTGGTATTACCCCAGATAACTGATTATTGCCAAGATCAAGATACTGAAGCTTGGAGAGGTTACCGATTTAAAGGAGGAACTTTCTGAAGAATAAATTGAAGCTTAGGTTAATATTCACAAGATGAGGAAATGATGAGAACGAAAAATCCTGAAACGTACCATTTAAACCCAAAGTGCTCAAGTTTATCCTGCATGGTTGCAAGAAATTCCAAACCAAGAACATGGCCTTATTTTGGCTGCATTAACAGGATAAAGAGTCCACGATGACAACAAAAAGGAGTTAAGGTTTTGATTTTGAAGGCCTGTTTTCCAATTGAGAAGAGCATACGCTTCTTCACTAGAATTAAAAGTAACATTGTGTGAAAAATTTAGCAAAAGAAATAGGATCAGAATATTGAAGATTGGTAATCCCATGTTGTTTATGTTATTGTCTTTTGCATACATATCGTGAACGAGAACTTCGACGTATATATACACTCACACCAGCAGCTAAGACTCCAAGAAGACTCTTAATTCTCTAATATGACTTTAACGCAGTAATAGTTTTCTAAATTTTTGACGAGAAAAATGATGGAAAGAAGAAATAGATTTAAGTCGAGAACACCTGTCTCTAGAATCTTTCCAACACTTACATGAGAAAATTTCCAATACTGTTGCTAGGTTGACTGATGTACCTGTAAGTCTTCTTGGGGGGGGGGAGAAATATAATAAAAATAGAGTGAGCATAAAGCTCAGTGAGCTCAGTGAGTGGATAATAATTTTTAAAAATAACTGATTTAATTTTTAAAAAAATACTTTAATCTTTCTCTAAACAATCTCATTAAAAGCTCGAAAGAACTTTAATAATTTCTTTTAATTCAAATCATGCACTCGGAGAATAAAATTACTTAAATCTACATATAATCAATAAAATAATAATTCTGATAACATCAAATACTGAATCACAAAAGCTATGATCAAACAAGTACCTGGAGAAATAACTCATCATATCCGAATTTTAACGGACGGACAATCAGGGAACTATCATGTTCCGGAGCTACACAAATAGACAGGAAAAATATTGTCTCAACTGTCTCATCTGTAATCTTAATATATGTATCTCTGTCATCATTATATTGCATGCATAAGCCCCTAAAAGGCAAAAACGCCCAAACACACGGCCAAAAGCCTCTATGTGTACTCAGACGGGCCCCAAAGGCCTCTAATCTCTTATCATCTAATCTTATATATATCTCTGTATCTGAAAGTGAAGGGTACTGTCTAATGATTTCAAAACAATATTTATGCACAAATTCATAAACATGTAACCATATCTGAATTTCATTTCTTTTCTATGAAACATATCTCAAATCCAATTAATTCTTTTTAAAACTATTATGTATTTACTTAAAAATAATAGTAAAATCATTAATCAAACTCACTGCAATAATAATAAATATCAGCACATAGCTAGAAATCCATTTTCTGGGAAAATCATTAAATTAAAGCATTAAATACTCATTTATCAAAATATAATGTACTGAATCGTAAAATCAGAAAATACTATAAAAATAGGTTTTGTATATTCCACTGCCAGTGATTATGTCCAAACTCTGTATCAACTATTTCTGCAGGCTGATTCGTATTTGTAGATCCTCCTATTTTCTAATAAACCACATAATTATTCTCTGTAACATGAAATACCGCTAATTTTATACAATAAATATCAAAATAAATATTTATCCATAATAAACTATTCTCGTATGAATAAAATTACTGAAATTACCAAAATACCCATGTACGCCAAAATTACCAAAATGCCCACAACATAAATATTTACCAAATTACCATCGGAACCATAATTTATCGAAATATCCACGAAATTCTAAATTATCAATTTGTCCTCTGTCCGAATCACAAACTTAATTACAAGCTTCGAATTTATGAAATTACTCTCGAAGTGCGAAATTACCGAAATGTCCTTAATAATTCAAACTACCAAATTATCGAATTACCCTCTTAATGTCAAATTACCTCACTACCCTAATAAAAAATTACCAAATTATCCATAATTTTTCAGAAATTATAAATTTACCCCCAAAGCTTGTGAAATTACCTAATTGTCCTTCACCGGTCAATGGTGACCGGACTTCAGTCAACAGCGATGGGAAGCTCAGGTCTGCAAGTTCTGGCGACGCTGAATCCAATGGTGCCAGTGGTGGCCTCCCACGCGTGGTGATGACGCCGGATCGAGCTTCCAAAATTCGTGAGTTTTTCGGCGATCGTCCATGATAAATCCGGGGTCCCCGGTGGTCGTAGTTGGTGGGAAAAGATTGTTGGGAAGCCTGTTAACATATATGTTTCCATATTATTGATTTTGATGATAACAAATAAGATTAAGAATGATTAAGTTTTTAAAAGGTTAAATTATTTTTTATACAATTTAAATAAATCATTAGTTTTACATTATAAAGGTTTTATATTAAATGGAAAAATGATTTTATGAAATTGGTTGTTTTTCAAGTTTATGGTTTAATTGAAAGTGTTTTGAAAACTTGAAAATCAACAAGTATTGTTTGAAACTCTGGAGAATGACTTATTTGAAAAGTGTTATAGTATTTTGAGTCATTTCATAATTTCAGAAAGTTTTGGGATTCACAAAGTATTTTTTAGAAATTCTGAAATTGGACCTATTTGTAAAGTTTCATAACGTTTTGGGCCATAATACAATTATATAAAGTTTTAAGGCAAGACTATAAATTTAGAAAATAATTCACTGTAGCAATTACTGTAGCAAGCGACTAACCGATTATGGCAAGCGGCTAGCCGGATAGCGGGCAGAATCTCTCCGGATGGAAAGCAATGTCCAAGTTATCATAGCGATTATCTGTTACGTTGACTTCGGATCATAAACGGCTATCCGGTTATCGTAAGTGGCATGCCGAATATTGTGAAATTCAAATTTTTGCCTTAACGGTAATATTTAAGCAGCTAACCAGATTCCATAACGGTAAGCTAGTTATGAACAAAAAAGTGCATAACGGCTAGTTTTTGAGCTCCCACTATAAAAACTCAACCCCAACTCTTATTCAAGGATCCAAGCACGCACCAACAAAAGGCATACAACATATCTTGAGCTCTCAATTCGTGAATCATAAATCCTTGAGACATTTTTGTTCTTAAATTTGTTCATCTACTCCTCAAGAGAGTTTTTGTTGTAATTTTCAATTCCTCATTAAATTTGTGAGTGATTAAGTGTGTGATACACTTGAGTGAAGCGATTGGGAGATAATTTCTTTATTGTAAAGGTTCATTGACACCTTGAAGTCAATTGTAAGTATTTGAAGCCTTGGAAAGGCTTGGATAGTGAAATCCTCAAGCTCGGGTTGCTTGGAGGCGTGGACGTAGGTGGGGATAGCCGAACCACGTAAAAATCTTTGAGTTTGCTTTCTCCTCTCTTACTCATTTATTATTGTGCTTTTATTGAATTTATTGTTTTCAATTTTATTAAGGCATTAGATTTTGATTGTTGTGGATTGTGTTCTGATTTGATTAGGATCATTTTTAAAACACCAATTCACCCCCCCTCTTGGGTTGCACACTTGTATTTCAAAGCGGAGAAACAAAATCCAGGCGGTGGCGTCACTCAAAACCGGCGGAACCAATGGCGACGAAAAACGGGTATTGGCCGTGACTTTCGGTCTCAATTCACCAGCGTTCTGGTTGGTTTCCGGCGGCGAGGATGGCAGGGATATGACCGATGTCTCAAGAGCTTCAAATCGGTACCAAGCTTGCTCGGAACAGTGGTCGAAATAGCAAGTTCCGACCGGGTCAAACTTGCGGGGCGGGTCGGGTCGGGTCAACGGGTCAACCTGATTTCTCTCTCTTTCTCCCCCTCTCTCTCTCTCTCTCCTTCTCAATATATAGAAAACGGCAACCTTTTTTTTTTCTCCTTTTTTGTTTTTTATAAAATACAAATTAAACGAATACCAGACCCATGACGGAAATAAAATCCGGTTACCCGAGCTTTTAATCGTGCTCGATTTGTCGCGATTCAACATCGTGATAATTTCTAAATTAATTCGAGCACCAAAAAAATTAATAATTTCGAAAATTCTATCTGCAACAAATTGTAATATTACCGGCAACTGTAAAATTCATACCCAAATAAAATTAAGATAATGCACTTAATTTAGAAAAAATAAAGTGCATATGTTACAATCCTTCCCCCTTATAAAAATTTCGTCCTCGAAATTTACACATCTGATGCAAACAGGTGAGGGTATTGGCGCATTAAGTCCTCACGTTCCCAAGCAACTTCTTCTTTTGTATGATACCGCCACAGTACTTTCACTAAAGGAATGGTTTTAGAACGCAATACCTGGTGCTTCTGTTCTAGCATTTCCACTGGCACCTCCTCGTAAGTTAAGTCTTCTTTCAGTTCAATTGGTTGCCTCGATAACACATGACTAGGATCATACTTATATTTTCTGAGCATCGAGACGTGAAACACATTGTTGTGGTAGAGCCAATCGATAAGCTAACGGACCAACACGCTCTACAATCTCATACGGCCCGATATAGCGTGGGCTTAGCTTTCCACATTTCCTAAATCGAAGTACTCCTTTCCAAGGAGATATTCGTATGAAAACTTTGTCACCCACTTCAAATTGAAGTGCTCGCCTACACTTATATGCATAGCTCTTCTGTCTATTTTGGGCCGCCTTTAATCTATCCCGAATGAGTTGTACCTTCTCGTTAGTATCCTGTACTAACTCGAAACCAAATAACTTTCGTTCACTAACCTCATCTCAATATACTGGAGTTTTGCATTTCCTACCATACAAAGCCTCGTAAGGTGCCATCTCAATACTAGCTTGATAACTGTTATTGTAGGCAAACTCCATCAAGGTTAAATAAATGTCCTAACTACCCTTAAATTCCAAAACACAAGCTCACAACATATCTTCCAGCGTCTGAATAGTACGTTCTGACTGTCCATCAGTCTGAGGATGAAAAGCTGTACTAAAATTCAACTTGGTGCCTAAAGCCTTTTGCAAACTAGTCCAAAACTTAGAAGTGAACCGAGAATCTCTATCTAAAACAATAGACACAGGTACTCCGTGAAGTCGAACTATCTTAGCCACATAAATACTTTCCAATTTATCCATTGAATAGGTGGTCTTGCACGGTATAAAGTGAGCGGATTTCGTAAGTCGATCAATAACCACCTAAACACTATCATAACCTTTCTCAGTACGTGGAAGTTCGGCTATAAAGTCCATAGTGATGTGCTCCCACTTCCACTCAGGAATAGGAAGCGGCTGCAATAACCCTCCAGGTCTTTGATGTTTAGCCTTAATCTGTTGGCAAACTAAACACCGAGATACAAATTCTGCTATCACTCTCTTCATACCCTGCCACTAGTAATGATCCCTCAAGGTGCGGTACATCTTCGTACTACCTGGATGCATCGCATATGTTGAACAATGAACTTCTTCCATGATCTCCTTTTTCAGCTCCTTAATATCGGGTACGTAAAGTCGATTACCCATAACTAAAACTCCATCATCTTTTACCGCAAAATTAGTTTGTAAACCTTTCTGCACATCCTCACTCAACTTTATTAGTTGCGGATCCCGATCTTGCATCTGTTGGACTTTATCAATCAAAGTTGGTCTGTCTAACTTTAAAATTAGTTATCAAAGCTCCGTAATTATCAACTTTCAACTCAAGTCCTAAAGATCTCAGCTCGATCAATAAAGGCAGATACATCACTAGTAAGTGAGCTCCAGAGCTGGAGGACTTCCTACCAAGCGCATCAGCTACCACATTTGCTTTACCCAGATGATAATAAATAGTGCAATCGTAGTCCTTAATCAGCTCAATCCATCTCCTCTGTCTCAAATTCAGCTCTTTCTGAGTAAACAAATACTTCATACTCTTATGATCAGTGAAAATCTAACATGTTGCCCCATATAAATAATGTCTCCAAGTCTTGAGTGCAAACACCACTGCTGCTAGCTCTAAATTATGTGTTGGGTAGTTTTTCTCATGTTTCTTAAGTTGTCTGGAAGCATAAGCTACCACTTTCCCATGCTGCATTAGCACACAACCCAATCATTGCCTGAAGGTATCACTGTATACAACAAACCCTTCATTGCCAGATGAAAGTGTAAGAACAGGTGCTGAAGTAAGACATGTTTTAAGTTCTTGAAAACTCTTTTCACACTCATCATCCCACTGGAACTTAGCATTCTTTCTGGTTAGCCGTGTCAGAGGAGTTGTAATTTTGGAAAATCCTTCCACGAATCTACGATAGTAACCCGCTAATCCAAGAAAACTCTGACTTTCTGTGACATTCGTAGGCCGTTCCCAATTCATAACTGCTTCAACCTTTTGAGGATCGACATAAATTCCTTCAGCTGATATCACAAGGCCCAGAAATACTACTTTATCTAACCAGAACTCACACTTGTTGAATTTGGCATACAACTGCTTCTGCCTTAAAGTCTGCAAAACAGTCCGCAAATGCTCTGCATGTTCTTCCTGACTCTGAGAATACACTAAGATATCATCGATGAATACAATCATAAATCGATCTAAATAAGGATGAAATATCCTATTCATGAGATCCATAAAAGCTGCTGAAGCATTAGTCAACCCAAATGGCATCACTAAGAACTCGTAGTGTCTATAACGGGTTCTAAATGTTGTTTTAGGAACATCGGCCTCTTTAATTCTAAGCTGATGATATCCCGAGTGTAAATCGATCTTAAAAAATACTTTGCTCCCTGAAGTTGGTCAAACAAGTCATCAATATGCGGTAATGGATACTTATTACGTACTGTAACTTTATTCAACTGTCTGTAATCAATGCAGAGTCTAAGAGTACCATCTTTTTTCTTAACAAACAAAACTGGAGCTCCCCACGGAGACACGCTAGGTCTAATAAACCCTTTATCCACCAACTCTTGAAGTTGAATCTTAAGTTCTTTCAATTCTACTAGAGTCGTCCTATACGGTACTATAGATATAGGAGCCGTCCCTGGGACTAAATCGATACAAAACTCAATTTCTCTGTTAGGTGGCATCCCTGGAAGTTCATCTGGAAACACATCTAGAAACTCCTGAACTACTGGAATATCCTCCAATCTCAACTCCCGAGCTTCTGTGTCTATTACGTGAGCAAGATAAGCAGAGCACCCTTTTTTTAATAACCATTTGGCACTAATCGCCGATATGACGCATAAAGGTAAAACTCTACGCTCACCGCAAAATTTCATCTCAGTTTCTCCTGGTTTTTTTAACACAACTTCCTTTTTGAAACAATCCACAGGAGCATAGTGAGATGTAAGCCAATCCATGCCCAAAATAGCATCGAAATCTCGAATATATAGAATAATTAAATTCGCTCTAAATTATGCTCACCTAATCTGATCATACAATCTCGATACACACTCTCGGCCAACATTGACCCTCCGGTAGGTGTACTAACAACTAAACCACATTCCAGTGGTTCAGGTTCTCTCTCTATATACATAGCGAAGGTACGAGAAATAAAAGAATATGTAGATCCAGGATCAATAAGAATATGAACCTCACGGCCAAAGATAGATAGTATACCCATAATGACTTCTGGTGTAACATGAGCCTCCTGTTACGTCAAAGCAGAAACTCGAGCCTGAGTATGTGGTCGACTAGGTTGACCTCTCAAACCTGTACTCTGACTATTTTGGACACCAGTGGAGTAATTTGTATGGGAGCCTTTTTTCGGTGGCCGGCTGCTCGAGCCACCCTCTGTCCAACTCTGACTACGCTCTTATTTCAAAGCCTGAACTTTGTGTCCCTCAGAGATACTATTTTCTACTCTTTTTGCTGCCTCAACTACCTCCACGAATTCAGTATACCGAGATGCAGTTACGGTCGTACGAATCTCAAATCGAAGACTCTTCTCAAAACGTCTGCATCTCTCCCTCTCATCACCCACTGCTGATGTAGCAAATCTAGAAAGATCTCTAGAAATTTCTTCTTATATTCTTCTACTGACATAGATCCCTCAACTAATAGAAGAAAATCACTCCTTTTCATATATTGGTATACCACTGGAAAATAATGATCATAAAATTCTTTACGGAAAATGGCCCATGTAATCGCAGTATGTCCTTGGTATCGACGTTCTACTGTCTGCCACTAATGATAAACTCTATCCTTGAGTAAAAATGTGGCAAAAGCAAGTCTATCCTCCTATGAGCATCTCATCACATCAAAAATACATTCTAACTTAACAAACCACGATTCTGCCTCTGGTGGATCTCCAGAACCATTAAAACTCTTTGCCCCTAAACTTCGTACACGCTCAATTGTGTTCGCATGACCAGTGTGCGGTTGGGTCTGATTCTGTACCACTATAGTTACAATCTGAGCTAGTCTATCTAATGGTTGTTCAATATTAGGCACATTTCCCGATGCCTGTTGTGCAACCTCGTGCGTGGAAGACTCAACTACTCCCTCATTTACGGGCTCATTTTCCCACGCGGGTACATCTCCTGGAGTCAACCTAGCTACTAGTTTAGTACGGCCATGGCCACGTCTACTGTTACGGTGAATCATGATAGTGCCTACAAAATATCAATTCTGACTTAATAACAATAATACTTATTCTAATTACCACAATAAAGTCTACAAAACCTAAAACCATGCTCTGATATCAACTGAAACGACCCGCCTCGAACTCCTAGGACGAGTCTATCTAATCTCGCTTAACTGAATTAATAATAATTCTAGTATCTAAGAAAATCTACCAAAAATTCGGCAGAACATCTTCTATAAATATAATATACCCAACCTATAAATTTATGAAAATTAACACTCCCAAACTAATTTCAAATTCAACCAACACCCACAACTAACTTTTTTAATCCACATACTAAATCTCCTCCAAATATTATAGTATTAAATGCAGTAAAATATTCTTAACCAAAATATGAAATAACTTATAAAGTCCAAAATATCCAAATAAAATATCTATAATCCCTAGCACTATCATATAGTCCGAAAAATCAATCTGTTTATTCTTTGGGTCGTGATGTACTATGAATCTCTGGGGGAGAAATATAATAAAAACAGAATGAGCATAAAACTTAGTGAGCTCAGTGATTGGATAATAATTTTTAAAAATAACTGATTTAATTTAAAAAATACTTTAATCTTTCTCTAAACAATCTCATTAAAATCTCGAAAGAACTTTAATAATTTCTTTAAATTCAAATCATGCACTCGGAGAATAAAATTACTTTTTTTTTTTTTATAAAAGAATAAAATTACTTAAATCTGCATAGAATCAATGAAATAATAATTCTGATAACATCAAATACTGAATCACAAAAACTATCATCAAACAAGTACCCAGAGGAATAATCTCATCATATCCGGACCTCAACGGACGGACAATCAGGGAACCATCGTGTCCCGGAGCTACACAGATAGATGGGAAAAATACTATCTCAACTGTCTCATATGTAATCTCAATATCTATATCTTTGTAATCATTATACTACATGCATAAGCCCCCAAAAGGTAAAAGCGCCCAAACACACGGCCCAAAGCCTCTATGTGTGCTCAAACGGGCCCCAAATGCCTCTCATCTCATCTCATCTCATCTAATCTTATATGTATCTCTATATCTGAAAGTGAAGGGTACTGTCTAATGATTTCAAAACAATATCTATGCACAAATTCATAAACATGTAACCATATCTTAATTTCATTTCTTTTCTATGAAACATATCTCAAATCCAATTAATTTTCTTTTAAACTATTATCATGTATTTACTCAAAAATAATAGTAAAATTATTAATCAAACTCACTGCAATAATAACAAATATCAACACATAGCTAGAAATCCATTTTCTGGGAAAATCATTAAATTAAAGCATTAAATACTCATTTATCAAAATATAATGTACTAAATCGTAAAATCAAAAAATACTATGAAAATAGGTTTTGTATATTCCACTCACAGTGATGATGCCCAGACTCTGTATCAACTATAGCCGCAGGCTGATTCGCGTTTGTAGATCCTCCTATTTTCAAGTAAACTATATAATTATTCTCCGTAACATGAAATACCTCTAATTTTATGCAATAAATCTCGAAATAAATATTTATCCATAATAAACTATTCTCGTTTGAATAAAATTACCGAAATTACCAAAATACCCATGTACGCCCAAATTACCAAAATGCCCCCAACATCAATATTTACCAAATTACCATCGGAACCATAATTTATCAAATTATCCGCGAAATTCTAAATCATCAATTTGTCCTCTGTCCGAATCACAAAATTAATCACAAGTTTTGAATTTACGAAATTACTCTCGAAGTGCGAAATTACCGAAATGTCCTTAGTAATTCAAATTACCGAATTACCCTCATAATGTCAAATTCCCTCACTACCCTAATAAAAAATTACCAAATTATCTATAATTTTTTAGAAATTATAAATTTACCCCCAAGCATGTGAAATTACCGAATTGCCCTTCACCGGTCAATGGTGACTGGACTTCAGTCAACAGCGACGGGAAGCTCAGGTCTGCAAGTTTTATCCACGCTGAATCCAATGGTGCTGGCAGTGGCCTCCCACGTGTGGCGACAACGACGTCGGATCGAGCTTCCAAAATCCGTGAGTTTTCCGGCGATCGTTCACGGCAAATCCGGCTCCCCCGGTGGTCGTGGTTGGTCGTAAAAGATTGCTGGGAAGCTGAGGAACAAAATCCAGGGGGTGGCATCACCCAAAACCGGCAGAATCAACGGCGGTGAAAAATGAGTCTTGGCCGTGACATTCGGTCTCAATTCACCGTCGTTCTGGTCGGTTTCCGGAGGTGAGGATGGCAGGAATACGACCAGTGTCTCAAGAGGTTCAGATTGGTACCAAGCTTGCTCGGAACGGTGGCTGGAATCGCGAGATCTGACCAGGTCAAACTCGCGGGTCGGGTCGAGTCAACGGGTCAACCTGGTTTCTCTCTTTTTCTCCCTCTCTCTCTTTCTCTCTCTCTCTCTCCCCCATCTGAATATATAGAAAACGGAAACCTTTTTTTTTCCTCTTTTTTTTTTACAAAATACAAATTAAATGAATATCAGACCCGTGATGGAAATAAAATCCGGTTACCCGAGCTTTTAATCGCGCTCGATCTGGCGCGATTCAACATCGTGATAATTTCTAAATTAATTCGAGCAACAAAAGAATTAATAATCGTGAAAATTCTATCCGCAACAAATTGTAATATTACCAGCAACTGTAAAATTCATACCGAAATAAAATTAAGATAATGCACTTAATTTAGAAAAAATAAAGTGCATATGTTACAATGTTAATGTAGTTTTTCACTTGTATCATGGAAAATCTTTTATATCTTTAATAATTTTATCAAAATTATTATTTAAATTTTATATTTACCACATATTATTAACTTTTGTTTCATAATTACAGCTTTTTTTCCACAGCAACCGTAGCTTAAAAGCTACAATACCTCAATCTCAAACATACCCTAACTTTAGCATGTTGGTTCCAAGTTAAATTTATAAGATAATATCTTTTGCATTAATTTAAATTTATAAAAGAATAATCCTACTTAGACAGAAAAGTTAAACAAAAGGAAAGCAAAGTTATTAATCTTTACACCATACGGATAAAGGAGAAAAAGATAAAAGTAGTTAATTAACATAATAACACCATATGGTGTTATAGTTCTTCGTGTCTTCCTTGTGTATCTTTAACAATTTTTCTTTGTAAGATAATTCGTTCTTTATGTTCTCAATTCTCATGTATTTTTTCTATCCTTCCCAGAATTTATTCCTTCTTTATTTTAGTGCTTTGCTTATACATGTTGAAGGGTAAAGTTCATTACTTCTTTCCTAACTAGGTGTATGTTTTATTTTTTTTAATTAATAAACTCCTCTCATACCGTCGAGGGTCGTCAAAAAAAAAAATTATAAGATAACATGCTATGGAAAATTCTATGTTGTTTTACATAGGCACTACTTAGTGACAAATATTTCTGGAAATATATTCAACTGGCTAGGCTTCGAATCTCAGAAGGATGATTAAGAAATCATAAGCTGCAGAAATACAGGCAGATCCAAAGGCATTGATTTACGTGTAGGCTGTGGCATTGAATAAAAATATTTTTCTCCGTCAAGTTTTAGTCTAGCTTAATTAATCTCTATCAAAACTGAGGAAAAGGGGAATAGTCCACAATGTTATTAGAACGAGTACGACAGTGATATATTCGGAAATTTTTGTTCTAAATTTATTTAATTTTGAAAATAAGAAGAACTCATCTGGATACACACCATGATCGATCAATCAATGAAGATTGCACATCCACTTTCTTGTCAAGCCTTATAAGAAGGATTGAGCAAGAAATTAATTTACCACGTCTTATAACTTTAACCTGGATCAAACCAATAATTAAGTTTAGATAATATATGTCTATTTACTTTTTATAAATTGTTGTTAATATTCATAGACTTTATAGTAAATGATGATCATTTTCAATTTGGAGTACAACTTCGATTAGTAATAAAGCTTATTTAAGTAAAGCATTTATGAGTGGAGCTTTCGATGGAAAGAAATTTAGTTGATTGGTTGGTTTTCGATGAGAGCTTTTATCAAAAATTGTAAAGTTACTTTAATAAACAAGTATTCTAAAGTTATGTTATGAAATAAATAAAATAAGATAGTGAAATAATTTAAAAGCATTTTACATAATTTAAATTTAAAAAGAAAACTCTACAATCTCTACTCTCAAAAGTATAAAATTTGACTTTTCATCAATTAAGACAAAATAACTTATTTAATCACCAAAAGTTCTACTGAAAAACACAGCCAAACAATGTAAAAAATTTTAAAATAAGAATAAAATAAATATTTTTAATCATTAAATAAGTCATACCAAACAAAAAGTAAGACACGTCTTAGGTTGGGATTGCTTTTTGCTCTTGACATTCATGGCGTTCTAGTCAATGATTTTTTTTTTTTTCCAATGTAGAACACTTATTCCTATTATTTATGGACTTTTTACTCTCTTCTTTGGAATATCCATGTAAAACAATTCAATATACGGTATAGCTACATAATTATCAAACTATTAGGGGACTTGTAATTGGAAATCCCTTTGGGGGACCAGAGTTGTTCAGAGTTTTTTTTTTTTTTTTTTTCCCCTCATTAGAGGAAATAAATGTTTGATTGAGCAAGGAAACTCCGAACGGAAATTAATTGTAGGTCGAAATCCAAGTTCTCAGAAATGGGCCAAAAGAATTGGAATAAAAATTAAAGTTGAATGAGAATCAAACACCAGGTCGTTGTTCTAATTAAAACAATGTATATTTGTGTGTTATTGGAAAATAAATAATATTTATAATCTTATTTGTCCCAAGTGCAGTGATGCATCTTATTTATGTATTTATTTTTTTAAAAATTATGATTACTAATTATTGAATAAAAATATATTGATAATTAAATTTTAACCGTGTATTGAGAGCCTGTATTTTTGCATAACCTTAAACAAACACCTACTGCTAATCATAGTAATTTATTTTAATTAACTTTTTCTCCTAAGAGAGTCTTTAACGTAGCTGGCTTCTAATTTCTATAGCTTCCACGAGCCACCAAATCAACAATAAAAATTAACTAGTAGTTGCCTTTGATGTGATGTTGAGAACAAAAAAATCATAAATGTGAAACGCAGCGTTTTAGGGTTGATTTTGATTGCTTGATAGGGATGGCAATGGTATCCGCAAAGCCGTCCAAATCTGTCCACCAAAACTCATTCACTGTGGATAATTTTGTGGGTTGTGGGCGGGTTTGGTATTACAAATTAAAATCTGCAGTAAGTTAACCAAATATCTGGTGTAGCTTTTTCAAAAATATTTTTAATTTAATTTTAATTCAAAAATATTTAAATCTAAAAATATATTGAAGTAAATAATGTGAAGTGCAAATGTGTGCGCAAGTTGCAACGTGCCTAAGTCCTAATAGACTTTAACTTAATACATATTATAATTTTGTATGGACTATTATTCTTCAATCCTTTTTCTATTTTTTTTAAGTCATGCGGGCTGGCAAAGCCTAAATACTTTTTTATTTTTCTCTCTCACTCCCCCAATGATCGAACTTGGGTGGTCAGTGGCTACAAGATTCTTGCTGTTACCAACCCGACCACGCCCTTGAGGGCTTCTTCAACTTAATGTATGGATTATTTCATTACTATAATTTTTTTCTTCGGATTAGTATTTAAAAATTATTATTCTTTAGAAAATATTAATCTTAATTATTATTGTATGAATTGTGTTGGATGAGTGCTAATGGTGGTGACTGAAATGAAGATTTTCTATTGGAGCTTGTGTTGATAACAGTTATTTTTAGATACTAGTTTGTGGTTTTTTTTTTATAGATTCATGTATTTTATACTTAAAATTAAGAATTTATGTTGCATTGATGTTGACATTTTTATTTTCTATTTACATCGGTTAAATTTAGAATTAAATATGTTATGTGGAATTTTAGGTTATTATTATAAACTTACATATTAAACATTTGTGATTTTAAATATGAAAACCCATAAAAAAATCTATTGGGTAGCATTGTAAGTTTGGTAATTGTTAAAACCTGCAATTGGCGAGTTTTCTTAGAAACTAAAACCCGCAGTGGGTTGCCGATGGTTTTGGTAAATTAAATTTTATGTGGGTTTGAATTTAGTAATGAGAAACCCACTGAGAGCGGTGTCCGTTGTCATCCCTATACTTGAAAGTCAAAGGAATGACATCATTATGCTAGAGGGACCTTAAGTTAGCTCTTTGATGTCATCTTGGAATGTGAGGATTAAATGTGATTTAAAACACAAGAATGGTATCATATTGCATAGGGATGGCAAAATACGGATTCAAATTTGGGTTTGCAATGCCAGAAATGGTCCAGATATATTTTTTAGATACCTAGACCGAGCTTAAAAAGGCCAACATTGGGTTGGGCTTTTTAATCACCATTTTTATGTCAGGATTTTATATTTTGTAATATTATACATGTATATTTTTTAATTTTTTAAATTTCATAATTTTTAAATTTATTTTAATAAAATTAGACATAAAATATGAACTTTAAATGTTTAAAATTTTACATATGTAATAGATGGATCCAATAAATATAATTATTTAAAAATAACATATATTTTATAAATTTTTTAATAAAATTTGGGTTTTAGGTCGGACCTCAAGCTTATTAAGAGACACTTGGGTTGGGTCAGATGATACCCGGGCATCATCACTTGGATCCAAACTGGGCAAGTACTTTTTACACCCCTGATATTGCACCTCAAAGCTCTTTGGTTTGCTTTACCATTTTCAGATTTCATTTTATAATATAGAAGAATGAGTAAAATCTAAATTGATTTTTAGTCTTTATCTCTCTTAAAATTTGACCTCAAACAGTCGTCTAAAATAAAATTACTTGAAACATTAGATCGAGCCTTGAGAACTCATTCTCTTAAACTAATTAAAATGATTACCATAAACTATTAAAGATATGAGTAATGGTACAGCTATAAATTCTTGTACAAACTGATGTGGTATTAATTTATTAGTTGAATGAAAATACAAAATAATAAAAATAAATCATGTGGGCTAAGAGATATTTAGTTCAACCAATTTTATCATGTGAGATCAGTTTGTACAAGAATTTATGACTTTATCATTACTCTAAAGATATAATTGAAAATGCTTTTAATATGTTAAATTGCTTGTGTTAGTTAACAGTGATTAATTGCAAATGGACTGGATGAAAATCACTTGACGATGAGACGAAAAACAACATGCATTTTGAGTAAAATTTTTTCAGTTTTCAGATTAAAAAGAGCGCTTTAAATACTTCAGAAAGCACTTCACGAGATCTATTTTCCATTTTTTCTTCAGATTGAAAAATGCACTTTACGTGCGAGCGTATGTTGTAAGTATGAGCAATTTAAGAGATCTAAATGTCGTTCTCTCTTCAGCGTGTGTTTTTTTATTTTTTATTTTTTATTTTTGAGAAGATTCTCTCCTCAGTTAAATCAAGTAATGAAATGTCAAATAGCCTTACCCAAAAAAAAAAAAAAATGTAATGATGGATCATTTTGTAGAAATAGGCTTATGGGCCCTATTACGTATCAGCCCAAAGTCTAATTCAGAAACCAAATTAGAGAGGCCCAATATTGTGCCATTACCCACTCTTATTGAAGAAACTTTTCAGATAAGCTGTGTCTATAACTGCCTTGTTGATGAAGAAAACGTGAACAATTGGATTTTTGAGGACAAACTCTCGATCATTAGTTGCAGGGCGGCATAATTTTTAAAAAGAACCTAAGTGTGATTTTCCTTTAAAATTAATTACACAAGTAATTATCTGAAGAACAAAGGGCCGTCCTCAGCCACTATTACAACACTAGCTGTAAATTTTAATATTAGGCCAGTTACATATAGCCACGTGTCGCTCTCAGATCAAACAAATCATGCTCCGTACGAGGATGTCTGTCCAGTCCTGAAAACATACCAAAACAAACGTCGATTCTTCATATACCCTCATTCGCTTTACCAAGAGACAACTTTACCCTCTCCACAATTTTGGCTTTCATGCGGTAGCAAATTAGTAATTTTACAATTCCTCTGAGGCTAACGACGTAATTAAGGTGTTCTTCTGCTGCTACAAAGTGAGTGGTTTCATGTTAACATTTTGGTGAGACCTCTCTTTTGTGAATGTTCACAAAACAAAAACGACTACTTTGAAGTCGGCTTTGATAGCCAGAAAAATGGAAGCTTTTGTGCTCAATTTGATGATTGTTTTGTTGCCATTAGTCCACTCCTCTAGTAGGCACGAAAATGTAAACATTTTGCAGCAGTCGCTGCATTAGCATACCCCTTTAATCCCTTGCAAATTCTTTCCAATTATGGTATTGGTATTAAGCTAATGTGAACAGTATTTTAACACCCTATAATCTCATGTTCCAAACACACCCTAGGGGAATACTATGTGTAACGAGTGCAAGGCACTTGATAGCCACAAGAAATTTAAAAATGTATTAAAAGTATCAAACATTATTATGAGTGTGGCCGATCGACGTATGTGTTAACCGGTAGGGACCTCCAAGTAATTTGGTATCCTCCAGAACCCCCTAGTATAAGTTTAATACTACACAACTGTAAAAAAAGAAGACGGTAACGATGGGTTGGGGTGAATCATCAGAAATTATGAAGGTGATGTCATGGCAGCTGCAGCATCAAAGAAGCCTTGTCTAGGAGATGTGGAAATTGCTGAGACTTTAACTATTTTAGAAGGTATGAAGATGGCTGCAGGAGCTGGTCTTTCTCCTTTGATTATGAAGTCAGATTCATCGAGCGTTGTGCACTCTATTCTGATAGTATCTCTAGTAGAGGAGAGGTGACTTGGATTATTAGTGAAATTAGCACTTCAATGGATAAAGATAATTAATAAAGGCTAGTCTATAGTGAAATTAGTTTTTTTTTCCTAATTGGAAAATGATTTCATCGAAAAGAACAAATCAATTGCAATAAAATTTCAATCTCTCTTCTAATCATATAAAACAAAACAAAACAAGAAGTAGGGAACAAAAATTATTGCTGCATTGCTTTTTGACACATGTATACGGGTCCAGCTACCATGCACCTACTACATGGTACCCTGCATTTTGTCCATATATGAGTTGCTTATTGTATTTAACGAGAACTTGTTTCAATGGCATTGATGCATTCTCTTTGGTTTTTAACAATGACATCCCTATTGTTTTTTTAAAAAATAAAATAATCAAAGATTTGACACATAATTTTGGATTATTTTTAAATTTTAAATTTTGATCATTTGATTTAATTTATTATTAAAATTAATGATAGTATTAAGGGCAATAACTTGAAAAAAAATTTTAATATATAAAATATTTTTTATTTTTGAAAATAATATAATATCAATTTAATCTATAATAAATAATTTAAATATATAATAAATTTATCAATAATATTTATGAATATAATAGATTTTATATTGTTTCTAAATATATATTAATTTTTCAATAATATTAAACAATTTTTAGGAATAGTATAAAATCTATTTAATCAATAATAAATAATTTAAGTATGTAATTAAGTTTTAATTTATTAATAATAATCAACTATCAAACATAAATATTTTAAATATAATTAAAATTTAAATATCATAATAATCAACTATCAAATATAAATAATAGAAATATACTTTAAGTGTAAATAGTAGAAATATATTGGACTTTTATGTTACAATTTCAAAGCTTCTAATTTTTTCACTTTTCAACAAACAAGAGGGACTGCAAAGTAATTTACAAAAAAAAAGGGGTACCGTGCACTTGGGTAGGGGTGGGCATTTGGTTCAGTTCGAACAAACCGAACAGTATTATGGCAATTTAGTTCGGTTTGGTTCGGAGTAAAACATCAAATGGTTCAAAAATTCTGAACCATTTGGTTTTTTATTTGGTTCGGTTCAAAACCAAACAAAATTACTGAACCAAATGGTTCAAAAAAAATTAAAATTAAAATTAAAAAATAGTTCAGAATTTATCTTTTTTTATTTTTGTTTGTTAATTTATATATATTATAGCGTACACTTTATTTTATTGTTGAACTTTATTATTTTAATTTATTAAATTGGTTATTATTTATGAATTTCTATTTAAAATAAGTGTTCGTTGGCTATGGAACTGTGAAAGTTTGAAGTTAATTTTGTAATATGTAGTAGATTTTTTAATTATTGTTAGATTTTATTTTATGATGCTTATTATTTGTGGATTGAAGTTTATTTTGTAATATGTAGTAGATTTTTTAATTATTGTTGGATTTTATTTTATGATGTTTATTATTTACGGATTTATAGACTAAGGATTATTGATTTATTGTTGTAGTAATAGTGTATTAATGTTATATTATTTTTATTAAATAATAAAGATATAGGTTGGCGAGCAAAATCGAGCCGTGACCGTGAGGCTGAATTAATTTGATTGGTTTGGTTTGGTTCTATAGTTAGTTAATATTTGGTTCGTATTTTAAATGACAATTTGGTTTCAAGTTTGGTTCGGTTCGAGATCTGAAGCTGCCGGCCGAATCTCCATCGCCACCCCTCACCACCACGCTGTGTCCCACGCATCATATTTGCTGATGAGTCCCTAATGAATGCTAATGATACAATGAATGCATGCATATGACATCCACATAAAAATAAATGGGACGTCAGATGATGGAATTATTTATATGGTAATCTTGTTGCTTTTTTGTTGCAGGATGAGAATCAAGATGGTAAGGATGGATCTTAATTCTTACATCCATTGCTACATGAAGGAGGTTTTTGCAATAGATGTGATATGAATATGTTAAAATATTTAAAATACCTCTGTAGCTTTGACAGAAGTTAATGTCTGCTAATAAACTTATGAAAAATTGATGCACTCTCCAAATAATAAGTTAACCACTAAATAAATTAAAAGTTTAGAGTTTTTTGTAATCTAAGGACACAGTGGGGGATGATGGTAATTTCTCAATTACAAAATATATTAACAAAAAAGAGTGTGGTCATTTGAACCCACAAAATAATTTGTGTCTTTATTATTAATTTTTTTCATTTTTTGTTTTTCCTAATTCATTTGTTCAGTCCTATTTATTGGATGGAACAATCGAATTCCCTTTTGTCGACTCGAGTAGAGAGTTTTGAGTTGTGACAAATGGAAAATTACTACAAACATCCCTTGTAAGTTGTAATTGAAATGCTGTAGAAAAGATTAATTTCTTCTTAAAGATGTTGAACATACAAGAAACTTCCATTGTAGGTAATTAAGGAGCATTATTACTAACTAGTACACTCCTTGAGTAGGCAAATTATCGAAGAGGAAGGACTTAATATATCCTTGAGGCTCGGAAGCCGTTGATTGTCATCATAGGTGTACATCAAAGGAATCATTCTGGCAGTGTTAAGAGAAGCCGTTGTGAAAGATGCTGAAAATGATGGATTTGGGGAGAGGCATTCCTGGTTTAGGCGCTTCCATGCATCTGAAATCTTATCTATGGCATGCCCGTGTGCATCTTCAGCCGTTAATTCTCGGTGCTCCATCATGTAGTAATAATTTAGGGGTGGTAAAAAAACTTGCCTGGTCCAGATCCGGATTGGGTACCGGATTACGGTCTTGGGCTCACTTGATAAATCCAAAATCCAGATTTCATTAAAAAATATTATAAAGCATATATTATTTTAAATATTTATATTTATTTGACTTATCTATTTCATATTTGTAAAGTTTTATATATTTAAAGTTCGTATTTTCATGTCTAATTTTATTGAAATAAATTAAAGTTTGTATTTTATGTGTTTTCCCAGACTTTCCTGCATATATATATATAGAGTAATTTTTTAGTTTAGGATCATAAAGTGTGGGAAACGTCTGAGAAAATTTTAAAACCGCGGGGTTTTAAAGGCTTAAAACTTTAAGTGATTAAACAGCACAGTTTATGTATTTTCCCAGACGTTCCTGCACTTTAAAATTCTGGATTAGAACATTTCTAATATACTAGTAGTTTTCTGGTCCGGGATCATAAAGCGCGAGAAATATCCGGAAAAATATTAAAACCACGGGGTTTTAAAGACTTAAAACTTAAAGCGCTTAAACCGTATAGTTTATGCATTTTCCCGGACGTTCTTGCACTTTAAAATTCTGGATTGAAATATTTCTAATATATATATTTATAAGCCCCCAAGGGCATGGTCGGGATGGTTGCCGTGCAGCGGTAGTCCTGCTTCGGATCCCAGGTTCGATCCTTGGGGGTGGGAAGTGGGTTAAAAATAGATTTGGGCTTGCCCACCCCCCCTCCCCTTCAAAAAAAAGAAAAAAAAAAATATATATATATATATTATAAAATTCAGAATTTTAAAATGTGAGAAAGTCTGAAAAAATACATAAACGGTGATTTTAAACACTTTAAATTTTAAGCCTTTAAAATTTTACGATTTTAAAATTTTTCCAAATTTTTTCCATACTTTAAAATCTCAAATTAAAAAATTATTATAATCCATCTTTGCCGCCTTGATTTTCATCCTGCAATAGTATAGTAATTTATAATTAATTCCATCATAAACTGTACAAGTTCACGAGCATTGATAAGAAAAAACATCATTTTTTGGATCATCTAATGGACACATGATCACAGAAACGACATATGATCACGTGTCCTGCCCCACAAGCATGACCATACAATTTGTACGCGTTACCCACATACCTTAGCACCTCCCAAGTCATCCCAAAGTCGAAGAATTGTTGCGATGGATGATGATACAATGGGTGGGTTGCTGTCAATGAGTTGAACAGTTTCATTGGTGATGCCATGACCTTGGAGAAAGAAAATGTGCACAAGTACCAAGCGTGCCCCTATATTAGGAATAGCAAAATCTTCTATAAGTTTGAGGTTTTATGGAGTCTTACCGTAAATGAAGTGAATTTTGAATAATTAAAAGAATGAGGTGGGAAATCGAAGAAAAATAATTTTAAAATTCTTAATGGATGGCGTTTGGTTTGGTACTCCCCTCTCCACCCCAATCCCCATTAAATGTAAATAATTTTTTAATTTTTATTTAATAATTTTTATTTTATCAATTACAATGTTGTTAATAATTTTTCTTTTTATTTTTACCTAATATAAATGGGCTATAATCCAAAGAAAATCCTACAATATAATTCTTATTCAACCTTAAAATATTGTTATATTTTTTTTTTCTTAAGGTGCTGCTCTCTTTAAATATTTTTCAATTTTGATATCATTTCAAGATATTGTTTCAGACTGTTGGAGACTTTTTTTAAATAATTTAAATACCTTATAATATGGTAATAATTTTACTTTAGTCTTCAATTTTTAATTTACTAAAATCATGTATTCATATCTATTATAAAATAAATAATTGGGGAATTGAGACAAAATTTTTAATGGGGTAGGAAATAGGATAGGCCTCCCCGCCCTTACCCCACCCCATTGCCACCACTACCCTAAACTAACAATCCCATTGTCCAAGTACTCTTCAACATTAGACAATTGCCTGAAAGCAAACCACTTTGCCCCTAGTAGAAACACATTGCACAAGCTTCCTAACTGATGGTACACTCGACATAATTAACATCAATAAATTAATTAGATTGGAAATCTTGTTAATTATATATATGTTGCGTCGTCTTTTTTTTTTCATGCGAACATGCTGTTAAGAGTCTTAAAATATATCTTCATGTACTCTTGTAGTTGATCAATGCCCTCAGGATCCCATCGGCAATATTAATAAGGGGAGAAATTCTAGAATATATTGTTAAAAAGTAAGTGGTGGGCATTATTAATGCCCTACCGCAAAGGAAAAAGAAAAAAACAAGAAGAAGAAGAAAGAAAGAAAGAAGGTGGCGGGCTGCTCAGGCAAGAAAAAAATAAGAAAATAATAAAAATAATATATACTTGATACTCAAATTTTATTTATAAATAGAAACGAGGAGAAAGGCCAAAAGCATTCCATTGTGAGAAGCAATTCTTGCATTTAGGAGAGCAGAGAGTTTTGAAGAGCTCAAATAATAAAGCTCTTGTTTTAGTATTATGAGAATTTGGATGTATTGTGGTTTTGGGTGGTGAAACAAAATACTACAATATTTGTAACTCTTTTTCACTAGTAAAATATTTTCCTTCTGTCTTCGATCGCCGACGTAAGCTAAAAGCCGAACTATGTAATTTCTGGTGTCTCTGTGTAATTATGTTGTTTCATTATTTCTCAATTTCACTTTAGTTGCGTGTCTGTTTCACCAGTCAATTTTTCAACAGTAGTATCAGAGCTATTGGTTGTATTTTTTAAAGTTAGGTACTATTCACGTAAACAGTACTTTTTACGTAAATGTTACTGTTCGCGTATACGGTACTACTTGCATATATTATACTGTTCACGAGAAACAGTAGGAGCAATCTAAGAATTTTGGTGATGCAAAGCAGGAATAATGGTGTGAATAGAGTAATCATGTGGTTTTGTACATATGTAGAAACGTTCTGTCACAAAAGCGATAAGAGTCTAAAGAGTCTAAGTTTAAATGTGACCATTGTGACTCTTTCAGTCTTTCTTGAAAACTTTCTTAGTATGCATTTTCACACATACTCATAACTATTCAAGGTAGTACACTAGCTTATGTGCAGTATTTATCAATAAAATGGCAGCAAAGTAAGAAATTGAGAAGTTCAACAGGAACAATTTCTCGTTGTAAAAAATGAAGATGAAGGCTATATTGAGAAAAGATAATTGTTTGGCAACAATTGGAGAAATGCCCACTGATGTGTAGATTTTAAGGCTATGGGTGTCAATGTGCAAGTATACACAACAAGTAATATAATGATGAGTATTCAAGATCGTTTCCACAAGGATTGATGTTATCAGATTTGCTACAGCAACCTAAATAGTGCAGTTTTGTTCTAAATTAAAATAAGACAATTTATGAAACTAATAAACTAATTAAAATAAAATTGCAATAAATAAAATGCAATAAAATAAATTCTAATGTCAAACACAAGGATGAAATCAATAAGAATGGAGTAGTTGAGTGATTAAATTCACTTAATAGTTTTGACTATTTTTCTAATTAAGAATATGTTGCTCTAGTATTTACTACAACATTGGGCATAATCCCTCATACATCCTCAGCTGTCACCTTTTGGATATCTTATATCTAGATGTAACCTAACAGTGATTAGTTGTTATGTTAACATTAGATATAACATTATGCGTTCTAGGTTCCAATTACCTTGCAAGGTAAATCCTTATGTCTAATTCTTCACCAATCTTAGATCATGCATAACCTTATTCAAATCGAAATTAAGCATGACCCTATTAAAATGAAATTAACTCAACTTGGAAAACCTAATCTAAAACCAAGTATTGTCTTAATGAGATCCATTAAGTCAGACCTTTTTTAGGCTCTTTCTTAGCTAGTATCCCTAAATGGGTGATCAGCCGAAATTGAGAATAAAAATAAATACAATTAAGACAAACAAAGACAAAGTAATATACATATATCAGTCAAACATCCATTAAGATCGTTTATTACTCAACCACAATCAAATTCAGTTCATGATTTGCAAAAAAAAAAAAAAAGTTTTAGCTATCAAATACATCCTCATGAATAAATAGAAAATAAGAAAAGAACAAGAAAGATTGATTTTTAATTGATCTTTGTGTTTTTTTCCTCTAGTACAGCCCTCAATCTCTCTCTTGAATTCTGTTTTTCTTTTGTTTCTTTGTAGTTTTTCTCCTTTGGTGATAGCTTCCAAATTTGGAAACTCCAAATTGCAATCTTCGAAGTATCTTGTGCGAAATCTTCTCTGTTAATGCTTCAAGATTGCTACAGATGCTATAACAACGGCTACAATATTTGCACTATTTTAGATTTGTTTCAATTTTTTTGTAGCCAATTTCTTTTGTTATTTTTGTAAGTCTATTGCATCAGCATTTCTTCCTTGAAATTTGAGTTTTCGATCACCTACAATTATGTATATGATCTAAGCACATAAATTATTTTAAATCAAACAAAATTTATTAAAGATAAACTAAAATGAATATTCATGCAAAATATAACTAAAATGTAATAAAAGCATGTCATTTATTCTCTAAGGAATCTTGATTTAAGTTTAAAAGTGCCATGATAACTCTCATTTCATAAAGTTATCTCCCACGGAGATAACTTATGATGATAAGTGAAATGAAATGGATGGCAATGCTATTGCTGATATACATTTGGTACTTGCAGATGAGGTATTATCTAGTACGGCAGAGATAAAGACAGTAAAGGAAATATATGATACTCTCACAATGCTATACGAGGCCAAATCACTACATAATAAGATCTTCTTGAAGAGAAGAGTTTACATTTTTCGAATGATAAAACATCGGTGACCGACTATATCAATACCTTGAAGACTCTATTTTTACAACTCACAACGTTGGGTTATAAAATAGAGGAAAATCAATATGCAGAGCTTCTACTTCTAAGTCTATCAGATTCATTTGATCAACTCATCATCAATCTGATAAACAACAACCAAGCGGACAGTCTAGTCTTCGATGATGTTGCAGCCTCCATATTAAACGAGGAGAGTATGCGAAACAACTAGGAAGACAGATAAGTAAGTTCACAGTAAGCAGAAACACTATCAGTGACGAAAAGGCAATCAACGAAACGTGAGCCCAATGGGAGTCACAATGATAATAGATCAAAATCCAAAGGTGAGAAGAACGTCAAATGCTACAATTATGGCAAGAAATGGCACGTCAAGAAAGAATGTTAAAATTACCAGAAGAGAAGAGAGAATAAAGATCATGAGTCATCAAATGCTCAGGGTGTGTAGCTAATATCTCGGATGATGGCAAAATTCTACTGATGAGGAACAAGCTGTTTGAGGCGAAAATGACTACACGATGTTTGACTATGCACCGCACATGACCTATCAGAGAGAATGGTTCCATACATATGAATCTATCTCAGGAAGAATTGTATACATGGGTGATGATCATGCCTTAGAGATTACTGGTATTGGTACTATCAAAATAAAAAGATTTGATGGTACAATTCGCACAATTGGGGAAGTACGACATGTCAAAGGCCTGAAGAAAAATCTATTGTCATTGGAACAAATAGATAGTCATGGGTGAAAAACTCATATGAAAAACGGGATCATGAAGATTGCGAAAGGCGCACTTGTATTGATGAAGGCAGAAAAGATTGGTGTTAATTTATTCATGCTTAAAGGGAAAACACTACAGGAAGCTAATGCATGTGTCGCGTCAAATGGAGAAGGGTTATCAATGATGTGGCACCTCAAACTCGGCTACATGTTAAAATAAGATTTGAAGATTTTCTCTGAGCAAAAATTACTTCATGGGCTCAAATCGATGAACTTACCATTTTGCGAGTATTGTATTACAAGTAAGCAACATAGATTGAAATTCAGCAGATCTAATACCAGAAATAAATGTATTCTAGACTTGGTTCATTCTTATGCTTGAGAATCGCCGGATATGTCTATGGGAGGTGCAAAGTACTTATGGTGCGTTTACTCCATGAGAATGGGTTGAAATGGGAATGAGCTAGGAATGAGAATGAGCTGGAATGGGAATGAGAATATACTGGAATGCCATTGATACATTTACTTGGCAAAATATATTGGAACGAGAAATGGGTATGAGAATTAATTTACCAAAATACTCATAGTATTAAATAATATAATTTTCATTAACTATATACATGCATAAATATTATTATAAAAATGATATTAATTAAAAAAATAAAATTTTATTAAATTTTATTAACTTTTTATTTTAGTTATTATTAATTATTGTTAATATTATTTTTAATAATAATAATAATAATAACAACAACAACAAGGATAATATTGTTAATAATTATAAATTAATTATTTTTATAAATTATTATTTTTATTGTTAATAGTGATAATATTAATAAAATAATAATTAGAAGGGTACAAAAATAAATATATCTTTCATTCTCATTCCCTCATTTTTCATTCCCTAACGCCCCCATGGGAATGAGATTCCCATTTTTTATTCCCAAATTATGTGGGACTCACGCATTTTATTCCCATTCCCAAATTATATTTTGCCAAGTAAATATAGATTTCATTCTCACTCGTTCATTCCCATTCCTCAAACCCATAAGTAATCACACCATTAGTGACTTTTATTGATGATTATTCCAGGAGACATTAAGGGTATCCAATCAAGAAAAGTCAATTGTGTTCTCGATGTTCAAACAGTACAAAGCACTTATAGAACTTGAATCCAGAAAGATGATAAAGTGTTTGAATCCAAAAATAGATCTTCTTTGTGGATTAAACAATTCTCCGTTAGAGAACAAAATCTTACCTTGAAAACTTCTTTACAATTTGGAAGTAAATTCCAACCTATGCACATAAATTAATGTTATAACATCAACAATAAATTATGACAATCAGTAAGTATTTAAAAAAGATATTACCATCGTTAAACATTGTTGATTTAGAATAAAAATATGATAATAACAAGAAAAATTCTTCAAAGATTTATAATCTTCTTATTGGACATTTAAGATTTATTCAGTATAAGTTCCAATAAGTACAAAAAATTAATATATAATAAATTACAGTATAATAAATGTAAAAAGTAAAATAAGATACTTAACATACCATTTCTTGCAAGCAATCTCGTGTATCACAAAGATCATTAGCATTTTCATTCCTTAAAGTTCAATGTTCTTGGGACTAAAAAAAAAAATTTGAAGATGTTAAATACAAATAAATTTCTAATAGCTACAAAAAGAAATACAACATAAAATATTTTATATAACAAACCAGTATTTGAGAGGAATTTTTGGTCCCACCGTTCTTTAGAACCTTTAAAAAAAAGATGTTATCATTAATAAATAAATATATAAAAATTTAAATGCATCATTAACAATGTGTGTGTGTGTGTGTGTGTGTGCATGTATTTGTATGTGTATATATATATATATATATATAAACATGTTAACTAACCTTTCTGGATTTGGTGTTGAGTATTCTTTTCTTACATTTCTCAATTCCTTTCTTCATTCTTTTAAAAGCTCCTTCCGTACTTGATACTTGTGGATCAAGTAATGAGACATCATGTGATAACTCTATGAAATAAGATCAAGATTACTTAAAGAGTAAATGATGTGTTTTTATTGCATTTTAAGGATATTTTGTATGAACATCCATTTTAGTTTATTATTAGTGAATTTTGTTTGTTTTAGAATAATTTTATATCCTTAGATTGTGTGCTTAATTGTAGGTGATTGGAAGCTTAAATTTTAAGGAAGAAATGCTGTTACAATAGGCTTGCAAAAGATAGAAAAGAACTTGACTATAGAAGAATTGAAATAAATCTGGAACAATGCAGTTGTTGTAGCCATTGCTGTAGCAATCTTAGAACAACGATAGAGAAAATTCCATGTGAGATACCCAGAATATTGCGATCTACAGTTTCCTAATCTGGATGATGCGTACCTTAGACTTCGGTTTACCCTAATTTTTAACTATAAAAGAAGTACATACGCAAAGGAAAAATGAGAGCTGTCACCCAAAGAGAAAAACTACGAAGAATCAAAAGAAAAAAAAGAATTTAAGAAAGAGATTAAAGGCTGCACAAGAGGAGAATTTTCAGAAATCAATTGGCAACTCAGTCCTTTTTATTCTTCTCTTGTTTTCTTATTTACTTCTTAGTCATAAGGATGTGTTTGATGGCTGAAACTTTGTTCTTTATTTTTTTTTTCCAAACTATAAACTAAATTTATTTGTGGTCGAGTGATAAACAATCTTGATGGTTTATTGACTGAATATATGTATTGTTGCATGTTTGCTGTAGCTTTTGGTTTTGATAGTATTTGTTTTTATTCATTATTTCGGCTGATGACCCATTTAATGATACTAGCTAAGAAAAAGCCACAAAATGATTTATTTTAGTAGAACATATTAGAGTAATACTTAGTTTTAGATTGGATTTCCTGATTTGAGTTTTAGATTGGATTTCCTGATTTGAGTTTAACTTGATCCCAAAAGTGCCATGCTTAATCTAAAATTAGTGATGAACTAGACATAGGGATTTACCTTGCAGGGTTAATAGAACCTAAGCGTGTAATGTTATATCTTATGTTGGCATAACAACTAATCAATGTTAGGTTGCATATAGATGGGCTGATATCCAACATGCAATAGCTCATGATACATAAGGATTCTGCTTAGTGCTATAACAGATGCTGCAGCAACTGAGCCACTCATTCCCTTTAAGCTCAACTCTCCAATCATATTCTACTATTTTTTCTCAAATTCCTCCTCCAACTATGAGTTGTAAACATAGTCATTGAATATTCTCATAAAAGATCCATCTTTCTTTATCATATGGCTAAGCTTTTTGGGAATATTCTTTAATATATGCCACATACAAATTGGTATTTTGTATTCAGAAAGAGAGTAGAAATGGCTGATTTCATAACTTTGTCTTGATCAGTTAATATAGGAATTAGATGCTTTGTACCCATAGCCCTCAGCCATGTTTGCATTAGCCAAACAAATGTCGACATAGTCTTATCCGCAAGCAATGCACATCCAAGAAATATAGATTGAAAATGGTTATTGTTGTTAAATTTAATGCAATTGTTATTGGTGTCAATGTGCAAGTGTACACAACAAGTAAGAAAGTGAGGAATATTCAAGATCGTCTCCATAGGGGTTGATGCTACTCAAGATGCTACAGCAATTTCAACAGTGCACTACTTCTTTGAACTTAACTTAAAGGAATTAATAAAATTGATTACCTAATGAAAATAAAACTCAATAAAGTAAAATGCAATGATGAATTAAATAACATGTAAAGCACAAAAATGAATCAATAAGAATTGAGTAGTTTTGTGATGGGCTGACTATTTTGAGCATGTTAAGACTAGTTGCTATAGCATTAGGCAAAATTACCTTGCATCCTCAGCTGTCGCGTATTGGACATCTCATATGTTATGCAACCTAACATTGACCACGTGTTATGTTGACATAAGATATGGTATTACAAACTAATACTCTCACTATCTTATAAGGTGAATCCCCATATCTAGTTCATCATTAATCTTAAGTCAAGCATGGCTCTTTAGGGACTCAAGCTTAAACTCAATTCAGGAAACTCGACTAAAGACCAAGTACTACTCTAATATGTTCCACTAAGACAAGCCTTTTTGTGGCTCTTTTTTAACTTGTATCATCAAATGGGTGGTCAACCAAAATAATGAATGAAATATACTTTTATTAAAGCAAAATGCTACAGCAAACATGCAGCAACTCATGTGTTCAGGCAAGAACCCATCTCGATTATTTGTCACTCAACTACAATTAATTTTAGTTCATAACTTGCAACTAAAAAATAAGCAACAAGAGTTTAGCCATCTAGTACATCTTTTCAACAAAAGAATAAACAATAAAAACGAGAACGAAAAGAGAAAGGTTGAATTCCAATTTCTGCTGATTTGTACTAGTGTAGACTTGTGTTCTTCTTCTCCTTAATCCTCTGTTTTCTTTGTTCTGTTCTTTGTTTTCTTTTTAATTTTGATCGACGGTCCTCTTTTCTTATGATATGTGCTCCTTTTTATAGTTAAAAATTAGGGTAAACGGAAACTTAGGGCGCTCCTAAATCATATTAGGAAACTGCAGATCGCAATTCTGCAAGTATCACGCTAGACTTTTCTTTATTGTTGTTCCAGGATTGCTACAGCAATGGCTCCAACAACTACTCTACTCCAGACTTCTGCTGCCAAGTTCTTTTTCATCTTTTGAAAGCCTATTGCAGCAGCAATTATTCCTTGAAAATTTATCTTCTGGTTACCTACAATTATGCATATGATTAAGGCACAATTTATTCTAAAACAATACAATTTATTAAAATAAACTAAAAATAGTTATTCATGCAAAATTAAACTAAAATACAATAAAAACACATCATTATTTCTTTAAGTAATCTTAATTTAAGTTTAAAAGTGTTATGATAACTTTTATTTCATAGAGTTATCACACCCCCAAGCTTAAACCATTACTTGTCTCAAGTAATGACAAAACACTAACACTGTAATCACACAATCACGCAACAAATAAGTTAGCTCTGTCATCAAAATTGCACGGATTCTTCAACCCTCAGATCATACTCTTAATCATGCAAAATTGCCATAGCAGTTCAAGTTCTAGACTTAGGGCTCATTCTGTCCAGCGTGTGTGTGTACCACTTTGATCAAATTTCGGAGGTGCTATAACATTGCACAGACATTGCATATAATTCAGAGACACACATATGTTCACATATAGGGGAGCCGAATTCACAAATAAACTCAAACTATGCTACACAAAAATTAATCCCTTCGATGTTACATTGAGCTTTTATGTGAATACCTATCACTTATAATGATGAAACCCAATTACTCAAACAATGCACAAATTAGAGTTGTTGCAGCAATGCTCATAACATAGTCTTATCTAAAGATACCCTTAACTCAAGGATGAAACATGGGGTTCATGAACAGTCCTTGCTACTCACTATCCTGGACAAAGGATCTTTTCTTTTCTCTCTTTTTTTTTAGTAGATGCTATAGCAATGCTCATAGCTCTTGTTGCCTTTGGATATCCAATATCTTTCTCTATGTACACAATATTTTCATATCCGTTATTTTTTTTTGCCATTGTAACAAATTAAAAAACTAATTTGTACCAATACAAATTGCGTGTAACATATTAATACTATGTTTATTGGAAAATGCAATACTTCTATGGCATGGAAAATAATGTTCGTGGCTAGGATAAAGCTCATGGCTATGTTCTTTTATGAAATTTTGAACATACCTCTTGCCACAAGAGTTTCTTTTGACATGCAACAAAGCCTTACAATTACTTTCAAACATGGGCATTGATTGATAAGACTAGATTCTCGTTTTATCCCACACCTTGTACATGTGAACTTCGCACCAATAAATTCTCCCGATAACTTTGGTTGATGGCTGCATTACTTTGAGATACCGAACCCTGTATCCTTAGCATACTTTAGATAGAAAAAAATATGCATCATCTTATGTATCAAACTCCAACCCAATATAAGGCTCTAAATTTTTGTCATCTTTATCATCCACCGTGTTTTCATTCTCCACGTTTCCATGAATCACATTCCCGCACTCATCATAATTTTTATTTAAATCAATTTTTAAATTCATGACTATCTAATTATTGACACAAAAAGTAAAATGTAAACAACAACATTGTATGAATAATTTAGCACTATAAATGCAAGCAATTGATTTTCATATAAACTTATTGATTATTCAAACATAATTATAAAGAATTACTTTTTAAATAAATAAATACCAATTAGCTTAATAATTTTCATAATATAGATAGAAAATAAATACACAAATTTTCTTCTATTATTGTACATTAACAATAACAAATCATCATGACACCTAATGTATATAGCAAAATGATAGTATTTTTAATTTTAAATAAATAATAAAAAATCTAATGCAATTTAGGTGATATTATAAAATGTTTTTTTATAAAGGAAAAGTTATGTTAATTTACTAGAATCAATTACGCTAAACAACTTGTTTGTGGTAGCTGAGACTATACTTTCATATTAAAACTTTCATATACAATTGCTTTGCACTCGCACGACGCTTTTGAAAGTCAGAACTGAGGAGTAGGGGAAAAGGTAGTATGACATGACTCAAAAGTGTTATTACTCCTAAGTATAAGAGCGTCTAGTTATAATATAACCTGATGAGTTTGAGGTCGAACTATAGGGAATTTAAAATCTAGTAGTCAATTTAAAACAAAGAAATTAATTGCAAAAAAAGAAATTATTTGGAATTGATTTAGAAATATGCTAAGGTTACGGGATCCACTCTTAGTATTCAAATTATAATTTTACTACTTTCTCATTTTTTATATTTTTCCTCACTTTTACTAGTTAATTATTATATCATTTAATTCTCAACTATAAATGAATAATAAATCAGAAAAGACCTAATGTCACAACATGTAAATCGACATTAAGTCAAATACCATACAGATCCAAGAAAATCTGTAAATTAATATGACCTAAAAATAACTAGAAAAGAATAAAATAAACTTAAAAATTCATTTGAGAAAATAATAAATTTAATAGTTTGAAACATTGAGCTTTACTCTTCATTTCACCTTAGTAAAATTAGTCACGCATATTAAAAGAAAACACAACACTCTTTTTATTTGATAAACTTTTGAAATATGTTACAAGAAAGTTGATTACACAACAAAAGCAGAAAAAGACATAATTCCTCCACTTCACTATATTCTCTCTTGGTTTAAGCTCTCCCTACTCTTCGCTTCGCCTTGCCTTTTATAGGCGATCTTCATTTTCAATTTGTTTTATTTTATTATTATTTCTTATTGTTATTAAACAAACAAACAAACAAGCAAAACATGGGTGATGGTCAGGTGGCGTGATGACCTCCTAAACATCACCATTATGATTGTTTACTTTTTTTGTTTTATTATTATTATTTTATTTTATAATATATATATATATACATTGAGGGGGTGTGATGGTCAGATGGCCAAGATGGCCATTTGACCATCACAATTCATGAGCATTGTTGCTCTCTTATTCTTTTTATTTCTTTTAATATTTATTTATTCCATCTCCTTAATGATGCATTCCAAATTACTTCAGCAGTCATTCTTTGTTTCTGCTTCCAATACCAACACTTCCAATACCAATTTTTTCTTTATTCTTAAAAAATATTTATAAGATAAAAATTAACATATTATGAATTAATTTAACATAAAAATATATTTAGAGAGTATTAAGATAATTTAGAAATAATGAGCACATGAATCGACACAATAAGTGAAAAACTAATAATTTTATTTTTATTAAATATATACTTTTTAGTGTCAATCACAGTGTGTTGAAGAAAAGAGCAATTTAGTATTTGAATAGAGAAGTAAATGGCATTTGAGCGTGAATGTATTTAAAAGTGGGTAAAATAATATCCAACAACTTATTGAGAGAATGAGACGAAATTATTATCTGCAAGTCCGAATAAAAAGTAAAATTGGACACTTTATTGATTTTGAGAGAAGCATGTGAGTCAGCCGTGGCACCGCTTATAACTCAAGAGTACGAAGAATAAATAAAGCTATTATAGAACACATTTCTCGTCTGAGTAGAATAGATTTATGCACGTGCTTTTTTTAGGAAGTGAAAAGGACAATGGAACCCACTGCATGTGTATGCCTCAATTAGGAAATGCTCGCTTCGTTTCTCGATGTTGACTCCTTTTAATTCTTATATTTTAAAAAATATTTCGAAATACTCTTATATTTAAATTTACTATATTCTTACCCATATTTGTCTTTGATTTTACAATAATACGCTTGTAATAATATTCTTTACATTAATTAATTTATTTATAAGAATTTAATTAGCACATTAAGTGATAAATATTAGTATGAAAGAGCTAGTATTTTTGAACCCATGACACAATTTTGCTAATAATTTATTTATAAATAAATTAATATCAGCAAACTTTAAGCAATGTTTAATCTCCTTCGGATAATTTTTACTAATAGTTATTTTATAAAAAATGAATTTATCAAGTTACTCTAAAAGTAAAATAATGATGTAAAAATTTGTGAAAACTTTTATGTAACTTTTAAGGCTAATATGGTAAATTAACATTTTTCTGCTTTTATTAATTTTCTCAAAAAGGCAAGAATATGTTTACAGAAGTATTATTGTAAAAGGAAATAAAAAATAATGGTAAAAATGAAAATATATTTAACAGTAAGAGTGTCTTAAAGTTTTTTTTTTTATATATAAGGATAAAAAATATACTTAACTCAAAATATAAAGAGTAAATAAATATTTACTCCTCAATTATAAAATAAATTAAATATAATAATTAGACACTATCAATTAATCAAAAACTCTAGCCGTCACTGCCACTTCCCTTCATGCCACCATCTTCCTATTGGCTGTCTGTAGGACAACAGCTATAAAACGCTTTTTGTATTCTTCATGTGCACCATCTTCTCCTACATTTTGTAGGTGATGCGTATTCTGAAATTTTATAAATATGTAGGCGACATTATATAATTAATTCACTCATAATTTACGAAAATCGATCACTTTATGAATAAAATCACATTATTTGCAATCAAATGTGGGCATAAAATTTTTCTCATTAGTACTTTCGAACTTATTTAATTTATTTTTAACCAAGTAAATTATATATATAATACATTGATTTGTAAGCATAACGTATGAATTCATATCAGGTGAGTAATGGGTTTTGGGGCTTTGGCAAATGTGGGTTCTGTCTTTTATATGATTATGATCACTTTTTATCTACTGATTTTGCATTCGTTAATTGATCTGTAGCATCCTTCTCCCTTAAACAAACCCCCAAGTTCTCCCTCATATATTGTTTTACCAAATCCTATCCCTGACCTCAATATTAAATTTCAGACAAGGGCATGTTAAAAGTAGGGATATTTTCTGAATCTCATTAAAGGCAAAGATACCTGGGAAGAAAATTCTGAAAGAAAGGAGGAGGATTTGTTGAGGTTTCAAGAGCTGGATCCGTCTGTAACTGGACAAGTTGGAGAAGCTGTATATCGTGATAAGAAATCACAGTGCATATCAAAGGAGGAGTACTTGGAATCCAAAAGAAAACCCAAGGAAAAGCCTAAGAAGAAAAATTGGAATCGTGCAAGGGATTGGCTCAAAAACGGGATGCTGAGGCTAGATTGCGGGAATTAGAACTTGAGAAAGACAAACCATTTGCACGATCAAGAGATGATCCCGAACTTGAGAAAATGCCAAAGGGTAGATTGAGATGGGGAGGTCCAATCATTAATTTTTCACTCCAACACTGGAGTGTGAGGATGGACGACAGACTCGAGCTGTTAGCTTGTCTCCCCATGACAGTAAAGCTAAATCAAGAACTGATGTTACTTAAAAGAGTTTTACTTAAGGCTCTAATTCATTGTACATACTACTTAAGAGTTTTAATTCATTGTACATATTGTATATAGTCTATCCTTTTGTAAAACATCTAATTAGACTCCTTATTTCTCGCTTTCGAAAAAGAATAATATTTTTTGGAAAAATATGCAACCCAATTAGCTGCTGCCACATGTACTCCTTCATATTCTTTGAACGGTTCATGCAATAAAATCAAATTTTGCTTTTTCAAATGTGCTTTCGTTGGAATGGAACATCATTTATAAACAAAATTTCAATTGCTTCTCATTCACTGGTGGATACATGATCACTGAAAGAGATAAATGAAGCTTATTAATTAGTCAAAGGGACTGAAGAAATCTATTAATGCAAAAACCATTCGCTAGTGCTTTTAGAATATGTATTTATCTCTTTGATCTTGTGTACGCCAACCCCATTTTTATTTTATATTTCAAATTTCAATCTGTGAACAAGAAAATGGAGAAGAGCCCTGAAAATATCCCTGATCAGCATTTGATAAACCTTGTAGTCAAGGGACAGGTCCATTCACTTTTCTTCATTGTCTATTTTAATTAATTTATTTGTATGCCAATACAATGCATGTTGCTGGGTAATTTCATTAATTATCCGATTGGTTTCCTTGGCTTCTTCTGGATTTTCTATTTTATTTTTGTTTAATCTGTTCAATTCTAAGATGAATTTCTTCTTCGCTTGTGTTTTTCTTTTTTGGGCATATAAAATTTAATTGTGGCATTAATTTTTACCCAATATAAGAAGTAAAGTAATAACTCAATATAAGAAATAATTTATTAGAAATATTGTTGTGTTGGCGAAAACGAATTTTTGCTTAGTCATATGATACGAGCTTTATATAGGCTGACTAATAATTAGTAACTCAAGAATTAGTCATTTATTCAATTTAGTAGTGATTTGTTGTTGTTTAATCTTCAAATATAATTTTTCTTTTGATTGTAGGATAATGATCCGCTGTATTTCCAGTTCAGGCGTGACCGGGAAATAAAGAAGCTCTTGATTGCTTACTGTGAGAAAAAAGATACGCAATATGGGACTTTCCCTTTCTTTATCAATGGGAATCGCTTCCCTCATATTCGAACTCCTGGCCAAGTAATGTTCTTTAAGCTTTTCTGTAATTTTTTATATTTACTGATCAAATGCAAGTAGAAACATTAGATTATAGAACATATATGAATTATGATAGTCCATAACTGGGCAATTGCATCCTAGCTACGAAAGATATAATGCTAGCTAGTTCCTCGAGAAATATGTACATGTCAGGGTGAAGTCGGATAATTACGGACATAGTTGGTGGTTTATTAGCCTTTAGATACCTTCCCCTTAACTTTCAATTTTTTTTGGCCTGAGTTCCACCTTGACAGTTCGCAAAATACGTTCTCCAAACTTGGCTGAGTCGGTGGGATTTGTGGATTTGGATGGTTAGCTTCTTGCTTTTGGAATCTAACGATTAGACACGCTGCATATGCCTTCAATTTTTTTCATATTCAAAGCTGCAAACTATCGAAATTCTAACAAGTCAACCCAGATGCTTACCTTTTTATAATTGATCAACGCCAATCTCACCACCGTGTCTAGTTGACACCTTTTAACATCATCACTAAATGATTAATTAGACATGGCGAGATTGCCATTTCACATCCTTGTGTTGGTTTTTTGTGATACTGATCTTAAGTTCTACCCAATTTGTAGCTTGGATTGAAGGACGGTGATGAGATCAGCGCAACTTTCTACGCAGGTGGAGCTTAGAAGATGGAAGTTAGAACTTAGTACCCATTTAATCAGAATAAATATTCATTCCAAATCTGAGGTTATCAACTCAATCTGAGAATTAATGTTTCTGAAAGGTTGTTATCATATCTAATTTCTAATCCATGTATTTTTCAAGTATTTGCTTAATGAGGAAATGTATTAAGTTTACTAATTAATCGATGGATGGACATTATACAGTTCATACTACAAAAGTCCACAGCCGCACGACTTAATACAACAAAGATGGTTATCGGATCGATTTTTATTGGATCGGATTTTTAATTAGTCAACCCAAAACTCGGTTCATGAGGGAGCCCTTACCAATTAATAGTAATTTTAATAAATAATTTTAATTATATATTCATGTGCTAGCTAGCAATTATGACATTAGAACTGGAATCTGCTAGCTGCATTTATTTGTTTGATTTTACTATAACATCATGTAATATATTAATGTGCTTCTCATTCGCTGGTACCCGTATACATATAGCTGCCCAATTCATAAAGCTTGTAAGTGTACACATGTTCATGCTCTCAAGCTCTCTCTTAATAGAAAGCCCATTTCCATTTATTTTCTTGCACCCTTTTAAAAGCAATACCATTTTGAGTATTTAGCATTTAAGTTCTTGTACCAGCCCACTTAATTTTTTGCTGAAATGATTTTCTATTTTAGCCATAGCATCCTTATAATTAATTTCTTTTCTTCAGCTTTTTTCAATATGTGCACCACGGCACAGCAGTTGAGAATCAATCTCATTGTCAAGAATAAGGTCCATTTTTTTCTTCATTAATCTCTATTTCTGAAAATCTAAAAACACATTTTTAGAATAGACTTGATATTTTGAAAAAACAAGGGAATAAAATAGCCACGTACAATCTCTATAATCACCATTACTTAGATATCATTATGTATATATTTAGTTTTCTCATGGCTTATCATTTGATAATGCTTAAATAAAGTCTCATTTATTGTATTTGTTAGAGAAATTAATTGGCTCAAAAATTTAAGTTGGTAGGTGAGAATTCAACAATAATATTTAAGACAAATCTTGAGATGAAGTAATGATGCAAATACGATGACATTAGAACTAGACTTCACTAGCATCTATTTCTTGTGGCTTTTACTAGAATATATTTACAGTCTCAAAAGTTGAAATTAAATAAAATCCAGTTGTAATATCTCATTCATATTCACTGGTCTTGTAAAAACAATACAAATGATGACATGGTCAGTCAGAATGCTTTAAGAGTTTACTCATGCTCTCCAAATAGAAAGCCATTTATAATTACTCTGTGCAGGCTAATTCAAAAACTATGCCATTTTTAGCATAGCTTTTAAATTCATTTACCAACCCAAACTCTTCTTTCTTTATTTCATGTTCTTTGCTTTTATATATATACATGTACACCCTAAACCTAAAAAGCTCAAAGCTCAAACACCATTAATTTCTTCTTGCAATTTGATTTAGAGATTTTCATTTTTCAATTTTGAGGGAAAAAAATGTTAAAGCCTTCTTCTACTAAGAATAATAAGAAGCCGCAGCATCTGATCAATCTCATTATCAAAAGCCAGGTCCATTTTTGTCTTAATTTCTTTTATTTATTTACTGCTTTCTTATTTATTTATTTATTTACTTTTTATGAATTTCTATTGTAACAAAGTTGCTACGCATATGTTAGCTTTAATTTTTGTAATAATTTATTTATTTTTTAATTAAGACACGCTGCCAACTCACAATGGAAAAAATTATGGTTTTAAAATAATTGCTAAGCTTTTCGAGTGACCAAATTTAGCCTAAAGGCTTTTTTTTTCATTTTATTTTTTATTGAACCAAACCACAAATGCCAGATCTATATTTTTCTACCAACAGAAAATTATTAGAAATTTAGTTGTATATATAATGAATTCAAATGAATTTTGGCTAAAGGGGTTACGCTTTGGAGTTCTGACTTTAGATCATGCGTAATTAATTAGCAACATTTGCCTAATTGCTCTGTTAATTATTATTATTATTTTTTTTTTTTAATTGTTAGGATGGTGACAAGAAATTCTTCAAGTTCAATCATGACGTCGAAATAAAGCGGCTCTTGATTAAGTACTGCGAAACAAAATCACAGCCCTTTAAGAGCGCCCCTTTCTTGATCAATGGGAACCGATTTGATTATTCTAAAACCCCTGACCAAGTAAGTAATTAATTAATTAACTAAATTATCTTCTTACTTAGTTTATTTCTAATATTGCCACGGCCCTTAGTAATTGTGATTTAATTATTAATTTTTTTTACCTTAATTTGTAGCTTGGATTGAAGGATGGGGATGAGATTGACGCAATGTACCATGCCTTTGGAGGTGGCCATGATCGCAGGGCATAATAAATCCAATAAGCTCAAGGTCACGCCATGCATCTTGAAGTTAATAAATTAATTAGCCCTTCAATGAGAATAATTTAAAATTAGTATATGGATATTGTGTTGTTTATTGTTCTGTTTCGTTTTATTTTAATGGTGAATTAACTTATTAATTAGGATAAATGCGTTACCGTTCAAGATTGATGTAATTACATCTTTCTGTTTTTGGTGCATGTTATCGATGGAATTGGATATTTTTATAACTCATCGTTAAATAGCTTTAGCTTCAACACACTTAACTTAGAAATTTTGAAACAATAATAGGATATATATTCGTATAGTCCTCATATTTTGAATTAAATATCTGTTTAGTTTTTATATTTTTAAAAAATATCTCAATATAGCTCTACTATAAAAATTATATGTCATTCTTACCCTTATTTTTATTTGTTTTTACAATAATACCCTTACAACAATATTTTTAGTGACATTAATGAAAAAATTAATAATAAAAAATAAATTTATCAAATTAACACTAAATTAAAGTAAAAATCTTATTAATATTTTACAATAAAGTAAAATAAAAATTAAAGTAAATATTTTTATTATTATTTTACTTTTAGGATTAATTTGGTGACTTGAATTTTTTTATAGATAATTATTAGCAAGACAGTAAGATATTAAACATAGCTTAATTTGGGTGATATTAATTTATTTATAAATTATTATTAGAAAGATTGTTGCAAAGGTATGAAAAATATTTTTTTTTTATATTGATAATTATTAGTCAATCTTCTAATTAAATTTTTTTATGGGTAAATTAATTAATGCTCTTAAGATTGTAGGAACGGTATTTTACTACTACTACTATCATCATCATCATCATCATCATCATCATCATCATCATCATCATCATCATCATCATCATTATTATTATTATTATTATTATTATAACGGCAAAGAAAAATAGTGGTGAAAGTGTTATATTTTTAACAGTAGGAGTGTTTTGAGGTATTTTTCAAAATATAGAAAGTAAACGAAAATATAGAGACTAAACAAGCATTTACCCATAATAATAACACAAGAAAACAAAACATATCCACATATTAAAAAAATAATATGCGTATGGTTGATTATTAATATTCTTTAGAATATGCTTAGGGATGACAATGGGGAGGGGAGGGAAGGGGACCAACATTCCCGTACCTATCCCCGATGTTCTGCGTATGTCCCTATCCCCTTCCCGTCCCCATTAGAATTGCTTAAGGGGATCCCCGTCCCCTCCTCGAATAATAACAGGAGATCCTCAAGGGTTTTTAATCCCCGAATAACTGGTATCTTTTTTCATTTTTCAACTTAATTTAATCATATTAACCTAAAAATATATAAAATAAAATGAAAACGATCATGAATGGCCTTATATTTCATTCTACTCCTTCAAACTTTTGGTATATATAATATTCAATTAATGATTTTAAAAAAACAATTCAAATGATGTGATTTTATACAATATTAACGTGATTGTTGTCCATGAATAATGATACCTGCTGATCACCGACTATAGCACAATAAAGCCGCAAGTGTGGCTGTTAGTTGACGTTGCGATGAGTTAAGCTACTCAGCCACTGACAACACAACGTGCTATTGGGTTATGATGAGATGATGACAAGTTCGGTGCTTACTATTGCACAAATAATTTGGAAATGATAAGCAAGACTGTGAGAAAGTGATTTAGAGCTTGATTTGTTAGTTATGAGCTTGTGAGATTGTGTGCTTTTGGTTGTAGTTAACTCTAAATTATATTAAACATTTTATATTAACTAATATTTATATTATTTGTACAAATATTTTGATATTTGTTATTTACACCAATATTTAATATTTACAATTTAAAATTTATTATTTATTGACTAATAATTCTAGAAAAATAAAAATTAAATTAAAAATTAAAATAGGAAAATGGGGAAATAGGGAGAGGATGGGTACTCCACCTTATCCCCGACACTTTCCCGAATAAGTAATTGAGTAAAAAACCGTCCATGTCCATTTCATGAATAAAAAATTAGGTATAAAATCGTTCTCGTATCCTCCTAAAATGGGAAAAATCCCCAAGGGCCCCGTCCCTATGGGAATTTCTACCATCTCTAAATATGCTTGCTTAGCTTTTTGTAACATGCATAGTTTAGTCATTATAGTGCCTTATGCGGAAGAAAAATAATTAGAATCCATGCATTACATCAATATGGTTCATATATATGAGCGAAGAAGTACGTGAATAACTTTAGTGACTACCCAAAATCATAAGTAAATTATTATTATAAGTAAAATAATATAATTTTTTTTTAATACTGGTTACGCACTAGGATATTGCATTGCATAGATATTTACAACTGCCAATATAGCAGATATTACACTGATATTTATAATCAGATATACATAACTAGGACTTATATTGTTATATTAAATTTTTTGAAATACATTAGAAAATACCAGAAGAAATGCCTTCCACTTGCATTATCTGAGGAGAAACTTTAAATATTTAGCGCATGATCTTTTGTGGAGAACCGCCTTCTAAAAAAAAAATAATAATAATAAAACTATAATTTATGGCAAAAAATAATATAATTAAATGAAGATAGTTTAAGAAAGTTATGATTTCTGGGTACGTAGATGTATCATCGATGTTTAGTCTTTTCGGAACTGGGTATAAGGAAACGTAATGCTCAAGAAAGTTGTTTGGACACCAAGAAAATAATTTTATTTTTAAAGATAAAACTGATTTGCAGGAATGTTATGATTTTATTAACTTTTTCACACTAATGAAATCAGGAGAGTCTAGTCTATTTATACTAACATAGCTAACTGATTACAGCCGTAAAACTAACTAAACACAGAAAATACCATGAAATCAATTGAACTGACTCGTAGACTTGTGTGGAGGTGACGATAGCTGGTAAGGTGAAGAAGAAATCCAGTTAGTGTCGGCCACACTTTTCTAGGTTTAGATTCCATAACAGTTTGCAGTTACGACTAGTAATGAACCAAATTTAATATTAATTTCCACTAATATTTTATATGTAATACATAGATAAGAGCAAAGAAAAGAAGTTGAAAAAGAGATTGCCAATACAGATTCCTAAAATGTTTTTTTCTTATTTATTTCATTCATTAAAATATTTATTAATGACATAATAAAATTTCGTGTACAAGAACCCAAGAATTATGTATGATAATATGAAAATTCATTATACATGACTAAATAGAGCTTCTGTGGGAACAGAAATCAACGCACTTTTTCGAAATTTGCTTAAAATAATTATAATAAGAAAAAGTAATGATTAAACTGAACTTCTTTCCAGCTTTGATGGAAATTTTTTTTAATGTGAAACAAAGCAGAAAATACGTTAAAATAATTACACAGTTTTTTTTTCTCCCCGCATTTTTACATTGAAGAAGCTCACCATGATATGTTTAGCTATACCTTTTGGCGTTTGCCAAGAAAAAAAGGCAAAATAAAAATAAGAGATTAATTAGAAGGCTTTATATATTGCCATTTTTTTACCCTTAAACATAAATGATAGGATGAAACAAAAATTTGAAGACTAATAATTTTGTAATTGTTTAATTGTGTTTTACATGTTAGAGTACATTTATATGCTACAATCTAGAATGAGAAGTAAGCCATGCCTCAGGTCTTGGAATGGAAATTTGAGTTGTATCATAATAAATTTGTCTAAATTAATTCATTGAAAAAATCAATAAGCCTCTGATATGGTAAAAACAAACTTGTGTTTAAAAAAAAAATAAAAAAACACATAAAAACTTATTTATAAATAACTTTTTTGTGATAGATTATAAATCATTTAACCAACGTGCTTTTTGTTCTTTCAGGAAATTAAAAACATATTTTCAAAATAGACTCGATCATGTGGTTGGGACTTGGGATGGTGCGATGGTGCAGTTACTAGTGCTTTTTTTTAGAAAATATGTCATTTATAATCTCAAAAAGTGCTCTTAACTAAAGCTTATCAAATATATATTGTTATACATACACGCACAAATACACACACACTAAACAATTGACATTGATCACTATGGGTGTTCAGAATCTAATTCGATCTGCTCAATCCGTCTGATCGGTAGAAATCCAATTTGTAAAATCCGATCCATGCACTGGTGGATTGGATTAGATTGAAAATTTGAAAATCCGTAGACGATGGATTGAATATGAATTTACTTTTATAAATTTGCAAAAATCCACAAATCTGCAAATATATATATATATATATATAAGTACTTAAACTTGTAAATATGGTATTAGTACTTACTAATAAATAAATAAGTTATAATATAGTTACATTAACACCATATTATATATTATCTGATAATAATATAAAATAAATATAATTTCTTAAACAGTTAATTCATGTACTAATCTAAACAAATGAGATTTTTTTCTTTTTGGTGTGTTATATTTTTAGACTTTAAATATATTTTCTAGCTTTTATTTAAGTAATTAATTTATTTAAATCTTATTTAATCTTGAATTTGATCGTTAGGAAAATTATTTTTATATTTTTTTATTTAATTAATTCGTGGATAGGACAGAACTAAAAGTTTTTAGCCCGCAAACCAATCCGCAAAATGATGGATTGGATATAAATTGGGTCAAATCCGCATTCGATCTACAGACATATAGATTGAATTTCACCAATTTGTAGATTGAATTTAATTAAAAATTTATAATTCGTAAAATTATAAATCGAATATGAATTGATATTCAATCCGCAAAATTCGATCTGCAAACACATGATCACAAAGCTCCCAACAGTTAATTTTGCAAGTCGAACAAAAAGCTTATGCCATTATATGGTATATATAGCTTTTAATTTCATCTACCAACCCACCAACCAAAACTTTATTTTTTGGTCTTTAGTTTGCTTGTATATATTATATATTAATTTGCTTTTAAAGCTCATTTAAGTTCAAACACAATTAATTTGTTCTTGTTTAAAGGATTTTCTGTTTGTAAGGAAGAAAAATGTCGGAGGCAGCTTCTCCTCGTAAGAATAATAAAAGGCCGCAGCAGAATTTTATCAATCCCACTATCAAGAGCAAGGTATTTTTTTCTCAATTTCCTATATTTATTTATACTTTCTTCTCCTTTTTTTTTTGTGAATTTCTTTGAAGTTGTAGCAAAAATTGTTGTGCTTATGTATGCATCTTGTCTTTAATTTTTGCAATAACTATTTTTTTTTAAATTAAGTTTCTTAAGTACCGTTTTCTGGCAATTTGCTCTAATTTTTTTAATTTTTTGATTACGGTTAATTTCTACAATATAAATGGACTGCTTCAATGCTTTTTTTTTTTTTTTTTTTTTTTGCGTTGACTGCTTCAATGTATTTGTATAAAAGAGACATGTAAAATCCTGGTGGGATCCCATTATGCCAATGCCTTGATATTTTAATATGTTAAATAAAATGGATCCTAAAATAATTAGAATTGATAGAGACTGAAGCTGCACGTTTCCTTCATTAAAATATCACTTTATAAACTGCACATGCTTCTCCATCACATACTCCTCCAAAAGTGGCAAAATTGGTCAATAATTTTTAACTTAATTAAAACAAATAGATGCCAGATCTCTATTTTTCCTTCAACGACTGAAAATGATTAGAAAATGATTAGTTAGTTGTATAGTGAATATCAGGAATTTTAGCTTAAGGAATTAATTATAATTAGCAAAATTTTACTAATTATAAAAACAAAAACCCAAAATGTAAATGATCAGTATTATTCATGTAAATTAATTTGTTTTTATTGCAAGATGAAGACAAGGCATATTTCAAGTTCGGACGTGACACTCCAATGAAGAAGCTCTTGACAATTTATTGTGACAAAAAATCTCCTTTCTATGATCAATGGGCAACGCTTTGATCATCCTGAATCCCTAACCAAGTACTAATTATTTTCCTAATTCGGACTTAATTCAGTCATTCATTTTGGAAAAAGATTGCAGCTCCGATTTTATTTAAAAAATTTAGTTCACTTTTGAATTTTATATACTCTGCTATTATTTTTTAATACAAAAGATGATTTGTCAACGTGATCATTTTATCAAACCATAAGAATATTGTTTCACATTTTTTCTTTTTCATTTATTTTTAATACTGCCACTGCCACTAAACGTGATGTTAATTAAAATTTTCTACTTTATTTGCAGCTTGGATTGGAGGATAATGATGAGATTGATGCAGTGTTCCATGTCTCCGGAGAGGGCGGCGATCACAAGGCATAAAGCGGTTAATAATAATCTCAAGGTCTTGATGGGAGTTAATTAATTAATCAGCCCTCCAATTAGAGTAAGGTAGAATTAGTGACTGGATTAATTGTGTTCTTGTGGTTGTGTTTCGTTTTATTTTTATGATGAATTAACTTCATTTAGGCAAATATCTTAATGTTCAAGATCCATGGAATTACACCATTGCGGTTTTGGCTCATGTTATTACAAATAGCGTCCATGTTTAATATCGATTGAATTGGAGCAGTTTGCAATTAAAGATGATCAATGGCAAAATGACGCGTGTTAAATGCAGTCTGACCTGACGCAAATTCTTGACATGTTCCGGTGGGGCATGCGGCGGTAGTATGTACTTACGTGGGTTGAAAATTTGAGCTCGAAATTAATCATTGAACAAAATATGGCGCGTTAGAGATGGTAAGAAATGCAGCGTGCGAAAATGCATGTAATAAATGCAGCTTCGTGCAAATGCGTTACCATGCAGCTTGGGCCATATATCAAAGTAAAATTTTTTAATGAAAAGTAAATATGATGTTATGATTTTACAAATATCTTGAAATTAAATTTTTAAATTTTTTTTAGCATCGGCTTTTAAAAATTAATTTAAGTCTTAGTTTAAATAAATATTCTAATTGTTTTATGTTTATAATTTATTAAATGAATAAATAAATATCATAATTTTAATAAATAAAATTATAAATATCAGGATTTTATAAATGATAAATAATTTTACTACATTAATATTTCATTTATAAAATCATAACTTAATTAATGGAGATCTGTTTCATTTGTGAATGAAATATTTTTCATATTTATATAAAAAAATTATGAATGAAATATTTTTTATGATAAATTAAAAATTGTGATAAACTGATAAAAAATGTTAATTGCTCCCTTAATAAAAATTGTTATTGTTGTTGTTGTTGTTATAAGATTATTATTATTAGTAGTAGTAGTAGGCTGATCGTCGTAAAAAAACACACCAAACATGTGGGTTTCAATAAAACACGTCAAACACGTGGGTGTTTTTTTTTTAAGCACGTTGGACATGTGGACTTGAAGGGAAAAAAATTGATGGGTCTTTTTCGGGGACGGCCACATGGTGGGCTCATGCCATGGATCATGTTAGGCTTTTAAAAAAAATTAGACACGACACAGTACGGCCCATTCACTTGGCGGGCCGTACCATGCCAACTCATGAATGCTAGAGGGGCCCGTGGTTTGACTAGCTGACACGGCCCGTTGGCCATCTTTATTTGCAACTATCGTTAAGTTATTTTAACTTCAACACAATTAGCTGCAACACTATTAAGCAAATATAATATAAAATAGGAAAATAAATCATCCTCACATATTATAATAATAAGTATCTTTAATTTCTAATATTCTTTGAAATAAGTTTGATTAATTTTTTCTAACCTGTCTAGATTAATTATTATAATTCTTCGAGCGTGCACATAGAGTGAAAGAAAATTAACTAGAATTCTAACAATCATCAATATGAATCTTACCACAAATATCAATTATTTAGACAAATTTATTCCATTTGATTTTTAAATCATATCTTGTCATGATAATTTGTACGAATGAATTTAAATGAGAACTTTATATAACTATTGCTTAAATGTATTATTCTATAGAGGACTTCAATATCAAAGAAAAGCAGAATAACCTACTTTTTTTTTTTTTTTTTTACAAAAGTAGGATGCTATTAGAAGTGACTGAGATTTTAGGTATTAATTCTTAAACTTACCAAAATATTTTTAAAGCCCATATTTATGATAGTTGAAAAGCTTTTTAATTAACAATAACTTAACTTAAATTTGGAATTCATTTTTAAGAATTTATTACAGAATTATTGATTATTACATACAATAATAAAAATATTAAGGATACATTTGAATCCACGAAAATTCACCTAGTATGATGTTAAAAGTTTTTTATTATATGAAGGGTAGGGATATTTCCACCCTGTTATTTGTGTAAACCCACCCCACTTCTAAAAAAATTTACAAAAAAATTACACATTTTTTCTAATAAATACAAATAAAAAAATTTTAATTTATCAATTAAATCATTCTTGTATTTTTGTTCTTATTTAGTTTTTTTTTACTATTAAAGTAGCTTTAGTATAAGTTCTATTTAATTATTTTGCTTTGTGACATAAAATGACCCACTTGCCCAAAAAGTATGTGTTCTTGTATCTAATACTTTAGGTACTTAATTTTGTAACTTATAATCTAACTTCTTAAATAAAGCCTAATAATTTTTAATATTTTACATATAAATGACATAAATTTGGCAGCCTAATAATTTAATGAGTATTTTCTCATAAAGGCATTATGTTAGTTTAATTAAAAATTAATAATCATACTAACAAAGTAGAATGAACTATTTAGAAGCAATGCATTTTGTGTAGAATTAAAAAATTGTTGAACTTAATTTAAATTTTTGGTATTTTTACCCTTTAAGGATAAAATAGTCGATTTAAATTTAGGTTAAAGCAGTCTTATTAGTAAAATATAATAAAAAAAATCTAAGTCACAATAAAATAAATTAAAATAGATATAATTGATTAATTCTTCTTAATTCTTCTTTATTTAAAATTTTTAAAAATAATGAGAATTTTTTGTATTTATTTTCTAAAAGTGGGATGGATTTACAAAATTTGTGGGGTTAAAATCAAGAATTTTCGTAAATCCATGGAAATCATGCCTTTGCATGAGGTTTTGAGAATTTGGCGCTTACGGCCGAGAGTAAACGGCTAGACAAAAAGGTCAAAGTCAAAACGATGGTATTTGTTGCTTGCGGCAAAAGGTGAAACCCATTAACTAGCTTTCTTCCACTTGTAAGTAGAGATGGCCTTTCTTCCACTTCTTAAGTGAGATGATGGTGGCAGTCTTGGTCTGTGTCTGTACGTATGGACTGGGACTTAGATTTTAAGCCTTGGCCAAAAGCCTTGTGTGATTAGAGATGAGCAAAAGCAGTAGCGTGAAAGACCACGTGTCGCCTTGATTCGTTGGTGGTGCTAACACGTTTAACCGTTGCCTATAAACCACTCCAAATATTTTGTGGGCCAAAATCTATTTAAGTAAATTTTTTTAATAAAAAGTAAATATAAAATGTTATGAAATTAAAATAAAATATCTTAAAATTAAAGTTTTAATATATTTTTTAGCATAGACTTTTAAAAATTAATTTAAGTTTTAAATAAATATTCTAATTTATTTTATGTTTATAATTTATTAGATGAACAAGTAAATATCATGATTTTATTTATGATATTTATTAAATGAATAATGTTATTTATGATATTTAATTTTATTTATAATATTTATTTAATTAATTTTTTATGTTTATAATTTATTAAATGAATAAGTAAATATCATGATTTTAATAAATAAAATTATAAATATCATAAATTTATAAATGATAAATAAAAAATAAAAAATTTTACAACATTAATAATAAAATATTTTTCATATGAAATATTTTTCATATTAGTATTAAATCATAACTTAGTTAATATTTAATATAGATGGGTTTCGTAGACCACAGTTATGACTTATTTTAATTGTTATTTGAGGATTGTCTATTTAATTTTAATTAATTATTATTATGATCTATGGAATTAAATTTATGCATTGTTGTCTTATGATTGATTATTGTGAAATAAAATATATAGTTGTGAAATTATGATAAACTAATAATAAAATATTAATTTCTCTCCTAATAAAAATTAATATGATTATGAATTTTTTATTATTTTTATTATTATTATTTGGTTAAAAAAAAAAAAAGCCGCTAAATAACTTGAAATAAAGACGTGACTTTTTTAGGCACGCCAGACACATGGGCTTAAAAAAAAAAAGGTGGTGGGCCGTGCTGGGTTCACCATAAAAAAATATGGGCACAGCTCGTTGGCCATCCTTACTGGTAAGCAACAAACTTTAATATTAGTTTCCTCCAAGACTTCAATATAAAATATATATACAATATTGGCTAGAGGCCAAGGGCAAACCAAAAATGATAAGATGAAACAGACACTGTGAATACAGATTCTCTAAAAAGAAAAGTGTTTGTTGATTTACTTCATTCATCAAATATAGATTAATAACATAAAAAGTTCGTGTAAAAGACCACAAGATTTATGCATGAAAATATGAAAATTCATTATACATGACTAAACAGAGCTTTTGTGAAAAAAGAAATCAACACAATTTTGGAAATGTTATCAGCACTGTTAGCCTAAAGGGCTACACATTATATAATTTTGATGATAACAAACATATGTATTAAGTGTCTTTATAAATTTTATATTTCAAAAGTTCAATAGTTTTTGAAGGATAATGTTTATGGAAGTGAATCAAGTGAAATCAAGTTCAAGACACTCAACGGACATCGGCGAAACCAAGAATAGAGATTAAAGCTCAACGGATAAATTATTGCGACATTTTCTTGTAAAGCCGGTATGATTTAATTGATGCATGATTTAGCATTTGAGAAGCTCAAGTTTTGCTTAATAAATTATTACTTTTTATAAACCAAATGTTTTATTTTTAAGATAAAAGTATTTTATGAATTTGAGTAATTTGGATTAAAATGAAAATGTTTTACAATCTTTGATTTTAATAAATATTATTTTGAATTTGATTTTAAACCTATTTGCAAAGATTTGAAACGTTTTGGGCTATATTGTAACTTATAAAAGATTAAGGGCCTAAGTGAAAGGTTTTGAGAACTTTAAGATTTGTGTTGATTATGTTAAACCTAAAAAGGGTTTATTTTAAAAGTATTATTATATGTTGGGCCATAGCATAATTGCAAAACATTTTGGGAATGAGAAGTATTATTTATAAATTCGGATTTGGACTTATTTGCAAAGTTTTGAAACAATTTGGGCCATACTATAATTTATGAAAGTTGGAGGACCCAAATGTAATTTAAATATTTTGATGTCCAAAAGTGGACCTATTTGAAAATTTTTGTGACTTTCTGGGCCATAGTATAATTACAGAAAGTTTTGAGGCAAAACTGTAATTATCATCGCTCATTCCGGCCAGTTAATTGCCAGCAAGACCTAATTTGTCAATAACGGCTAGTTTTTTGGGTTTAACTATAAAAACTCAATTCCAACTTCTTTTTAAGAACTCTAGAAAGCCAAAACAAGTTTGAAAAACATATATTGAGCTTCCATTTCGTAAATCATCATTGATTGAGTCATCATTTGAGCTATAATTTGTTTATTCACTCTTGAAGAGAGTTTTATTGTTGTAACATTCATTTATCTTCAAATTGTGAGTGTTCAAGTGGGAAACACTTGGGGTGAAGAAGACGTGATATAATCTCTTGTCAGAGGTTCATTGACACCTTGAAAGTCAATTGTAAACATTTGAAGCCTTGGGAGGCTTGGATAGTGAAATCCTCAAGCCCGGTGTGCTTGGAGGCGTGGACGTAGGCGGGGATAGCCGAACCACGTAAAAATACTCGTGTTTGTTTTCTCTTCCCTTACTCCTTTATTATTATACTTGCTTGAATTTATTGTTTTTGATTTGATTAAGGCATTAGATTAAATTGGTGTGCGATTTGCTTAGCATATTATTAAAATCTCAATTCACCCCCTCTCTTGGGTTGCACAACTTGTATTTCAACCACATTTTGAAAATTTTGTTAAAATAATAATTATAAGTATATACACTGAACTTCTTTCCAACTTTGATGGATAATTACAATATTAAAAAGCTTTGTAAATTATGCTAAAAAAAAAAAAGCTTTGTAAATTGCCAAATTTTTTTCCTTAACAAAAAATTATATGATGAAACAGACAAATTTGAAGACTAATAATTTTATGCTTGTCATCAAGATAGATCAGGAGATATAGACGTTCGTAAAACAATAAAATGAGTAGACACTGATATTATTTTATTGTGTTTTACAAGCTGGAATGCATGAATGCTACAATCTAGAATATTCACAATTTATAGATTTTTTTTTGTGTAATTAAGAATCAATTGTCTTAAAAAGTGTTTTTTAGAGAGTATTATAGAACAGAAAAAACGAAGAGTAGAAAAATAAAAATAATAACTAAGGAGAAGTAAAGCTAAGCCAAAATAGAACTGAGCTATTATTGGAAAGCCATTCGCTCCATAGATAGTATGCTGCTCATTTCAGCCGAAGGTATCGTTGGTTAAAAAATCAGTTTTAAAAAAAAAGCATTCAGGATCGATCTCATATAAAACATAAGAATTCGTAATTTAGAAAATCATACCTTAACAATCTAATAAGATGAACAATTGAAAATAATCCGGACTCCTAGATCACGATCCATCATCACCACGTTTGTTAGATCATAATCCGTCACCACCACACTTATTAGATCACAATCCGTCGCCAATGATCTTCCAGGTTATGACTTATATTTAACCTGCACTTGACGTTTGGACGCCTTTATCACCACTAAAAGCAACTAGTAGGAGAAAATTTTTCTCTTAAAATTAGAGAGAAAAAATTATTTTCTCTAATCAGTATAATATGACCCCCTTTTTTTAGAAAAACAAGCCATTTTATATTTCTATCTTAGTGGAAACTCTAGGCTCTATATTTTTATATTTTTTAATTCTATTAAATCAAAGTTGATTTAAATTAAAAAATAATAAAATCAAAAGTAGTGTTACTTCTTCTTGTCATAGGGGCCCATCTTATAAAATAACACAAGGTCCCTTAGACACAAGCATGTTATATAAAGCCTCCCACTACATAATATATTTAGGTTTTTAACCCATATAACTAGTTATCTTACTTACTAATCCAGTAACGATGCAGTTAATTAAATGAGTTAACCCGGAGATCATATGGATACATACAATAGTGGCTTCAATAATTAGGCATGTAATTAAACTAGCTCATTATTTAATTTCGAATCTACTTCACTAAAAGATTGAAATTGACCTCCATAATTATATGCTATCTAAGATAGTGCTTTCGAAATAATAATTCGACCATGCCACATTAATTTCTTTACTAAACAATCCTTTGTACCACATCATTAATTAAATTGATATCTCAACTGTCCAATCAATTTAATTACATTTTATTCCTTGATACTTATTGATTGCCCAACTTATTCATCAATTACGAACTTAATTTATTTAATCATAAGATAACTTGTATTTATATATTTTGTGAGTCCTCATGGTGATCACATAAATACATATAATATGATTGAATGGATTTTACTCAAAATACTAATGTAATTAAGATATATGAATAAAATACCTCATTTATTTTATTAATCAAAAAAATTATTTATTACAATTAAATAAACACATATACTTTTAAAGAGGATCTTTTCCCGGCAAGTATTCCCTACCACGTCAGCGTATCAAGTGCAAACCCACTCCATTAGTCTCACAAAAGGCAAGACCTTACAAGAGATAAGATGGAAACATTTACGTTGAAGACTCAAAAAGTAGACAATAAGAAGAGTTGCCTTCAACCTAGAGATTACTCCAACCACAAGCGATAACTTGCTCAAATAACCTTAATATCCGCCATCACTTCTGCATAAAAATTAGCGTCTGCAACTATTGGCACACCAAATCCTACAAAGTAAGTTACCATTTGAAGCCCTATGAGCAGTCCCAAAAAGAATCGCTTTTAGATAAGCTGTCCGAGTTGGCTTTAACGCAACCTTTTGGAGGAGGCTTCCAGTCCAGAATGTAAACCCTAGGTATAAGTCAAGATATACAAAACCAAAGAAGCAGGTAACACAAGGGAAAACAAAGCATGTTTATCACTACCAAAGACGAGAACTAGGACAAAACTTTGCGAGTTCCAATCTGAGCCTCACAATCCATTTGCACTTTAACCACAGGGGTAATAACTTTTAAGATTATTTCAGAATCAGCTTCTTTTATTCCAAAACACACACACACACATATATATACAATTAGAAATTTTAAAGTGCAGGAAAATCCGGAAAAATGTATAAACCACTTTAAGTTTTAAACCTCTTAGACTCCGCAGTTTTAAAATTTTCTCGGACTTTTTCCACGCTTTAAAATCTCAGACCAAAAAACTATTATACATACATACATACATACATACATATATATATATATATGTATAACTCAACATACAAAAATCATAATGTATTCAGATTATCTTCACTCTATCATCTGACTTCACCCTTGGACATTTCTACTTTTCCCATTCATCAAAGAAAACATTATGAAATCAACTGACTGAAAACATCCACAACTAAAACTTTAACTTGAAAATTGTGCCGATTGACTACAATGACATGGAAAGAGATAAGATCGGCTCTCAATTTTACGGCACTTACACACAACAAGCTCATATACAAATCAGACATTAACTTGAATATCAATCTGCAAAATGTAAATGCATGAGCAGCATCTGCAAATCTACCAGTTCCATAAACCTTGGTGTCGGCCTATGCCTTCTCTGAACTATTAAAAGATGGAATGAAATTAATTCTAAACTGATGTCGTAAACCACAGCAAAAACTCAAGCAGAAGAAATTTGAAGAATCATCCAGGTATTATATTTTAAGTAAAAATAACAAAAATTTAAAGTCAACTCTGTTGGGATAATATGCTCTTTTAAAGCATATTAATTTATTTTCTGATTAATAAATTATTTGAGATATTTTAATTGCATAAATATATTGAATAAGGTCCGTTTAATCATATTATATGTATTTATGTGATCACCATGGATTCGCTGTACATAAATACAAGTTATCTTATGATTAAATAAATTAAATTGATGACAATAAAGACTTTATTTAGTGCTAGACCGTAGAAATTCATTGAACGATTTGTCTTAATCATGTATGAATTTCATTGATATTGACTACATTGATCACATATGAGATTTAATTAACTTTGAAATAATCACGAATTATTAAATCTCATAGGCATTGATTTTACCGTAATCTTAATCTTGAGTTAATTATGATTTCATGATTATGATTGTTATTCCATTCGAAAGTTACCAACGACACACCCTTGTGGTCGCACAAGATTACCCAGATCTTGGTGGGAGCAATTATGAGTATTGGAGTTATAGATTAACAATAGAATTCAGACACATCTCGATGGGTTTTGATTGATCATGTAATTCTCCCACAGAGCCAACATATTTACTATGTTGAAAATGATCATTAGAGAAAACTAGTAAGTATCAAGGAATAAGATGTAATTAAATCGATTGGACTTGAGATATCGATTTAATTAACGATGACAAAGTTGACGAAGAAAGAAATCAACGATTTACAATTTTTATTCGAAAGCATACAATTATGGAGGTCGGCCCAATCTTATAGTGGAGTAGAATTGGAATTAAATGATTAGGCTTGTTTAATTACATGCTTAATTGTTAGCCACTATCAGATGCTCCCAAACGATCCCTGTTTCATTTAATTGATCGCACCACTACTCTGACTAATAAGTTAAAGATAACTAAGATTTTAAAAACATAATTATATCTTTAATATGCCCATTAATATACTCACAGAGGCATGTTATTTTATGCCATTCATATGGAAAAGGAAAGAACGTGAATTACAATTTTAGGAATTTTAGGATCCCACTATGAGATATAAAAGTTCTCATTCTATTCTAAATAGGAAAAAGTCACTATAATTATGTGTGAGAATAAGGTTTTTTACACGTACACAAGACAATTTTAGAGAAAGATTTTTCTCTAATCTTGAGAAAAATTTTCCGTCTTGCTTAAGAGTGATAGCTACCACACGCCGTCACAGATCAATCAGTCATAACCCCGGAAGATTGTTTGGCGACGGATCGTGATCTAACGAACGCGTGATGACGCGATCCAAATCACTTCAAATTTAAAAATCCAAATCGGATTTTCAAGACGATTCTGATTACAAATTCATATATATTTTATGAGATCCTAAAAGTTTTTTTTTTAAAACCGTATTTTTCCCAACAATTGCAGTATCGAATCTCATATTAATATATAAGTTAATTTGTATGAAATTAATCTTGATAATTATGTGTTAGCATAATTTATTCGGATATATATTATTTGTTTAATATACGAATAAAGCATGATAATGGTTTGTCTTAATTCATTGGTTAGATTTTATCAGATTTTTCTTTGGATTGTAAAAGAGTGCCTTTAATCACCATATTTCCTCTCGATTTATTTGTAATAGAATTTTTGTAGTTCAAAATCTACGAAATTCAGGAAATTACGGATCACAGTTCGGAGGAATAAGACTGGAAATTTCAGCGACAACACCGGATCGCGACGCACACGCACCAGCCACCACGCGCAGCCAACAGCGCGCGGCCAGAATCGCGCGGTCGGCCCAGCAGCGCGCGGCCAGCAGCACATGCTGCCAGCAAGCGCGCGCAGCAAGCCAGCAGCCACGCGAAGGCCAGCAACGAGCGCGAGGGAAAGCCAGCAACGCTGCGCGCAGAGCGTGCGCACGCTGTGCGCCCTGTGCAGCTGCAGCACGCGGCCTGCGCGCGCCGCTGGCGCACGCAGCAGCAGCACACGCTGCAGCGCGCGCTGGCGCACGCAGCAGCAGCACACGCTGCAGCGCGCGCTGGCGCACGCAGCGCAGCTGCAGCAGACTCGGCACCAGTGGGTTTCCGGTGAGGCAGTGTGGTCGGAACGGCGTCGGAGCTGGCCGGAAACGATGAACAGAATCTGGTTTGTGGTGGTGGCGGCTGGGGAAGAAGAGAAAGAAAGAGATGAATTTAGGGTTCCATAGTTTTTATCATGAGGGACCCTAGAATTTTATAATTTTTCTTTTGGGCAGATAAATGTTAAATATTTTGCATTTAAGTCTAAAAACGGTTTTGGACTTAATGAATCCTAGTTTTAAGCCCAATTAAAATTTGGGCTTAATGGATTAAAAATGCATAGATAAAATTTAACACATTAAATTTATTTTTGGTCCAAAATTTTTATTTATAATAAAAAAAGGGGTTTTTATTTCAAAATTAAAATTGGACCATTAATAAATTTAAAAGCTCAATTTCCCCTAATCCATTAACCAAGATGCTATGGCCAAGATGGACGATTGAGAAGCCCATTGAAGTTTAGGCTTAGGGTTATTGTATTTTTTATAGGAAAGCCATGAATTAAGATTATTTAATGATTTTCTATACATGTTGTGTTTTGGTTGATAACGCCACGATAATACGTCATAGAATAGGTACCTCTATGCATAATGATACATGTCATTCATTAATTATGAATTTTATTATATTGTTTGAAATTTGTAAATGCTTTATAATATTGGATATCATCTAGATAATATTATAGGAAGCATGCAATTAACAATATATTATTAATGTATGTTTTAAAAGGAAAAACCAATTTTAAAATATTGAGTGGGAGAGGGAAAATTCAAGATAATTTTTCCCATGGGCTCCATTGTTAGTTCAATAATAAAATTATATATATACCTCGACTTCATGATACGGTGATGCTCCCTACGGAGGGTATATATATTAGATATTTTATTTGATGAACTTCTTCATAGATAAAATTGAAATATTTTTCAATTAATTGTTCACCCCAACGGTGACTATTGATATGAAAAATACGTAGATTGAAACAATGGTTATACACTCAACTAAAATTTGTTATTAACCTTCCCAACGAAGCTCTGTTAACAAATTTAGGCCCAAAGGGATAACGATAATTATTTATCATGTCTCTACATGAAAGTAAATAATCCAATGGAAAATTGGGTCTAGTAAGTGTAGACATGACTTCCCCAACGGATAGCTTGTCAAAGCGGTACTAGATTATCGTTACAATAAATTAAAATGCATTTATGGTTTTTTGCATTTTTGTCATTTATTGTGAATATTGTTTCAAAGTATTTATGCATGTCTATTTTGTTTCAGAAAATGACTTCCATCAACCCATTATTAATTATCCTTGTTAAAAATGAACTCACTGGAGAAAATTATTTAGATTGGAAACGCAATCTATTTAAATATCCTCACTGCTAGAGGCTGCAAATTTGTGTTGACCTTGCCCTCGAACCATACGTTATCTGATTATAGAAATCGGAGGAGCCTTATGAGAAATGGTGCGAAGCTAACAAAATGGCTAGCGCTATATATTGGCTTGATTTACGTGGGCATAAGATACATCAGACATGGAACGACCATTGAAATAATGGCTAGTCTTCATCGGATGTTTGGGCGAGAATACTCATTTTGCGGAGATGCGTTAAAGCGTATTCTACGGATACTAAGATGGAAGAGGGCACAAAGTTCGTGAACATGTCCTCGAATGATGGACTATTTGAGTGAGGTAGAGATTCATGGTGTTCAAATCGATGATAAAACAAAGATTAACATGGTGATTGAATGGTTACTGATACATTCAAAGAGTTTAAGGTCAGTATATCTTAAACAATAAAGATATGACCTTAATTCAATTAATGCACGAACTACATGCTATAGAAGAGTTTTATCATAGCGGAAAATTCACGAAAAGGATTCTCTTCAAGGCTTAAGTCGAAAGGCGGAATGAGCAAGAAAAGAGTAGGGATTGGCAAAGTGTTCACTAAAAAAGTAGCAAGCCAAGAGGCAAGTGTTACAAGTGTGTGGACGGAAGAGTCCTGGAAGAAAGATTGTCTAAGATTATTAAAATCGGTATAGGAAATCTTTAAGCTTCCTAATTAGTTCAGATTTCTATTTATTTATGTAATAGTGAATTCTGAGATAACTAATTTGTAATTCATTAATTTGGTTTTTAAGAAACCAAGAGATTAAGTGAAGAAAGCTTGACGTGATTGAGGACATGCTAGTTTATATCAATTGAAAAGGCTAGATCTTTATGAGACTTTAGTTTTGATATTTGTCTTTATTAGAGAATTTAATTTGGTGACTTGTTTTAATAAGCGTACTTTATTGTTATGGATCCTCTATTTTTGGTTATTGATAAAGACATCTTATGTCATATAAGTCCATTGATCTATTAGTAAGATATAATGATAAATAGTATATGTTTTATCTAAGAAAAGAAATATTTCTCTCGACCAAAATAACCTCTAATATTTATGCTTAAGTCATATAAACTATAATAAGATTTTAAGAAAATGATTAATGATAAACCTTGGCCTATTAAGATTGATCATGGTAATTCTAAATCTTATTTAGAAAAATAATGTGTGAAAATGCTCTTTTTAACTAAAAGCATAACATTGTATTAGATGATTTAGTGCATGCAAATATACAGACTAATCAGTTTACATGGTAAGAGGTTATGAGTATTCTATCAATTTTATTGATGAATATTCACTTTATTTATGTTTGTCTAAATGCGTCGTAATTCTATTGCTTTTGAAATTCAAAAGTGTACATAGATAAGACAAAGCAATTGAGCAGGAACATAAAAGAACTTGATATGATCGAAACAAAGAACACTATGATCGATAGTGTAATTAAATGGAGAAATAAGATTCTTTTGGATAAAACAAAATATATACTAATTGGTTTATCAATTGCCTTTTGATTCGGATACTGAGAATTTAAAAGCGTAAAGTTTAATGAACTTAGTTTCATCTACCTCAGTGTCTACTACTCCAAGAAATTATGAAAAGTCACAAACATAGTTTGAGACACATTCGTATTTGGAGTTTACTAGTATTTTTACTAGGATCAGAGGTAGAAAAGATGAATTTGTGTTCAGAACTTTGCATGTTTTAAGTATCTTAAAGGAATAAGGTAAAGTCTAAATTATAGTCCTCAAGATAGGAATGTATTTATAGACCTATTCTTTACTTTCTTTGAGGAAGACTATATAATGACTTATTACCTAAGAGTAAGGTAAAACTAGAGAAATAAAAGGAGATCAGGTTGATGCTCAGCTTTCAACACCTGTTATTGAACAGGAAGAACAGCAACAACCAACTGAACAACAATCCCTTTTAGAACCTCGTCGTAGTGGGAGGGTAACTAAGTTACCAGCAAGATACATGTTATTGGGACAAACCTATACGGTTATCTCAGATGAACATGTACAAGATCCCACTAGCTACAACGAAGCTCTAATAGATAGAGATGTTGAATTTTGGAAAAAGGCCATGAATCAATAAATGGAATTTACGAATTCCAATAAAGTCTGAGAACTTGTAGGCGCAAGTGGGGTAAAACCTATAAGGTGCAAGTGAATCTACAAGAGAAAAGAGGAGTAAAGGGAAAGGTGGAAACATTTATAGCTAGATTAGTAACCAAAAGTTCCACTCAGAAAGAGAAATCGATTATGAGGTAACTTTTCCTCCGGTTGCTATGCTTAAATCCATCAGAATTTCGCCCTCCATTGTTGTAATGCTAGATTGTAAAATTTGGCAAATGGATGTCAAGACTGCCTTTCTTAATGGCATCTTGAAGAAAACATCTACATGCAGCAACCAGATAGATTCATACTAAAATGCCAAGAACACATGGTATGTAAGTTGCTGAGATCCATTTATGGATTGAGGTAAGCATCCCGGTCATGGAACATCAGATTTGATCAAGCGATTAAATCGTTTGGATTCATTCAGAATATTTGATGAACCATATGTGTACAAGAAAAATCAGGAAAAATCTGTAGCCTTCCTAGTTCTTTATGTAGATAATATTTTCCTGATTGGAAACGATATAGGAGTATTGACTACAATAAAGAGTTGGTTAGCAAAACAATTTGATATGAAAGACCTGGGAGAAGCAAGTTATATTCTTGGTATCAACTTTATGAAGCGGAAGAATAAAACTTTAACCATCTCGAGGTCTATATCGACAAGATATTGGCTAGATTTAGCATGGAGAATTCCAAGGCGGTTTATTACCATTCGGACATGGAATTGCTTTCTCTGAGATCAATCTCTAAGACATACGAAGAGATAGAAAGAATGAGGCAGTTCTCTGTCAAGGCATGGGAAGTCTCATGTATGCCATGCTTTGCACTAGGCCGGATATACATTTCTGAGGAATGGTTAGCAGATATCAATTTAATCCTGAACCTGAACACTAGACTGCAGTCAAGCATATAATGAAGTATCTGAAAAGAACTAAAAATTATATGCTTGTGTATTCTAGTGATGAACTTATTCCAGTGGGTTATACTGATTTTGACTTAATGTCAGATAAGGATTAATTATATGCTTGTGTATTCTATTAAAAGATGGAATGAAATTAATTTAACTGCTGAAAAAAAGCGAAAAGAAAAGCGAAGAATCATCGGTGAAAGTAAAAATAAAATATTTAAAGTAAAAATAACAAATAACTCTCAATCAAAGCATTAGATAATAATATTTTTTAATACAAGTTATCTTATGATTAAATAAATTAAATTGATTGATAAATAAAGTTGGGCACTTTATTTAGGTTTGAAGCGTAGTAAATTCATTGAATGATTTGTCTTAATCATGTATGAATTTCTTGATGTAGTTGACTACATTGAGTTGGATCACATATGAGATTTAATTAACTTTGAAATAAGCGCCAATTATTAAATCATGGCATTGATTTCTTGTAAACTTAATATTGAGTTAATTATGATTTCATGATTATGATTGTTATTCCATTTGAGTTACCAATGGGCACGACACACCCTTGTGGTCAAGATTACCCGGTATCTTGGTGGGAGCAATTAGGAGTATTGGAGTTATAGATTAACAATATAGAATTTGTGCGACCACGTCTCTTGATGGGTTTTGATTATGATCATGAATTCTCGGCGAGTGTGTCAACATATTTACTATGTTGAAAATGATCATTAGAGAAAACTAGTAAGTATCAAGGAATAAGATGTAATTAAATCGATTGGACAGTTGAGATATCGATTTAATTAACGATGTGGTACAAAGGATTGAGCAGTAAAGAAATCAATGTGGCTTGGGACGAATTTTTATTCGAGCATACAATTATGGAGGTCAGTTCCAATCTTATAGTGGAGTAGAATTGGAATTAAATGATTAGGCTTGTTTAATTACATGCTTAATTGTTGTAGCCACTATTGTATGTTCCCAAATGATCCCCGGGTTAGCTCATTTAATTGATTGCACCACTACTGGACTAATAAGCAAGATAACTAGCAATTTGGGTCAAAAACATAATTATATCTTTTAGTGGGAGGCTCCATTAATATACTTTTGTATAAGGGGGCCTTATGTTATTTTACAAGGTGGTCGCATGGAAAAGGAAAGCGTGAATTCTGATTACAGGGCTTTGGGATCACTATGAGAGAGATATAAAAAGCCTCATTCTATTCTAAATAGGAGAGGAAAAAGTCACTATAAATATGTGTGAGAAAAAGGTTTTTTACACAGACACACAAGACAATTTTAGAGAAAAAGATTTTTCTCTCTAATCTTGAGAGAAAAATTTTCTCGTGCTAGTTTGCTTTTAAGTAGTGATAAAGGCGCCCACACGTCAAGTGCAGATCAATCCTGAGTCATAACCTGGAAGATTGTTTGGCGACGGATCGTGATCTAACGAACGTGGTGGTGACGGATCGTGATCTGGGAGCTTAAATCACTTCAGCGGAAAAATCCAAATTGGATTTTCAAGGTACGATTTCTAGATTACAAATTCATATATATTTTATGAGATCGGTCCTAAAAGTTTTTTTTTTTAAAACTGTATTTTTCCCAACAAACTCATTACTCGTGCTATAAATCAGACATTAACTTGAATATCAATCTGGAAAACGTAAATGCGTGTTTATAAATGCACAAACAAAAGAAGCAAAATATAAATTCATGTTTATTTTGACAAGCTTTTACAGCGAAATATCATAGATATCCATAGATATAAAGCAGAGATACATAATCACATATATTTTTAACATATCACATTTAGGAGAATGCATGAAATTCAAAATTTTGCCATGTATCATTGAGAAGAATACATAATAAATTACCATGCAAATGTGTATTGGGGTAATTATTTCATAACCTGAACTACAATCATCATCAATAAGGCCAACAAGACACATTTGCACAAACTTACCATCATCATCAAGAGGCACCGATTTGGCTCTTGAACATTCATACTCCAAAGTTCTAATATGAGAAGCGAGCTTCAATATCTCGTCATTGACCTCGAAACCTACATATTAACCTAAACGCACAAGTTCGTTGCAGCCCTGTAGTATCATCACCATATTCTCCCGCTCAATGGAAACTCACATAAGATGCAATTCCTTAATCTTTGGAAATTACTTGACAATGGTTGATGCCTCATAGTTTCCAATGCAAACTCCATGAACACGTAACCAGCTAAAGTTTTTGCACCTGAGGCCAATTTGAGTGATGATTAACATTATATCAATAGACTTCCCAAGAATTAAACCTTCCATTTTTTTCCAGTTTCCTATCAACTAAGGGATAACTAGTAACAGCTCAAGGCAAACACTAGGATACACACCCAAAGTTTTCAAGGCTGGAGACCTAAAAATTGTTGTGCGTGGAATGCAGAATCAAGTGCACTAAATAATCACAAAAAAAATAAAAGACACAAAATTTTACATGGTTCGACAATATGCCTATGTCTACGGGAGCAAGAGAAAAATAATTGTATTACTAACAATAATTAGAGTACAAATTTGAGTAAGGAAAAACTCACTTCCCAAAATCCAAATACACCTAAAGGACTCTCACACGCACTCCCCAATTGCTCACACTCTCAGAACTCTCGAATTGCTTCACTTACAATTCTCTTAAGCTCTCAAATTTTGGGATAATTATAATGGAAGAAGTGCCATCTATTTATAGGCAAAACAATGGCACTATTGCACCATCCGCTTTGCAATTTGTCAATTCTCTTATCTGTCAAATTGACAAATTTTACTAACCTTTTTCATTTTTCTTTATTCGGTGCAGGATTGTCAAAAGTCACATATTCAACAACTTGCAATTTTGAATTTGGAAGCCACTTTATTGACTTCTCTACAAAAACAACCTCTTGATTCAATTATATGATTCTTTATCAAGAACCACTAATAGAAAACCACTTATCAGCAGCATATATCAAACTCTCTACGGAGCAACAGCTAGGAAGAATAAAGGCAGTAGCATTTTGATAGACTCAAATTGCTCTGCTGATTTTGTTTAGAATAATTACTCAGATTTTACCACACAAAAACTCTTTCACACACAACAAAACTCCTACACAACCAGGATGTTCGAGAGACCTGGAACTCTTCTATATTCACAGAACTACTTTTACAAAATCTGAGCCCCATTAAAACCCATTGTTCTCCAATATAAACCAACCCTACACTCCTATAACTGACAAATAACGGACTGCCTAAAATACTAATACAACAGCTTGACAGTTTATTACAAACTATAAACACAACCCAAACACCTATTAACTGCTCCTGGAAGCTGTTTTGCTTCTCTGGTATGTGATATGGACAAGTGGCCTACTAATATCCCCACCCAAGCTTTCACTTTGTCCTCAAGGTGGAAACGTGAAAATTGATGTTGAATAAATAAAAATTTTTCCCAAGTAGCTTCAAATAGCGGTAAAGCCTTCCATTTAAGTAAGATTTCAATGTCTCTTGAACATGTTGGATGATTATTATGAACCCCAAGCAACTCTTTAGGTTCAACGATCAACTCCATATCTGCATTTAATTATGGTGGCAGCAAAGGAGAGGAATTTTTCACACCATGTGCACGTCGTAATTGAGACACATGGAAAACGGGATAAACCTGAGAATCAGCAGGTAGAACAAGCTTATAAACAATTTCCCCTTATACGATCAGTGATCTCCAAGGGCCGATAATATCTTGGAGAAAGTTTTTCATTCTTCCGAGCAGCCAAGGAACGTTTTCGATAAGGTTGGAGTTAACAAACACTTTATCGTCAATAGCAAATTGTTCATCTCAATGATGCTTGTCTGTCATAACTTTCATTTTCTGTTGTGCGCGGAGCAAATGCATTTTAAGTTCATCCAATTAGGCATCTTTACTCTCTAATATATCTTCAATAGAAGAAACCAGTGTACTGCCAGCTGTGTAACGAATTAGTGTTAGGGGTGCTCTTCCATATAAAATTTGAAATGGGCTGTGTTTTGTTGAAGTATAATATGAAATATTTTACTAATACTCAGCCCAAGGTAGCCATTTGCACCATGAACTGGTTGTCTTGATGCATAACAGTGAAGATACGTGCCTAAGCAACGATTGACGACTTCCGACTGCCTATCAGATTGAGGGTAATACGTCATACTATGCTTTAATGTAGTTCTTTGTAATCAAAAGATTTCTTGCCAAAAATGACTAATGAACACTTTTTCTCGATCCAATATAATGCTCTTTGGTATCTCATGCAAGCGTATTATCTCCTTACCAAATTTTTCAGCCACACTCCTTGTTGTAAAAAGCGTGTTTTAAGGGAATGAAATGAGTATACTTGCTTTATCTATACACTACAACAAGTATTGTATCCATTCTCTCTAATTTGGGCAATTTTTTAATGAAATCCATGCTTAAATATTCCCACACTATGGTTGGTAAAGCAATGGGTTGTAATAAACCTGCTAGGGATATTGCCATATTTTTATGCTGCTGACATACCTCACATTTGTGCACTCATTTAGCCATTGATTGTCTCATTCTTATCTAGAAAAATTCAGCACTAATTATTTTAAATGTTTTATCTTCACCTGAGTGACCACCCACCAAAGAAGAATGATACTCCTTTAATATTAAAGGAATGAGTGTAGAATTTTTTGACAACATTAGGCATCCCTTATAGCACAAATTGTTTTGTACCAAAGAGAATTCTGATGCCCTTGTTGTTCCTTGCTGTAGGTCTTTTTTAATATCAGCAAAAAACACATCTACATTGATTTCTTGATGTACAACCTTCCAGTCCAACCACTGCACTCCTATTAACACTTTAAATTCTTGAGTAAGATGAACTCTAGATAGTGCATCAACCACTTTATTTCCTGCTCCTGGTTTATATTGGATTTCGAAAGTATACCCTATGAGTTTAGCCATCTAACGCTGATATTTTGGTGCCACAATACATTATCCCAGTGAAAAATGCAAGCTTTGTTGATCTATACAGACAATAAATTGTCTTTCCAACAAGTAATGTCACCATTTTTTAACAGCAAAAACAATGGCCATGAGCACTTTTTCATATATTGTCTTTGTTCTTGCTTACTGCCCCAAGAGTTGGCTGAAATAAGCTATTGGTTTATTGTCTTGTAACAACACTGCTCCCACTCCATAACCATACGCATCAGTTTCTACAACAAAAACCTTAGAGAAATCAGGTAAAGTCAAGACAGGTATCGTAGTTATAGATTGTTTCAAATTTTCAAAAACTTTAGTCGCTTGTATACTCCACTTGAAATTATATTTTTTTAACCGTTCGGTCAACAACCAAGCCATTTCTCCATATCCTTTGACAAATTTCCAATAATATCCAGTAAGGCCTAAAAATCCTCTTAAATCATAGACTGATTTTGGCACCGCCTAATCAAACATTGTTATGATTTTATTTTGATCTATAGCCACACCTTCTTTAGAAACTATATGACCTAAATATTCTAAATGAGACTGGGCAAAAGAGCATTTCTTTATATTAGCATATAATTTGTGACGAGCAAACACCTTTAATATTGATTCCAAATGTTGGACATGCTTGTCCATGTTACGGCTATAAACCAATATATGATCAAAGAAGACAAGCACAAAATGGCATAAAAAAGGCCAAAATAACTCATTCATTAAAGCTTGGAATATGGTTGCTGCTGACATTACTAAAAATTTACAATACCTGTCACGAGTCTGAAAAGCTGTCTTGGGTACATCTTCGAGCTTAACTCGAATATGATGGTATCCACTCTTCAAATCCAGCTTTGAAAATAGGATTGCGCCATGTAATTCATCAAAAAGCTCGTCAATCACCGATAAGAAAATTGTGTGGAACTATTTCTCTATTAAGGGCTCGATAATCTACACAAAATCTCCAACTTCCATCTTTTTTCTTAACCAATAACACCAAATTTGAGAAAAGACTAACACTTGGTTGAATTATTCCTACCGCCAACATCTCCCGTACTAACCTTTCTATTTCATTTTTCTAAATTTATGGATATTGATGTGGGTATATGCTTATAGGAGTAGCTCCTTCACGAAGACTGATTGTATGTTTCTTACGACGCATAGGCGGCAACTCTATGGGCATGTTGAAAACTTCTTAATATTGCTGCAATGTCTTCTAAACAGCTATAGGAATTGAAGAATTATGTTGATTAAGTACTCCTAAAGTACTTAATTCCACCATCAATTCATGTCTTTCACTTTTAATAGCTCGTATCACAGCTTTCAAAGAAACCTAAGTCTTATGTAAGGTTGGATTTCCTTTAAGTGTCACTGACGTATTATTCACTATAAACTTCATAGTGTGAGTTTTCCAATTAATACGTGTCGTCCCAAGAGTTTCAAGCCATTGTACCCCCAAGATAATATCAGGCGTCCTAGATCAAGAAGTAGAAAATCTTTGATCCCTTGTAAAGTCACCACAACTCCACGATAAACCCCTTGTGTTTTGGTCGCATTTCCCGTGCCCAATATAATACCATAAGGCTCCGTTTGTGTGACTGGTAATTGTTAGGTTTTAATCACTTCATTGGATATGAAATTCTAAGTTGCACCGCTGCCCACTAGGACTATCACAGGTTGCTTCCCAATAAACCCAAAAATCTTTAGAGTCTTTGGGGATGTTATTCCAATCACAAAATTAAGAGATACCTCCACAACTTGATTCTCACTTTCCCTTACTGTTTCATGTCCTTCTGTAGTTTCTTCTATATTTGCTTTTTCAGTTTCCAATTCTTCTACTTCAGGTTTAGGCTCTTATAACAAAATCACTTGTGATTTCTTCCGTTTTCACATGTGTCCTGGCGAGAATTTATTATCACATCTGTAACATAAGCCTCGCTCTCACTTCCGCTATAATTCTGCCTCTAATAGTCTTCTGAATCCTCCTCCAGCATGTACAGTAATGTTTGTTCCCTTTGATGAGGTTGGTGTATCGAGGGGCAGAGTAATAATGGGGGAATTATTCCTATTTTGAGAAAGACTGGAATTCATGGCTGATCTTGAATATCCAAAAGTGGTAATCGTTCTATTGGGCTTTAATTCATTTATTTTTTTCCTCAATCTTAATAGCCAAGGACATGGCTTGTTCTAGCCCATTTAGGCCCATCACTTTTAATTTAGCCCGGATGCTGCTACGCTAACCATTAATGAAAGTGGACTTCATCATTGGTTCTGAGAACTCAACCAAGGTTGAAGCTAGTTGCTCAAATTTCTCTCGATACTCATGAATCGACCCATGTTAATTAAGAGCCAAAAACTCTTCATATCGTGACCCCAAAGTCGATGGTCGAAATTAAACAAGAAGCTGAGATCGAAGTTCTTCCCAACTCAGGAATGGTCGTCGTTTATTCTTCCATCCAAACCAAACTAACTCTTTACCTTTTAATCCGAGAATCGCTATCTCCAACTTCTGCACATTCGACATGCAATAAAGTTTGACATACCTTTTTGCCTTAAGGATCCACCCATCGGGATTGTCCCCTTCAAATGGCGAAAGTTCTATTCGATGAGCTCGTATATCCTGTCGCAATGCTCCTTCAAACTCGCATCTGAAATCGTGACCCGTGACTCACTGAAAGCTCGGCCAGCATATCTGATTGTTTCTCATTGCCAACCTCGTCCACCATTGTCGTCGGAGGGTTCTTCAGTCCCATCGATTGCTCTGCCTAAAGACCTACCTAAGGTTGAAAATGGACTACATCACTAGTTCTGAGACCTCAACCAGGGTTAAAGCTAGTTGCTCAAATTTCCTTCGATATTCACTAACCGACCCATGTTAATTAAGAGCCAAAAACTTTTCATATCGTGACCCCGAAGTCGATAGTTGAAATCAAACAAGAAGTTGATACTGAAGTTCTTCCTAACTCAAGAATGATCCTTATTGAGTACTAGAAAGTGTATATTTATAAAGGAGAAAATCATCATTTTACTCTTCAAGTGTCACTAACATCCTTACTTTTATATATTTAAGTCCCTTGCAATTTAATTATGTGTGCTTTATTTTAATTAATATTTTATGTATTTTAGAGGCATCATGGTTATTTCACAATAAACAAAAGATCAGAGAGTCAAAAATCTTAGGAGGAGTATAAAAAGGTGAACGATACTATTCATATGTATGGTATTGTTCATATATATGTACTATTCAGGGTACTACTTATGGTACTATTAAAGACACCGTTCACATATATGGACTGATGACGTGGCAGCATTCGATTGGATAAATGATATGACAGTGACTAATATGGCTTTGACTAATGAGTTGGCGTTAACCGATGATGTGCCACAATCTTATTGGACTAAAATGTTGATGTGATGTTGACCAATGACATGGCAGTATATTAGTGGGCAAAAAAAAAAACGTGTATACGGTACATGCATATACATGGAATCATAGCCCTAATTATGTGTTCTATCCAATCAGAACTTGCCGCGTAGCGCAATCCTGAGCGTCCAAATTGTTTTAATCAGATGGCTATGGTTTACTCATTATATCTATAAAAAGGTGGCTCCCCCCTTAGTTCGTCAACCCTGAATTTATTTTTGAGCTCCATTTTCTATAATTCCTTCTTCATCTTGTATTTTTTACGTATTTTAATAAATTTTTATTTTACCCCTAGTTTAATTATGAGTAGCTAATTTTCTTTCAAGCTTGGGTTGATGGTGAAATCTCAACGTGTTTCATGGGCTTAATATGGTAAATTTACTTTCCCTTCCCCTCTAATGATTGTAGATTTTTTGACTTTTCGTTGATAGATAGTAATAATCTTGTCTAGATACCGCACTGGTATAACCGACTCTCTAGTATAAGGTTATTACTATTTGATACGATAAACTCTTAACACCATATTTATTTTATTGTGGTTCATGAGAAATGGAAACCCCCCTCATGATTTAATTGATACTAGTAAAGAATATTAAGCACATGGTGCATGTTGACACAGATCCAGATACTCAAGCGCTTTAATTATAATAGTTTACACTTTAATTTAATTATGTCATTCCAATTTAAATTCTAGGATAGTTTAAATCACTTTTACCACAAATCCAACTACTTACTTAAAAAATTAACTCTATACACAATTAAAATCCACCTACTCATGGAATCGACACTCGACACCATTGATCTATTCTATAATAGATTCGTGCACTTGTGAATTCAATAAAATTTGCACAATAAGTTTTGGCGTAGTTGCCGAGGAGGTAAATATTTTAATTCATAGACTTAAATTTTTTTTATGTAGTATTGTTTTTGTATTTTTTTCTTATTAAAAAAAAAGAAAAAGAAAGTGAATAATCTACATTTTGAGGTAACTATTTCTTTTCTTCTTTAAATTTCGGTAATTTAATTTTCAAGTTATTTTCTTTGTAATTTTTTGTTTATCTTGTTAATTTATTAATTAATTTTAATTTAAGTTAATTTATTTCACGTATTTTTTTATAGTACTTGAATGTGATTTTATAGTAAAGTTGTAACAGTGTGGCAAGATTAGTTCATAATTTCTCCTTCCTATTTATTTTTATTTGTTTTGTTCTCATTTTTTGTATTCCTTACATGCATGGTCGAAGGTCACAATTACCTAATCTTGAGCCTATAGACCTTGAATTAGAAAAAATACTTCGCACACACAAACGCGTTACAATTAAAGATTAGCTTATCTGAGCACATCATGTATAAGATATTCAAATGTAATTGCTGGGAGTTTTGAGTTAAAACCCAATGTGCTAAACTGTCTCCCAACATTCTATAGTCTAAAAAATGAAGACCACTATAATCATTTGAATGATTTTCATGTTGTTTGTCAAACTTTGAAAAACAAGAATTTTTCAGATGATGATGTTAAACTTAGATTATTCCCATTTTCTTTAAAAGATAGAGCTCGTTCATGGTTAAATACATTGCCTGCTAATAGCATTATATCATAGGAACAAATAGTAAAAAAATTTCTAAATAAATACTTCCCAGTGCATAAAACTAATGCTATTCTCAAGGCAATCTTAGAGTTTACTTAGAAAGACGATGAGCAATTTTTTGAAGTATGAAAGTGATTCAACGGGCTACTCTCGAAGTGTCCACATCATGGGTATGAGAAATGACACCAATGCCAATACTTTTTGGAGGAATTATTGCCGCATATACAAGAATGGTTAATGGCAACAAGTGGAGGAGAGCTAATGTCAAAAAGTGCATCAAAGATTTGGGATTTCTTACAGTGACAAGCGGATAATTCTCAACAACGGAGTCAATCACTCAGAAATACTAAAAGAATTAAAGGAGTGAATGAGGTTTACATTTGCGAGCCAAGTTCGAAAATTAAAGAAGTCAAAGTAATAATTGAAGGTCTTTCCCGACAAATATGATCATTAACGACTACTAAATCAACAGAACTACATGACTATGACTCATACTTAGACCATGACTCATAGCGACAAATTGAAGGTCTTTCCTGAAAAATATGATCATTAACGACTACTAAATCAGAACCCAAACTATTTTCAACCTAGACCATGGAAGGATACGTTCCAAAATTTCAAGAATTTTACTCAATCTATAATCAAACAGCAAAACCGCACCATTGACGAACTACAAAATAAGACAAGAGCAGACTTCAAGTCACAAACCCAATCAATTTCAAACCTTGAAAAAATGGTGGGACAGCTCGCCTCTTCAGTTCAAACCTTGGCAATGACTGTTGAGAAAGGCAAATTTCGAAGTCAACCAGTGCCTAATCCTAAAGTAGTGCATGAAGCAAGTACCAGTTCACTTCAGCATCATGGAGAGGTCAAAGCTGTCATGACCTTGTGAAAAAGGAAAAAAAAGTCGACAACAAAGTAGAGATGCCGGTCACAAAAACAACTCAAATTGTACCTGTAAATGCTGAGAACTCATCATCAGAGAAGAAAGAAGAAACCAACCCACGAGAATACGTTCCTAAAGCCCTATTTCCCCATAGGTTAGCTAAAACAAAGAAGGAAAAATCTACAAGTGAGATTTTTGAAAACAGGTAAGTGCTAATATCCATTTGCTTGATTCTATAAAATAAGTGTCATCTTATGCGAAGTTTCTTAAATACTTTTGTACTAAAAAGAGAAACATTCACTTTCAAAAGAAGACCTTTTTAATAGAAAATATTAGCTCTATACTCTAATACAAAATTCCTCTAAAATACAAAAATTCAGGCTCCCTCACTATTTCATGTAGTATAGGTAACCACACAATTGAGAATGTTTTGTTGGATTGAAGAGCTAATGTAAATCTGTTGCCTCACTCAGTATTTGTGAAAGTTGAACTGGGAGAATTACACCTAACTCCAGTGGCGTTACAGCTTGCAGATCAATCCATTAAAATACCCTGTGGTATTCTAGAAGACGTGCTTATCCAGGTAGATAAATTTTATTTTTCTGTGGATTTCATTGTAATTGATTCTCAACTAGTCCAAGATTCAAAGAAGCACATTCCCATTATTCTAAGCCAACCTTTCTTAGTAACTGCCAATTCTCACATTCAATACAGAGGTGGAAATATGCAGTTGTCCCTTGACAAAATGACTATGGAGCTAAATATCTTCAACATTACCAAACAGCCTCACAATGCAGATGATAAAATTATTTATTTGGATTTAATAGAAGCATTAGTTAATAATACTTTTCTTTCAAACCTTAGTGATGACCTTTTACAAACATGTTTAACTCACTTTGATTTGGATTTTGATATTGACAAATTAGTCGATGAGGTCAATGTCTTACTTGATTCAGCACCGTCCATGGACACTAATATATGAAAGTCAAGAGTTGAACAATTAGAATTATCAGAGAAGAAACTCAGCCTATCATCAGAATCACCACTAAAACTTGAGCTTAAACTATTACCCAATACTTTAGAATATGCGTTCTTGGGAGAAAAAAGCGCTTTACCAGTAATCATCTCATCATCCCTAAATGACGAACAAAAAGATAAGTTGTTGGAAGTTTTAAAAGAGCACAAAGAAGCATTAGGATAGACCATAGCCGACATAAAAAGTATAAACCCAGTAGACTGCATGCATTATATTCACCTTGATGAAAATGCTAAACCTACCAGAGAAATGCAACGTCGGTTGAACCCTAATATGAAAGAAGTTGCTAGAACTAAAGTCCTTAAACTATTAGATACATTTATCATTTACCCCATCTCTGATAGTTCATAGTCAGTCCTGTACAAGTTGTCTTTAAAAAGTCAGGAGTCACGGTAGTTACCAATATTGATAATAAATTGATACCCACTAAAGTGACTACAGGGTGGCATGTATACATTGATTATAGAAAGTTGAATTTTGTTACACGTAAAGACTATTTTTCTTTACCATTTATCGATCAAATGCTTGATAGATTAACAAGTCATGAATTTTATTGCTTGTTATATGGCTATTCAGGATACAATTAGATTCTCATAGCACCAAAAGATTGAGAGAAGACTACCTTCACTTGTTCTTTTGGCACTTTTGCATACAAGAGAATGTTATTTGAATTATGTAATGCACATGCTGTATTTCAACGATGCATGTTAAGCATTTTTTATGATGTGGTTAATAGATTCTTTGAAGTTTTTATGGATGACTTTTCTGTCTTTGGTGATTCATTCGATCAAGTTTACATCATCTAACACTAGTTCTGCAAAGATGTATCGAGAGGAATTTGGTCTTAAATTGGAAAAAGTGTCATTTTATGGTAAAACAAGGTATTGTTCTCGGTCACATCATTTCAAACAAAGGTATTGAGGTTGATAAAGCCAAGGTGGATTGCATTTCCAATCTTCTTCCACATAAAATAGTTAAAGAAAGTAAGATCTTTCCTTAGACATACTCGTTTTTATAAACGTTTCATTAAAGATTTTAGCAAGTTTTTAAACCCTCATGCAATCTATGTTAACATATATGTTTCCATATTATTGATTTTGATGATAACAAATAAGATTAAGAATGATTAAGTTTTTAAAAGGTTAAATTATGTTTTTTATAAATTTTAAATAAATCATTATTTTCACATTATAAAGGTTTTATATTAAATGAAAAAATAATTTTATGAAATTGGTTGTTTTTCAAGTTTAAGGTTTAATTGAAAGTGTTTTGAAAACTTGAAAATCAACAAGTATTGTTTGAAATTCTGGAGAATGACTTATTTGAAAAGTGTTATAGTATTTTGAGCCATTTCACAATTTCAAAAAGTTTTAGGATTCACAAAGTATTATTTAGAAATTCTGAAATTGGACCTTTTTGTAAAGTTTCATAACGTTTTGGGCCATATTACAATTATAGAACGTTTTGGGGAAAAACTATAATTTTAGAAAATAATTCACTGTAGTAGTTACTGTAGCAAGCGACTAACCGGATATGACAAGCGACTAGCTGGTTAGTCGGCAGAATCTCTCCGGATGGAAAACGGCTATCCGGTTACGGATCAAAAAGTTTTCAGAATATAAACGGCTATTCGGTTATCGTAAGCGGCATGCCGGATATTATGAAATTCAAATTTTTGCCTTAATAGTAACATTTAAGCGGCTAACCGAATTCCATAAACGGTAAGCCGGTTATGAACAAAAAGTGAATAACAGCTAGTTTTTTAGCTCCAACTATAAAAACTCAAATTCAATTCATTTTCAAGCTCTCCAGCAAGCACGCACCAAGAAAAGGCATACAACATATCTTGAGCTCTCAATTTGTGAATCACAAGTCCTTGAGCCATCTTTGTTCTATATTTTGTATATCTACTCTTTGAGAGAGTTTTTGTTGTACTTTTTAATTTCTCATCAAATTTGTGAGTGATTAAGTGTGTGATACACTTAAGTGAAGAGATTGGGAGATAATCTCTTTATTGTAAAGGTTCATTGACACCTTGAAGTCAATTATAAGTATTTGAAGCCTTGGAAAGGCTTGGATAGTGAAATCCTCAAGCTTGGGTTGCTTGGAGGCGTGGACGTAGGCGGGGATAGCCGAACCACATAAAAATTATTGAGTTTGCTTTCTCTTCTCTAGCTCATTTATTATTGTGTTTTTATTGAATTTATTGTTTTCAATTTTATTAAGGCATTAGATTGGATTGTTGTGAATTGTTTTGTGATTTGATTAGAATAAGTTTTAAAATACCAATTCATCCCCCCCTCTTGGGTTGCACACTTGTATTTCATTTGGTATCAGAGCGAGGTGCTCTTGTTTAGACTTAACCGTCTAGGGCTAAAGATTAATGGCAACCTATAATAATTCTACATTTAGGGAAGGATAATCCACCACTAAACCACCATATTTTGATGGAAACGATTACCCATATTGGAAAACTAGGATGAGAGTCTTTTTACAAGCCTTAGACTATGAAATAGGAAAAATGTTTGTGATGGTTCATTCATTCTTAGGAAAAATGCTTTAAGTGAGTTGGATAGGAAGAATATGTCTTTAAATTCCAAGACTATGAATGCTTTATTTTGTGCCTTAGATAAAAAGGAATTTCATAGAGTTTCAAATTATTCTAATGCTTATGAAATATGGAGAAAACATGAATTTGTGTATGAAGAGACAACAAATGAGGAGGAATCTCATGGAGTATTAAATTTGGCACTTATGGCAATTGGAGATGAATCGGATGATGAGTTTGATGAGGTAAGTAATCCTACCTATGATGAATTGCATGATGCTTTTAAAGAATTGCATGATGAATTTATGAAAATTGGTAAAAAGAATGTATGTCTTAAAAAGAAAATGGTAGAGCTCGCAAATGAAAATGAATCTTTAAGTGCAAAGATTACATGTCTAGAATTAAAGAATAAAACATTGCATGATAGAGTTGCATTATCAAATGAGAAACCTAGTACTTCATACAAGCATCTAGAATCACATGTTGATGACTTGAAAAATGAAAATGATACTTTACAAAAATGCAATGATTCATTAAATGAAAAGATCAAAGAATTAGAATTAGATAATGAAATGTTACATGATAGGTTTGCATCATTTACATGTAAACAAAGTACTTGATGAATTAATAAATGAAAATGAAGTGCTTAAAAAGAAGAGCAATGAGTTAAATGAGATTGCTTTAAAATTCACAAATGGTCAAAAGAACTTAGAAAAATTGCTCAACTCCAAAAAATATGTATTTGATAAAGGAAGACTTGGATATAAGCCTAACTTGAAACAAAAATATTATAAGAATTATTTTGTTAAGGCTACCTTCACATGTGATCATAAAATTATTTCTCATTGTTGCAATCAAGATGGTCACATGAAGAATAGATGTCCAGTAAAAAAAATGTATATTATGGAGCAAAATATATTTGGGTTCCAAAAAGAACTAAATCTAACACACAAGGACCCAAGAATATTTGGGTACCAAAGCACACAACTTGAATATTTTTTGTAGGTACCACAAATAAGGAATGGTGGAGAGTTCCTTGATGAAGCTTGTGAGGATAATCACTTGATCATGGTCTAAGTAAAAATAATGAGGCAAGATAATTTATATGATTTGGCAACAATTCTTGCAATATTTATTTTGTTGAATAGATAATAATGGATGGATAATACCTTGATTTGTGATTTTTTGATATGTTTGATCTTGTATGCATTTATGGTTTATATATTGAATGGCTTATTGAAAAGTTTTAAATCACAAAATGATTTAAAATTGATCAATTGTTTCAGCAAAAAATAAAGTGGTGTGTAATACAAGCATAAGAGTTAGTCACAATTCAATAAGAGTCTTATTCCGGATAACCGAATTTCATTAATTGGTAAACCGGATTAGCTTTGGTCCTCTCGGGTTAACTTTCGGACAACCAGTTCTTAACAACCGGCAAACCGAATTTTTGCACTCACACTCTTTGCTCACTTGCTAGACTCAACCGGATAACCGGTTATTAGAACCGGATAACCGGTTATTAGAACCGGATAGCCGGATTCAATGTTAGATGCTTGCTGCCCAAAACCGGATAACCGGTTGCGATAACCGGACAACCGATTTCTCTTTTATGTTTCACTGTCTTTAATCGGACAACCGGTTCAACTATCCAGAATTTTGGATTCTAGAAGAGCATGTTATGCCTACTGTCCAAAACCGGATGGCCGATTATGAGAACCGGCAAGCCGAAAGCCAAATGCATGCTTTCTGCCTTTAACCGGTTAGCCGGTTAGCCTAATCCGAATGACCAGATTCGTGAACAATATAATGTTGTTCATCTTCTTCCATTTTTTGGTAAACCAGATGTGTTTGCCTCTCTAAAAATTGTTTCTTCCTTCATTCTTTTTCATTTCAAAATCCATCATTTCCATTCGTTTTGGATTCAAATCGATTAACAAAAATTATTCTTTGTCATTTCTTGTGCTCAAAGTCATCCTTAAAATCCATTTTCATTAAACTCAAAGTAGTATTTTATGCTTGTATGTAGACACACCAACATTTCCTACTTTATGATTTTTCATTTTATATTTCAATTATATGAATGCTTATGCATGTTTTTCATAACTTTGAATTATGTGTCTATTTTAGATAACATATAATTGCTTCTTATGTTCTTTCTTATGTTTTGGATAATTTTGAACTAATATGCCTATTTTGAGATTTTAATAATTGATAGAGGGAGCTTTTCTCTCTTTGATGATAAAGAGGGAGATATTATTTGTAAGGAAGAAATATTTTTACTTTTTGAGATTCTTAAGCATATGAGATTTTTTAAATTTTATTGAAATGTCACATTAAATCTTTGATGAGTTTAGTTGTCTTGTTATTATTTATAGAGCTTGGATTATTGACATTATGCTCTTATGACTCTTGCATTCCCTTGCTTAGCTTATTACTTGTTCTATTTTTGATAATATACATTTTGAACATTTTTGTTATCCAAAGGGGGAAACAAAGTAATATGCCATTTTGATGATATCAAAAGGGGGAGAATAATATGCGCTTTGAGTATTCTTTTGGTTGATATGTGATTATGATAATGATTTTGATGATTTTGAGATATTTTGATGATTTGATTACATGGGTGTTTTATATGGTGATTTTATGTTTTGAGTTGTTGATTTCATAATTGATGGAATCATGATTCATGATTATTTTATGGTTGATAAATTGTGTGATGATTTGTATATGGAGTTGGCTTGTATAATGATTTATAATAATTTGAGAGTTATATTACTAAACTTGTATTTGAGGTGATGCTTGTTGTTAGAGGGAGATTCAATTAAAATTTCTACTTAGACAACATGGGTAACAAATTTACTTCTTTTATCCTATCCCTTTAAGTTTTCTTTTTTTTATGATGAAGGGGGAGAAAAATACATGTTTTAAACTTATACAAAATTTTACTATTTTTTTCTTTTCCATTAAGTTTTCTTTTTGATGATGAAGGGGGAGAAGAATACATGTATTTAAATTTGTTAATTTAGCTAAATTGTAAGAGACGCTTACATTTGGAGGGAGAAATTTATGGAATCATTCTTTAAATACATGAAATGTTTGTCATCATAAAAAAGGGGAAGAATGTTAACATATATGTTTTCATAATATTGATTTTGATGATAACAAACAAGATTAAATGATTAATCTTTTAAGCCCAATTGTAAGAGGAGCTTAAATTTAGGGGAGTAATTTATTGAATCATTCTTTAAAAACATGAAAGATTTGTCATCATAAAAAAGGGGAAGATTGTTAACATATGTGTTTCTATATTATTGATTTTGATGATAATTAATAAGATTAAGAATTATTAAGTTTTTAAAAGGTTAAATTATTTTTTTATACATTTTAAATAAATCATTATTTTCATATTATAAAGGTTTTATATTAAATGGAAAAATAATTTTATGAAATTGGTTGTTTTTCAAGTTTATGATTTAATTGAAAGTGTTTTCAAAACTTGAAAATCAACAAGTATTGTTTGAAATTCCTGAGAAGAACTTATTTAAAAAGTGTTATAGTATTTTGAGCAATTTCATAATTTCATAAGTTTTGGGATTCACAAAATATTATTTAGAAATTCTGAAATTGGACCTATTTGTAAAGTTTCATAACGTTTTGGGTCATATTACAATTATAGAACGTTTTGGGGTAAAACTATAATTTTAGAAAATAATTCACTGTAGCAGTTACTGTAGCAAGCGGCTAACCGGATATGACAAGCGACTAGCTGGTTAGTGGGCAGAATCTCTCCGGATGGAAAACGGCTATCCGGATTTGGTAAGCGGCTATCCGATTACGGATCAAAAAGTTTCCAGAATATAAACGGCTATCCGATTATCATAAGCGGCATGCCGGATATTGTGAAATTCAAATTTTTGCCTTAACGGTAACATTTAAGCGGCTAACCGAATTCCATAAACGGTAAGCCGGTTATGAACAAAAAGTGAATAACGGCTAGTTTTTTAGCTCCAACTATAAAAACTCAAATCCAATTCATTTTCAAGCTCTCCAGCAAGCACGCACCAAGAAAAGGCATACAACATATCTTGAGCTCTGAATTCGTGAATCACAAATCCTTGAGCCATCTTTGTTCTTTATTTTGTATATCTACTCTTTGAGAAAGTTTTTGTTGTACTTTTTAATTTCTCATCAAATTTGTGAGTGATTAAGTGTGTGATACACTTGAGTGAAGAGATTGAGAGATAATCTCTTTGTTGTAAAGGTTCATTGACACCTTGAAGTCAATTATAAGTATTTGAAGCCTTGGAAAGGCTTGGATAGTGAAATTCTCAAGCTTGGGTTGCTTGGAGGCGTGGACGTAGGCGGGGATAGCCGAACCACGTAAAAATTATTGAGTTTGCTTTCTCTTCTCTAGCTCATTTATTATTGTGCTTTTATTGAATTTATTGTTTTCAATTTTATTAAGGCATTAGATTAGATTGTTGTGAATTGTTGTGTGATTTGATTAGAATAAGTTTTAAAATGCCAATTCACCCCCCCTCTTGGGTTGCACACTTGTATTTCAATCTACTTACTAAGGATGTATCTTATGTCTTTGATTATTCATGTCTTGTGTCATTTAAAAAACTAAAGCAGTTGTTGACAACATCACCCATGATTCAGGCTCCAAACTGGAACTTACCATTTGAGCTCATGTATGATGCATCTGATTATGCAGTAGGAGCAGTATTAGGACAAAGAGTTGACCGAATTCCCCATGTTATTTACTATGCTAGCATGATATTGAATGATACACAATTGAATTATTCAACCACTAAAAAAGAAATGGTAACAATAGTATTTACATTAGAGAAATTTCGATCTTATCTCATTGGTTGTAAAATAATTGTATTTACAGATCATGTTGCTCTTAAATATCTTCTCACAAGGAAAGATGCAAAAGCTAGACTAAATCGTTGGGTATTACTTTTGCAGGAATTTGACTTAAAATTCAAAGATAAGAAAGGCACAAAAATTGTTGTGGCTGACCATCTTTCTCGTCTTTATTTTGACACAATTATAGAACTATTACTATTGAATGAATTATTTCCAGATGACCAATTGGTGAGTGTGGAAGTATTACCTTAATATGCTGATATAGCTAATTATCTTGTTACATGTCAACTTCCAGGCATTGGACTAAGTAGGACAATGCCAAATTTTTTGCGGAAATAAAGAATTTTTTTTGGGATGACTCTTATCTGTTCAAGTATTATGCGGATCAAATGGTCAGATGATGTGTCCCAGAAAGTAAATTTCAAAATATCTTTTCATTCTGCCATGAATAAGCTTATGGAGGCCATTTTAGCTCTACGAAAACAACTACTAAAGTTTTACAATGTGGATTTTATTGGCCAACTATATTTTGAGATGCGTACACTTTTTGCTCTTTATGTGATAGGTGTCGACGAATGGAGAGCATTACACGAAAGAATATGATGCCACTAAATCTAATTTTAGTGGTGAAGAGTTTTTATGTATATGGTATAGACTCTATAGGACCCTTTTCCCGCTTCTTTTGGCCATCAATACATATTGGTTATTGTTGACTATGTATCGAAATGGGTAAAAGGAATTCCATGTAAAACCAATGATTATAAAATGGTGATAGGATTTTTCAAAAGCAACATTGTTTCACACTTTGGATTCCCTCGAGCAATAATTAGTGATGGTGGTGCGCACTTTTACAATAAATCATTTAAAGCACATATTAGAAGCAAGTAGCCAAGTTGAAATCTCCTATCGAGAAATAAAGTACATATTAGAAAAGATGGTAAAGCCAAATATAAAAGATTGATCATTAAGACTCGATGATGCATTATGAGCATATAGAACGGCTTTCAAGACCTCGATTGGAATGTCACCCTATAGGCTAGTGTATGGAAAGGCTTACCACCTACCTGTGGAACTCGAACATTGTGCGTATTGGGCCATCAAGAAATTCAACTTTGACATGCAGTAAGCTAGCTCAGAAAGAAGATTACAGTTAACAGAACTTGAAGAAATTCGCAATGATGCATACAAAAAAGCGAGGATTTACAAGCAGCGAGTGAAAGTATTTCATGACAAATAAATTATGATAAAATCTTTCACACCAGGTCAGAAAGTGCTTTTATTCAATTCCCACTTGCACCTATTCCTAGGTAAGTTACATCCTTGTTGGTTTAACCCCTTTATTGTTCATATTATTTTTCCATATAAAGCAATTAAAATTAAGGATTCAAAGATCGTTGTTACCCTTTAAGTTAATAGTTAAAGATTAAAGCCATATTTAGAGTACCAACCACATGGAGAGGACACCGAAATAAATTTGAGTAATCCACCAAATGTAAACTGGGATTTTTTTCTTTCTTTTTAGTGATTTGATTTTTTCTTTCTTTTTACTATTCTTTTGCCAATTGAAGTTATTTTTTACATAAGTGCGTTTGTTTAACCATTAAGTTTTCTGTTATCACTTTTAATCATATGTGCCTCAACCAGACATATCTTCTTGAACCTTCTTAGATGATTTCAACGTGTAAAAATCATCTCAAAACTCAGGTACAATTTTGTAAAACACATCATATCTGGGATCTACGACCACTAGAGTTAGTACCCCATGTTAAGGCTTTAGAAAGACAACTCACAGAAATTGAGGGAGGTATCTACGACATCCAATTGGAGCTTGAGGTAAATTTAATAAGAGGATAATTATGAAATTATTTTTCTTTATGTGCTTTAGTTTGTTACCCCGATTAAGTGGCAGATAATGGCACTCCGTCACAATCAAGTTGGTTACTTCAGTTTCCCATAATAACTAATATTTTGAGGTGAAGGCATAGACCAAGATGCGATTCTAGCAAAGCTTCACAATCGATTTCCTTCACTTTCTCATAATGCCCTCTTTACAATCTATAAAGTTCAGTCCGAACGCATTCAATTACTAATGAGAAATAACATCCCTACTGACATCCGTTGGTTAATCGAGGACAAAATACGATTGGCATGTGAGTTGCCTCTCAAATTTATTGCATACATGTCTGGTTGTGGTAAAGAAAATTACGCAAGAAAACGAAGAGCTTGAAAACTTTCTATTGCTTGTCATAAGTATGCCATAATGAGATGCGATAAAAAAAAAATCATATTCTTTAGGAATGGTGTCTGATAACAGGGAAGACAAGATTCAATTCATTAGAGATGGTTTGAATAAAGAGCTATTGGATGATATCCTTTTATCTCTTGAAACATTTCAAGTGGATACGTACAAGGAGCAATTCTCCCGTTATGACCATTATTCCAGAAAGAGTGTGCACGATATAGTCTTGGGATTTTGATTATAAATGACCTTATTTGCCAGTTTATAAGAAAACTAGATGGGAAGCCTATCCTCGACCCATAGAGGATATTTAAGTTGTTTCTGGACGTAAAACCAGAGAAAGATGTGAGTCACAGTCACAACTGCCTATAAATATCCTCTTACTTCACTGTTGTTTTATCATTTATATTATTGTCTTTAATAATTTTATTTTATCATTGTTTGCTTTTTTTCTTTTTACTATTTTCTTTTTGACACTCGAGCGATGTGCTTTACGCATTAATTGACACCGACATGCTTCCTCTTACACAGCTGTAAACTATTGTCACCAAGATCCTTAAATATAATTTTTTTTATTAAGCACTCACAAATTATTTTTTAGAAGTACCCTAATGGCAGCTACTCCCATTAAACAATTCAAAAACATTTGTGTTCTCTTTGGGTTTAACTATGGCAAATATAAAGAGTTTGTTGAGGCAGCCATAGATTTTGGTCGAAGCACAGCAGCAAGGAAATTACACTTGGTATATGGAGGAGGTGACCAAGAGTTATCAAAACTAGTCTAAGAAGCTGCTTATGTCACATGGAGCTAAGTGTTAAGTATCATCCCAAGAGCCAAGGGTTAGTCGTCTTAGGCATGCAAGAAAGAATAACTGAAATGCTAAATCATGCTGATGCTTTTATTTTCCTACTAGGAGATCTTGCAACTCTAGAGGCACTAATCACATTAGCATTTTTGGCCTATCTAAACATTTATCAAAAACCCATTGGTTTGTTAAATGTCAATAACTTTTATAATGGCTTTATCGCATTTCTTAACCATGCAATAAAAAACTATTTCATTCCTTCTGCAGCAAAAAAAGTTTTTATTTGTGTTCATACTACTAATAAGCTACTTGATATGTTACAAGCTTATAGATCAGAGCCAGACCCCAGGACCTTTGTGTTGGAGTGTCCAACTAATGATGGTAACAATAGCTGTCGTAAAAAGTACAAATTAAATTTAGCTTTCTACTTGAAAATATTTTTTTCTGTGTTACAACACCTAAGTGATGTCTTTTAAACTCTACGTCTTTCTTTTAAAACATTAAGGATAATATTTCGTTCTGGTTGGGGGGGGAATAGTTGACAATTGTGGAATGTCTCAATCTTGGTTAAGTTTTTACTGATTTTTGTTGTAGAGACTAACAGTGGCTAACTTTTTGACTCGAAGATGGCTGAATAAGGAGTGTAAGAACTTTAGAAATGCATCTTCTTAGTTAAAAAATTTTTTTACCTTATTATTAAGCTTCGACAGTCATTTTAAGTGTGATCTTTCAAATTTCTTCTTTCTAACTTCTCCCTTATGAATATATGCTTTCAAATTTTTGAGTCGAATATGGCTGAATATAGAGTATAATGACTTTAGAAGCGCATCTTCTTAGTTTAAAAAATAATTTCCAGACATTTTCTCTTTCTACAATCATTTTAAGTGTAATCTTTCTAATTAGTTTTTCTGCATCATTTTCACCTTCTGCATGCATATTTTCTGTTTATGTTTAGAATAGGTTAGGGGTAGAATGTTGTTATATATATATATATATATATATATATATATATATATATTGTGTGATTTTCTTTTAACATTGGATGACATGATAACTTTCAAAGTTTAGAATTTGTATTATCTATAGTCTTAAGTTATGTTATACCATATTTGCTATTCTACATGATGATGTTGGAGACAAATATGAGTTGCTTGACGGAGTACATGTGTCATAATAAATTCCAAGTGAGTTTTTGAGACTATCATTTTTCTTAAAAAGTAACTTTTTTGCCTATTCTTCATACAGCTTAGCAATTTATTATTTTATGATCTCTAGATTTCATTTGAGTTAACCTTCTAAAAAAATTAATAAAAGAAAAATGTGTGTTGCTCCATCTGAAGGTCTATTTAACATCCTTACTTTTATATATTTAAGTCATTTGTGATTTAATTATGTGTGTTTCATTTTAATTAAGTATTTATGTATTTTAAGGGCATCATGGTTATTTCACAATAAACGAAAGATTAGAGAGCAAAACGGACAGCAATTTTATACTCAGGATAGTCTAGAACCTTAGAAGGAGCATAAAAGGATAAACGATACTATTCACATGCACGGTAGTGTTCATCTGTACGGTACTATTTAGGGTACTATTCATGGTACTGTTCGATGACATTGTTCATATATACGGATCAATGACGTGGCAACATTTGATTGGACGAATGATGTGGCATTGACTGCTTATGTGGCGTTGACTGATGAGTTGGCGTTGACCGATGATGTGTCATGATCCTATTGGACTAAAATGTTGATGTGATGTTGACCGGTGACGTGGCAATATATTAATGGAAAAAAAACATGCGTATTATACATGCATATACACGGAATGACAGCCCTGATGATGTGTTCTATCTAAGCAGAACTTGCCGCGTGGCGCAATCCTGAGTGTCCAGATTGTTTTAATCCAATGGCCATGATTTACTCATTGTATTTATAAAAAAGGGCACCCCCTAATTCGATGCCTTTGAATTCATTTTTTAGCTCCATTTTTTGTAATTCCTTCTCTATCAAGTATTTTCTACGTATTTTAATAAATTTTCATTTTATCCCTAGTTCAATTATGAGTAGCTAATTTTTTTTTAAGCTTGGGTTAAAGGTGAAGTTTATTTCATGAGCTTAATTTGGTAAATTTACCTTCTCTTCCCCTCTAATAATTGTGGATGCTTTGATTTTTCATCGACAGATAGTAATAATCTTGTCTAGACACCTCACTGGTGTAACCGACTCCATAGTACAAGATTATTTATATTTGGCACGATAAGCTTTTAGCACCATATTTATTTGAGTGTGGTTCATGAGGAATGGAAACATCCCTCATGATTTAATTGGTACTAACAAAGAATATTAAACCCATGGTGCATATTGACTCAAATTCAGATACCTAAGCGCTTCAATTATAATAGTTTCCACTTTAATTTAATTCTACCATTCTAATTTAAATTTTAAGATAGTCTAAATCACTTTTACCACAAAAGAGTTTTCAAAAATTTTGACACATAATTTTTACACACAAATTTAATATTTTTATATTTATTTCTAGATTTATGTAACTATAAGTTTTAAAAAATTTTGACGCATAATTTTTCTACACATTTCCTATGAAAATTAATCAAAAATAATAATTCTAACCAAATTACATAAATAAAGCATATAATTTTCCTTTGTAGGGGAATTTTCAACCTTAATATTATCATTCAAAAGTTTACAGAAATTTGTTCAATGTAATAATACAATATTACAACAATACTATACCAAAATATCCGGGTTGTGTAATATTGATGATATTTGGAATTTTTAATTTGAGATTTACACTTTATTCACTGTGAGTTTTGGCATTTCTAATGAACTTGCAACTATGGGACTTTCTATTGAAGAAAAACTTCTAGCCCTAAAGCTAATTCTAAAGGAACCCCATAATATATGCTCTTGTATAGAGCACAAGATTGATATGTTGCTTAACATAGTCGTGATATTTTAAGGCCAATAATATTTTGGTATAAAAAAGATGTGTGTACGAAACACAACCCAATATTTTAGTATAGTATTATAGCATGTGGGTGCATTGTGTACTTGAAAATTAAATTGTTTCTTGAAAATTAAGAGTCATCTTCATGTTTATTATTTTCTTTTTTTAGAATTTTCTTAAGATATAATTATTGTAACTTGTAATCAATTTTTTAATATAAAAGGGAAATTATCATTTTACTACCAAAGTTATTCTGACATATCGTGTTAATACCATGTTTGCTAAAAAATGCATTTTATTATTAAATGTTTGCGCCGTTATCAATTCACTACTATTCCGTTAAGAAAACGTTAATGTTTAACAGAAATTGAGATAAAAATCGATTTTACCCCCACGAGTTTGGTAGTAAAATAATAATTCCCCTAAAAACTTGGTAGTAAAATGATAATTTATCTATCAAATTAATAGACAATTTTACTTTTATAGCTGGAAATGTCTTTAATGCTCTTATGACATCAGTAAATTTTTAACATTCTTAACAGAATGGTAGTAAATTAATAACGACACAAATGTTTGGTAGTACAATGCACTTTTCGACAAACTATAGTACTGACATAATATGTCAAAATAGATTTAGTAGTAAAATGATAATATCCCAATATAAAAATAAGTAACATAACAACAGAGTCGAGTGAATCATTTGATAAATTTACTCAATTCTTAATTATATTAAATGCACCTTAAGAAGACTTTTTTAAATATAAAAAATTGTATATATATATATATATATATATATATTATATTCTCAAATGCAGACATTTTTATTTTTTATGTAGATATACCACTAAATCAAATGATTTAAAAAGTCAGCATTTAATTTAGTGTAAAACCATACGATTTAAAATCATATCTAAATGATTTAAAGTCATGTTTAAAAATATATTTATACTCAATGTATTCCACACGTGTTAGCATATAAAAAAAAAAAAAAGAGAGATCGTTGCAAATTTAATTTGAATTTTGGTTTGAAAGTTGAAATGGGGTTTTTAATTAAATATGCCTTAAAAGTGTGATATTTCGTTAAATATACCACATACTTGAAAATTATCTAGATATACCTTTTTATGTGGTACATTGTCTAAAATATCCCTAGAGAAAAATATAAAACACACACAACTTACCTCTAACACACTTTACTCTTTTTCACTCCACACCACAAATCACTCATGAACGGTAATGCACTGAGATTTTAGTTTGCAGCTGGGTGCATTATTCATCCTATGAATAAGGTATTTGAAACTTTATTTTTATTTTGTGTTATTTATTCATTTTGTTGACATTATGTTATTTTTAGGGTTTTGTTTGGTTTGTGATAAACAATAAAGCAACTCACATTTTCATTATATTTGCATCATATGACTGTTATTTGATGGATTTTATAACTACATTCGTTAAAACCTGGAAGTTTAAAATTTTATTCTCATATTCTATATACCTATATTAACAAGCAGATGATGCGATTACACGATCGCAATGCAGATTACAATACGTAGAGCTAGTCATGTATTGTAAATTGACTGTCGTCATATCTCAGACAGTTGAGTCGATCGGGCAATGGGTATTTGCACACAGAGTCAAGTGTATCGCAGTCACCCGACAAGAACATAGATCTCGCGCAAATACCCCACGCAGTCAGGTATTTGCACACGCAGTACCCTCATCATATATTGTAAATTCCTTGAGCATGTATGGTCATGTTGTTATATCACATACATTGTACAAACTATCTTCTCTATCATTAATATAATTAATAAAAAAATAAAACACCATAATGCTTGTACATACTATTTTGAACAACATCAAATATCAACAACATCCTCATTGTAACCATTACATCTCATGTATGGATTTACACGACTGTAGTTGTGAAACCGTATAAAAGATTCTAATTATTATGACGCCCAACTATTTTATTGGTGCAAAAAATAGTTTTTTTCACTAGATATATCCTTTTACTATTACTGGATTGTAGTCATGTATTTTAATAAGTTACACAACTATTATCATATACGTATGAATTTACATACTATAATTGTGCATATATGAAAAATGTTCCAACTGTTATGAGATCCCAACATCTTATCAGTGCAAGAAAAATAGTTTTTGAAGAAGAAATATATCCTTTGACTATTTACTGAGTCATGTATTTTTTCAACTTACACGACTTTTGTCATGTATATATGAATTTACAGGACAACAATCGTGCATTTCTGAAATATATAGTAGATGATATAATACCTAGCATTTTCTTAATACAAAGATTACAGTTGTTTTACTCAATATATCCTCTAACTGTTTACGGAATTATAGTTGTGTATTTTAGTAAGTTATACAATTATTATCGTGTAAACTAGCAATTGCACGACGTCCGTCGTGTAAAATAACAATTACACGACGTCCGTCCTGTAAACTAATAAATACACGACGTCTATCGTGTAAATATGCAGGCAGTTCTACACTTCGTTATATACCTTTTTTATTTTTTTTTTGTATTTATTGTATAATTAATTGTTGCATTATTGCAGGAAATGACTTCAGTACATGTACGTATTATGTTTTGTGGTGAATGGATTGAGCAAAACGGTCATTATAGATTTAATGGTACAGAGGCAAGAGGGATCATGGTGCCCCGTTCTACAACGTATGCACAATTGATAGAAAGAGTATCTCGAGTTATTTGCATTGATATTTCTGAATTTGACATTGAAATAAAGTTCAAGCTTAAAACATTCGATCCAATACCGCCCGCTCCAATTATGAGTGATGATGATGTAGATTATTTTCTAAAGGAAACAATTAGTGGAGCTGAGTTGAAGATTCCTATTTGCATTACCTACCAAAGAAAACAGATTCTGGTGACCCCTATTACTCATGTTGACCGTAGCTTTGGGCCAGATAGCTGTCCACGAGAACCTATTTAGCCATATGTTGGAAGTGAAAGTTTAAGCCCAAACAATTTTGTTGTTGAAGATTAGTCAATATTTGAATTTGTTCCTGAAACACAACCAAATGATAGAATAGAGTGAAATGAGGAAAATGAGAATGTTATTGTTCCTGATGATATTGATAGGATAACAGTTAGTGATCCAATAATAGGAAATATAGCACCTTCTAATATGAGTTTCCCACCCTCTGATAATAGATATATGCCTAGAGTTAATTTGTTTGCATGCAGCAGTTCAATCGACACTGACAACTCGCATTCTAATAGTATTAACTTGCCATCTGTGGAAGTTGTTGGTGATAGTGATGGGTTAATGGGGAAAAAGTTGTTCAGTTCGAAAGAGGATTTGCAAAAAGTGCTTTTTATGGAAGCTCTAAGGAAAAATTTTGAGTTTAAAACCTTCAAGTCAGGTAAGAATATACTTGTTGTTAGGTGTATTGATGATACTTGTAAGTGGCGACTTCGTGCTATGAAGTTTGAAAGTTTGAATATGTTTAAAATCACAAAGTACTATAGTGTCCATAGTTGTACACTTGATGTCCGTAAGAGAGATCATAGTCATGCTTCATTTAAGCTTATCAGACAGAAGATTTGTCACAAGTTTGATGGTGTTTCATCCTCATATAGGCCTGGTGATATCAGAGAAGATTTTCAGAAATAGTTTGGGTATGAAATAAGTTACCACAAGGCATGGAAAGCAAGAGAATATGCAATGGAGAAAGTTAAAGGCATGCCTGAGGATTCATTCAAGTTACTCCCTTCATACATAGAAATGTTAAGGAAGAAAAATCCGAGCACCCACACGTGTCTTGAAGTTGACAATGCAAATAACTTTAAATATTTTTTTATGGCAATTGGGGGTTGTATACATGGATTTATTTCATCAATAAGGCCAGTTATTACAATTGACGGCAAGTTCTTGAAGGGAAAATTTAAAGGAACTTTGTTCATTGCAATAGCACTTGATGGTAACATTCAACTTTATCCTGTTGCATTTAGTATTGGTGACAGTGAGAATGATGCATCATGGGATGGTTTCTAATAAAGTTAAAGGAAGCAATAGGTGAAGTTCCTAATTTGGTTTCATTTCTGATCGCCACCCAAGTATCAAGAAAAATGTTAACATCGCATTCTCAGATGCTGTATATGGTATTTATACGCACCACTTAAAGCAAAACTTACGAGCTAAGTTTAAAGAGATTGAGGTAGGTACAATTGTTGAACTAGCTGTAAAAGCTTTTCGACCACAACATTTTAATTACTTTATGAATGAGATACAAAAAGTCGATGAAAGAGTGACAAAATATCTTCAGGATACAGGGTATGAGAAGTGGGCTCGTTCTCATTTTAATGGGTTGCGTTATAGTATTATGACAACAAACATAGCAGAATCCATAAATTCTGTTCTTAAAACCCCCGACAGTTGCCCATTCATAAGTTATTGGATTCAATCATTGATAAACTACGAGAGTGGTTTTGTGATAGGCGAGAAGAGGCAGTTAATTGTCACACACGACTTACAAAATAGGCTGAAAAAGAGTTGTTAAAAAAATCTTAGAATTCCCGTACATATAAAGTGGTGACACTAAATATGTACGAGTTTATTGTTAGAAATGGTGACCTTGATGGTCACGTCAACATTCTTGATAAACATGCAGTTGTCGGGAATTTCAACTCGATCAACCACCTTGTGAATAAGCATTAGCTGTTTGTAGGTATCGAGAAATATTGTCTCTATATGATATGTGTTCTCATTACTATTCTAGTGAAGCATGGGTTACAGTATATGCAGAAACAATATATCATGTTGGCACAGAAGAAGAATGGAAGATTTCAGAAGAAGTGCAAAGTAATGAGGTTTTGCCCCCTGTGGAAAAGCGAAAAAAAGGTCGGCCACAAGAAATTAGAATAGCATCACAAGGAGAAGAGAAGTTGCGTTGTAAGTATGGTAGGTGTGGTTCGCGAGTACATAATCGACTAACTTACAGTGCACCAATCCCACTGTCTAACAACGAGCCTGTACTTAGACCGAATAAAACGTGAACAACCACATGTACTATTATGAATCTTATATACTTGTCATTATTGTTGTTTTAATTTTTTTTAATATCTATAATATTTAGTTGATAAATTTATACCCTTTTTGTTGCGCAGATGAATGAACATGTTTGTGAGGCTTATATTGTTTTCAAGGGATGCGATCAGGGGCTTATACTTTTCTTATGGGCCAAGTGTTTGGGTTGAAGATGCCAAAAACTTATGATGATTGTGCAACAATTTGCATTGCATTACATCTTATTTACGATTTGAATAAGTATTGGATTTATGTTGTTTGATGTACAACCACATTTGTTATTGTTAACATATATGTTTACATATTGTTGATTTTGATGATAACAAATAAGATTAAGAATGATTAAGTTTTTTAAAAGGTTAAATTATTTTTTATACTTTTTAAATAAATCATTATTTTCACATTATAAAGGTTTTATATTAAATGGAAAAATGATTTTATGACATTGGTTGTTTTTCAAGTTTATGGTTTAATTAAAAGTGTTTTGAAATCTTGAAAATCAACAAGTATTGTTTGAAATTCTGGAGAAGGATTTATTTGAAAAGTGTTATAGTATTTTGAGCCATCTCATAATTTCAAAAAGTTTTGGGATTCACAAATTATTATTTAGAAATTCTGAAATTGGACCTATTTGTAAAGTTTCATAACATTTTGGGCCATAGTACAGTTATAGAAAGTTTTGGGGCAAAACTGTAATTTTTGGTAAACAGTTTACTGGAAATTACCCCTTCACCGTTTACAGAAAACGGTGAACCGTTTATTTCCAGAATGTTAACCTTGAACCGTTTAGTAAAAAGGTTAAGCCAAATCTATTTTGCAGGTCTCTGGAAATTACCCCTTCACCGTTTACAGAAAACGGTGAACCGTTTATTTCCAGAATGTTAACCTTGAACCGTTTAGTAAGAACGGTTAAGCCAAATCTATTTTGCAGGTCTCTGGAAATTACCCCTTCACCGTTTACGGAAAACGGTGAACCGTTTAGTAAGAACGGTTAAGCCAAATTTATTTTGCAGGTCTCTGGAAATTACCCCTTCACCGTTTACAAGAAAACGGCGAACCGTTTATTTGAAATTCATCTCAACGGTAACTTTGACCAGCGCAAACGGTTAACCGTTAAGCGTTAACCTTGATCCGTTTTCTGGCAAAAATGCATAACGGCTAGTTTTTGAGCTCCAACTATAAAAACTCAAATCCAACTCATTTTCAAGCTCTCTAGCACGCACCAACAAAAGGCATACAACATATCTTGAGCTCTCAATTTGTGAATCATAAATCTTTGAGTGAGCTTTGTTCTTAAATTTGTTCATCTACTCTTCAAGAGAGTTTTTATTGTAATTTTCAATTCCTCATCAAATTTGTGAGTGATTAAGTGTGTGATACACTTGAGTGAAGAGATTGAGAGATAATCTCTTTGTTGTAAAGGTTCATTGACACCTTGAAGTCAATTGTAAACATTTGAAGCCTTGGAAAGGCTTGGATAGTGAAATCCTCAAGCCCGGTGTGCTTGGAGGCGTGGACGTAGGCGGGGATAGCCGAACCACGTAAAAATCCTTGAGTTTGCTTTCTCCTCTCTTACTCATTTATTATTGTGCTTTTATTGAATTTATTGTTTTCAATTTTATTAAGGCATTAGATTTTGATTGTTGTGGATTGTTGTGTGATTTGATTAGGATAATTTTTAAAACACCAATTCACCCCCCCTCTTGGGTTGCACACTTGTATTTCAGTTATTTATTACATTGAAGTTTGATATGGTAAATACCCGACTGTATGTATATTTGTAAGTACCCGATTGCAGTCGAGTATCTGGGCAAATACACGACTGCAGTCGGGTATTTGCACACAGACAAAATATCATGTATTCCAAGTACCCGTCCATTGTCGTGCAGTCGGGTATTTGCACTCGTAGAGTTGATCATGTATTGTAAGTACCCGACTGCTGTCGTGTATCTGTGCAAATACATGACTGCAGTCGGGTATTTACACACATAGAGCTGGTCATGTATTGCAAGTATTCGATTGCTGTCGTGTATCTGTGCAAATACATTGCGGCGAATTAACATACATTGTACAAACTATCTTCTCTATCATTAATATAATTAATAAAAATAAAATACCATAATGCTTGTACATACTATTTTTAATAACATCAAATATCAACAACATCCTCATTGTAACCATTACATCTCATGGTCCAAAAAATGACACATCAACGAAGTTTTGAAGAATAAAATACTATGAAGTTTTTTTTCACGACCTATGCCCAAATAATTTGACAGCCAATGATTTTTGCAATTGTGTAACATGATCTTGTTGGCAATATGAATTGATGTCAAGTCCATGAGCTAGGACCTCCAAGTACCGCAACAAAAATGCTCCACAATCACCATTAAAAAAAATTAATATAAATCAATTGTTAAAAATCATCATTCTTATTGTTAAGTTCAAAACACAATAGATATTTAGTACATACCCTGATTTTTGTTGTGGGATGTTATGCACTCGCACAATGGGCCAAGGAATTGAAAATATAACCTCAGCACAGTCTGGATGTGTTTCGTGATATGCTATCTTCTGAAGTAGCAAAGGTATCGTGTCTGCAACAGGCAGCAATTATTTCACCAAAACTGAGTCCTTTGTTAAGTCTATCATGGAGTCATAAATAGAAATCTTGCCCCCAAGTATATCAACCACACCGAGAACCCAATAGTCGTTCATAAATATCAGCAAATACACCTACGAAATACGGACAATCTTAACAACTAACAGTAAATATATCTACAAAATGTAGGAACTGTTTTTATTTACTTGCAGTGCATAAATATCAAAAACTAAGTATATAATGTCAACAGTGGAAACATCTTTCCAAGGAGTGGCACAGTCCAATTTTGCACCATTAGCATAGTCAATGCAGTAACAATCCTTTTCCCACACCCTATTTGGGTCTCTCAAGTACACCTTATGTCTGTCCTTCAGATTATTCTAGAAAAAAAAGGTAAATAATATATTTGTTGTTATTATTCTAAGAAGTTAATGAATAGGCTACAGAAAATTGACTATACCAAAAAATTACTGTCCATAATGGCACTAACTTGTCCATTCCGAGTCGGAGCCTCAGACATTTGTTTCCTTATGTAGTAGCATCCAATGTTAATATGCTAAACATAAAGTGTGAAATAAATAAAAAATAACAAATATTTATCATAATAATGACAAAAAAATTTTGTTTTTATATATATGACTTACAAGATTTGACAACCACATGTCCGGTGTGTATAATTTGCAGAAAAATTCACGGTTAACCTCCATAAGAGTCAAATCGGTAAATTTACTGCATAGAATAGATTATAAAATTAGTAGAGGTATTAAATAAACATACAGAGGACATAATCATGTATTTAATCTGGTATTCATAAAAAATTAATATAATAACATGAGAAAACTCACGGCTCTTTTTTATCCTTTTTTATATCCATCCATCGCTGCAGCACCAATAACTCCTCTTGGGGTATAAAAGGACACACTTCAAAGCCCCCGGTCTCTTGAGGGTGCACCTCAACATCCGTCGTCTCTTGCGGCTTCTTTAAAGGATTGGTGTACGGTGTTCGTAGATAAGTAGAAGTTTTCATTTCTTTTCTCTTCTGTAAATTGTACACCAATCTACAATCTTTTTCTTAGGTTGAAATGATAATAGGATCCCCCTCTGTACCATGACAATCAGCTGGCGTCATCATGTCTGTAGCCCCTCCTATACTACAAAGATTAACAAGCGTGTCCAAAGGTTGTTGCATAGGTGACTGACCCGATGCGACGTCCATGGGATCGTTCATAGGCTATAGACATAACAACCAAATTGTTAGAGAATTAAATAAACATATATACTAAATGAAAAAATATTAATACTTTTATATATCAAACCTTAAAATCAACCCCCTGAGATTCTGAGGTTGAAGACTCCTCAAGTAACTGAATAAGCCTATTCAATTTATTGTCGATCACATTAATATGACTGGTTTTCCCTTCAATGTTATCAATCTTTGTGTCCATACTCTTCATGGTATTTTCCATCTTCACAATATTTTCTTTAATATTTTGGATGCGACAACCAAGATGATTAACCTTCTCCTCGAGGATAGAACCATGAAACGTACGGGAGGCATTTCCAGATGGACCACCCTGACATGTATAAAAAATATTGAAATATTATATTAGCCTTGATGTAATCATGTAAGGTATCCATTACATGACCACAGTCGAGTAAAGTATCTCTACCAAATTATAGTCGTGTACAGTAGAAAATTAAGTAGTGAAGTAAAAATATTGAAGCAAATATCTATTTTGAGGATTGAGAAATAAAAATAAAAACAACAATAAACTAAAATAATTAACCTCAATAGAAAATGAAACAAATATTACAACAACAAAGCAATCAAATCAAAAGTTTCAAAGTCGATGCTCACAAATAGGCTGCAACTTAGATTTTTTTTTACTAAGTAATGAACTAACTGGATAATAAATAAGTTAATATCTACGTATTATGTTACTTACTCCCTTCATAACAGATATGCATACATAGGTAAACAATTTAGAGCACAATTTACAGCATACTTTAATACGATAGTGACTTATCTTTTTTTTTTGTGACCTCAACTGGTATTGATGCTGATTCATTTAAATGTTGTGGAGGCAATGTTGTTGGAGCACTGGAGGTGGGTGCACCATCTGAATCACTATCATCAGGAGGACCATCAAAACTATTTAACTCATTATCATGTGATTCATTATTATCATCTGAAGGATTTGCCTCTGGATGACTATCTAACTCAATAGCATTATCATTCTCTTCACCGATCTCTTCAAGCCACTCTTCTTCACCAAAATACCTCATGTAATGCTTATTTGCCTCGACATCTCTGGTAGCATGTAACGTTTCTATGAAAACCATCCTGGAGGCTTTTTTATTCAATATCTTCATTTGAATCTCTTCAAAATCTTTAGGCTTTGTCGATTTCCATCTCAAAATCCTTGGAAATAAATCACCATAATGTTTTGCACATTTATCACCAATGACGGAAACAGCTTCATATGCCCATACCTGTATAATCAATGACATAATTTATTTTCAACAAAAAAGAATTGGTAAATTATAAATAGAAAGATGATGCTAACAACTATTATAAATGGAAAGATGTTGCTGACAACTATCACTGGTATAATATGAATACTTTGAAGTCAAGATCATGGATTGAAATCGGGGAGTAATTTTTGTTGATTCAACACAATATATTACAGCAGTAATTGTTAAGCATATATTATTTAAGCAATAGGTGAAAATTGGTTTCACACTATCAAAAAACAGCTATAAATCTATTACTTAAATGAGTAACTTATTGAAGCAGTATATGAAAAATACTTAAATATTCTCAAATTGCAAATACAATAAATTTGTTAGGCAAAAAATGATTGAAATAAAATAAAACAATGAGCACTTATTCAACTACTCAATAAGCGATATATAAGTTAGTTTAGTTTTGTTACCAGAAAAGCATGAGGGAAACCATGCACACTATACGTTGCTCCTTTGTATTTAGAATCTGCAGTTGACTTCTTCTTAGGCTTCGCCGCACGCTCTACAATGCCTTTTCTCAAACTATCAATGGTCATCTTGAAAGAAATGTGTCCCCAGGGAAATTCATTAAACTCGGTAAAATTGTCCACAAGGAGTACATTCGTTTCATTTATATGATTTCTATTCTCTTTTCCAAGTAACACGGACTCAAGAAAATATAATATGGCCAGCTTGACCATTTTCATGTCATCATCTGACTTAGTCGCTAAGAACTTTGTACGAAGTTCTTTTGTTGTGATTGCACAATTTCCACCTAGGAACTCATCAACTATTTTGTCATCATCGTCATTAGTTTTAGCATCGGGCTCATACGATGGACTGCAATCTAAGCCTGTCACCAAGGCAAACTCCTTTAATGAAAATCGAATATTTTTACGTCCGATCCTAAACCACATTGCCTTTTCATCTGATTTCACTTCTCTCAATAATATACTGTGGAGTAACTGAGCAAAAAACTTTAACTCTTTCACATACAAAAAATGACCAAAACAGGAACGCCTGAAAGTATTTTTTTGCTCCTCAGAGAGTCTATTTCTAACGTCCTCCACTGCCTCTAGTGATGATCGGTTTGAAATCATTGCTTTAAAGTATTCAGATTCCTTGATTTTCGGTTTCATCTGCATAAATACAAAAAAATTTATTAATAAATATATAAAATGATTGAAAAGTTGCATAATAATATATTTTAAACTAATCATAAATATTACATGACATACCAGTCGAGTAAATCATTCATTGCACTGCAACAGTCGAGTAAAGCATGCATTGAACTACAATCCAGTATATAAACCATAGATTCTTTGTAACATTGAAAATAAAGTGTTTGTACTCGATGCATGTCGAGTGAAGAATTCTTTACAAACTACAGTCCAGTGAAGAATTCTTTACAAACTGCTGTCAAGCAAAGAACTAATTATATGAATATAGTGGAGTAAGGTGTCCATACCTGACTGCTGTCGAGCAAAGTATTCTTTACACGACTGCTGTCGAGCAAAGTATTCTTTACACGACTGCTGTCGAGCAAAGTATTCTTTACACGACTGCTGTCGAGCAAAGAATTCTTTACACGACTCCTCTAAGAAGTAAAAGTTGTCTTGCTCTAAATACACATAAACGCATGTCTATTATGTCAAGAATGTGAGAACCAAAGAGGATCAGAAAAGCACACTTGAAAATTCAATATGAATGGTATAATTATCTATAACAAACAACTAACAAAATCACATCTTCACTGGATATCTATCTTTTTTACAAGGCTAGGCTCATCTGAAGCTTTCTCCAGATCAGCACTAAACTATTAAACACTTCTTTAAATTATTGAGACCAAAACTATTGAATCTCTCTAACAGTCTCATATAAACTCAACATTTGATTCTCTTTCACTAACAGATATGCAGTAGATTTGGATATGATCAGTCAAAAGAATTAAATTAGGGGCAAATACAGTGTCATACATGATCCTCCAAAGAACATAAAATTTACTCCTGACTGTAATAAAATATAACAAGAATAAAACATATCTCAACAATACCTATCATGCTTGCTGCAAAAAAAAAAAAAAGGCTCTCAAGAAATAAATTCATGCAAGGTAAATTGATGAACAAGTTTTCCCTCGCTACTACTTACAACACCAAGTAATCTAAAAGTTGATAAGTCATCTGAGTCCTTTCAGAATTCTCTTTGCAGCCTAACCAAGTGTCATCAGTAGGTCATGTCGTACACAGATGACAAGGCATCAAGTTTCAAACACATAATACAAGATCTACTCTATTACAATCATATGCAAAGAAAAACACAAAAAAGTCCACATTTCCAAGAAAAGCCTATGATACAATGCCAGTGTCAGAATATAATGCCTCTGCTAGCATCTAATAAAATAACCATTAATGAAGGGCAGTAATTTCCTGAGTCCCCAGCATCTTAAAACCTACCAAATTGTCATCTCCCAACCAAAAGAAACAGTAAGATTCTCAAGCATATATTCCATTCATCAAAATACCAACTAGCACCTGCAATCAAAAATCAAATAAACCAAAAGAATCTAATAGTAATCAATTCTCGGCTAAGGAAATTATTATTAAGGTGGAATTTAATTATTGTCCAAATCTTACTATAATAGACACTCCTGGACTTATTGCTCCTGCCCCATGTCGAAAAAATCGAGCATTACAGGTCTACTCCCAAACCCATTTAAAAATATTTTCAAAATTCCTTTTAATACCAAAATTAAACACAAAAGCTTAAATTCAAATTATTTTTTATTAATTTCCAAAACTGAGAATTATAATAATTGAAATTCGCAAAAAATTCATACTGATTTTACCAGATCAAGATTGGAGCAAGAGTGAGGGAGAAGAATGTTAAGCAGGCGAGAGCTCGCGGAGAGGAAACTTGGCTCTCAGTTCCTCAACGCATTGCAGTGCTTCTAACAGATCGAGATTGGACTAAGAGTGAGGGAGAAGAATGTTAAGCGGGCGAGAGCTCGCGGAGAGGAAACTTGGCTCTCAATTCCTCAACGCATAGTAGTGCTTCATCAAGAATTCGAACAGGCTTAGTATATTGAATTAAAGGTTCAATCCCTGAAGTAAATCCAGAAGGATGGGCTGAAGGAGACACTGATCGTGAGAGAGAATTAGGGCTTGTGTTAGGCGACTGTTGGTTGTGAGTAGTTTAGAGATTTAAATTTTAATTATGATAATTTTATAACTGCACATGAAAAAAATGTATATATGAAAAATTTTAAAATATAAGGGTGTTTTTAGCTAAATACCTTATTTTTTTGGTATGGGACGGACAAATCCCTGAGTTGAAACCTCGTAAACCGAGTAGGAACAAATCCAAACCGCATCAAAGTGTCCGCTGTCCAGTAAAACCTAATTTCAATTCGCCCGTAACCATAAAATTAATTTCAGGAAATTTGTCAAGAATAATTCAGTGCTCCGTGACAAGTGAGTTTCTTCTGCACTCTCGGATCATGTTAGCTATGCCAATTTATGTTTAGAGAATGTGTTAAAGGTTCAATCACAAACCCTAGGTTTTGTATTTTTCAGTTTAGTTCAAAATCATTTTTTTTCAAATTCATCAAATTATTTTCATGAGTTATCAGTTTTGTTTGAAGGACTGTGTTCAGTACTAGAAACATCGTAGCTTTTTGTCTTCCAATTCAAAATTTCGAAAAATTCTGTATTATTTTGTCAAATTACTCGAAGGTTCTCCCCAGAAAGAATTTGAGCTCTGAAGTTAATGCATTTGTTTTGGTTCTTCCATTAATAACGGAATGCCACCATCTTTTGTTCATTTTTCAATTACAGCAGTGGAGTTCTGATTCGTGGGAGACGAAGATGAAAGTCAAGATCTTGCGTATCCTTGTTAGTGATTGACGATTGACTTCTCGAATGCTGAGCTTTTAAACTACTAAATGCTGAGCTTTTAAACTTTTAGTAGCTAGCTTATGGGTAGTTTCTATTGGGGATCATCATTTGATAAAAGATTTTATTATCCCATATGAAAAAAGAAATTTCAACCTTTTATTAGCTAGATTGTGGATTGTTTCTATTGGGGCTTGTTACAATTGCCGTAGAAGAGAAAAATCGAAAGAAGTTTTACAGTAGTTAATGAATTTTGATGAAAGGTGGAGAAGATTGAGGTGGGCAAACACCAGTGTGATCTTGAAGCCGAAATTGAGAAGTTTAACTACAGTTGTCCTTGGCTGGCTAGTTTTTGGACTTTGAGTTTGCTGTTGTACTTGTGTGTGCCTCATTTAAAATATTGTATGATTTTTTTGTCATTTACAATGACATTATCAAGTAGTCATCAGTTGGGTTGATAAAAAGCCATAAAAAGCCAATTGTTGTGTTGTGCCAAATTTGTGAATTTGGATTCGTTTGGTGCCAATTTGATACTTGTGTTTTTTTTTTTCCCTGCTTTTTTGAAGCGAAGAAACAGTATTTCCTTGACTTATTTCCTCTCTGAATGTGTCCTGGGCTTTAACCAGAGTATGTTATCTTCATCCCTCCTGTATCTCTACTATTTTGAGTTAAGCATTGTCTTGCATTTATCGAAGGATATGGTCTCTCAATTTTGGGGTTGAATAAAACTAGTTTTAGTTTAAGTATTGTCTTGCATTTATGGAACTATTTGTGTGAAAATAGGTGGCATGCTGTTGCTTCATGGACGTGGGATGCACAAGATGAAACGTGTGGAATTTGCCGGATGGCCTTTGATGGCTGTTGTCCTGATTGTAAACTACCCGGTGATGATTGCCCATTAAGTAAGCAGCTATAGTTAATTTAATGATGGCTTGATGTGCATACTGTTCAGTCAGCTGTAATAATGGAATGAAGGATACAATCACTCACTTTCATTTGTACTGTATCTGTATCATCCTGCAGTTTGGGGTGCCTGCAACCATGCATTCCATCTTCATTGCATCTTGAAATGGGTGAATTCTCAAACTCCTCAAGCACATTGTCCCATGTGCCGAAGGGAATGGCAATTCAAAGGATCAGATTGAGTAAGGTTGAAGGGGAATCTACAAGCATCCAAACTTGCCTTCCAGCCCCTTTAGCTTTACAATCTTGATGAGGAATTTTTCTTCCATTTAACTTCATATTGAATTGCTCAGCATACTGACAAAGCATTGGCAGTTTTACATCAATTAACTAAACTTTTGTGCCGCGTATTGATGTATTTAAGTATCCTCATGCATGTCAAAGGTATCAAATTCTGTCGGGCACGGAAATCTTATCTGTTTCTCAAAGAAACTTCAAGAAATTTTCGTGCATTTTCAGTTTTTCATAATGTACCCCATTATTGAAGCATGCTGATTAGAGTTCTACTTCTGGGTTTGATTCCTTGAAAGTCATGAGGAAATCTTCAGTTAACAAGCAGACTACATTCATCATAAAATGTATCTATTTATTGTGGAAATTTCTCCTCAACTTGTGCTTTATTTGTGACCTTGGAAGTCTGGCTATGGTTCACATTCTCTTGCTAATGGAAACCAATATGCACAGCAGACCTGTGTCTTGTCGAAGAAATGGTTGTCACTGGACTCATATCTGTAGCCCAGATTTTGACAGTGATAAAGGCTTTGAGACTGTTGACCATTGGGACTCATGTCATGTGTGCTAAAGATAATCTAAACTCTGTCAAGTCACTCAATGTTGAAGTGCTGGAATCTAATTTGATTGATTAGTGTTCACGCCTGTTTGACCATTAGACATTTGATCTAAGGTAGATTGTTGACACCATCACGACTAAATTTTTCCTTTTATGCATGTAATGGTATGTGACCACTTTCATCAATGGAGCAACAAAAGGTAATACAAACAACTTCCAAATAGCCATTGTTTTTAGAGATAAAGAAAGTGGTATTAAAAGAAAAAAAGGAATTTTCATGAACATCTTAAAGCCATTCAAATTGTACAGACTGAATTTTTACCGAAGAAACTCTAGACATCTGTAATGTTGCCATTTCATCAAAGAAACATCATTGCCCATCAAATCAACTGAATGAAAATTCCGACAGACTAAAGTTAACTTGCAAATTTTCTAGCTTTCACTTTCAGCGAAGTTTCGTACTCAAATAATGCTATACTGTTAAAAGTAAATCTAGTTCCGATAACTTCTCAAATCACCTTACCTTGGTTGAGGTTAAGTAGAAGTCAAATGCTTCATATGCACCTCTATCGAAGGCTCATCCCCTGGATTTTGGAAGGCTATTGTCTCATAGAATTAACTGCTTTAGCAACAGTGGCATATCTACTGGTTTCAAAATCCTGAGTGCAGGCATATGCTTCTCGGATCCAACCTTTTTAGAGCCATTAAATGATAAATGCAATTGATTCTAAGATGACAGCACGGGCAGCTAAAACTCAAGCAAATGACTGTAAAAACTATGAAAGAATAATTTGGTAACATTGATGTGAAAATGTCAAGACGTATCCAGTATTCCACTCAATTCAGTACTAACACAAGCTATAAATCAGACCTAAAGCTTGAATATCAGTCCTCGACACTCAGCTAGCACATACAAAACAAGCACTATATATGTGCACGCGTGTGTGTGCATTTTGACAATATTTGACAGCAAAATAAGTTAGATATTCATAAATATGAGGCTAACATAGAATATATATAAAACATATAGCATTTAGGAGAATGCATGAAGTTTAGAATTTTTGCCAGCACATTGAGAAGTATGCAGAAAAAATTACCATGGGATTGGCTAACTAATTAATAACCTGAACTACAACCATCATCGACAAGGTCATCATAGTGATCAAGCTACATCCTCATACTCACCATCATCGTCGTTAAGTTTGGCTGTTGAACGTCCATACTTGAATGTACTGATACAAGTGAGCTTCAAAATCTCATCATCAACCTTGAAACCTACACAATCACGGACATCTAAACCCACAGGTTCTTCGCATCCCTGCAGTATAATCACTAGATAATCCTGATACATGCACCCCCCTCCCCCTTCCCAGAAACAATTGGTTATCTTAGGGAGGAAAGTTGCCGTGGCTGGTGCCTCCTTTTTGCCAATAAGAACTCTATGAGCATATAATCAGCTACAGTTCTTGCAGTTGAGGCAGATTTGGGTAGGATTGCTCTCATATCATTGAACATTCCAAGAATTAAACCTTCCAAATTCCTCCAGATATCTTGTAAGGGCAAAGAATAAGATACAAGCCCAAAATTTTCAGGCTGGACACCTGAAAAAAATAATCTGTCATCTCACTTGATTCAATAAAATGCTACTAAACATTATCAAACAAAAAAGAGCATGTGCTAATTGCACCAAATGCCTTGGTATGAGCCATGAGGGAGAGCAAATACAAAGACAAGAAATAATAAAAAAAGAATAAAAGCTGTGTCTTCCTTTTTGATTAGTTTCAGTATAAAACTTAATTTCAAAGGCAGCTTGGAAAACTTATTTGATCACAGCATACCTCAAACTGTCAGTTAAGCAACAGTGTGGAGCAATAAGAACAGTAGCATTTCTGCAGCTGCGATCAACTGTGAGCTTTATAAATTGAGAGGAGGTCTTTACCTTGATTCCATATACTTGCATAAATTTATGTAACATGGACCTGTTAGAGGAAGGAAAAACAAAATTTTCCCAAATAAATGGATCGAGACTTGCTCTGTGCCATGACTTGCAAACAAAAGGGACATCCAATATAAGTGACTCCATGCCAACTCTTCCAAGCACAATTCAACAAACGGTCCCTATCAAGATCCTCCCACCTCCGTCCTTCCATGTCTAAATTAATAAAAGAACAAAACAAAAAATTATCTGTACTGAAGCAACATTGCCGTTATAACTGGAAAAAAAAAATGCGGACGAAGAGGATCCTACAATTTTCTTCTTGCACTTTGCATCTAAAATGCCTCTGGACACTACTCTCTAACGATGTGAAATGGCTCAAAATTAATAACCCAATATCCCAGCACCATAGCCGAGAGATTTTCAAACAACTTTATTTGGCTGGCTATTTGAGTTCAAATTCTAAGAAAAGTAGAGGGTTAAAAAATTAATTTGGACTTTGCATACCCTAGACTTAAAAAAAAAAAAATATTAACCAACCTAAGAGGATCCTATAATTTAGCTAAGGGATCGCTATGTGAAATTCTCCAAATGCTTTAATATTTTAAAACAAATCAAATCATTACAAAATGATATGTCTGATTCTAATCCCCTCTTATTTTTTTTAATAATTTTCAATTATATTGTTGAATATTCAATGATTTGTCTTGTTTTGTTCCCAGTATGGGAAATTTCATGCATAATATTCCAAGAATCAAACAATTAAAAATTAATACAGATAAATAAGAGATAATAATAATGAGTAAACAAGAAATTACTAGCAAACTCAGCAACAGCCAACAGAGTGAAGAGGAAGTCCAAGGAGACTGTGACTGATCAGGGGATGAATACAGTGAAGCGAAGCAAAATTGGCTTTCCACTTCTGTCAGATCTTTTCTGTCGCCGGAACACGTGGCGTTCAGATAATATATCCAGGTGACGGCCCGTTATTTGTCAGACAATATTAAGGTAAGGTGATTATATTCAATTTCCAACTTTTAATTTTAATTTTTTTTTTTTTGGCTTTTTGAGTGCTTGAAATGGGAGGAAGAAAAAAAATAATTATATCAAATATGTCTAACGAAAATAGTTTAACATAAGGTAATGAAACTAAATGTAATTGATTAATTATAAACTGGGTGATACTAGTGTAGCTTGATTTTTTTCGCATTATCATTTTAAATGTCTTTATTACAGGAGTTATTCGCAATTGATTCTACAGGTCGGTTTCCCTCGTTATTGTTGAAAATATAAATCAAAATAACTTATTTGAAATCTCAAATCGGCCTAAACAGCAACAATCAGTAAAACAATGAATAATAAACAGTATTGTGAAGAGTAACAAACTGAATAACAATTTCTTCAAAATTCACAAAAAAATAATATTCTATTGACTAAGTTTTGCTCCTCCAAGAAGTATTTCCCAATGTGAAATAATTTGATAGCTGCAAAATGTTAATGGGACTAAAAGTAAATAAAATGGAATGGGAGTTGGTGGACGATTTTACATTTTGCTCAAAAATGATGATCATAACACTTGCGCAATTTGCTCTATCAAAAACTTACACGCCAATAATATTATTAAGGTGCCTGCGCACATAATTATTGTAGTAGACTGTTATGAATTTCTCATAGAAACAACAAGCCCCGTTGAAAATTGGAAGAGCTAGCCATATGAAAATCAAGAGCTTCAAGTATGCCCAAATAAAATTTGGAACCGGAAACCTGTCACACAATCAAATTAATTAGAAACATATAAAAAAAAATTTGGACAATTTATCTCTGTGTGTGTGTATATTCATTTTTGTTTTACCTATAATAGTAATAGTGGGGTATATTTGGTTCAATCTCTGTTTAATTTGACTTATTGGAATATGCTAATGGTGTGTGACGAAACAGAAGTTTTATAACGATTTTTTGCATGGATAAATTTCGGATTATTCTCCTCATGAGTTGACTATCTTTTTAAAAATTTCAATGTACCTTCTTTTTAAACAGAAATGAAGATGACTTCAAGTTTTTTAAAGTGAGGAGAGCAATTTAAAGATAGTCGATTCATGAAAAATAATAATTTAAAATTTACGCTTTCCATAAATTTAAGAGAATTTGATAACATCAACATCAATTTACATGAGTTCCACCATTTACCCTTATAATAAAATAATGAGTAGAAATTTGACATACCATCCGAGAGTTTTCCAACAAAGCATCTCAAATGTTGTCACAAGTGATAATAAAATCCACTAAGTCGTCCATTGTCTATAATCTTGCACAGAAGGACGCTCAAGTGTTTCCAATGATATGTATCTGTTCAATTATATTAATTCACACCAGAATAATACTCATTTAAATTTATGAAAACAAATATAAATAGCATTTATGAAATTTTAAATTTGAAAGCATAGTTTAATTCGCAATTAATCCTGTTGTTTAATATCCAATCAATTCAAAAAAAATTCAATCAAAATGAAATGCAACTAAATTACAACTTACAGTGGATAAAAGAATGTCACCAATGGCCTGTGTTCAACGTAAAGTAAAAGAAGTAAATGAATATTGTCAATAACATTTTAATATAAGGAAAATTAAAATTAAGAGATATTTAATTGAGTTAAATTTTCATATGGCAAAAACATGCTTCAAATTGGTCTCTATTGCTTAGAGAGTTGTACTTGTATATTGGAGTTCCCTAACTACTTAATGTTTTCAGATTATTATGTTACATGTAGTTGATGAAATGTTGGTAATTAAGAAACGAATTCACTAGAAATCTTTCCTATTCTAAAACCATTTTTTGCGATATGAATTAATTATGAATATAACACTCAACAAACTTTAGAATCATGATCACAAATCCATAATTTTTATATTTTTTACATTTCTAATTGACAAAATTTTTTTAAATAAAAAAATATATTGTAACTCATCATGTACAAAATGAATATTACTAATCTAATGATCCATGCCAGAGTGATCACTTAAAAATCAACCACGAACACAAAAAACAAATACATAATGAGTTTAAAACCGCATTCATGATATTTCTGCACCTTTTTAAATCCATGAAAATATGTATGCTAATGCACCAAAGTGCCTTGGACGAATGAACAAGGCTGCTTCAATACTTGCATGATATATGAAATAGAAAACTTGGACGTTTCTAACTTTATGAAAAGATTAAAAAAAATAATAATAATTGCTTGCCCAAATTTTATAAATATCTTGCCATGAACAAAATCAATAATTTCTTCTTCTTTTAAGAACACAAATTTTTTGACAATGTCTCCGAAAAATAAATACCCAATGAGTTCGTCCACAAGTGAAAAGAATATTCCAATGATACGACTCATCTTGAAATCTGCTCTCTTCTCTCCCTCTAAATCTGCTATCTTCTCTCCCTCTATCGGCCTCAATTTTTGTTTGAAAGAGGAAAAATTATGTGGAAAATGAGTGAAGGAAAATTAAAATATTTGGGTGTTGGAGGAAACTAAATCAAAATACACAAACTAGATATATGGCTTATCTTCATGAATTTATGTGATAATCGTAACCAATTTGTATTTAGTTAGGTAGAATTTAAAGTTTCAAGAAAGAATTAGATAGATGATGATATTAATTATATGTGTTATGTCTGTAATGAAACATGTTCAAGTTATTTAATTATATTAATTATATGTGTTCATCTATCAAAAAACCAATAAATGTATATATTTGACATGACTAGAATTCAAATTTCTGATATGTATTAATTGTTAATATTAGAGAAAATGATATTTAAGCCCCTAAATTTTGTTCCAATTAATGTACTCGGAGAATTTCTTGGTTTCAAAAATTAATACACCAACCATTTTGTCCATAATAACTAGAGAGATGGACTAATATCAAAATCTACATAACAGATAAAATAATGTTTATGAAAATACAAGTTATGTTTTACAAGTTATTTTGAATATTAAATAAAATTATTAAATATTAAAAAATAAGTTAGCCAGTCCTGCATTAACATGTGTCAGCAACACATGTCAACTCTAGATCAATTGATTGGTCTTAATAATTTTGAATAAAAATATTTAATATTAATACAAATTAATAATAAAATAATTAAAATAATTTTTATTTATTATGTACTCTTCATTGGATGACAAGTTTTATTTTAGTTAAAAAAAGACTAAAGTATCGGATTATATATTAAGTTAAATGGATATCAAGATTAATGAATGAAATGCCCTTATTTCGAGAAATTTTAGAATACATCTCAAGTACAATGTCAACTATATAATAAATAAATGATATCACGACATGTGTGTATTTATTTTGAAAAATCAATATATAAATGGTACTTATATAAAATTTAATTGTATATATTTTATACATGTATTAATTTATTATTTTAAATATGTAGTTCTAGTTATTTTACATTTCATATATTCTAAAATTTCTCATCATCAATCTAAATGGACGTAAGAAAAAAGATTTGGCGTGTTTGTCAAATTTTGAAACCAAAAAGAGGTTCTGCTTGTATGTTTGACCAGACTTTAAAGGTCATCCTCTTCTATAATACCATTTGAAGAAGTTTTGTTCAATTAAATCAATTTGCGCGTGGCAGTATATAACTATTACCGAATATTTAGACATTTAAGATATTTAAGCATTTGCTATAAAAACTACCATTAATTCGTTAATGGTTGGCAATAATCACGAGCACATGGACAAATAAATAAATGATCAGATTTAGTTATATCAAGAGATTGTAACTCTACCAGTTAAGAGCATAATTGAGTGGTCTTCGAATACTAGTATATCAAAAAATTAAAAAATTTATTTAAAATTTATTTACCTCTTTATCTTTTAAAAAAATACAACAAACTGTAATATAAAATCACTAAAAGTATGTTAATGTTTGATAAACATAGATATATTATACATAGCAAGTAAGTAGATATTTCATTTTAAGGTCGAGCACACTCACATTAATGGTGCATTTACTTTTTAGAATTGAAAATGGTATCCGAAATTAGAATTATTGATACGGTTTACTTTGCAAAATAGAGTCGAGAATTCAATCGAAATCGTGAGGTCCATCCAAATTTGAGAATGCAAAATGAGAGATTGATTCTTAAAGGAGTGGTGGGAATGAATCTCCCATTTTCATGAATGTCTATTTTATCTCCCCAAAACAAAATTAAAAATGCACATTTTGTCCTCAATTATAGTTAATTAATATATTATTATAATTATTATTAATATAATTATTGTAATGAATTAATATATTACTATAATGAGTGGGGGTAAAAATAAAGAGCATCAATTTTTTTTTTTTGTTTTTTGGTTCACCATTCAAAAGAATGTAATTTGAACAGGTCAAATTACATGACAACTTTTTACCAGCTATATATTCCAAAAAACGGTGCATAAAAATATCATAAGAAATAAGGACAAAAGAACAAAAAAGAAAGAAACATAACCGTTTTCATTTTCCGAATAATATTTCAGTTGACCAAGCTAACCTTCCTCTACCATTAGCTATGGGTTTGAATCTATGAGAAATTCTAGAAATATTTGCTACCCCGAGTTTTGGATTTCTATCAACAATTAGCTTAAGTAGGTGGAGATCTAGTATTTTTGAATCCAATGTACATTTTCAATACTGTTCTATATTAGAAATCTACATTAGAAAAATCAAATCATTACTGGGCATAATAACCAATCGAATAAAATTTGAGAAGCATTTTATATGCAGAAGATGGTGACAAAATGGTATTGACTTGTCTAAACTTCACAATATCATTTACAGACAATTTCTGGAAAATTTGAGCCGGTTATACAACACATTTATATGATAATTTAATAATGGTATCAGTGATATACTGATATTTGAACTTACCAAAAATGCATTTGGAGTACGGCGTGCAGCCGTTAGCCGGAAGCATTATCATAATGGAGTTCCACACGCATTTGTTCCAAAAGTATCTTTTCAACACCATCAACAAAGCTTGATAAGTTCTGGCGGATATGTACATCCAAGGAATTTGCTGCTTCCTAATGAATTGAAATCAATCAGTGAGGAAATATGAGTGTTCAAACTTGAAGGATGTGAGGTAAGACAAAGAACCTAGACAAGCAATTAGCAACATATAGTACAAATTGTTGTTGAGTTCACTATGATACACATAAAAAACTGTGAATATAGTCATATTGTAAGAAAGAATTTCAAAATCAAAACAACAGAAACCATGATTGATGTTAAATGTTGGCTTTCAAGCAAATCATAATTATTTTCATTTTTCCTTTTTCCCTTACATGTACCAGTTTATCTTTTTCCTACTAGCCAAGGGTGAGTAATTGTTTAGAAATTAATTGGTACACAATGACCAGTGTAAACTTGATATGTTACCATCTGGCTAATATATTTTGAAAACCATAATTCTTTTTTCAAAAGCAACTCTGAGACTCAAAACCACTAAGATATTTTGTATTTTTGAAAATACAACCTGTAAAACACACATAACTCTTTGTGCTTTCTCAACAAACCATTTTCAGAATTCAGCAACACATCACCCTAACAAAAGCACCAAAAAGGTTAAAATTTTGAAAGTCAATTTCCTAATAATACAGGTAACAAGAGACTATCAATCATGGATCTGCTTACCTCGACCTTGCAAAAGAAGCTTAAAGAAATTCCCTTGGAATGATGATCTGAGCTCTTGAGAGAAATTAATTTCAATGGAGAATTTGCCAGTGGCCAACCTTGTGACAGCTTTATGAATGCATCAACTCCTCCAACCAAATGAGCAACAATCATCTCATCTCTCTCAAAGTACTCAAAAAAGTGCCTGTGATTAGAACCATGTCAACATAAGACTTTTCAAAATAATAACCTTACAAATTGGCCTAATAACTATCTTTATATATCTGTACCAAAGATTAGATCATCAAAACTACATAGATGTTACCCAAAAATGCAGCATTCTCACCTTGATTTATTGGCAGTCTTCACTACAAATCGTCTTAGAGTGCTTAGAATAATTCTATCTTGAACATTTCTTATGAACCACTGTAGTGAAGAACTTGTCTCCAGCGAATCCAACTGTGTACCTAATTGCCTGCGTCATTACAGCATAGTATGTTTGCGTTAAACTAAGGCAACTCAAAAAAAAAAAAAAAAAAAAGCACATCAGCTTCTAGGAAAAAATAAAAAATGAATGAATTTGCTTCCTTTCATATACAACAGTTATGTGCTTTTGGTATTTCCTACATTCCTAGAATGCAAATATTAATTCTAATGACTTGATCCAAATAATCAAACAACATGAACTAACTTCGTCACTTGATTACGCAGATGGTAAGCAATATATATCATAGTAACTAGCTCAGGCCTGTATAGTCTGTGGCGCACAGCTTTTAAAGTGTAACTTTCCTTCTTGTTTTCAATTAATTTAGTAATTTCCATTGTAGTTCACAAAATGAATTAGCAAAAACATGTATATATAAGATACACTGTATGATTAAACATTGAAAGAAATTCACAAGAAAATAAACCTGAAAGACTTTGCAGCATCAACAAGATCACTGATGTGTACGTCATTCGGAAACATCTGCAGAATATTGAAATAAGCATTTGAAGATTGTCAAAAGGTCTAAATAATTGCAAATGTTGAATCTTAATGCTCATGGGACTGAAAAGACAAAAACATCAATTTACTGGCTTATGGTACCAACAGCAGGTATTGATGTGGTACAGGCAACATATTCCCTGGATTTCCAAGAGAGCGAAGCACTCAAAATTTCCAAATAGTTAATAGCAAAGTAACCTAGGCTCAATCTAATATGTGGAAAAGCCCAAACGGCATAGAGCAAGAAAGAATCCACAAAACATGACAAAATGCACAGGTAATTACAAGGACCTCAAAGTTTTAAGACATAAGACATTGTGAAAAGGAAGAAGATCCTCAAAATGAGCCAAAACATGGTCAATATCTAATATCATGATAGGGAAACCAATCCAAAAAACTTTAAGGTAGTAGGTGGAAGAAACCAACAAGTATATAAACCCAAATAAAACTCAATACTCTATAGAAACGGAATTCCCCAACAATAACAAAACAGATATCAAGATTTCAGCTTTCAAAGCTTTGGAACTCAAGGTGATGACTTTTCATGTTTAGGTGACTTCTCCTAATGATGCTTCAACTTTTATTAACATTTTCCAAAAACAACATATGAGCTCATTTCATAAAATATGCATTATGTTGGAATAGTAATTAGTTTTTGATGCTAAAGTAAGACTGCAAATACTTCATTGTATATACTGAAAATATAGATGAAGTAATGGAATGATTTCATGTCGGTAAAGCACAACGTATGCCATACCTCCACATTCTTTATTTCCATCGTCCCATCTATAACTTCTATAAGCAACTCATGATTCACTTCTGATGGCTCAATTACATCTTCGATTTTATGCTGAAACAACGATTCTTCTGATGTTGGAATATATGTTTGCATTGATAGCCGAAAACATTTTCCATCAAAATCAATGACCTTTAGACCTGTCAACAAGTCCTCGATCTGTTCTACTGCATCAAACCTGAAAATTAACAAAGTAAGCATGTAAAAGGCAACAGTACAACACATAAAAGATACAGATAATTAAAGCACAAAGTTAAAGAATAACCTTTTAAGTACAAAATCAACATCTTGCAAGGAGTTAAGAATTATTTTGTTCTTCTCAATCTGACTTTCAAGTTCTAAAATCTGAAAAGTACAAAAAAATTATTATCAAATAACTAATGAAGTACAACACATTGGTGTAAACAATTACATTCTTCTCATCAATGAAAAATCTCTTTAATAAAATGAAAGCACCTAGCTAAAGTAAAAAGGTAGCACGCAAACAGCCATACCCCTAAAAGCGAATAAAGAGAAAGGTAAAAAAGGAAAATCCAAAAGATAAGAGGAAATGTCCCATTCGACATTCCAATATCACATGAAACTTTAGAAGTTGTCATTAAAAATGCTACATTCATGAATAGATAATACAAATACAATATTTTTTTGCAAGTGCTATTATGTTGTAGAAATGAATCAAACAGAGTGATAGATGAAGTGCTTGAGATTAAACCTCAAATCTGTGGTCTTCATGAATTTTTATCAAATCTGATTGATCTTCCGTGGGTGTAGGACAAACTTGATCTTCTGCACGTGCAGGACAAACAACTCGTCTATCCTCTTTTGCATTCTGTGAACCCTACCAGATAATACACAAAAGCCACTATCAACTCCATTAGTCAAAATACAGGCATGGGTCAACACAAGTTTACTGACAACGAATAAAAATTTAAAACAAATAGTAAAAACACTTTTGTCAATTGGAGAACCAACCTCTGATGCAATTGAATCTAAAGCGCAATTTAACTCCTCAAGATCACTCTCCAGTCTATTAGAATCTGGAAAAAAAAAAAAATTGCATATGCAGCGAATATAAATATAATGCCTTCAGAGCCATGACCTTAGTAAGTAAAAAATCTCACCTTCGACTTGTGTTCTCGTAAGAGTCTCAATTTCATTAGAGATTTTACTGCTCTCAGCCTCCACGGTCTTGAGCTCCTCTTTCAAGTGCTCTAAATAAGCATCTGCATCACAAATACCATCTCCTCAATACATTTCAATATAAAAATTTATACAGCAGCACTGATATTAAAAAAATGATTTGTTTAAAAGGGCGAAAGAGGTTCTCTTCACCTAAGTCTTCAATTCCCAAGAAGCTAACGTCGGAGTACTCTGTTATAATTTCCTTCACTTTGCTCTGCACAATAATGATTCATTATTTCAATTTACGCAGTCAATTAAAAATATAAAAAAATTGTTCAAAAGAGAAAAAAAAAAAGAAGAACAACGAAATTGCCTCGAAATCGTGAGCATATTCTTTGAGTAAATTTTCCGAATCCGAAGACACTGTATCCGGTTCATCTTCAATGCCACTTCTGTGGATCTCCATCAACTCTTTTACTTCACTACAAATTGAAAAAAAAATATAAACATTAAGTAAACTTAAGTTCAAGTAACAATAATATTTTTTGCAAATAAAAAAAAAATTTTAAAAATGGCGATGAACGTGTATATATGTATATATACCTGCGAAGAGAGTGGAGATCGAGAGGTGAAGAAGAAGAAGGAGTAGCAGTGGCTTCCGCTTCAACTTCCATGGCGTCTCCGTCTCCCATTTTTGTCAATATTTGATTTTCTTTTCTTTTTTTCACTCTGAATTCACATTAAACACTGTTTTTTTGAGGGAAATTCAAAATGTTAAAAAATGGGAAAAACATGAGAGCTCAGACCATGGGCCGGGCTTTGTTTTTTTTTCTTGCGGAAGTACACTTTTGGGGGTTGGCCTGCAATGCAGCGCCGTATGTGATGCAGCGCCTTTTATCATTTTTTTAATATTACATATGTAACCGGCCACCGATATCCATTGTAAAACACGTAAATATTAAAGGTAATTATCATACAGCTACCCTCATTTCGAATAAATATCAAACTAATCAATTTAAATTAGAACACTACCAAAGAACCCCCTCAATTTAACTTTTTTCTTTTTTGAAAGGCCCCTCAATTTAACTTGAAAATACACTACTTCCTTTTTCTTTTTTCCCTGAATAGTATGAAAACATACGTAAAAGACATGAGACTTCTATACTAATTAGAATAATATTTAAATATAAATTAATAAATTGACCAATTAATTTTGAAGATTACATTATAAATTTAATGATGTTTTATATGAAAAATTAATCAAAATATTTTATCAATTTTTTTGATAATGCAATGCAATATAAATATTTAGGCTCATAATATTTGTATATTAGACAAGTATAAAACATCTAGTGTTTGATATTTTTAAATAATACTCAAAACAATCTCTTGTGTAAATTAATTCGTAGAAATTAATGTGAAATCAATAACTTTATTCATTATCTTATGTATTATTTTTATGATTTTATTTATTCACTATTTTTAAGTCACAATAATTTCTATAAATACTTGTAATGGACAATTACGTATGTATTGTAATTTTTTAATCTATTTTTATTAGTGTTATTTTGATTAATGATATCATATTCATACACTAAGCCTTTTTTTTTTTAATGTTGTTAATAACTATCATGGCTAGCACTTGGTCAATATTAATTTGATTACACTAAATCCAATTATGATATTATTTTTTTTACTAATACTGTAATTTGACATTATTATTTTAAGGGTATGGTTAAGAGAGGCCAAATATAACTTTTCAACTCTTATAATCCCTCATCAGTTTAACTTGGTAGCAATAAATAAAGAAACCAGCCAACCTTTCCCTTAGGGCCGAGTAATATTGTTAATTATAATTACACTTCTTATTCACATTAATTGCATTGTAAATATTACGAAAAAAAGATAACGTAAAGCGTGTGTTTTGTGAAATTGTCTCAAAGACCCTCATTATTTTAAAAAATAATCACATATGCCTCTTTTTAGATAATTATGCCCTTTAACTAAAGTGACCCGTCGATATTCCATATGAACATATTTATTCAAAACAAGATCTATGCAACGGTTTCACTAAATCATGAGATATCAATATACTTTTTGTCATAATCTTGGGTAATTACAATCTAAATACTATTAATATTGAATAATGTTAAAAATATTTTTAAATTAAATCAAATTATTTAAGTAATTTGTAATATTATATTTCGTTATATGATTTGTATACTAAATGTTGTGCAATTCATTTATTAGTGTTACAAAATTATTACAATATTAGTAGTTTATAAAATCAAGTATCATTGAAACATAAACATATAAAAACAAGTCATTAGATAGAATATAAATTATGCATCCAATCGTTTAAGGATAATATTATTAAATTTATTTGTATTAATAATTTGTTGATATTTTTTTATTTGTATTACTATAATAAACATTTAGAATGAAATGTACTGAGGTTTGATTTAGGCGGTAAAACTACCGCCAATATGAAAAACTGATTTATTAAATTTTAATTGTTTTGAAAATTTTTCCTATATAAAACTAAAAACTTTATATTTTTTTTCCCAAAAATATAAATACTTTAGTACTTCACATTGTTGAAAACCCTAGCCGCTCGCCTTAGCCAAGTTCAAGCATGACAAACCAGCCACCATCCTAGTAGTCGCGCCGTATGTGTTCCATCGGCTGTCATCATTTATTACTGCGTCCTGCATATCGGCCACCAGCTCACCAGCCCTCACTGTCTTCTTACTTTCCTCCACGAACTGTCTTTGCACACAAACCTTAGACTAGCGTGCTGAATCAAAAGGTGAAGGTTCCTCTTTTTGTTTTCTAGTAGTAAAGAACAAAAATCTCATCAATTTATTTTTAATAATAACTTCTAATTAGTGATTTGGCACTCCTTCTCAATTGTCAGCTCTCATTTTTTTTAATTTCGTCTTTAATTCTTGAAGAACGAAGAGCATACAAAAGCCGTTTAGCTTTCATCAACTTTGATTAGGGAAATTTAGGTATTTCCCCTAATACTCACATAAAGAATTAAAATTCTTCACTTTGATTTTGACATTATGGTTAGAGTTTGATTTAATGCTTCATTAATTAGTTTAGAGTTTGATTTAATTTGTTTTGAGTCGTTCACTTTAATTGCATCTTCAAGATGGAATTTTGGTACTCTAAATGATACAAAGTTTTATTCCTATGCATTATAGTTAGAAGAAGTAAATTGATTGAGCACTTGATATTTTGCATCTTAATTTACAAATGATTTAATGCCTAAATTCTTATTTTATCAACCAAACAGTCAGAAGTGATTCGTTTGGGTTATGTAGGCTTATCTGTAATTTTATATTATTTATATCTTCATAAATTCTTGTTTATGTAGGCTTGATTGTTGACGCTTCTTTTATTAGTGATGATGTGTTATAGACTTGGTTGTTGAGGCTTGTTTTATCAATGATGATGTGTTATTAAAAAAAAAAAACACACACACACTCACACATTTTGAATTTTCTTTTAATATATATAGAATAAGCATGACCATGTATCTCTCTTCATTCCTTATTTCACAAATTCTTGCATGTTTATATAAGTTTTTAAATTTCTCTTTGTTTAATTGGATAAATTTAAGATGAAATTACAGTTAAATGTAAATGATTTTTAATAAATTGAAAGTGTTTTACAAAGCTAGTTTCTTTGATTGGTTCGTTCAGTTGTTTACACCACCAAGTCGAGCCAATTTATATGCCTTTAAATCTCAAACTAGTGTACTAATGATTTGGTCTTTGATCCAGAAATCTTGAATGAGGTACCTTTTTTTTTTTGTCAATGTTTCTTGAATTGTGATTTCCTAGAGCTTGGCTTTTCAAACTGCATAAGTGAAAAATTATTTTAGTTTTTAAAAAAATCAACAAATAATAATAATCTAAGCCCTAATCTTTCTCACCATATTCATCTGTTGCTTAGTGTCTACGAGTCATCAGAATACTGTGGGAGGCTTTTCGGAGGAGATCTCTGCTTGTGATCATTATTCTCATCAAAACAGACATGTAACCTTATCTTGTTACCTGCCTTTTTTACTTTCGGTTTTTGTTTTTTGATTGAGTAGCAGTGCATATTGTTTTTGTGTTTATTTACTAATTTTTTTCTTTAGATAATTCTCGATTTTATGTTTGATCCAAAAAATGGGCACGTGTTTATTTTGATTTCTTTTGATATAGGACAAGAGGTTTGTAGTTCAAATCCGTAGCTTACATGGGTGGGGAGGGGACATTGATTGTTGCCATTGTATTTGACTCTTTGTCTTTGGAAATGTTTTATCAGGATTTACTTTTGCTAATATCACTTGGGTAATGCCCTGGAGATGCTTATCAAATGTCATTACTGCCAGTTTTATGCTTGTTGTCCATAGTTCTTAGTCACTAATTAATTTAGAATAATGGGAATATCTTTTTATAGCACATTGGTATTTTCTTTTTGTTTATCCTTGATCTGTATTTTGATCGATTAAGTATAGGGCTTTGAGTCCTTACTCTGTATTTTTTTAGGGATTAAGTATGGAGCATTGAGTTTACAATTGATCATGGGTATTTTCTAAAATCTTATTACTCTGAAAAAATTGTAGGCTGGAGGAGCAAGTAAGCCCTTTTCCTATAAGGACAAAATGTCGCAAGGCAGAAGGTTTTATCTTCATTATATTTATTGTCTTAGAATGAAAAATGACAATTTGCTCAAGCTGTGAAAGCTTGGTAAGGCTTCTTAAAAACCAAAAAAGTGAGGATGGCTAATGGGTGGTGACTTACATGGTGATGGATAATTTGGAAGTGATGCCAAATTAATTTGCGTCTCCGCATTTCAATTTCTATTTCAATCTTCACACTCTAGTGCTTGAACTGGTAGCAGTGTCTTTTTTCATCTAATTTTATATAACCTCTTGTGTCATTGTTTATGGATTGAGATATGGTTTCGATTATTTGAATTAGTTGTGATGACTTTGTTTTGTGGCTCCTTAATATTTCTTAAATTGTTTTGCATAAACATATGTTTGCTTCCTGAGATGTATGTTGTCCCTGTTCAGTCATTTGTTGCAGCCTCTCCGATTTTTCATTCTTTTTCCATTTTTTTCTTGAATTTCTATCTTTAATTTTTCATGTGGAGGATTTTGATACGCTCGTTACAGTTTTATTTAATCATAGGAGTAAATAAAAATATGATATGAAAAAATAATTCATAGCAGGAATCGAAATGGTAGAAAATTAGAGATTGAACTGATGTTATTTTAATTTGTTATCTTTGTCGTATCACAAAATCTTAGGAATTGTAAAGTAATCTACTCCTTTTTTGTATATTTTTAACAAATTATGTAATGTCTAAAGTTTCAATTATATTTCAGTGATATTACTAATGGGAACTTCTACTAGTGTCTTAGCATGTGCAAAGAAGATTCAATTTTAATTCAATATTTTTGCCAATGTAAGTGATTAGCATTTTTCTTTTAGCTATCGGAGATATTTTAATGATCTAAAACTTGCATAGTCTTTAATGTTTAAGTTGAAATTATAGTTATTTGGTTGTTAGATTTAATTTTATTTGCTTTATTGTTTATTGGATTTTGTTGCTTGTCTTAGTTCCTTGGATTATAGTTGTAACATGTAATATGATTGGAGTTGCTGTTTTAAAATAAACATTTACCTGTTATTTTTGATGTGATAATCTACATGCCATATTGTTTAAAACTTGAATTACTAGTTACTAGTTAAAATGAATTTGTGGGTAAATGGAATTTTGATCTTGCTAATTCTTGATGTATTGTTATCTTTCTTTTTATTTCAAGGATCACTTGGTCGTTAAATGAAAGTAGACATAAAAGTTGCATCAAACAATTATGCAAGTCAAGAGTTATTTTTATATTTTGAATATTGATGTTAATAAATCCCTTAAAAACTATATGTTAAATGAAAAAATATTTTTGTGTTTATTTTAGATTAAAAGTCTGAATTTTTTTGTTGAAAACCAAATTTATTTGATCCTACCTAAGAATTTGGATCATGCATTTGAAATTCTAAATATTATTGTTTATTTTGTGGTTGCATTGTGTTCTCTAATGTCATTTGTTTTTTTTTTTTTCTTTTTTTATGTGTAGACACTCGAAATCTAAAATGAGCAACAGCTAGAGTCTAGTTTGTGGAAGCTGTAAATTGATTTAAATTTTTTGAAGCTATTTGGTCACAAGCTTGTGAAAAATTCTAATTGTCTTATTACGTATGTTTAAATGAATGGAAGTTTTAGTTTACTTAAATTTTTATTGCATTGCAAACAATTAATAGGACATTTAATATTTTATTTGAAAAGGAACGGCAACAAATCAAGATTACCTGCCATTCGAATCAAGACATGCCAAATTCATTAAATTAAATTAAATTTGACATAAACATACGAGTATAATATAATAATATTTATAATTAATAGCATAAATTTTTGGTTGAAGTAATAAGAAATTAAGAAAACTAATTTGAAAAGAAAACATAGTGGTAAAAATTTAATTTGACTTAAAAAATATTAATTCTTGATTTATTTTAGTTTAAAGATACATAAATATACTTAATTGAAATATAAATGGGCATAACATTTATAAAGATCAAAAGTTAAGCATAAATAAATTCAAGTTCAAGAAAATCTCCTGAAGTCAATTGATCCCAAAAAAAGAAAATTCAACACAAATAGATTAAGAAAGTTTCAATTTTTGTTAGCTTAAATATTTTTTATAACTTATGCTGTTATAAATTTTAAAAATAATTAGAAGCATAGCAATTGCATGTGCTCTTACATGTTATTTTTTATTTACTGTCGAAGTTTTGAAAAATTAAAGAAATTATTTTTAAAAAGTAAAGAGAGAGATGAAAATAAATGCATTAATTTATTTTAACAATAACTAAAAAAATCGACTAAAATGATAAAATGATAAAATGAGAATAAATATGTATACAGACTAAAAGCTCAAGTATATATACAATCAAATTCAAGAGATATCATGATATATATAAAAGGAAATTAGATTATGAACCCAAAATATTAGAAAAGATTAAGGGTTGCAATAAAACATTTTCAGTATTATATGGTAAGTTGATATTTTATCAAATAGTAAGGGTTCAAACATAAATCAACTTATTAAAATTATTATTTCCGGTGATACAAGTAATTTTGGTATTTAATCTAAATAACTGAAATTTAACCAAATTAATTAGAATATTAAACGCAAAACTAGTAAAATAATAGTTGAAATATGTAAACCTATATGCGAGAAAATATAACCCAAATTAGGAACCTACTTAACCAAAAATAAAATTATAAAAATAAATTTGGTACTTAACCCAAATAATTGGAATCTTAACAAGTGAATGGGAATATACAACACAAAATTAGAGGAATAATTAGCTGAAACACATGACTGCTGTTTAATATGAACATTTTTTTGTTTTTTAGTGATAGAATATGAATATTATTGAAAAATATAAATATTTCTAAAATTTAGGTGACGATTTTCACTAGATAATTATTTTCCAACATTTACGTCCTATAGCTCTTCAATGAGAACCGATCTCATGGGCCATTGTTCTATGCAATATTGCCATGTCATTAGATCTCTAAGTAAATACCAAAGACAAATTAATTTATTTCATACATTAAAATTTCAATTACACGAAATAAAATTTTTAATTTAACAAACTTACTACAGCTATCCCATTTCATAATTCATATTTGTATATATTTTTTTAGTTGAAAAATACTTTGTCACTATATGGCAATTAAGAGATAAGAGTTGTAGAGATAGATACTAAATTATAAGAAGATAATAATTTAATATTTTAGATTTATACTTCTTTTAAAAATAAAAGTTTTAAGAAGTACTACCCTAAACACACAAATTAAAACTATACTAGATTTACTATTCTTAGGTAGACGTTTTGTCATTTGTGGCCAGATAATTAATTATTTTACTTATTTATCCTTTTAAACATGAGATATTTTGATAATTTAAAATTTTAAAGGAATGGTATAAGGATTTTATTCACTATGACAAATTGTTTTTACAACAGAGACATTACACAATCAATTGTCACCACAACAACTATAATTCAGAGTCGGATTAACTCAATAATAGAATATGACACAGCAATAACAATAGAAATATAAAACTAACAAGTACTAGGAAGAAAACCTCACCAAAAATTTGGAACAAGTTACGAAGAATTGCAGTATTGGCAATTGGAAGTAGATATTAAAAAAAAAAACTTAAACCATGCACCAAAGATATTAAAATTCAATAAAAAGCGTATAAGAATAAAAATAAAGAGTGGTGGAAATAAGAGTTAAATAACTTCACCTAAAAGTAGAAATCAATTACCAAGAACTTGATATTACTGAATGAGAAGTAGGAATCTAAAATAACTTGAAATATCTACTTAAAATGTAAGGATTTTAATCAGAAGAGTAGGAATATAATTACAAAAAGTGGTGGGCAGAACACCCTCAGCCAAATTTGAGAAAATTCAATAAGAATTTGAGTAAATATAACTGGAACTTGAAATAAAAAAAGTAAACTTGAAACTGCAACGAATAATATTAAAATCCAACAAAAAGAATAGAAACATCAAAAAAAAATTGTGGTAGAAATAAGAGTTGTAGAAGCTAACCCAAAAGTAAAAATACCTGACCAGAAACTTGATGGATATCAACGAGAAGTAGGAACTTTAAAACAACTTGAAACATCCACTTAAAATGTTGGATTTTAATGAGAAGAATAGGAATATAGGAAAAAAAGTGGGGGGAAGAACGCCCTCACCCAAATTTGGAACAACTCAATAAGAATTAGAGTCAATTCAACCCGAAGTTGAATGCAAAAAGTAAACTTGAAATTTCGACCTAAAATATTAAAATACAACAAAAAGAATAGAAACATAAAAAAAAAAAATCATCGTGGAAATAAGAGTTATAGAACCTAACCGAAAAGTACAAACATGTTACCAATAACTTAATATTTTGGAACGAGAAGTAGGAACGTAAAAACAACTTGAAATATCCACTTAAAAAGTTAGATTTTAATCAGAAGAGTAGGAATATAGGAAAAATAAGTGGCGGGAAGAACGACCTAACCCAAATTTGGAACAACTCAATAAGAATTAGAGTCAAGTCAACCCGAAGTTTGAATTGCAAAAGTAAACTTGAAATTTCGACCTAAAATATTAAATTCCAACCAAAAGAATAGAAACATCAAAAAAATTGTGGTGGAAATAAGGGTTTTAGAACCTAACCTAAAAGTAGAAATATATTATAAAGAACTTGATATATTGGAACGAGAAGTACGAACTTAAGAAAATATTGAAATATCTACTTCAAATGTTGGATTTGAATCACAAGAGTAGGAATATAGGGAAAGAAAGTGGTGGGAAGAATGACCTAACCTAAATTTGTAACAACTCTATAAGAATTAGAGTAAATGTAACCCGAACTTGAAATAAAAAAGTCAACTTGAAACTTCAACCTAAATTATTAAAATCCAACAAAAGAATAGAAACATGAAAAAAAATTGTGGTGGAAATAAGAGTTATAGAACCTAACCCAAAAGTAGAAAAATCGTGCCCAAAATCTGATATATTTGAACGAGAAGTAGGAATTTAAAAACAACTTGAAATATCCACTTAAAATGTTGGATTTTAATCAGAAGAGTAGGAATATGGGACAAAAAAGTGGTGGGAATAAAGACCTAACCCAAATTTGGAACAACTCAATAAAAATTCGAGTAAATGCAACCCGAAGTTGAATGGAAAAAGCAAACTTGAAATTTCGACCTAAAATATTAAAATCCTACAAAAAGAATAGAAACATGAAAAAAAATTGTGGTGGAAATAAGAGTTATAGAACCTAACCCAAAAGTAGAAATATATGACAAAGAACTTAATATATTTAAACGATAACTAGGAACCTAAAAACAACTTGAAATATCCACTTAAAATGTTGGATTTTAATCAGATGAGTAGGAAAATAGGAAAAAAAAGTAGTGGGAAAAACGATCTAACCCAAATTTGGAATAGCTGAATCAGAAGTAGAGTAAATTCAACCCGAAGTTGAACAGAAAAAATAAACTTGAAATTTCGACCTAAAATTTTAAAATCCGACAAAAAGAATAGAAACATGAAAAAAAATTTTGGTGGAAATTAGAGTTATAAAACCTAACCCAAAAGTAGAAATAAATTACCAAAAAATTAATATATTTTAAGGCGAAGTAGGAACCTAAAAACAACTTGAAATATCCACTTAAAATGTTGGATTTTAATCAGAAGAGTAGGAATTTAGGAAAAAAAAAATGGTGGGAAGAACGACCTAACCCAAATTTGGAACAACTGAATAAGAAGTAGAGTAAATTCAACCCGAAGTTGAATAGCAAAAGTAAACTTGAAATTTCGACCTAAAATTTTAAAATCCGACAAAAAGAATAGAAACATCCAAAAAAAATTTGGTGGAAATTAGAGTTATAAAACCTAACCCAAAAGTAGAAATAAATTACCAAGAACGTAATATATTTTAACGAGAAGTGGGAACCCAAAAACAACTTGAAATATCAACTTAAAATGTTGGATTTTAATCAGAAGAGTAGGAATATAAGAAAAAAAAAGTGGTGGAGAGAACACCTCACGAAAAATTCAGAACAACGCTATAAGAATTTGATTAAATTTACCCGAAGTTGAAATACAAAAAGTAAACTTGAAATTTCGACCGATAATATTAAAATCCAATTAAAAGAATAGAAACATGAAAATAAAGAGTGGTGGAAATAAGAGTTATAGAACCTAACAGAAACGTAGAAATAAATTACCAGGAACGTGGTAGTTTTGAACGAAAAGTAGGAACCTAAAAACAACTTGAAATATCCACTTCAAATGTTGGATTTTAATGAGAAGAATAGGAATATAGAAAAGTGGTGGGAAGAAAGATCTAACCCAAATTTGGAATAACTCAATAAGAATTTGAGTAAATTCAACCCGAAGTTAAAATACAAAAAGTTATAGAAAAATTAGTAGGAATAACTTACAGAAAATTAGATAAATTCAAACATAATGTAGGGATATAAAAAGTAAAATGGAAATAACTACCTAAAAAGTTAGAACTTAATGAAAAAAGTAGAAATAATTGGTAAAAAATTGAGTTGAAACAAGTTACGAATATTTACATATATGATAATGAGAAATAGGAATTTCAAAAGTAAACTTGGGACATGTACTAAAAATACTGGAATATAACAATAAATTATAGAAACATGATTATTTTGTTATATTTCTTTAGTATTTATATATTTTTTATGATATTTATAAATTTAAAATTATTATAATTTTTTAATCTCATTTAAAACTAATTCTCAATTTTTTCTTTATTTTTTATAAAATTTTCACGTTAAAAAATAATTAAAAAAATTAATTTATGTTTATTACCGGTTAAAAACCGGTTGTACTGGTACTATTGCAGCGCTGCATGAGTTGCAGCGCTGCATGGTAGGTTGACTCCACTTTTGGACAACTTTTTATTTAGATTATGTTTGGAATTGTGGGATTGGATTATATTTTAGAATTAATAAATAGAGGGTTACTGTTGGCATTATAATTAAATTTCAAATTTACAGAAAGTCTGAATTTATATATTTTATAGCACAGTGTAGAGTATCGACCATTGTTCGAAAATCTTCACTAACAAAATAGCGAGACCTCTATCTTACTCCAATACATGGGGAGATATATCTATCTCTACCACAAATGTAGGAAGAGAATTTAAATTTAAATTGACACCCTTCTGATGCAAAAATAAATTCCTAATTGTAAAAATAAGTAGAGTATAAGTTTAGATTGTGCCACAATATAATGATTTAGTTGATCTTGACAGGTTTCTAATTGTAAATATCAATAAACTTTTATTACTTCAGTTATTATGAAATAATACATAGGTCAACAAGTATTGCATCTTTAACATTTTATGATTAAAAAATTACAGAATCTTGTATTCTACTGCTTTTCCATTAGTTAACTGTTAGTTGACACATAAAATACTAATTTTGCGTTGCTTTGGGAAAAAGTTATGAATCATCAATAAAAAATAATTATTAATTAAATATTAATCATCGTACTAAATAGTTTTCATTCAAATAAATATTAATTTAATTTAAATTATTAATTATCGATAAAAATTATAAATTATAAATTTGTAGGTTATCAATTAAATACAAACTCTATTATTTAATACTTGAAATGTCTGTGATTGTTTGCATGAATGTATGTCTATACGTATGCATCATGCATGTGTGTACGCATGTTTATTTGTTACAATAAGTAATAATTAAAATTAAGTTGATATCTATTTGACTGAATTTTTTTTTTTAAATAAATGTATTATGGAGACCTAAGGTTATATTTTTTTTTCGTGTAAATGTAAGCTTTTATTTAATTTTTTGGGTTTTTGATACAATAGTGAAAATTATTAAGTTTTAATAGAATATATGTATTTTCCCTTTAAAGTAAGGACAAAATTGATATTTAATACATCAACTAACTGAAAAATAGTGAAATATCTGATTTTATAATTTTTATTACTAAAATGCTATGGTGCAATACTTGTTGTACTTAATTATTATTTCACAATAACTTAAATAGTAAAATGAAAACAACTCATAAACTAATTGTAATTAAAATAAAATAAATGCTACCCTCCAACCATTGTACGTTAATGTTACACTTTGTATTACTTGTGAACTTAAGAATTGTAATGAAAAACTTGAACCGGTGATACAGATATATGATTAATTTAACCTGCCATATTATTATTATGATTTTCACAACTAATTGCTGAGTCCAAATTGTCCGCCCAATAATTGCACCTTCAATTATCCGTCATTGGAAAATTGTCATCCACATAAACAATGCAGGGCATATTACTTAAAAATCCTAATATATGGATCTTATCTTTTATTTATATTATTTTTCAAAATTTTATAATCCACAACGTATTAGTTCTCACAAGTTGTAATATCCCATTAACCTAATTTTTAAATTTCTTAAATAACAATACGAGAACTTAAATAATAAAGGCCAAACTGATTTTTTTTTAATTTTCGTTTGGTATTTTGTATTCCTTTTTACTTGTTTTGGAATTAGTTCAAGGAGATGGTTGAACAAAACATGACAAAAGAAACGAAATTTCACTTCAAAATTGTAATCGTTACATGTCCTTATCACAAGTGTGATATAAGTTTACGGTTATAATTCAAGCTATTGAGTGAAAAAATGGAGGAGACAGACAGCCATGAACTTGAAATACCATTATCATTGATATATACTAAAAAAAATAGCAAGGGAGAAGTCTAAAGATCATTATATTTCAGTCAGTCCAAGTGTTTTCCTGCATGATAAGCCACTATTATTTACCAAAGATTTTGATCAACCGACAGTCGGAAGATAGACCCTGAAAATGCCTCGTTTTCCTACTTTCTGCCGGCAGTTAGGGCATTTGCCTTGTGCTGCAATTGCGGCCTTGATGCAGTCCTTACAGAATATGTGACCACACTTTGTTGATGTTGCTTCACTCAGTGGACCCATACAGATTGGGCAACTGAATGTAGGAGCTGCAACCACAGGATCCTGGGGCAACTGTAGAGGCACGGCATCATTCTGTAACCAGAAATTCACAAGTATTGCATCTGTTAAGTACATGTACGTGAGATATAAAATGAACTAAAAGCTTGTGAAAGAGCTGATGAAGCCTTTTCATTCATTGCCAGAATAATTCTTCACATTGTGTTCAGAAGACATGGATTGAATCTTTGATATTGAACTCGATCCCACCGTGCACGGTGAATTTACTTAAAATGAATTTCATTTCAAAGTAGAAAAACAGAGTTTTGATGAAGAATGTGAAAATAAAAGAATATGCAATCTTTGTGTATATCTTATAATAATGTTGATAAACACGTTTTCTAATTCCAAGTCTAATAGGCTTCGTCAAAAAAGATAAAATCCGAGTGAAAAATGAAATTTGCATGGCCTATATGATGCAAAGCAATTACAAGGGAAGCATTGATCTATATATCAGATTATGAGGCTTCATATAGAGTCACATATGCTCGTGTAAGAGCAATGCCGAGTCAAAACTATCACTCCTTTTTTGTCTTCATCTTTTTCTCTATAAACTTTCCCGCTCTACTGGATTATAATGCACTTGAGAAAAATGGTTAGATGATAGGAACATTGGAGGAGAGGAATGTACTAGGCAAATGAAGCAAATAAAGGACAGAAATATTAGGCTGCAAAATGGTACAGAGGAAATTCACAAGTAGATTGAAATAGCTGAACAAGTATAAGAGATCATTGAATAACGATGGTGTCCAACATGTTGTCAGTTAAGTTGATGATATAGATGAATATAAGATGATGTTGAATAACAAATGATATGTTCAAAATATTTTCTTAAGCCGCTGTATCACAGTTGTGGATCTTAAACCCAGCAGGATGAGAGAATTTGAGCAGGGAAGAGAAGCATTGTGTTATTTGTTAAAGACAAAGGTGAACAGACAGATTTCTGGGGAGAAAATGGTTCTAGACTTTTCAGGCAAAAAAGAAAGCGTTTGATAAACATATTTTGAAATGTATACGAGAAGTTACCAAGAGGACAAACACTAAAATCAACTTTCAAGATGTGATTGTTAAGGAGTCAAGATCAGTCGAATGATTCTTTTAACTTTGATTTCCAAGAGTGCAAGAAAGGAGGGATTTATTGGTATAAGTGATTGTGTAGACTAACAAGCAAGATGGAATAAAGTTAAAAAATTGTAGAAGCCACAATAGATGCTAAATACAGAAAATTAGATGCCAAATTATCATTCATCATGCAAATGGCATAATCTTAAGTTTCAGCTTTCAATGCAAAAAGAATTGAAGAAAAATTAACCGAAAAAAAATTGCAAGGGAAAATACTACTAGAAACAGATAAGAAAGACACAATAATCAAGCAAGGAGCAATGAAATAGCTTATGCGACTGTCAGAATAACCTTGTTACTGTTACTAGTGTCCACAGTTATGCAACAATTATCAGGAGTTTCTTCATCTGGTCTGTTCCTTCTCTGCTTGACATACAAAATTGCCAGTTCCGAGACTTCTGTCAATTACAATTCAAAACCAGAAAAATCAATCATATACTGACTCCATAGTGAAGATAATGATCAATAGGCAGGAATCTGCTCAGTGATAGAAGCACCAGTACAGAGAAAATTTCCTTCCAAATATTTCGAACTTACTGTCAATTACAGAAACTAAATTATAATGAATATCTTATGAAACATATAGAAAGAACTATCAAGGTTAGAAGTATCACTTACATTTTTTGTTTTACATTTCCACACCCGCTACCCCATCCCCCTCCCCAGCTCCCTTCAGACCATGCACAAAGATAAATTAAATTAATTCCTATCCAAGTTGGTGAGAGGGAGATCGGTTCCCTAGACTAAGTACAACCACTATGAAAAGATCAAACCAACTAGGCCTATCCCATAGAGACGTGAGCATCACTTGCTAATCTAAGAAGAAACAAAATATTTGTCTATATCACCTCTATTACCTTCCTTTCACAATGTTAAGTCCAATGAGGATGCAAATAGGGACCAAAAGTTTATAAAGAGCAAGCAAATAACTTTGTCATGGAAGCCTCAAAAGAAGTTTAGATTAATCGTTTATCTACTGGTACTGTAAAATCATTACCTTGAAGGCCATCTAATAATCCTCTAGCATCAGTAAGCACATCTCTCAACTGATCAACAACCTGAGAATGGTTTCTTCGAGAATTGTTCTTGGCCTGAAAAAAGTTAAAAGCACATAGAAATGAATCAGGCAAAATCTAAAAAGCATCTGAGGCCCTAACCAAACCAAAAAAAAAGAGTATTCTATGAAGACTAAGCATCGTACTTCAGCAAATATCCTTTGGTTAATTATAGCTAGATCATCATCAATAACCTCTACGTAATCTCCTATTTCCCCTCGAGAATCACTGTGCCCATCAAATGGATATTCTTGAGAATTAATTGCAATGTTTCCATCCATAGGTGGATAGTTGAGGTCCAATTCTGGTAGAATCCTTCCTTGCTGACCGTCTCTCGAATTCCTTCCTAAACATTGTCCGAGTTCCCAAGAGCTCATGCTGTTGTCAGAGCTTCAAGCCCAGAATATCCGAAGAGAGTATTGAGTTACTAATAAGAGCTGTACGGATCTATTTTCAGAACTTAAACATCCACAATAATCAACAAATCAGTATGTCAATGATTGCGGAGCAGGTATAAAAGAGGAAAAAAAAAAATGCAGAACTTCAATAAGCTCATTTTGCATGAAGAGCAACCAAAGAATGTGCAGAATCCAAAAATGATTTTCTTTTATTATATACAGATATATTAACCAAAAAAAAAAAAAAATTGAGAGTGGGCAAACCCCAAAATCAATTTTTTAGCCAAGGAAAGTTGCTTAAACACCACATGTCAAACCCAGAGGGCAAAATGGTATGAAAGTAATTAAAATGATGCAATTTCAAGCAAACATTTCCTATAATTGATGTATGGTTGTTCAATAACATGATCAAATCAAACAAGAAAGCATAAAAAAGATCAACAAACAAACGCTTTAAATGCTAACGAGTGAAAGAACAATCATTTTCACCGAAGATTAAATAAAAATAAAAATAAAAATAAAACTAACAAGTCGAGTCGAGTGCATGTACCTCTTTGTTGGGATTTTTGATTGAGTGAGAATAACAAGAGCGCATCACAGAGCTCTTTTGCGATTAACATATTTATAAAGGATTTTTGTTTTTGGCTTAATGGAAACTCATACGTAAATGCTGCACGTGTTTTTTTTTAATTTTTTTAAAATATTCATTAATCACAGTATCGGGAAAATCTTTTTGTTGCCATATTCGTCGCCACCGCTGCTCCTCGTCCTCGTTTTGTTTTGTTTCATAATCAATTACGTTCTTGGTGGGTGGCATGCGGGCCCCCACAGATGCTGAAGCGTACTTTTGCGGGTCGGAGTTGGCCCGAGAGCAAAACAAAACCCGGTTCGATCCATGGATCCGTCTAATGGTGGGTTGATTCTGGACCTGAATTTAAACCCGATTTTTTCAGTCCGGTCGTTCAAAAACATCCGGATTCCGGGTTTTAAACCCGGATTACTTTACTTAAGTTGTGCAAGTCCCTCATAAATCTCTTCTTTTTGTTCATTTATCTACAACATCTTGAGGCCATAAAATTTCTCAAGAGCCATACATTATTATATATATGTACAGCAAGCTGCGAGCCAAAAGGCAAAAAATCCATTGAAAGTTTATTCACAACACACGAGTTCTTGGAAAAGGGGCAAAAAAGAACACAAAAGCAGATTGCTTTCAACCCCTTTTCTTTGGTCGCGACAGTGGGAAATGAGACGAGTGATGGACGAGCACAGACCGTGAAAGTGATGACAACCGTGAAGGATCGATTGTAGAAGAGAAATTACAGGAGAGTTGAAGAGAGTGAGAGATTGAGAGGAACGGTACTTGAGAGAGAGAGAGAGAGAGTTACGCTAGTCTAGGGCTTCTTCTTTTTTTTGTTTTTAATTTTTGTATTTATATTTAATAAATTCTAAAAATTAATATTAAAATAAATAATATCGGATCGGGTTAGTTCTGAGTTTACTCAAACCCGTGTCGGACCCAGAAATATCTGATTCTCAAAATCTCATCGGATCCGTGATAAAATTATTAGGTGAACCCGGGACCGGATTTTCGAGTCAGGGGTCGGGTTTAGTTGCCATCCCTAGTTGTGCGTGTTAAGCCCGTCGGTCCATTTGTTTTATGATTCTTTTTTCCTTCTCAGAATGCAGGAATGCGTAATTTTCACAACCTAATCCCACACCAAATGTTTTGACATACTCTATACTCCAACCAAATCTGTCACTCTCGGTTTAATTTAACAGTTAAAAGGGTAATTTATTCTTTACAAAAATGAGTAACGTGAATCCAAGTCCAAGATACGAAGCATATAAATCTTGTATGCCAACGCCTATAAGAATTTCAATTTCACGCTTACGTTTGTTGTAACACGTATTTTTATATGAATAATATTATAAAAACAGAGGTAATATATTATTATTTATTAAATAAAAATTATAAAGAGTCCTAAAACTGACACAAAAGACAATAAAATTTATTTTTATAAGTATTCATATTTTTAAAATAATTTATAAATTAGTAATTTTACTTTAAATAATTTTTAAACCTAATAAAAATTATTTGTATAAGTATTTTATTTCTACTATGTTAATATAATTTTGAAGGGGGTAAGCACCAGACTTGTAGCTTTCATATTTTTAAAATCGAGAAGCGACTAAGACACGTGCATGCAGATCAATTTTAACTTAATCCAATTGAAAAGAAGAAGTCCCTAAACCAATTAACCAATCACATGTAATTGTACGATTAAATAATAATTAAAAAAAATTGGCCGATAAAATAACAGCAATGATATTCTTACAAAAGTGTGTACAAAAGTTTGTACAACAGGGATCTTTTTGTAATTTATCTTAAGATTTATGATATTTTACAATTTATGAATTTTATTGATTTCAATTGATAGGAGCATTTCTCCTCCCATCTCTTCTACATCTATTTTTAAATTTCTTTAAACTTTTAACTATATCTTTGTATAGTTCTAAATGATTGTCTTTTTCATAGAGATCTATATTTGAATAAATATGTGAATTTATAATCATTTGTCTTCTTTGAGACATGGACCAAATCTTTTCTTCTAACATTTCAATATATATTCCTAAGCTATCTTCCCAGCTTAAATACATTCTATCAAAACTTTCGCATATAAATTGTAATTTAAGCTCTGCATCCTGAGTTAATACTTCTATATTATCCATTTTATGTTTGGTTTTGAATTCTATTATCAGATCTGCATCTATCTTGAATTATTTCAAGACTAGATAAAATAGATTCTGTTAAAGCAATCCTATTTTCTTCTTCGAATGCATCAAATATTTCTAGATCTTTAATCCTTTTTAATTCTTCATATAAATGTTTATTTGCATTTAATCTGGTTTTAATTATTGAAATCGTATAAGCAACCTGATATTCTTGACTAAAGTCTAAATGATCAATTGAATCTAAGAATTTATTAATAGATCTTTCCATAATTTTGTAATTTGAGCTACTATTAACACTTCCAATCTTATAACATCTCAGAACAACAAACAAGGCCCAACATGCTTCCGTTTGTAGCTAAAATAAAAGAAGAAAGTTCAGGCTTACTAACCGGTGTACTATCTCTCGGAATTCTGAGATAGATTCACTAGTTGCCTCCAACCATAGAGAGGTCCATGGTCAGCACCGCCATAGCTCCACACATCTGGCAAGATCACCTCAGCGACTATTCCACACGGCCTAACGCAACACACAGCAAAACGGCCTAACAGGATATGTCTTAGTGATTTTCTTACAGTTGTCTCAGGGAGAGCGTTTAGTAATAAGAAATCTTCTTCGTTTAGCACAAGTGTTGGCATGTAAGATGCTTGGTTGAATTTCTAAGAATATTTATAAGATATATGGAAGATGATAATTTCACTCAAAAAAGTTTTCTTTATTTCATGATTGAATTTTTACAAGGATGATTACAGAGAGTGAGGAAGAGATTGTCTAAGAGCAGATCAACTGGTGATCCCTCCGATACCCCCCTTTACATCACTTTATAGATTTTAAAGAGATAAGATTTTCTCCTTTTCATGACAGTTGTTTAATCCTCCGGTTCTTGCGGATCTGGTCACTTCTCCTTTATCCTGTAGTGCTGAGCTTTCTTGAATTATTGCTACTTTAAGAAAGCAACTTTTATCTTTTTACATTGGATTCGATCACATGCCAATCAACAACTCTTCATCGAGCAACATGTCTTCCCCACTTGATTCTTCTTTGGATCCTTCGTAGCAGTAGCCACATGATGATTGATGCTTTAGCACTTTGCATATCTCATGGTGTGTCGGTAAGCTGGACCCCACGAGATTTTCATATATCGACTTTTTCTTTTTTGATATGGCCTGTCTGGCAAGGATGCTTTCTCTTCTACTGGTAGAAACGATTATATGTTCTTTGGTGGCTTCGTGGAGCCAAATCTTCTCTTTGCTTATCCTCTCTAGAGATTCGTAGAGGACTTTCATCCCTATAGCTCTTTTGTTGGTGAGAGGTTTTGGTTCGAATAATTCAGGATCAAAATCAGTGTAGACTTGATCTAAATCAACAGTTGGACTAAATTTTTTACTGCTAATCCCAACTTGAATTATTTGCTGAGCTGGATACCATTTGTTCTCACAGTATTCAGAACAGGCTGTAAAAACTTTGATAAAGATTATTTCTTTTGTTTTGGATATCCTTTTGAGATCTTTGGCAGCCTCTGTAACTTTTTCTGGGAGATCTTGGATTTCCCTGTAATCATTGCTTAGATAAACAAGATTAAGAAATCCATAATCAAACATGTTTTTAATCAGTTGTGGATCACCTCCTAGAACAAAATTTATCCTTGGGTATAACCCTGAATGATATGGTATTATAGTCTGACTGGGACGAATCTCATAGGCTATTTTACCAAATCTTTTGTAACTATAAGCGTAGTCACTTCCTATTGGAATTTTGGCCATAGGAACGAACTGTCCGCTTTTATCATATAAAGGTCTTAGATTTATTGAAGATCCTGATGAATCTCCTTTTTTCACGAATTGATCTTTAAGATCATTTATTGTGAGAAATTTTTCTGGATGAGTAGTCTTTGAGTCCTGTGAAGAACTCTGGGTGACTTGTCCCTCATTTTGATCCTTGAAATGGACCTTTTTTAGCATGTTGCTAATATATTGTTCTGAAGTTTGGACTTCTGGATGTTTTTGCAAACTTTGGTCTGGACATAGTTTGCTTAATTCTTCATGGGCGTCATCTATCATGGCAAGCCCATCATAAATCATTCCATTGCCTTTGAGAAGCAATTCTTGACCTTCAGAGCACATCATTAGCCCTTCAAGTATTTTGGAGAGACTTTTCTCCATTGTATTCGCGGCTAAGAAAATCTGCAAGACAATTGTTAGATCCTTTAATATATTCAATTTCAAAATCATATTCAGCAAAGAATTGCTGCCATCTGATTAATCTTTTATATTGAGGTAGAGTAGGTAATTTATTAAATATGAATCCTTTTACTTGGGTATTATCAGATCTTACTTTGAATTTCTTTGGTAACAAAAAGAAAGTAAATTTAGCTATTCCATTTTTAATAGTTAATAATTCTTTTTCATTACTATGATAATTCCTTTCAGCAGGCTTAAATGTTCCGCTGGTGTATCTACAAATCTTTTCTAGATCAGTTTTTAATACTTCTCCCCAGTGATTATCTGAAGCATCTGTTTCTAGAACTAAATTATCACTAGAAGTAGGAAATCCTAACCTTGGTAGGTTTTTACATTTTTCTTTTAATCTTTTTACCACTTTGGTATGTAAATCTTCCCAAGATTTTGTATTATTCTTTTTTGATAATCCTTGTAAAGGTTGTCTTTCTTTGGCTAAGTTTTCTATGAACCCTTCAGCATAATTAAGACATCCTAAAAATCTTTGAATTTGTTCCTTAGATTCTAATTTATCTGGGAATAAATATATTTTTTCAGAAATATGAGGTTGCATCTCAATTCCTGTCTCATCTATTATTAACCCTAGAAATTCTATTCTGGGTTTCAATATTTCAGCTTTCTTTTTTTAAAGTAGTATTCCGTGTTTCTTGCATTTTTCTGCAAAAGAAATGAGATGATTAATATGATCTATTTCATTATTAGAGAATATTAAAATGTCATATACATAAACAATGCAGAATTCATGAAATTCTTTGAAGATTTTATCCATTCTTCTTTGAAATATTTGTGGTGCATTTTTTAATCCAAAAGGCATCACAATCCATTCGTACTGTCCTTGTGGTGTACTAAAGGCAGTAAGTGGTATGCTTTCCTTTTCAAGTTTAATTTGCCAAAATCCAGATTTGCAATCAAACTTGCTAAATATCTTTTTATTAATTACAGAAGTAATTAATGTATCTTTGTGAGGTAAAAAGTATCCATCAAATTTAGTATATTTATTTAACTCTTTATAGTTAATAACCATACGAGCTTTTCCTCTTTTAATTTCAGCATGATTTCGAACCATAAAAGCTGGACTACTGTGAGGGCTTTTAGATTCTTGAATAATTTCGAGTTCTAATAACTCTTTTATTTGTATATCAAATTCTTGTCTATCTTCTTGTCCATACCTCATAGGTTTGACTCTGATGATAACATTTGGATCTTTTAATTCAATCTTTGCATATGTTTTATCAATTTCCCATAATTGAATTGGATTTTCGCTGAAGTTTTTATCAAGTTTTTCTAATATTTTTTCATAATCTGATATGATTTGATTAATTTTTATATTATAATCACCACACTGGCTGCTTTGAAAATGTAATTTTCGAGTTGTTCTTCTAATAGGCTTATAAATCCTAGATGTTGTTATTGAATGATTACATAGTGTTTTAAGAGTAATTGTTTCTTTAGTCATTATGTAAATGAACTGACGAAGGAAATTTACTCCTAAAATTATATCTGCACCCATATGATCATAAGACTATAAGATAGGAATTTTTAATATGTAATCTTCAATTTGAATTAAAGTTTTTATCCTACATGTTCCCAAGGTGATTGAGTCACCATTTATTCCATTTCCTGTTATAGGTTTATAATCTTTCCAATATGATTTTGGATAAATATTAGAATTAGCTAAACTAATTCCTGAACGAGTATCAATTAAAGCATGAAACCATTCTGGCTTATGCTTATAATATGGTATAATCACTTTTATATATACTATAAAAGGATTAGACATATCTGGATATGGCTTGTTGAAATCCTTTAATTGTTATATTTATCTCTCTGTCTCCTATACAATAAGGAGAGAAATTCTCAAGAAAGTTCATCCCTAATAATAAAGGACTTATTTCTGTCTCATATTCTGGTTTTATGAAAAATGGAAAGGTGAATTCTATTCCTTTTATCTTTAATGGTATATCACAGTATTGACTCAATGTTTTTCTTTCTCCATTAAACCCTACATATGTATGTGGTTCTAATAGAATTTTTCTTTCTAAATATTTAATCATTTTGATATCTACATAAGATTTTGCTACTCCTGTATCAAGGATAGCGAAAGTTTCATGCCAAGATTTTCCATTATTATATTCAATTTTAATCTTTAGATTTTGATTATTTTTTCTAACAGTAGCTAGTATTTCATGGGATGGTGGTATCACAAGGTGACTACATCTAGTAAAACTTTGGGTTCTACTAAATTCTGGTTCTTTTTTGGGTGTAGAGAATGATCTTCTACTTCCTATGATTATTCTTCCCTCTGGGGTATATTCTATAGTTTTAGTGGTATTCCCTTTAATTAGAGTAGGTTGACTACTTAAATCCATTTCCCATTCTTCTGGTAAATCTATTTCTCTTAATATTTCAGGAGATTGTATTCTCCTCACTTTATTGAATAGTTTATCTATTTCAATGAAATCTTTATCAGCAAACATCTCACTATTTGCCGAATTTGTTAAGGCATATTCTATAGCATATGTTATGCTATATGGATATGATCCGTCATTCATCATGTCAAAATATTTGAAATCATGACATAAGGTTAATGTTTCATTTATATTTCTATCCCTAAGACTTATAGAATATTTAGGGTATATCTTAAATATTAATTTTTTATAATTCAAATTTCCTTGAATTATACCAAGGAGTGCATGTTTTCGATCTTTTATTCTATTATCCAGTATTGCCAAATTTACTGGACTATCTATTCCTTCTCTAAAATGAGCCTTTATCATTACTTGGATTCCTCCAATATGAATATATCCAATTTTAAATTTATCTCTGGATTTTATTTTATCAATTTTACTTTCTATATCAGTTTTTAATAACAATGGTATGTTTGTATTTCCTTTAGCATATTTAATTTCAATGGGTTCTTCTCGCACAGTAGCGCTGAAATACATTATATTTTTTCTTTTAATCATGTTAGCTATTCCTTGTGCTAACTTATTTACTGAAGTCATGGATGATTCTAATCCTTTCTTATTAATCTTGAGATATTGTTTTTTATCAAAGATTAATTCTTTATTAAAAGAACCTTGTTCTTCTAGTTCTTCATCTTGATATAGATCTTTATTATCTAATTCTTCTATACTCATTCTGAATTAGATCCTGAATCTGAATTACTTAACGTTTCTTCAGAAAGATAGTATATACTATCATTTTCACTTATATCTTCACTGTCTATGATTAATTCTAAATCATCAAAGTCTTTGAAGGTTTTTATATTAGCTTTTTTCTTTTTAGGACATTCATTGGCATAATGCCCTTCTTCATTACATAACCAACATTTACATTTTTTAGGTGCATTGGTTTTGTATTTTTTAAATTTATTCTTTTTATAAAATTTTCTTTTATACTTATTTTTTCTGTAATATTTTTTATTTGATTTAAAGAATTTCTTCTTTTTGAATCTCTTTTTATGTTTATGAATTTTTTCAGAACATCCAAATCTCGGTGGATCTTCTAGCCTAGAACAGCATAATCCCCTGTTCTGTTTTTTCATAGATCTTTTATCTCTTATATCAGCACACCATTCGCTGATTCTATTTCTTGCAAATCTTATCCTATTTCCTAATGTATATGTTTCTGTTGTATCTCTGTATTCTTTGTTGTATTATAACATAATCCTTTTTCCCCAAGGGTCTGGTATTTTTATAAAATATAAATCATGGTAATAACTCTAGTTTTTATTACAATTAACTCTCCAATTCTAAATTCATGAGCTCTTTGTATATAATATTGTTCTAATTCAAAGTCATTTAATGTATTAATCACATACTGATAGTAAGGTTTATGTTTTGTTATATTTTCTTGGATTATATTTTTATTTATTTTTAAATTATATCCTCCATTATTTATGAAATAAAATGTTGTTTCTTCCATTTTATATTTTTAAACCAATAACTTGGCTCTGATACTAATTTTGCGGACATTCTTAAACCCAAGATTAAGATAAAGATATGTATGATTAAAATTTAAACTTTTATCCTCTGATTATAATTTTAATTTTTCAAAACTCATCGTTTTGTGCAATCTTTTGTGCAATCCTTTGTGAGAGTATCTTTTTTTCATAAAACAAACCACTTAACCAACCCGACCCGAAGAAAGTAATGAAACGCGATTGATGAGTTGTCAACTTGTCATTATCCAAAACCAAAATCGTGGTCATAGTTCTGATCGTTAATTTGCTTACGAAAACGCTTTAGCTTTAACCCAAACTCTACTCTTCTTCGTCAGCAAGCTCTCTAGTCTTTGGTCTTTAGGCTCTGGCTCCATCTTCTTCGTTCACTTTGTGTTGTTCTGTTTGTTGAGTCTCTCATGCACGTATAGTGAAGAAGAAATAGCAAAATGCATTCCAAAAAGAACAACAGAGCGTTGCTTCAATGTCTCTCACTCTCGGTTTATCCGATAATGATGATGATGATTCACTTGTCATGCGTATCATCATCATCAGCTTCAACTTTTTTCAAACCCTTCAACGTCAGCTACGACCACAGGGCTATCATCATCGCCGGCAACCGCCGTATGCTCATCTCTGCCGGAATTCACTACCCTCGTGCCACTCCTGAGGTGCCCTTTTCGCCTTTCCCTTTGATTTTTTCTTTTCCATTTAGTTTCGTCACTGATGAATTTGTTGACCCTATGTCTGTTTTCTTTTTTCTTTTTTTTTGAGTTTTCTCCTTTGCATTGTTTAAAGATATGAGTTTAAATCAATTATTATGATTGGCAACAAGGCAATTGTATATTGCACTTAAGTTGGTTACGCAAATTAGCATTTAATGTAACTTCGAATTCAAATTATTCAATGAGGGCCTGTTTGGGATTAAGGGAATGTAGCTTTTAATCTGCAAGTTCCTTTGAAATGAAATTGCTAGCTAGCAAGTGAAAGTGGGTGGATGCTGTTAACCCCAGTGCCTTCTTTAGGGAAACATTTTAGTTGCTGAACTTGCTGTGGCTTTAAAATTAAGTGAAAAGTACAACAGTTACGACCTTAGTCAAGCAACTTCCTAGTATGATTATTGAGAACTGTATAGATGCCCTTGAAATTCACATTTGTAGTGCTGTGGTGGCTGTTGTACTCTGTGTGTTGATTCACTCTATTTCTTTTCCCATGGTGCTAATTTATATTGTAATTTCTTTTCTACCTTTTTTGCCTGTTTCATATGGCGAGCTTCTTTGCTGTTTTTAGCTTGTTTATTACTTATCTAGATATGGACTAGACTATCATGCTTTGGCATTGTTAACTTATCTCTCATCATTTCTTTTAGAGCCATTATGTTATACGTCTATGTCTGAACTCCTTTGTATGATGTCAGATGTGGCCTGATCTGATTGCAAAGAGTAAGGAAGGTGGAGCAGATGTGATCGAAACTTATGTCTTTTGGAATGCACATGAACCAATCAGAGGACAGGTGTATTGAGTTTTCTATCCACCTAATCGGGGGAAGTAGCTTCAGATTTCATTTTACGAATTATTAATTTTTATCTAATTGCTTGTTCAGTATAACTTCAAGGGGAAAAATGATATCGTTAAATTTGTGAAGTTAGTGGGATCCAGTGGGCTCTATCTCCTCCTCCGCATTGGTCCTTATGTGTGCGCTGAGTGGAATTTCGGGTCTCACCTTTTTTCTCTCCTTCATCTTACTAGTTCATATGTGTGGTTACATTTCCATTCGCAAAAGATATTTCAGGTGCAATGTATTATTATGCTACTTTATTGAGAAAAAAGTTCAATGTGCTGATTATTCTCTTAGGTAACTGTGTGGTGCTGTCCACCTAAGGTGGTAGTATGTTGAAACTGCATAACTGCTTGCTAGGCAGGTAGAAAGCAGAATCTCTGCTTCACCATACCTTAGTTCATAGAATATGGAAGGCTGTCCATTATTCTATTATTAAATTATAGAAGCATAGAAGTTACCAAGTATCACATTTGCAACGTTAATTGATATGATTTAAAAAACTAAGTGCCATTGCAAGCATTGTATTTCTGAATAGAAAGAACTGAGGAATTTCAGAAAAATCCATATAGAAGGTAACTGATGCATGGGTGTTGAAGAAAATTTATTTCATTGTGGGAAAGTAACTGCTTTAAAGAAGGCTCTTTCTATTCTTAAGCTGAAATGAAAAAGTGTGGAACATTTGAAAATTGTTATCTGTTGCATGTTTTAATTTTCTCAGTAATTGATGTCATCATCCTGATGTAGCCAGCAATGTTCAACCCAGGTTATATTTCTTAGTCTTTTTCTTTTTATATTTGGAGTTCCCATCTTATTTCGACTAATAATCTTGTAGGGGCTTCCCTGTATGGCTGCGTGATATCCCTGGCATAGAATTTCGAACAAATAATGCACCTTTCAAGGTAAATGAACCAATACATCACTTATACTTGAAAATTAGTTTGCTTTTCACTTATTTAACCGAAGGATGATAATTCTACACTATAATGAACTAGTACCAAATTATCTAGTATATTGAAATAATCAAATTGAGCTTTTCATTGTAATGTTCAAGCACTTTGAGCCTAGATCAAGTGAGTCCAACATTTTTGGCAAGGTGAATATATTTTCTTCAGCCATGGAACAGAAATTTTACAAACCTGGCCTTACAGCAACATTTTCTCTGTAATTAAACTTTATGAAAATTTGGATTACAAAAAGGGTCCAAATTTGATCCAAAGATAGTAAATGCAACGAATGGTGTATCAATTTTGTTGCAACAAGTCTACAACCTTTTGCCATAAATTTGAATCAGTTGCGATAAACTTATTATTAGATTTTATTTGATGACTGGAAAGTGACAAAGGTTTAATCATCTTTGAGTACATTTTTCTTCTCACTGATCAGTCAGTTCTAGGCTCTTCTATGAAATACCCTGAAGCTGTTCTTTAAGTCTAGACATTTTACTGTTGGATACTATGGATTCATAAATTTGCACCTTTCCTTCTTTGAGACTGTCAAGGAATAGAGATATTTAAACGTTTTCTAGGATTCTCCTAGTAACAAAACAACTTTGACCATGGTCAAAGTCAGCAAAGAGTGAAATCTTTGTTTACAGGTTTTGACTAGCTAGTCACAATATCCACCACAGATTCACCCTCTATTCACCCATGAAGGCATCACAACAAAATTTCTTCTTAGTTGATCATTTTTTCCAGTTTTGTTCTCGAAAATATGCTTTCATTGAGTTTATTTACATGTGTAATAGCTCCTTGGGAAGTGTTCTATGTGTTTATATCTGGGAAACTGAAAGTAGCTGAAGTTGCAGGTGGGGTTTATGCCGTGCAATAATTTACTCTTGTTGACAAAACTTGTCCAGAAGATTGTAGATAACTGAATTTTAATTTTGTGTTGGTGATACTGAAATGATGCATCATTTTCTCAGGAGGAGATGCAGCGATTTGTCGAAAAGATTGTGGATCTAATGCGAGAGGAAATGTTGTTTTCTTGGCAAGGTGGTCCAATCATCATGTTGCAGGTTGTGTCCTAAAGTTCATGTTTTGGTTTGTTTCACCATGCTATATTAGTTCAATGGCCAATTTGCATGTGTGATCTACACTTGAATGATGATGTAGCATTTGCGGTTAAATTTATCTCATTCAGGCCTTCTTTTTTTTTTTTTTTGCGTAACAATTTTGTACTATTCTTATAGCATAAAAAAAAATGCTTCTACTAGAGCTAATTTTTAATTTTGTCAGATTGAGAATGAATATGGAAACATGGAAAGCTCATATGGACAGCAAGGAAAGGACTATGTTAAATGGGCTGCTAGTATGGCTCTTGGGCTTGGTGCTGGGGTTCCGTGGGTTATGTGCAAGCAAACTGATGCTCCAGAAAATATTGTAAAGTCTTTGCCTTAATTATCTGTGTAATTATCTTCCAATTAATGCTTATACGTATTAAATTGCAATTAAGGCAGCAGAGAAACAGTGAGTGGAGAGAAGCTTGAATTGGTTCTTAAATGCAAAGCTGTTTATACATAGAGGTTTTTGCAGTGTTAAGGAGCTCAGATTTGGGACTTTTAAGAATTTGTTCGTTGATGGATTGTCTTTGCTCTTAACAGATTGATGCTTGCAATGGATACTATTGTGATGGTTACAAGCCAAACTCCTACAACAAACCAACTCTGTGGACAGAGAATTGGGATGGATGGTATGATAGTGGAGGATTATTTTGATAGCGCTATTTCATCTCATCTTGTTATTCTTTATTTTAAAATTTTAATTTGCTCTCTATTCTCTAGTGGTTGATCTTTAGAATGTACTTGATCTCTTTAGAATATTTGGACAATTTAACTAGAGAAGTGAATTTTTGAAACTCTCTATTGGTATATTATTGGGAAAATCTCTCTTTCATGGCCTTAGTTTTTGTATTAATTGTGAATTTTTTCATGGAATAAAAGGGAGAGACATCGTTTGCTAACAGGATATTTTTGGGGGGTTAGTTTTAAGGCGTGTAGAAAACTTTGCTTCAATATATATCCAACCGAAAATTTTCTTCAGGGTCTGAAGAGAAAATACTGGGCATTCACCATATCCTTGCAGCCTACTCACAAAGTGCCTTCTTCAGTAAAACACGAAACTATAGTGAAATATAGAGTCTTTGCCCTTGTGTTTGTTTTTTATTGCTATATTTTACCCTAACCATTTTATGCTACCCTTACTTTTTGCAAATGAAAATTATTTACTAAGTTTTTTAATGATTATTCTAACTTACGTTTTGATTAAAGTGATATATTAAATGTTTCTTATAAAATAAAGTATAATAGTTTCGCCAAACATTTAAAAAAAGGGGTAATTCGTTTTATCTCTCATGTATTTTTAGCTATCTCCATGTGAGCAAAAATGAATTATGAGATTTCATTTTTAGGCTATCCCAATTATCCTAAGTATTAACTGCATAATGTTTGGGACGTATCTTTCACTTGCTGTTGGGATTCTGAAGGTTCAACACTTCATGTAAAGCTGCTTACCATTGGTTTTGATGCATGTAAAATTTTCTTTTTGATTATACTCTGTATTGGTTGTCATACAACATGCTTTTTCTGTTTTCCTGGCTACAAGAATATAAATTTTAAATGATTTTTTATGATTGTTTATGGAAACAGAGAAGAAGAATAACATCTTTTCTTATTTGTTAAGTTCATCTAACAGCCAGTACAATAGGGTTAATTCATAGGACTACACATTCCTAATTTAATTTCCTAACTTTTGGAAATATACAAAGTAGTATTAGCTGTACAAATCAGACAAATTAGACAACTAATCCTAGAAATCAGGAATGTCAACTAATCTAATCTTTCCATATTTTCTACACCCCCCCTCAAGTTGGTGCATAGATATTAATCATGCCCAACTTATCAATGAAAGATTCAAACTTTAGCTTGAAGTGTCCCTTGGTAAGAACATCTGCTGTTTGTTGCTCTGAAAGGATGAACGGCATACAAATAACTCCATTCTCCAGCTTTTCTTTAATAAAATGCCTATCAATCTCAATGTGCTTCATACAATCATGCTGAACCGGATTATTTGCAATGCTTATTGCTGATTTATTATCACAGAACATTCTCATAGATGCTTCAATATCTAATTTCAGTTCTCCAAGGACTCTTTTAATCTATAACACCTCGCAAACTCCATTTGCCATGGCCCTAAACTCAGCTTCAGTACTGCTCCTAGCAACCACATTTTGTTTTTTGCTTCGCCAAGTAATTAAATTTCCCCATAAGAACGTACAATAACCAGTTGTTGATCTTCTATCTGAAATTAAGCCTGCCCAGTCTGCATCTGTGAAGACTTTTACACTCCTTTGATCACTCTTCTTAAATAATAACCTTCTTCCAGGTGTACCCTTTAAATACCTTAGAATCTTGTGAACTGCCTCCAAATGTTCCATATAAGGTGAGTACATATATTGACTTACAGCACTAACGGCAAAGGCAATATTAGGTCTTGTGTGAGATAAATAAATGAGTTTCCCTACAAGACTTTGATATCTACCTTTATCAACTGGAACTCCATCGGAAACCTCTCCTAACTTTTGATTAGGATCCACGGGCGTATCACTTGGTCTGCAACCACTCATTCCTGTCTCCTCTAGCAAGTCCAAAACATACTTTCTTTGTGACACAGAAGTTCCCATTCTAGATCTTGCAACTTCCATACCCAAGAAATAGCGTAAGGGTCCCAAATCCTTAATTTCAAATTCCGATGCCAGGTGCTTCTTCAGCCTACTCATCTCATCTCCATCGCTCCCAGTAAGTATTATGTCATCTACGTATACAATCAGGACAGCCATCTTTCCACCAATTGTGTGTTTCACGAACATTGTATGATCAGATTATCCTTGACTATATCCTTCTTTTCTAACAAACCTGGTAAATCTCTCGAACCAAGCACGAGGAGACTGCTTCAGTCCATAAAGGGATTTCTTCAATTTACACACCTTTCCTCCAAACTTGTCTTCAAAACCAGGGGGCGCACTCATATATACTTCCTCTTCCAATTCTCCATTGAGAAACACATTTTTAACATCCAATTGAAACAACGGCCACCCCAAATTAACAGCTACAACGAGTAGTATTCGAATGGTATTTAATGTGGCTACGGGAGCAAATGTCTCTTGATAATCAACTCCATAGGCCTGTGTGAATCCTTTTGCCACTAACCTTGCTTTATAGCGTTCTACGAATCCATCTGAGTTGTATTTCACAGTGAAAATCCACTTGCAACCAACAATCAATTTTCCTTCAAGCAAATAAACCATCTCCCACGTTCCATTTTTTTCTAGAGCCTCCATTTCTTCACGAACAGCCTTCTTCCATTCAGGAACCTTTAGCGCTTCCTGTATAGACTTAGGTATGTCCATACTTGACAATTGTGAAACAAAAATGTGATAAGATGATGACAAGTTCTTATAAGACACAAAATTGGATCTAATTCCTTTTCTAAAAGCAATGGGAAGATCTAGAGGGTCAGAATGTACTTGTGGGATAGATAAAGACTCCGACTCTATAAATTTAGAGATCGTACCTGGATTTTCAGAATCAGTGTTTTTCAAATCTGGAATTGGATCAGATTCATGGCGTTGAGGAAGTATCGCTGGATCTTTCTTACTTTGAATCCGTTTCTCCCTAGTGTAAGTTTTCCCAAACAGTCTCTCATCATTGCAGCGTGTCTCGTCTATTATCCTAGCGTCAGTTTTATGTTCAGGCACTAAGGTAGTCCTCCTATCCTCCTTATTCAAGGTATTAGGATTAAAAATTTCAGTTTCAATATTTGTCTTACCATTAGTACTCATGTCAAGCTCAAACACCAAGTCTTCATTTCCTTTCCCCCCTCGAAGAATAGGATTAAGAAAACTTTGAGACTTAAAGAATGTAACATCCATCGTGACAAATATTTTTGTTTGTTGGGATCAAAACATTTATACTCTTTTTGAGTAGGAGAATAGCCCAGAAAAACACATTTTACAGCCTGTGGATCTAACTTATCTCTATTATGGTTGTGTATATGTACAAAGGCAACACATCCAAAGACCTTTAAAGGTAAATCTGAAGTCAAACGTGTCATTGGAAAGAAATTTTTTAAAACTGTCAATGGTGTCTGAAAGTTCAAAACTCTTGATGGCATCCTATTAATAAGATATGTAGCAATAAGAATTGCTTCCCCCCATAAGTATTTAGGAACTTTAGTGGTGAACATTAAAGACCTAGCTACTTCTAGGAGGTGCTTATTTTTTCGTTCTGCTATCCCGTTTTGTCGAGGAGTGTCATTACAAGAGCTGTGATGAACAATTCCTTTTTCTAAGAAAAATGACCCTAATATTTGATTAAAGTATTCCTTCCCATTGTCACTTCGAAACACTTGAATTTTTGTTTGAAATTTTGTTTCAACCATATTATAAAAGTTTTTAAAAACATGTTCTGCTTTAGATTTTTCTTTGAGTAGATAGACCCAACTTAGGCGCGTATGATCATCAATAAATGTTATAAACCATCTTTTTCCAAGATTGTTTAATGTCCTAGAGGGACCCCACACATCACTATGACTAAGGGTAAAAGGCTTGGATGCTTTATATGATTGAATAGGAAAAGATGCACAATGGTGTTTAGCTAACTGACAAATATTGGATTGAAAAGACAATAGAAGTTTATTAAGAAATAAGTTTGGAAACAAATGTTTTAAATATAAAAAGCTAGGATGGCATAACCTACGGTGCCATAACATTATTTTATCATCAGTTGAACTAATGCATGCTCCGAGATTTGAAATTTTCTGTTGTTGGCACATAGAGTTTGCATCATCAAAGTTAGGGGTGGGCAAAATATCCGACCCGATCCGATCCGACCCGATCCGATCCGAAAAATTTTGGGTTCGGATCGGATCGGGTGGTGTATGAAACCCGATCGGGTGAATTTCTATCAACCCGATCGGATCGTGATCGGATCGGGTGAAACCCGATTCGATCCGAAAACCCGATCGGGTTGAGAGAAAAAAAAAACCGATTATAGTAAACACTAAACTGTAAGTTCAGAATCCACAGCAGCGCATCGCCTAATTCAAATTTTACCACACTATCACACACACACACGGACAGCCAGTCAGCCACTCAAAGAACAAGAACAACTGAACAACCCATCACTCCATCAGCCCCTCACAAACCCTCCCTCCCTCAGGCCACAACAACCCATCAGCCGTCCCTCACAAAGTTCACAAGACACAAACCCTCTGCCATTAACACTTAGTAATTAGCATACAACCACACACACAAACCAGCAGTCAATGACTCAACCCATCCACGGCATCCCACTGCCAACAGGCAACAGAGTGAGCAGACACACACGCAAGTTCACGCCTTCACGGAGCTAGCTTCATTCGGCCACCACACGCAGGCGCCAGCAAAGAACCGCAGAAGAAGCCAGAAGGCGATTCGCGAAGATCGTGACCCGATCTACAGATCTGCAGCTACCAAGCACCGGATCTAGGCCTTCAATCCTTCGCTCCACCATCACCCGGTCGCCGGTCCGATTGAAGATCCACCCAGCTAGCTGCCCCTGATTGAAGCTCCATTTGGATTTTGGCTCATTGGCTGACGGCTGTGTTGAGTGTTGGACTGTTGGGCGTTGGCTACGGCTGTTGAGTGTTGACTGTTGAGTATCTCACGTTTTCGAAGCCAGCCTTTGATAATTGATACTTAACCTTAAGTGATGGTATATATGCATTAATTATATATTATTAATTTGTTAATTGTTATATGAGAAATTGGGAATTGAGAAAGTGAAATGTTAAATTGTTAATTGTAATTTGGTTGTTATCATGTTATGTTAATAATATATAATTATGTATTCTTAAATTTCAACAATAAAATAAAAAAAATGAGGCATTAATTTTTTGTTATTATTAATAATTGATTTTTTTTGTATGAATATATTAGGTATATTAAAAATTAAAATTAAATATTATGTTATAATATAAATAATTATATATGTCATGTGATATATGTGCTTGTGCAGGAGATTCAACTTTAACTAAAAATTAACCAATTTAAATATTTAATTGCAGTAGTTTCGAGTTTCAACTTCAATAAATAATTAATCAATTTAATTAATTGCATGATAAGCAATAAGTAAATATTAAGTGGTTAAGAACATATAAATATATAATGTGGGCATAAAATTTAGGGGTTTATAGTAAGAATTAAGAAACGGATATGCAATTAATATTATATTATTTTGGCCAATCGATAACTAGATATTATAAATTAATTAATTACATTAATTTCTTGATTTTCTTTTATGGAATATGCATCTTGAATTCTTGATCATATATAAATATTATGATGGAAATTTGAAAATATCAATTTCAAAAAGTTGAAAATGCTCAAAATTGTATAGACCCGAATTGACCCGAATTAATCCGAATTGATCCGAATTGACCCGAATTGATCCGAACCCGATTTCACCCGACCCGAATTAATCCGAATTAACCCGAATAACCCGCATTTAATCCGAACCCTATGTAACCCGAACCCGATCCGATCCGAATTTTACCCGAACTTGTAACCCGATCCGATCCGATCCGAATTAAATTCGGATCGGATCGGATCGGGTTATAAGTTCGGGTGAAGTTCGGATGGATTTTTATCCAACCCGATTAACCCGAAACCCGATCGGGTTGATCCGAACCCGACCCGAACCCGAATTTGCCCACCCCTAATCAAAGTAATAAAGACCGCCATACTCTTTAGCATTGCCAATCATCCTCCCCGTATCCAGTTCTTGAAATTCACAATAATTTGGAAGAAATTTAGCACAACACTTTAAATCACGAGTTATTTTACTTACAGACAAAAGATTACAAGAGAGATTTGGAACATGAAGGACACCATGAAGAACGAGACTATTAGAGATAACAATTTACCCTTTCCCAGCAATTGCCGAGAGGGAGCCATCAGCAATCTTAATTTTGTGATTGCTTGCACAAGGACTATAGAAAGAAAATAATTTAGAGCATCCAATCATATGATTGGTGGCACCTGAATCTATTATCCATGGACAAAGAGGAATAGTGGACACATTAAAGACAGCAGATTGAAGATAATTACCTTTCTGGGCTAAGGAACAAGAAGAAGATACTGGAGTAGTCACTTGTGTGGACTGAAAAAGTTTATACAGTTGTTCTAACTGTTCCTTATTGAATGAAGGTGTCGTAGCTGTAGTAGCAGTGTTTTTATTCTCCTCAGTGGCTGAGTGGAAGGCCTTTGAGTCACGGTTTGACTGACTAAAATTTCGTGGCTTCCAATTAGGAGGTTTTCTGTGTAAATCCCAACAAGTCTCCCTAGTGTGACATGGTTTGTGGCAGTGATCACACCACACCTTTTCTCCTTTCTTGTTCTACCGTGCCTGGGATTGGGAATTATTGTATTAGTCCCTGTCATTAGGGCTGAAACTTCTAGAGCAAATATGGTTTTTTCTCCTAACATCACTTTGCGTCGACCTTCCTCTCGTCGTACTTCTGAAAATACTTCCCGGATTGATGGCAAAGGAATTCTGCCAAGAATTCAGCCTTATACTTCATCAAGGCTCTTATTCAAACCTGCCAAAAATTCATAAACACAATCATCTTCAATTCGTTTTAAATAGCGAACACTATCTGTCATACAAGCCCAATGATCTTCATAGCAGAGATCAAGCTCTTGCCATAAGGCCTTCATCTCGTTGTAATACTCAGAAACCGCACGATCACCTTGCCTAGTTTGCCATAGTCTTGTTTTGAATTCGAAAGTCTGTGATGAATTTTTTAGATTAGAATACGTTTCTCAGACCGCATCCCATACATCCTTTGCGGTGGGAAGAAACAAATACGTCCTCCCAATTGAAACCTCCATGGAATTGATCAACCAGGACATAACTAGGGAATTTTCCGATTTCCAAGTCTTCCATGTTGGATCAGTTTTTTCCGTCTCCTTTGTCTCACCGGTGATGTAGCCAAGTCTACCCTTGCCATCGACTACCAACTTAATGGATTGCGCCCATTCTAGATAGTTCTTACCGTTCAATTTGTGACCGGTTAATTGCATGGGAAAACTCTCACTTCCATTCAAGTTTCCAGTTCCCGACGGTAGAAGCTCCCCTACGCCAATTCCAGTAGATGTAGCAGTGGAATTGGTATCACCAGTTACTGTTACCCCAGGCATGGTGTTTTGTGCCATTACAACAAGACAATGAACAGATCTGCATGGGAGTCAAGCCAAGTTTTAATTCTGCCATAGCTCTGATACCATGTAAACAGAGAAGAAGAATACCATGTAAACAGAGAAGAAGAATAACATCTTTTCTTATTTGTTAAGTTCTTCTAACAGCCAGTACAATAGGATTAATTTATAGGACTACACATTCCTAATTTAATTTCCTAACTTTTGGAAATATACAAAGTAGTAATAGCTGTACAAATCAGACAAATTAGACAACTAATCCTAGAAATCAGGAATGTCAACTAATCTAATCTTTCCATATTTTCTACAGTTTATTTTATTCTCTGGTGAACCAAATTTCCTTCCTTTTACTTGCTCACAGGATGCATGGCTACGTATTCTAATATCTGATTAGTTGAGTAAGCATTTTCATCTTTTTGAGAGATATTATTTCACATTGAGTTCTTCCCTAAAGTTGTACTTCAAATACTTGTTTGTAACTAGCTATTTGTTTTTATGTTGCTGATGGTACACAAGCAATGGGTCCTTCAGGAGTTGTTAGCTATTGTATGCCTCAGTCCTTTATTAGGATTCTATTTCAAATATGCTATTGTATCTTAATGACCATAGTATCATTTATTTTTGTTTTATTTTCTGTTTCTTATAGTAAATTTGAACAATTAAACACTTTAGTAGGTTGATTTTTGAAGGTATACGACATGGGGTGGAAGATTGCCTCATAGACCTGTTGAGGACCTTGCATTTGCAGTTGCGCGGTTTTTTCAACGTGGGGGAAGCTTTATGAATTATTATATGGTACCATAGACAACTGAAACTGAATGCTGAATTTGATTGTCCAACGCATGAATGATTGAATGGTAGAATAGGAGTTTCTTTTGGAAATAGTATGAGGTTGTTGAAACCTTGAATTAGTTTTATGTTGATTCTTTCCTGGAGTTGGTCAAAGGGTTCATGGTTGCCTCTGTTGTATGTTTTCAGCGAAACATTTTAATTCGGTGCCAGAAGATAGGCATGCCTTCCTAGTTGGAACACCCCCCCCCCCCCCAAAAAAAAAAAACGATTTGCAATATCTTGCATAAGTTCTATAACAATGGTTAAGAAATTGAAGTTGAAGTAGATACTTAGAAAGTGGCTGGTGCCGTCATAATATGGCATTGAAGCGTTCTTTGAGGGTGAGTCAGGGTCTAGTCTTGGTAAATATAACCAATAGTGAACATGTTGGCTATGTAATATCTGCTAAAGTCCAATTGTATTCTCATATATTTATTTTTAAATGCTGCATTTTGACAAGGCTGATGTATGGTTTTCAGTATTTTGGTGGAACAAACTTTGGTCGGACTTCAGGGGGCCCGTTCTATATTACTAGTTATGATTACGATGCTCCAATTGATGAATATGGTGGGTGAAATTGAGTCTAAATAACTGTAATTGTTCCTCAGTTAGAAGCATTTTTTGATTCATTTTTCTGTGGCGCATGTGTTTATTTGTTGTCAAGATGTTGCAGAATAAATAACTTGCAATGTTGATATCCAAAATATCCTTCATATAGGTCTTCTGAGTGAGCCTAAATGGGGTCATTTAAAGGATCTGCATGCTGCTATAAAGCTTTGCGAACCTGCTCTAGTTGCTGCTGACTCAGCTCAGTATATAAAATTGGGACAAAACCAAGAGGTTGGTGTTATTTTTTTCCCTTAATATTATATAATGTTAACCAAACCTGAAAATAGGAAACCCCAAGAGGTTTTGCCTATTTTAAGTGTAATATTATTTAAGGTCCTCAATTAAGTACTAATTCCCCAGGATCCAATAGATCAAAATCATCTTCACCATTTGCTACTCCTATTTAGTTGAATCTCACTTTGGCACCATCACCATATCAAGTGGTTCTCCCATGAATGGACTTCTACCTTCAATGCCTGGATCATTCTAGTGCTTTGATCTGAAATTCCTTATAATTTCTTAAAACACAGTAGAAATATCTGTGTGATTGTGTAACCCATATCAGCCAATGTACATGAATTTCTTTTGGAAGTGAACTCCCAATAGTCAGTATATTCTTTTAGGAAGAAGCTACCTTTTTGTGTCATTTTTCAACTATAAATCATGGTTTTCCTCCTGGCAGTTTCAAGTGTTTGATGCCAGTTCTACCTTTTTAATTCAATATAGTGTTTCTAAATAATTTCAGGCACATGTGTACCATGCAAATGTTCTTAGTGAAGGCCCAAACTCAAATCGTTACGGAAGTCAAAGTAACTGCTCTGCTTTTCTTGCTAATATTGATGAACATAAAGCAGCTTCTGTGACATTTCTTGGTCAATCATATACTTTACCACCATGGTCAGTGAGTATACTACCAGATTGCAGGAACACTGTGTTTAACACTGCAAAGGTTTGATTCTGATTTTACAACATTACACCCACTGAAGACGAGTTTATTTTGAAAGTAATTACATTTTATGAAGACCTGTTTGGATACATAAAAATAAATCTACTTTATTTATTTGTACCATTTCTAGACTGAATGCTAGACCTGCATAGACTCTAGTAAAACTTACATCTTACTTGTATGCCCACCCATGAAGACAAATACATAGAATAAGGTACTAAAAAAAAAAATTAAAGGATTCTAGCCATTGAATCCAGGTGAGACATAGTACACAATTGTCCACCAATTATAGCTTTCTGGTCTAGGAGTTACATTAGCTATTTCTTCTAAGGTTGGGGCCAGTCCTTTCTTTTAAAAAAAAAAAATTCTCTTAAAAAATTAGCCATAGCTTGACATCTACCCTTTAGTTGCGCTTTTGAATGCTACAATTAAATTCACTTTGGAATCAAAAGTTGGTTCATATAGAGTATTAACAAGCTTTATGATGAAATCTCGTATGTCATTAATAATGTAGATTTGAAAAATACCTTTTGAATGGTTGTGACATAAGAATTCATGCAAAAACATGAAAAATGTTTGGGCCTTTGTAGACAGCTGCATAATTAAAGGCATGGGCCCATTGAACGAAAACCTATGTTAGGCAATATAAAGGCAGTAATTTTATGCTGTTTAGTAATTTTATTATTAATTAGGGTTCATATAAATAAGTGATTATGGAGTCATTTAGGGTTTATGTTGAGTTTTATGCAGTATTAGGAACCATTAGGGGTTTGGGAGAGATTGGCCTACCTCTCGATTGTAGGTCGGGATTGTTTGTTTTCTTTTGATTTAATCGATAAAGTCACTAATTTAGCCTAAGTCTATCAGTGGTATCGAGCAAGAATCACGAGACAATGGCGTGAAGAAGGTGGATGCGCTTGAAGAAAAATTGGGCGGTCGGATCGCTCAAGGCTACGATTGATGAAGCGATTGACAGATTCAACAACAATTTTCATCTCTTGAAACCATGTTGCGGAAATTGGTGAACTTCACCTCGACCCACCCGGTAGCATCGAAGGGCTATGGTGGTTTGGTAGGAGAAGGATCGGTGGCCTGAAATCGAGGTGGGCGGCGGTCTGAGTCGGAGGGAGGAGAAGAGGCGGCAAGGGGCGTTTGGGGTGAGGCACCACACAGTGGTTGGGCCGGCGGGGAGGATTTAGGTTTGGGCAGTGGATTTGGGGGCGGTAGGTCGGGAGGAGGTATTTATGGCGAGAAAGGGAGGCGGTTATGGTAAAATCTGGTGGACGAGGATTCGACCACTATAGTCTTGGGCAAGGAGAATTTTGGGCTGGATCTTGAGTTCTGGAGACCTTTGGAGTAGATTCGGAGGTTGGAGACCTCCGTAGCCTGGTGGGGTGGTCGGACTGATTGGAGGCGGATTCTAGGGTAAGGAAGTTGAAAATGCCCATTTTGACGAGGATACTATGGATGGGTGTATAGAGTAGGCGCTATTTTACCATCAATGGACTCTCGAGAGAGGAAAAGTTAATGGCGGCGTTATGTTTGGAGGAAAAGTGCGCTTGCGTGGTTTGATAAGCGAGAACAGCGACAATAATTGGTCGTGGGGTGAATTTGGGGACCGGTTGTTGGAGAGGTTTGAAGCCACTCATGAAAGGATTTGCATGAGCAGTTTTGCCACGACCCGGAAGAGCGGTCATGGAGTATCGGGAAAAGTTTGAGTTGCTGTCCAAGGCGTCTGGGGAAGTCTCGGGCGGTGTTGGAAGGAAATTTTATGAAGAAAGGAAATCCGAGCCTCGCTTCTTGGTAGAGGGTTAGGAGACAATGGAATTGGTAGCGAGATGATTGAGGACAAGAACACAAAGCGGATGAACAAGAGTAATTGATCGGTTTTCATACAGAAATAACGCCATCGGTAGGTCGAAAACCCAAACCTTGGGGTTCGAGAGTTCAAAGCACACCGGGAGGTCGGAAAACACAAATTAAAGGGATACGAGAGAGATTCCCAAAGGGATCGGGCTGAGTGGTGCACGGACCAGGAGGTGACTTTCAAATGCCTCACGGAGACGGAGATTCAGGACAAGAGGGCGAAGGGATTGTGTTTTCGATGTGATGAGAAATTTTCCCCAGGGCATCGATGTAAGGACAAATACTACAAGTTTTGACTGTGTGTGATGAGGAGGAAGGCGGAGGTGGCAGGAAGAGGAGGTGGAGGAGGAAGAACAACTTCATTTAGGCGTCGTGAGGTTTCAATTCGGTTGTGGGATTTACAGATCATACAATGAAGATAAGGGGAGAATAGGAGGCGGGGCGTAGTGGTGTTATTCGATAGTGGTGCAACCCACAATTTTATTTCTAATAAAGTAGTAGATCGGTTGGGACTTTGTTTGACGGACACTGGTAGTTTTGGGGTGGTAATGGGTACTGGGAAGGTAGAAAAGAGTAGGGGAATATGTAGAGGGCTGATCTTACTATTACCAGGGATTCAAGTGGTGGAGGACTTTCTTCCGTTGGACTTAGGAAGTACAGACGTAATTTTGGGAATGAAGTGGTTGCGGACGCAGGAGATGAAAGTGAATTGAAATTATTAACAATGGGTTTCGGGTAAATGATCGGATGGTAGTGCTACGGGGTGATTCGAGTTTGAGCAAAACTTTGGTGTTACTAAAACCATGATAAAGCGCAATTCGGGACTCGGCGGGGATTCTTGGTGGGCTACATGGCATGGAAGGAGGAGACGGATAGAGGCATCAGCAGTTATTAAGACCAATTCAGTTGTTTGGAGCAATTTGAGGGTTTTCGGATGCCTAGTGGCTTACCTCATGACGGGAACATGAGCATGCAATAGTGTTAAAGGAAGGGACTTACTTTATTAGTGTCCGTTAAATGATACCCTCGGATATCTGAAGAATGAGATTGAGAGGCTAGTTAGGGAAATGTTGGAGGTGGGATAATACAAAGTGTGAGTCCATTTCGATCCGATCTTGCTAGTGAAGAAAAAGATGGGGCCGGAGATTTTGTATCGACTAGCGAAACAAGAAAACGGTACTTGATAAATTTCCCATCCCAGTGATCGATGAGTTGTTGGATGAGTTGCTGGATGAGTTGCATGGGGCGTCAGTATTTACAAAGATAGATTTGAAGTCGGGATATCACCAGATACGGATGCTACCAGAGGATGTGCATAAGGCGCATTTCGGACTCACGAGGAACATTACAATTTCTGGTTATCTTGTTTGGCACTTCGTCATGACCACTTTTCGATCATTGATGAATAAGGTATTTCAGCCTATTTAAGGAAGTTTGTCCTTGTTTTCTTTGTGATATCTTAGTCTGATGACTTTGGAGGATCATGTGGGTCATCCGGAAGTTAGTATTAAAGGAGTTCTGAAACATCGGGTTGTATGCCAAGGAAAAAGTGCTTGTTCTTGCGAGACAAGGGTGGAATACTTGGGGCACGTGGTGTCGTGAAGGGTTTCAAGATCAATCTAAGATAAGCGGCAATCTTTGGAGTGGCCTCTACCTAAGACCTTTGAAGGAGTTGAGGGGTTTTGGGGCTCATGGGATCTATCGGAAGTTTGTGAAGGGTATAGCACCATGCATGAGGCCTCGGCCGAGCGATTGAAGGATAGTTTCGATGGGGGGACGTATGACTTTTGAGAAACTAAAGCGAGCCATGACTAATGTTCGGTGCTAGCATTGCAGTTTTTAGCCAATCATTTATCGTGAGACGGATGCATCGGGGTATGGGTTAGGAGGCGGTCCTCATGCAAAATCAACGCCCCATCGCTTGACCAAGTATTAACGGCTAGAGCTCGACTCAGTCGGTTTATGAGCGAACTCATGGCAATTGTGTTAGCTATTCGAAGTGGAGGCCATACCTCTTGGGCGGCGCTTTATCGTCCGACGAAGTCTCAAATTCTGTTAGACAGCGGTGGTGAGGAACACACTGTTTGAGATCTGATGTCGTGAGGTTGGAGAATAAAGGCGGCGGATGCCTATCACGCGGAAGGAGGAACCTCGGTTGGTAGCTTTATCGGTGCCTTTGGTGATGGATTAGGACGCATTATTCTGAGAGATTGAAGCGGACGAGGGTGGAAAAGATCCGGACAGCGTTGTTACGTGAAGCAAGGATACTCGAGTTATTCCATGGATGGATAGCGGCTGTATATCGGGCGCTTGGTGTAGGACATCACGCCAAATCTAGAAGTTATTACGGAGTTTCACGAGAGTGTTATTGGGGACGATTACGGGTTTAAAACTTATCGGCGTTTGGGCTGCATTGGGTTGGGATGAAGAAGGATGTTGAGGAAATGGTTGCGAGGTGTGATGTGTGTCGGCGCCACAATATATATGGCAATGGCGCCGGAGGTTATTCTGACCATTAGCGCTACCCAATAAGGTTTGGGAGGAGGTGACGATGGATTTCATTGAAGGATTGCCACGTTCGGATGGATACGGTGATCTTGGTGGTGGTCGATCGACTAAGCAAATATGCTCGTTTCGTACCCTACGACACCTCTTCTTGTGTGATTCTGTGGCGTTTATCGTGGTGAATGCGTTTACATGGAATTCGAGTCGATAATAACGGACGCGATAAGGTTTCTGAGCTACTTTTGGAGGAGTTGTTTAAGATGCAAGTACAATTTTGAAGAGAACGCTACACCATCCTCAATGATGGGCGGTGAGATAGTCAACCAGGTGTGTGGAGACTATCTGCGATGTTTTGTGTTGGACAAGCCTAAGCGATGGGCGAGGTGGTTAGCATGGGCGGTATTAGTACAATACTTGTCATACTCTTGCACAAACCACTCGCTTTTAAGATCTTGTATGGGCCGAGATCCTCGTATTTGGTGTATTATGGACAGGTTCGACACACATGTCACGGGTGGATCAATACTTGGAGGAGCAGGATCGAATACTTGATGAGTTGAAGATGCATCTATCTAAAGCACAGCGAGATAATGAAAAGCAGTGCCGATGGTTATAGGAGGGACGTACAATTTGCGATGGGAGATCGAGTTTATTTGAAGCTACTAGCAATCTCTTGCCCGACGGAGGAGTGAGAAGCTCTCCCCTCGGTATTTTGGGCCCTATGAGATTGAAGAAAAGATTGGAGAGGTAGCGTATCGGTTGAAGTTGCCACCAACATCGGTCATTCACCCGGTGTTTCATGTGTCTCAGTTGAGACAAGCTATTGGAGAACATCTGACCTCTCCTTTGCTTATATGATGATATGGAGGTAGTTCTAGAACCATTCTTGTAGAGGAGTACGCCAAGGAGTAACAGGACAACCTGCTGAAAAAGAAGTGCTGATTACATGGAAGGACTTGCCAGACTATGAGGCGACATGGGAACCCTATACGTTGATACAACAGCAATTTCCTAAATTCCACCTTGAGGACAAGGTGTCTTTTTGGGAGGGGAGTAATGTTAGACCCATGAAAACCTATGTTAGGCGCAAATATAAAGGAACTATAAGTTTAGTAATTTTAAGGCGGGGGCTGTTTAGTAATTTTATGGGCGAAATTTTTATTATTAATTAGGGTTCAGCTATAAATAAGTGATTATGGAGTCATTTAGGGTTTATGTTGAGTTTTGTCTGGTATTAGGAACCATTAGGGGTTTTGGGAGAGATTGACCTACCTCTCGAGTTGTAGGTCAGGATTGTTTGTTTTCTTTTGATTTAATCAATAAAAGTCAGCCCTAATTTAGTCCTAAGTCCTATCAGGAACTTGGGCTAGAAGCCCAAATAATTTATGGAATCTTCAAACATATGTCTTGTCTTGCAGTTATGTGAGCACTGTCCATTTTCATCATATTTTTGCCAGTTGGGTGCTTTTGACGAGTTTATTTGCATCTCATATTGTCATTTTTTATTTCTTCTGTTAATATTAGTTTATTTGCGCCTCATATGGTCATTTTTTGTTTCTTCTATTAATATTATGTTGGTAATAATGATTTGAATTTCAACTGTCAATTGTTGCAAATTGAAAAGGAGCCAATGATAGATTACCTTTAGGTTCTGACATTTTGCGGTATGCTGTTGAGTGGATTTTTTTTTTTTTTTTGCTTTGAAGAACTGATAGTTTTCAGTTTCTAAGAGATGACTGAGGCATTTTCTTTCATTCTCTCTTTCTTCTTTATTTATTTTTTTGATGTTTGTCTCTGAGCAGGTCAGCTCTCAAACTTCCATCAAAACTGTGGAGTTCTCTTTGCCTCTTTCTCCAAATATTTCTGTGCCCCAACAATCTATGATTGAGAGTAAACTTTCCTCTATCTCGAAATCCTGGATGACTGTGAAAGAACCTATTGGTGTTTGGAGTGAAAACAACTTTACCATCCAGGGCATATTGGAGCATTTGAATGTGACAAAAGACTATTCTGATTATCTATGGCATATAACCAAGTACGTAATTATTTAGCTTTTGGTCTAGGTTAAAATAGGATAAAATGTTGTTGAAAAATAGATTGTAAAAAGGAGATATATCTGAAGCATAATTGTTTCTTGCCTGTTTATTCAATGTTGTTTAGATTAATTCAATTCATATTAAGAAATAAGAATGACAAATATGATGGTCAAAATATATGAAAGGCAAATAGGTGAATCATATAACTACATTGTTTTTTACTCACAGACCCTCCTTCCTTCCACTTTTATGCTCTTATGATCCCTTACGTCATTTTTTCCCAGTCATCTATTGTTGGTAGGGAAGAAAATCTTATGCCGTTAATTAAAATGTGAGACTAAGAGATAACATATTCCCATTTGGGTAACTAATTCTTTTCTTACCTCCCATAACCAGATAAGATATTGAATTGAGTCAATGTGGCGATTTAGTTTGGTCCTCAATTGTTACTGTTATTGAACATGTTAGTCATGCTTTTATTTAGGCCGAACCAGGTCTATTAATCTAACCCTTTAAATTAATTATTATGTATCCAAAAGAGAAGGGTTTGCTAGTGTTTGATTAATTCTATCTTCTGTTATTGAGTAAAAACAGTTCTACTTTTTTCTTGAAGAAAATCAATGACATAATTAATTATCTTCGCCTCCACCCCCCCCCCCCCACAAATGTCGATTTTATATTAATGCTTATTAAACTTGGATTGCAGAATATATGTTTCTGATGATGACATCTCATTTTGGAAGACAAACGAAGTCCGTCCAACAGTTACGATAGATAGCATGCGTGATGTGTTGCGTGTATTCATTAATGGCCAGCTTACAGGTGGATTTATTTCCATCTCTCATTTGTGTTTAAGTTTTTGCTTGTGTTTTGTTTTATTTTTTCTTTTATTTGCTTTAATATTTTTTTTTCCCAATTGTATCTTTCTTTTTTTTGGGTCCTCATTTTCTATTGCTGTTGTCAATAGAGGGGCCATATTTGGCATATTCAAGTACAAACTGCCTATTTGATCATATGAAATGACGGGTCTAGGGAAAAAATTAATTAGTTGGACAGAGTATTTCAAGGTACTAATAATAAAACTATGTCAAAAGTACGTAGTGATTAGGTTAACTTTTCTCAATTTTCATGCAAGTTTTAAAATTATAAATAGAATGCAATTGTATGTACAAAGCTAAAGTCATTTTCAAGCATGTTGAAAAACCTTTTGTTCATAATCCTATGGCGAAGTGGTTTGGTATACCTTGATATCTTTCTGTTAATCAACATCTAAAAGTTTTGAACGGAGATCCTAGTGCATCAAATGGAAATCACTGATTTTAGCTTTAGACATACTGCTAGCATTTTGCTGCAACTATTTAATGCGGGAAGGTCTTTCTTTCTTTCTATGTAGTGCCTGAGTTCTTTATGATAAAATACATAAAGGAAACTGTGTCTCTCTAACTCATTCTTTCTCTGTCTTCTGTTTTGTCTGCCCTGTCTTCATTGTCAATGAGGCCTGAAAGTTGCTTTCTGTCTTTTATTACTTTGCATCCTTTTTCTTCCTTTTTCTAGCCATTCCTGTACTCTTTAAGGTATTAACATGGATATTGACAATTACCTTCTATTTTGAAGATTAAAAAAATTGATGTAGTTCTACTGGAAATATTTTAATAAGTAAAGATTTAGTCGTTTCATTGTGATTGATTCCTAATATGGACATTTTATTACCAGCAGCCACAAAATTAATGACTTGCATTGGCTTGGGGCTGTTAGACTATAATTCCTTCTAAATATAAGCGAGTATTGGAATGCTTGTTGCCATTCTATGTTTCATGTACATAATTATCTCCTTTATTTTCTCTAACTTGATCGCTATGTCTTTCCAAAGTGAAGGCAGTGTGATTGGTCATTGGGTCAAGGTGGTGCAGCCAGTTCAGTTTCAGTCAGGATACAATGATTTAATCTTGTTATCTCAGACTGTTGGTTTGCAGGTGAAACTTGATAATTTTTTATGTTATCTTATTTTATATTTTATATTGTTAGAATGATGCTTTGTCAAAGTTGTAGCTTTATCTGATGATAAATCTCGATTTGCTTAGTAATCGGAGCAGCTTATTTTTTAATTAATGTTGACATGATACCCTTTGAGTTGTGCCCTAATGTTCAACAAAAAGGGTCTGGTTTAGAGAATTTCAGCTAGAGTGCAGGCTCTAAATTGAAATGAAACTTATTTTGTAAATTTTTAACTTCCCCAGGTACTCTCTCTTCACTGCATTAATTTAGTATTTCTCTCACTCTCTTTACTTCTGTAATTTTCTTCGCAATCCTTTCTCCCCTCTTCTTGATTGATAGTCAGTCATCTCCACACCTTGTTTCTTCTATCCATGAATTAATTTTCAAGGACTAGCTTGTTTTCCCTTCCTGAATTTCTTGATTGTTATCGTGGAAGTTGAAACGTTGTGAATACTTGAATTGACTAGAGGTTCCCAGAACCTTTTCTTTAGTTATTTATCAATGTCTGTTGGTCTTTATTTTGTCCCCAAAGAGGATGTCGGTTACTGATTCAGCATTTGTATCATATGGTTCAATTGCTGGAACAGAATTATGGTGCCTTCCTTGAGAAAGATGGGGCTGGTTTTAGAGGCCAAGTTAAGCTTACTGGATTTAAAAATGGGGATATAGACCTTTCAAAGGTATTATGGACATACCAGGTATGATTCCAATGTTTTGGCAGGTAATCTGAACTTCATTTTGGATGTAATGTAAAAATTTCGATTTGGCGATATTTTATTTATATTTTCTTTACCCAAAGTTAGTCACTTGGTTGATTTTGCACCTAGTTGCAATGATTGCTGGCTGAAATGACTTGGGGCCGTCTGAAAGCATTGTCCATGCATTAGCAGTTTTTATTGCTTAGTTTGAATTTATTAAACCATAAATTTCTATCATATCAGCACTGTTACAGAATTTGTACATGCTGTATCAAACAATCTAAGGCACGCAGGCATCTTAGCATGAAATTTGTGATCTTACATATGTTTTGGTTATATATTTCCTGATTGGTCTCTGGATCTTGAATCTGCCTGACATAGAATACTTTGGATTTTATTGCAATATTATAAAGTCATGGGATTTCTATGACGTCTAAGGTCAATAATGCCATTGCAGATGTTGCAATATATGTAGTGTAATAAACCTACCCAGTTGTGTCAAATTTGCAATTTTTTTATATAATAAAAATAAAAGCAGCAGGCAGCAGCTCATATATATATATGTAATGGGCCTCTTGCCAGGCATGGCCCAGTGACATGGTGGACCATGTCGTGCTGGCTTAAATGCCCACATGGGCCTTTGTCTCCGGCACGGCCCACTGGACATTTCTAGAATTGTATATGATGGTACATGTTATTGCTATTGTAATGTTATAACTCCATCCTCAGTTGATCTGGTTGGCTCTTCAGCACCTTGAGCTGATTACTTTCAAGGCTTGCGATAAAAGCTTGTAAGGATTAGTATTTTCTTTCTCCAAAAAATAATAAATAATGTTTTCCTTGATGTCAGGTTGGACTCAAGGGTGAGTTCCAGAGGATATACAGTATAGAAGAAAATGAGGCAGAATGGACTGATTTGACACGTGATGGTATTCCATCCACCTTCACCTGGTACAAGGTACATTCAATAACTGATTTGACACGTGATGGTATTCCATCCACCTTCACCTGGTACAAGGTATATTCAATAAATTTTAAGAGTTTAATTAGGATGATTGTTACATCATTACCTGTTATGAGGTAATTTTTAGTAAGGTAATTTTTAGTATTACAAGCATTACAAGTATTATTTTCTTTTTTTAAATAATAATAAACAATCAGTACGAGCATGCTTCCTTCTTTTGTGGATTTATATTCTTTATTCTCTTTTAGTATACCATCTTCTTTAGTTCATTATTTTCTTTCAGTGTTGCCAATTACTGCTTGCAAGAAATTTTATTCATATATAGCCCATCGTCCCATTCATAATTTTACCCAACTCATGCAGACATATTTTGACGCTCCTGATGGGATAGACCCAGTTGCTCTCGATTTGGGAAGCATGGGAAAGGGCCAGGCTTGGGTCAATGGCCACCATATAGGAAGATACTGGACTGTGGTTGCCCCGAAAGGTGGATGTCAAGATACATGTGATTACCGTGGAGCCTACAATTCTGATAAGTGCACTACAAACTGTGGGAACCCTACTCAAACCTGGTAATGTTCCAAAACCGGATTAGCTTATTCTGTTTCACCTTAATATGAGAAATATTGAATAAAAAATAACTGATTCTTAAGAGTATGCTTTCCCTGGGTAACTATGAGACAAACATTGTCTTTTTAAATTGTAAAATCATTCTTATAATGAGTTCAATGTTACAAGCCTGAAATAGCAAACACTTGTCAATCTTCAGGTACCATGTGCCGCGGTCATGGTTGCAAGCATCAAATAATTTACTCGTCATCTTTGAGGAAACAGGAGGCAATCCGTTTGAGATTTCAGTCAAGTTGCATTCAACTCGAATTGTCTGTGCACAAGTTTCAGAGTCCCACCACCCACCTGTTAGGAAGCGGTCCAATTCATATTCTGTTGATGGAAAATTGTCGATAAATAAGATGGCACCAGAAATGCATTTGCATTGTCAAGATGGATATATTATCTCTTCCATAGAATTTGCTAGCTATGGTACCCCTCAAGGTCGCTGCCAGAAATTTTCAAGGGGCAACTGCCATGCGCCTATGTCATTATCCGTGGTGTCTGAGGTAAAAATGCTTTTATCATAGTTACTTCTTGATAAATGGAACTGATTATGGTGAGTTTGTCCAATGATTGACACCACTAAATCATTCTTTTTGGCAGGCTTGCCAAGGTAAAAGTAGCTGTTCCATAGGAATTACAAATGCTGTGTTTGGAGGTGACCCATGCCGCGGCATTGTGAAGACATTAGCTGTTGAGGCAAGATGCATCCCCGCATCGAATACTGGTTTCTCTCAGATTTAAGTGACAAATTGCCGCAAGACTTCGAGGTTAATACCCTAAATCTATTACAAAAATCAAACTGTTTTCATTGCATTCTGTCCGTATTTCAGGCCAACAAGTCGCATGGGAATTCCAGTTGTATAATTTATACATGTTGCAGCCTCTGCTGTTGTATTCTACCGGGTACATAAACCTGTTCTAACATTTGCACATGCCCCTTGCCCCAAAAAAGAGTTCTATGTAAATGGAAATTCGGTAAATAATACAAGATATGCTGATTCTCAAATATGCAAATTCGAATTCATACACTTTCCGGGGTTTGATTAGAAGATAAAATATTGTATTGGGAAAAAGTGCAAGTAATGAAATAAATCTTCATGATTTCAGAATTTATCAAACCTTTTCTGAGATTTCATATTATCATGAACTTTTTCAGAATTTGTTAGGGATCTCTGTTCAAGTTTTCATATGCGGATACAGCTAATGATAAACCTTCTTTTAAAGATCTGAATGTTACCAGTGTGTAACACGCAATCATTCACAGCATTCAACAAAATAACATCTACAAGCTCTTCTAAAACCAGACAAAATTCTCATTCACTTATTAGATACTTTGTGCGCGATAAAGGTAACTGCGCGACCTAAAAATTGTTATGATGTAACAGAACAATTTGCATCTATGAGTGTCTTTCACCCGGTATATATAACTCAAGCATATGATCAAGTGGACATTTTGGCAAGGGGAAAAAAAGTGAAAGAATTCCCATCCAAAGCTTATACATCTGAGTCTCACATGGCACATAAGTCGAAAATTTATACTTTCTATATATCCATACATATGACACAGACCACGTTAGATAAATACATGTTGCCTATGCATCCAGAGCAAAAGATATCACCATGGAACTGGAAAGCAGCAGCGTGTCTGTGAAAAAAGAATAAGAGAAAGATCAGAATGATAAAGCAAACTAATTAAGAGAACTATTTATGATTACAAAAAAAAAAAAAAAACCAACAAGAAAAGATTGACATTCCATTCGCCAAGAAATATTTTGGAAGATGCGAGATACATTTTCTAATTTCAGAAGAAGTCAAGTTTTTGACTTCTAAGAAATTCCAGCAGAAAAAATCTTTTTAATCCACTCCCTCGCAATGTTACAATTGGCAAATGACCGAGGCATGCCCCATACTTGTGCTGGCTTTACATTACCATTTGATGTAAAACTTCGACATACTCTAAAATATTTGGCAGCCTGTCAATTGCAAAAATGGTAGGGCAGTTGAATCCATCAATAGAATGCTCATACATACCTTAGAAGTTTTGTTTTCATGTTGCTTCTGATCTTTGTAATAAGGTTTTCTGAATGCTGCAGCTGATACATTTCCTGTTCCATTCATCTTCTCTTCTCTTACTTTGTTGAAAACATGAGTGTATCCATCTGCTGATGTAGGGTCAGACTCATCCCACTCACCAAACTTTGGAACTGCAGCACTGTGATCAGGCTGCAACATCAAAAGTAATTCTGATATAACTATCATTCCACCTATTATTTTCATAATGAAATTTCCAGAACTTCTCATCAGGAAATTCAGCAAAATCTTAGCCCACATTGCACGAGGCCCCGAGTTTTCCTTCTCAATCCACTGGAGCTTTCACCCATTAGTGGAACTACATAAGTCTAAGAAACTAATTCATCTTTTACAATCCTATCTAAACTAAGGCAGCGTTTGTTTGTTTTTTTTTTTTTTTTTTAAGTTTGAAATTTGAATAGAGCTGATATTTTAATAATGTTATTTTTAATATATTATATTGATATTTTTTCTTGTTAGTTACATAAGCCAATCAAGAATTGTTTAACATTTGAATTAAAATTAATGTATTAAAAAAATTCAAAATTTATTATAAAAATAGTAAATATAAATACAAAGAGATAGACCTAATATAAAACACACTTACCTAAAGTTCTATTATGTTTAAAATTCTCATTCACCAAAAGCAAAAAAAAAAAAAAATTAATAGTTCAATACACGCATATGACCCAAAAAAAAAAAGATAAATGAAAAAAAAAATAATAATTTATATAATAGGAAATACATTTATTTAATAGCGGTATTAATGAGAAAGAATATTAAAGTTCTATTCAAATGTTGTGCCATTCAGATAAAAGTCAAAATATTTATATTTTTCATTTAGACCTAAACATCTTATAATCAGACATAAATAATAGTACAAAAACAAATTAAAAACTGTAAATGTCTAAAAATAAGTAAAATTCATACTTCAAACAAAAAACAAACAACCCCTATGCGAATCTAATTAGTGTTCATGTAAATTTCATGCAAATAATAGTAACACATGTTAACAAGAAATCAAGGCGAAGAAAATTACAGTTTCGGCGCTTTGGGTAACTGGTCTCAGTCGGGATCTTCCAGGAGTCAAGGGAGCTAAGTTATTGCCACGTTCGGTTGAGCCCTTTCTTTCGGAGGCAGGTGAAGGCATTCCACTGACTTGAGCTGGAACCTTTGCCTGGTGATTAGTGTTTAAGGGTGAGTGCTCAATTCTGCGATCAGAGCCTACATTCTGCCTTGTGGCCCTTTTAGGAGTACCAACTGAGTCTATGCTACCATGATGGTGAAGAAGTGAGTCGGTGGAAACTTTTGGATTTACGGTGTCACGGTGCTGGAGAGAATCAGAATTTGATCTTAGGTCACCATCATCTTGACTGCTGCGGCGAACATGCTTTGTTCTAAATGCCTCTTGACCATTTGGTGCCCCTGAGTTGGTTTCCGACTGGAAGAGAGTGGCTTGAACCGGAGAAAGATTATCTGAAAATGTGTTAGGACTTTGTTGAGGGTTACTTGGAGTCCTCTTCACATCCCTTTTTTTATGCCTTGCCTTGTCAAAAACAACCGTGTAAGGGACATCATCATTAGTCTCCCAGTCACCAAACCTGGGCATATTTACATGTTGCTGTAAAAATAAGCAGAATATAGAATAAGTAAATAAACAAACAATGCTTTGTCAGTTTTGAGACTTAAACAAGTAAACCATAAGAAAGTAGTCTAGGAATCATAATTCTTGCAACTACATATGCAGGGAAAAACAGTTTTACTGGTGAATATCGGCACACAAAGTAGATCAGAAGTGTTAGTTTTTGGTCAGCATTGTGGAAAATTGTTTTCCAGATATTAATCCAGTATGTATATTCCTATCATATAATATACATGCAGCAGTGAAAGTTGCCAATTCTGTAACAGTCAAAAGATCCATATGGGGAAACATTTTTATAGTCCTCACTCCAGTTACATCATCAGGGGAAGAAAAAGGCATAATGGGACCATTATCAGTAGGAATGACCTCCAGAAAATACAAGCACCATGTGCTCAGACTTTCATGCTCTGAAGTATTAACAAATAGCAAACCATAAAAATTCATGTTGATTAGAATGCTCCAGACAACGATATCCATTTTGAAAAAACCCAGAAGATGCAATACAAGCAGAGCTTTAAGAAGTGCACAATTAATCTGACATTTGCAGAACAGTGATAAATAAACCAAAAGGCAGCCTAGCCATTGTTAAGGGAAACCATGTTGGATTTTCTTAAAAGTTACGTTGCTAGCAATCTAGCTAGCACACAGTGAGATACTTCTTCAAGCCTCCCAAAACAGGCGCCTAAATTATCAAAAATTCTCCCAAAACATAAATGTTGGGTCTTCACATAAAAGCTTAAACCTTCTGACAGGAGGGTAATTAAGGTGACTTCAAACCCAAGTTTCACCTTTTGGTCTTATGTTCAAATTGCTCCATACAGTTTAAATTACAAATTACACATTATTGCTTTATGTTCAAGCAGGGAACTTGTTGAATAAGTCCAGGTATACATGTGAAGGGTTGTGATAAGTAAAGTTTTATAACAAAACGAATGTGATGAAAACAATGATATAAACTAGTTGTACTCTCGAAATCTGTATCAGCTGCTACTCTTCGCTATAACAAATTTTGCTGTGCACACAAAATTATCATCCTTAGGAAGCCTAGTCAGACTGTATACTCGATACCAAGCCAATCTCCTTGTTTGAATGTTGTTCATCGAATCAAATGAACTTTCTACATTTAAAATAAACCTTAAGCTAAGTTTAAGATCGCATATTAGGAGACTAAAACACACTTCAATTATTAATTTTCTCAAGCTGAGAAATTTAACTCCAAATCTTTCAAACCCCAGACTTCAAATGAAATTAATAGACATCAAAACACCATTTACACAAACTTACAATAAATATAATTTGGTTATGGTTTAAAATTAACCCTATTTATGCGCCGGTTACACTATTCATTGCCTTCATATGTGGTCTAACAGATAACAGTGTCAACAGAATACACACAAACCAGAATTGGAACCTCTATATTAAAGAAATCTAACATCTACAAAAACATAAAATAATAAAACCCAGGAGAAAAATTAACATAACTCCCGTGTAACAATCCAAAATCTATCAACCAAACTGGAACTTATAGAAATAACATTGATGCAAATATGTACCCAGACAGCTGCCCAAAGTCAACCAATTTTTTTTTCTTATTTTGTTCCTATAACATAATCATATTTGTAGCATATATCTGTGAACATGCTACATGAAATAAATGAAATTTATCTAAGAAAAGAAAGAAACTGCCAAACAAAATCAAACAAAGAACATAGAATAATAACAAGATGAAGCAAAAGAACCCACTGCCATTGGTCTCGTAATTAACTTGTAAGAAATCTTGTTTGGAGTTGGAACTAATGGACAAATAATCAAATGAGTGAAACAAGTTTTGGTTCAATCCACTGACCAATTCAAGTAAATATTTGTAAAGTCTCTTCACCAATGCCAACGATCACTCTGTCAACAAAGAACATGAAAAGTCTTTGGAAAAAAAAAAAGAAGAAGAAAGAAAAACCCCTTAACCATTGACTTTGACCATGTCAAGTCTTGCCAGTTCTCACTGACATTTCAATATTTTATTCTTTCCCTCCCTAATCATCGTTAGAGTACGATTCAAGTTAATGACCGTTCAATGTTTCTGTTGACAAAGATATCTAGACTCTAGTTGACACGAATTAGTTAATTAAAAAGATAAGGAAAATGACATTCACACCACGTTAAGCCCCACACTAAGCCCCGAACGCAGCGTTTTGTTTATAATATATATTGCCACTGTTACGCATTATTTTGTCAACACACACGGACCGTTTGCAAGCATTATTCACAACACCTCTCCCTCACGGCACACGCTCTCTCCCTCACGGCTCACTGCCCCAGTTCTCATCAAGCCACCAATCTCCTGTTCATCCTCACCACGCTTCGTCGGTGGCTCTCTCTCTTTCTGTCTGCCCCCCTCCAAATCCAGCACAAAACACACAAGTCACCCGCCCAAAAAAAAAAAAAAATTCCAGCAGCTAATTGACTTTCAGGGGGTAAAAGAGAGTCCCAAGAAAAGATAGATTAGTATTAATACGGCATGGAAAACTCCATGACACAGCCATGTCAACACCAGTACAGACCATAATCAAATTTGGATCAGAATGCATCAGTATATTATAAACTTAAAATTATTAATGCAGGATACAAAGTGTTAAATAAGATCCTAAGGTTGCGCTTTCTAAGCTAGTAATAAATGTGGCTGACTAAATAGAAAACTAAACTTTTGAAAGTGAGGTAATGAGCATGCGGAGTAACAAGGGTCAATCACAGATAAGGCTAATTCTGCACGTGAAAAGCAATGACATGTCACTGCAAAAAAGCAATCGCGTCCGCGAACCATGTGAACTTTAGTTGGAGGGGGGGCGGGGTGGGGGGACTAACCCGTGCGTTTTGTGCTGGATTTGGAGGGGGGAGAGAGAGAAAGCGCCGTCGACGGAGTGTGGTGAGGATGAAGGGGAGATTGGTGGCTTGGTGAGATTTGTGGCAGTGAGCGGTGAGGGAGAGAGCCAGAGAGGCGAGAGCGAGTGGTGCGAACGGTGCGGGTGTGTTGAGAAGTCAAAGCATAACAGTGACCATATATACTATTAACAAAACGCTGCGTTCGGGGTTTAGAGTGGGGCTTAATGTGGTGTGAGTATCGGTATTGAAAAGATAAATTAAATCAGCTATTCGTGGTCCCGCTAATTTTTATTTCATTAAAAAAAAAAATAATACTTCCATTGATCATTGAAAACTCTTTCGACAACTATATAAGAATTGCTCTGCATTTCATAAGGAAAATGGTTGTCAGACCATTGCTAGTACTTGAATCTTCTCCATTGTTTTAGAGAATTCACTGTGTAATTGGAGTCATTCAGTCACAAAGTGCTCCAATTCATGATTTTATGATCTTGATTAATGTATTTGCACATACGTCTAAATGATGTTGGTGAAATATCTAGTACCACACATTCATGTTCAAAATAGATTATCGAAATCTTTCATCAAAAGTTTTCAAGTATTTGTACAACTTAACTTATTGTTACATATTAAATTACCTGTTTCCACATGAAGACATGCTTTTTTATATACTGCGACATTAATTTGCTAGAGGTCTAGTCTATCATCATTATTCTGTATTACAATTCGTACCAAGTCATCAATTTGATATTTCCAATTTACGCCCTTTTGGTTGCTCTGCACAAGTGCACTTGCGCTCCGAACATTATTATAAATTTATAATAAATCTCTATTGAAGCAGCAGCTACGATGAGTCAAAGGTTGACCCCGAGGTCTTGTTGGCAAGCCACATGGGTCATTATGTTCAACAGCAAGCTGATGTAGACGATGAGCTGTATTGGATGAGCTGCAAGGACGAAACTTCTAGAAGCTATTCAATGATTGGCTAACATCAGCTACAAATGCAGATCAAATTTTATTCATTTCCGTGTGCTGCCAATTAAGTTGGCTATCCATGTATATATAAGTGAATGTTTTGTATTTTTCATTCAATTTCAAGTTATTGTTCATAATGAGAATATGTGTTGATTCAAGTTCGTACCAGACCAACTTTGATCTATGGCAAGCAGTAGCAATACACAAACAAACATGAATCAAACACAGGAGAATCCAAGTGATCAAACAAATAACTTGAATCAAAATTCATCTAAAAATGTTAAATATCAAAATTTGTGTAATAATACCAAAAATATGGCAGTCATGAATCCATCTCCCACTGAACGTATAACAAACAACACCTATGTTTTCACTACTCCCATCAAGCTAACACATAATAACTTTATGCTCTGGAGATCACAAGTGATTTCTAGCATTAGAGCAAATGAGCTTGAAGGATTTGTAGATGGCAGTGATGTTTATCCTCCCAAATTTTTCACAAGCCCTAGACCAAATCAAACCATTATCACCACACTTAACCCTGAATATTTGATTAGGAAGAAATAGGACCATATTCTCTTGAGTTGTTACTGTCATCACTAAGTGATGAGTTTTAGGCACTACGGTGGATTGTTCTACCTCATGTGAGGTATGGACAACTCTTGCTAATCAATTTGGTGCAAGAACAAGGGTTAGGATCTTACAACTCAAATCCAAACCACCAAAAAGGGTTCACTTTCAATCCATGACTATTACTCTAGAATGAAATCTATTCTAAATGCACTTAGAGCAGCAGGAAATAACATGAGTGATGAGGATTTCATCATGTGTGTGTGTTAGCGGGGTAGGACCTGAATATGATTCAGTTGTCACTGACATAAGTTCAATGCCAAAAACTCCCTCATTGTCTGAAGGAAACCAGAATTAAACAAAATCTTAGCTCAGGTTCAATTGAGGCAAAATTTGCACAAATGAGGAATAGAAGAAGAAATTGGGGGTAGTAATGATAGGTTTGGCAATCAACAACAGCCTGGAATAGTTTTTAGAAATCCTAATAGTGATTCTAGAAATGGTGGTTTTGGAAATGGTTAGGGAAATCAGAACTTGTAAGATAAAGCAAAAAGGAAAGCTATGGCAAATGATAAAGGTTCTGAGTCAAAAGGGGCATGCTAAATTTATTTTTAAAGGGGTCATACAACAGCTGAATGTTGGCATAGGTTTAAGAAAAACTAGCCAAACAGGAGAAGAGGTGCATACATGGCTATAGGAGAAGGACAGAGCAGTGGAGCTTGGTACCTTGATAGTGGTGCCACAAACCATGTAACCAATGCTGTTGGGAATATTTAGAATATCTAGGTAATGATAAACTCACTATTGGAAATGGTGATAAACTCCTTATTTCTCATATTGGCTACTCTGTACTATCCATTTATAATCCACACAAGCACCTTAAATTAAACGATATATTGTGTGTGCCAAATATTACCAAAAATCTTATCAGTGTTTCCAAATTATTGCATGATAATGATATAGATGTTAAGTCTAAAAAATCTGTTTATTTTATCAAGGACAAGAGCCAAGGGAAAATCCTACTGAAATGAGTGGCCAGAGATGGGCTATATGAACTATTCTGCATGCCTACTCATCTGAGTGGGAACAAGATCACATGTGTTGCTGAGTTATCTTTGTCTTCAATGTCTGAACAAATAAATTGCATTAGCAATCTAGTGTCAATGGTGTCTTTTAATTCCAGTAGTGATGAGTCAGTTGGTGTCAGTGTTGTTGAGCCTAGTAAAGCTGATAAATTAGATACTAGAGATTTGAGAACCAGTGAAATAGACCTTTGGCAACTTAGGCTGAGGCATCGAAATATGTCAGTTCTGAAAAATACTTTGCTATCATGTAATCAGTTCAACATGAATAAAATTATTGTTCCTTCATTCTGTAGTGCTGGTCAGTGTGAAAAAATAATCAAAACAAAGCTTTAAGAGTAAAGAAACCAAAACCAAAACAACCCTAGAATTGATCTATACTGACTTATGGGGATCAGCACCAATTTCCTCAACTCAAGGACACAAATATTATATATCATTTGTAGATGACAAAACAAGATACACGTGGTTATTTCCTTGACAGCAAAATCACAGGCCTTTGATACATTCATTGTTTTTAAAAATCAAATAGAATACCAGCTAAACTTGAAAATCAAGACCTTACAAACAGACATAGAAGGTGAATTTAAAACCTAACCATTTCTCAAGAAAGACGGAATAGCTTTAAGACACTTATGTCCCTATTTACATGAACAAAGTGACAGAGTGGAAAGAAAACACACACATATTATAGAAACTGGTCTTATATTATTGGCTTAAGCCAAAATGCCTTTAAAAATACTAGAAAGAAGCCTTCAACTATGCCACATTCATCATCAATTGACTGACCTCACATGTACTTGAAAATAAAACATAAATTTGACTGTAAATATTGTTAAGTATCAATGTTTGGTTGCAAATGTTTTCCAAATTACTCCCAAATTAAAGTGTTTGGTTGCAAATGTTTTCCATACTTAAGAATCACAAACATAATTTTGACTTTCACACATCCAAGTGTATATTGTTAAGTATCAATGTCAGTCATACATGTTATGTTCACATGCATCACTTGAGAAGAGTCTAAATCTCAACAAGTGTAAAAATTCAATGAGAACTCCATTCCTTCCCAAAATGACTCTAATTTTTGCAAACATAAGCTAGCTCACTGATTAAAATGATTTCAATACAGTCCTTGAAAGATTTTAATTTGTATCTTTTTTTACAAATAGTCCCTATAGGTCCACATAACTAGAAATAGCTCATAGCCACTCTCAAGATACTACTAGAACCTTAGAATAATTCTCAGATTATGACCAGAATGAAGCACATCAGAATTTGAGCTCTAACACAATGTCAGACAATAACTCATCTTCTCAGTCTCAGTCTTAGCCAAACACCTTAGAAGAAAATCATACATTGTCTTCAGCCACAAAACCAAACACTCAAGCCACCTGTACTAAGAAAGTCTTTTCCTCATATCCTATGATAATGAGGTCCAAAGTAGGAATCTTCAAGCCAAAATTATATGAATTTTCTACTCAACATCAAACTTCTTTACCCCAAAATACAATAGAGGCATTAAAAGATCGTAAATGGAGAAGAGCCATGGAGGATGATGTTAGACTCATGAAAACCTATGTTAGGCGCAAATATAAAGGAACATGGGTTGTTTAGTAATTTTATTATTAATTAGAGTTCAGCTATAAATAAGTGATTATGGAGTCATTTAGGGTTTATGTTGAGTTTTGTCAGGTATTAGGAACCATTAGGGGTTTTGGGAGAGATTGACCTACCTCTCTAATTGTAGGTCAGGATTGTTTGTTTTCTTTTAATATAATCAATAAAAGTCATCCCTAATTTAGGCCTAAGTCCTATCAAAGTGGTATCAGAGCAAGAATCCTGAGACAATGGCAGCGTAAAAGGTGGATGCGCTTGAAGAAAAATTGGAAGCAGAGGTCGGATCGCTCAAGGCTACGATTGATGAGCGATTCAACACCGTTCAACAATAATTTTCATCTCTTGAAACCATGTTGCGGAAATTGACTGAACTTCACCTCAACCCACCACCGGTAGCATCGAAGGACTATGGCGGTTTGGTAGGAGAAGGATCTGGTGGCACGAAAATCGAGGTGGGCGACGGTGCAGGAGTCGGGGTGACTGAGAAGGGCGATTCGAGGGCGTTTGGGGGTGAGGCACCACCTGGACAGGCTGGATTTGGACCCGAGCAGGGAGGATTTGGGTTTAGACAGGCTGGATTTGAGAGCGGTAGGTCAGGAGGAGGTATTTATGGTAGAAAGGAGGCGGTTATAATAAAATCTGGTGGACAAAGATTCCACTATAGTCTTTGGGCAAGGAAAATTTTTGGATCTTGAGTTGCAGACACTAGAGTAGATTCGAGAGGTTGGAGACCTCAGGTAGCCTGAGGTGGTCAGACTCAATTTGGAGCGGATTCTAGGGTAAGGAAGTTGAAAATGCCCATTTTCGAAGGCGATGATGCCTATAGATGGGTGTATAGAGTAGAGCGCTATTTTACCATCAATGGACTCTCAGAGAGGGAAAAGTTAATGGCAGCGGCGTTATGTTTGGAGGGAAAGGCGCTTGCGTGGTTTCAATGGCGAGAACAACAACAACCATTGAGGTCGTGGGGTGAATTTAAGGACCGGTTGTTGGAGAGGTTTCGAGCCACTCATGAAGGGGATTGGCATGAACAGTTTTTTGCCCTGACCCAGGAGAGAACGGTCATGGAGTATCGGGAAAAGTTTAAGTTGCTGTTCGGGCGTCTAGGGGAAGTCTCAGAGGCAGTGTTAGAAGGAAATTTTATGAAAAGACTGAAACCGAAAATCCAAGCCGCACTTCTTTGGTAGGAGAGGTTAGGGAGACAATGGAATTGGCGCAGATGATTGAGGACAAGAACACAGCAAAACGGATTAACAAGAGTAATTCAGTTGGTTTTTCATACCGAAATAGCACGCCATCGGTAGGTCAGAAAACCCAAACCTTAGGGTTCCAGCGAGAGTTCCAAAGCACACCACCGGGAGGTCAGAAAACACAAATTAAAGGGATACAGAGAGATTCCCAAAGGGATCGGGCTAGTGGTGCACGACCGGGGGTGACTTTCAAACGTCTCACGGACACGGAGATTCAGGACAAGAGGGCGAAGGGATTGTGTTTTCGATGTGATGAGAAATTTTTCCCAGGGCATCGATGTAAGGACAAATCACTACAAGTTTTGACTGTGTGTGATGAGGAGGAAGGCGGAGGAGTAGCCGAGGAAGAGGAGGTGGATGAGGAAGAACAACTTCATTTAGACGTTGCTGAGGTTTCGCTTAATTCAGTTGTAGGATTTACACCGAACCATACAATGAAGATATGGGGGAGAATAGGGGAGCAGGACGTAGTGGTGTTATTCAATAGTGGTGCAACCCACAATTTTATTTCTAATAAAGTAGTAGATCGGTTGGGACTTTGTTTGATGGACACTGGTAGTTTTGGGGTGGTAATGGGTACTGAGAAGGTAGAAAAGAGTAGGGGAATATGTAGAGGGCTGATCTTACTATTACCAGGGATTCAAGTGGTAGAGGACTTTCTTCGGTTGGAATTAGGAAGTACATACGTAATTTTGGGAATGAAGTGGTTGCGGACGCTAGGGGAGATGAAAGTGAATTGGAAATTATTAACAATGGGGTTTCGGGTAAATGATCAAATGGTAGTGCTACGGGGTGATTCGAGTTTGAGCAAAACTTTGGTGTCACTAAAAACCATGATAAAGGCAATTCAGGACTCGAGGCAGGGATTCTTGGTGGAGCTACATAGCATGGAAGGAGGACGGATAGAGGCATCAACGGTTATTCCGGAACCAATTCAGCAGCTGTTTGGAGCAATTTGAGGGGGTTTTCCAGATGCTTAGTGGCTTACCTTCGCGACGGGAACATGAGCATGCAATAGTGTTAAAGGAAGGGACTTCACCTATTAGTGTCCGTTCATACCGATACCCTCAGATACAGAAGAACGAGATTGAGAGGCTACTTAGGGAAATGTTGGAGGCTAGGATAATACAACCCAGTGTGAGTCCATTTTCGAGCCCGATCTTGTTAGTGAAGAAAAAAGATAGGAGCTGGAGATTTTGTATCGACTACCGAACGCTGAACAAGAAAACGGTACTTGATAAATTTCCCATCCCAGTGATCGATGAGTTGTTGGATGAGTTGCTGGATGAGTTGCATGGGGCGTCAGTATTTACAAAGATAGATTTGAAGTCGGGATATCACCAGATACGGATGCTACCAGAGGATGTGCATAAGACTGCATTTCGGACTCACGAGGACATTCACAATTTACCTTATCTTGGTTTGGCCTTACAAATCATGACCACTTTTCAGTCATTGATGAATAAGGTATTTCAGCCCTATTTAAGTTTGTCCTTGTTTTCTTTGACGATATCTTAGTCTACAGTCGCACTTTGGAGGATCGTGTGGGTCATCTGGAATTAGTATTAAAAGAGCTACAGAAACATCAGTTGTATACCAACCAAAAAAAGTGCTTGTTTGCGCAGACAAGGGTGGAATACTTGGGGCACGTGGTGTCGTGAAGGGTTTCAGCGGATCTAAGATAGCGGCAATGGTAGAGTGGCCTCTACCTAAGACACTGAAGGAGTTGAGGGGGTTTTTGGGGCTCACTGGATACTACCGGAAGTTTGTGAAGGGGTATAGCACCATGCATGAGGCCTCGACGGCGGTTGAAGAAGGATAGTTTCCAATGGGGGCCTGTAGACTTTTGAGAAACTAAAGCAAGCCATGACTAATGTTCCGGTGCTAGCATTACCAGATTTTAGCCAATCATTTATCGTAGAGACAGATGCATCGGGGTATGGGTTAGGAGCGGTCCTCATGCAAAATCAACGCCCGATCGCTTACTTTAGCGAAGTATTAACAGCTAGAGTTCGACTCAAGTCAGTTTATGAGCGCGAACTCATGGCAATTGTGTTAGCTATTCAGAAGTTGAGGCCATACCTCTTGGGGCGACGCTTTATCGTCCGAACTGACCAGCGAAGTCTCAAATTCCTATTGGAGCAACGGCTGGTGACTGAGGAACACCAACGCTGGTTGTCGAAGTTACTAGGCTATGATTTTGAGATACAGTATCGGCGGGGGTTGGAGAATAAGGCGGTAGATGCCGTATCGCGACGGAAGGAGGAACCTCAGTTGGTAGCTTTATCGGTGCCTTTGGTGATGGATTGGGACGCATTGTTACGAGAGATTGAAGTGGACGAGGGGCTGGCAAAGATCCGGACATCGTTGTTACGTGGGGAACCGGGATACTCGAGTTATTCCATGGATGGACAGCTACTGTTATATCAGGGGCACTTGGTGCTGCCGAGGACATCACGCCAAATACCGAAGTTATTACGGGAGTTTCACGAGAGTGCTATTGGGGGACATTCCGGGTTTCTAAAAACTTATCGGCGTTTGGCTGCAGAGCTGTATTGGGTTGGGATGAAGAAGGATGTTGAGGAGATGGTTGCGAGGTGTGATGTGTGTCAACGCCACAAATATATGGCAATGGCGCTAAGAGGGTTGTTGCAACCATTAGCGCTACCCAATAAGGTTTGGGAGAAGGTGACGATGGATTTCATTGAAGGATTGCCACGTTTGGATGGATACACGGTGATCTTGGTGGTGGTCGATCGACTTAGCAAATATGCTCATTTCATACCCCTACGACACCTTTATACTGCTGTGACGGTTGCAGCGGCATTTATGTGTGAGGTGGTTCGTTTACATGGAATTCCGGAGTTGATAGTAACGGACCGCGATAAGGTTTTTCTGAGCTACTTTTGGAGGGAGTTGTTTAAGATGCAAGGTACAATTTTGAAGAGGAGCACCACTTACCATCCTCAAACTTATGGGCAGACTGAGATAGTCAACCGATGTGTAGAGACCTATCTACGATGTTTTGTGTTGGACAAGCCTAAGCAATGGACGAGGTGGTTAGCATGGGCAGAGTATTGGTACAATACTTTGTCATCTTCTTGCACAAACCACTCTTTTTAAGATCTTGTATGGACGAGATCCTCCACATTTGGTGTATTATGGACAAGGTTCGACACCTGTGTCACAGGTGGATCAATACTTAGAGGAACGGGATCGAATACTTGATGAGTTGAAGATGCATCTATCTAAAGCACAGCATATAATGAAACAACAGGCTGATGGTCATAGGAGGGACGTACAATTTGCAGTAGGAGATCGAGTTTATTTGAAGCTACGGCCATCTGGCAATCTCTTGCCCGACGGAGGAGTGAGAAGCTCTCCCCTCGGTATTTTGGGCCCTATGAGATTGAAGAAAAGATTGGAGAGGTAGCGTATCGGTTGAAGTTGCCACCAACATCGGTCATTCACCCAGTGTTTCATGTGTCTCAGTTGAGACAAGCTATTGGAGAACATGCAGCCTCTCCTTTGCTTATGTGGCCGAGGATATGGAGGTAGTTCTAGAACCCACCTTGTAGAGAGTCGCGAGTATGAGGACAACCCTTTGAAAAGAAGTGCTGATTACATGGAAGGATTTGCCAGACTATGAGGCGACATGGGAACCCTATACGTTGATACAACAACAATTTCCTGAATTCCACCTTGAGGTCAAGGTGTCTTTTTGGGAGGGGAGTAATGTTAGACCCATGAAAACCTATGTTAGGCGCAAATATAAAGGAACAGGGGCTGTTTAGTAATTTTAAGGGCAGGGGCTGTTTAGTAATTTTATTATTAATTAGGGTTCAGCTATAAATAAGTGATTATGGAGCCATTTAGGGTTTATGTTGAGTTTTGTCTGGTATTAGGAACCATTAGGGGTTTTGGGAGAGATTGACCTACCTTTTGAATTGTAGGTCAGGATTGTTTGTTTTCTTTTGATATAATCAATAAAAGTCAGTCCTAATTTAGGCCTTTGATATAATCAATAAAAGTCAGTCCTAATTTAGGCCTAAGTCCTATCAGATGAATACAATGCCCTAATGAAAAATAAGACCTAGACCTTGATACCAAATGACCAAAACTACAAACTCATTAGAAATAAGTGGGTTTACAGAGTTAAGGAAAATCCAAATGGAACAGTCAACAAGTACAAAGCCAGACTAGTTGTGAAGAGATTTTTATAGACCCCTGGACTTGATTTTAAAGAAACTTTTAGCCCAATGGTTAAAGCTGCAATAGTCAGGATCACTCTAACTTTGGTAATGAACAATGACTGGATGTTGAGGCAAGTTGACATAAACAATACATTTCTGAATGGTGACTTTGATAGAAATGGTATACATGCCACAATCTGAAGGTTTTGAAGACACAAGAAGGCAAAATTATATATGAAAACTGAAGAAGGCTCTATATGGTTTGAGACAGGCTCCTTGGGCATGGTTTGACAAGCTGAACAATGCTCTATACTCTTGGGGATTTAACAACTCCAAGTGTGATACATCATTATTCTCCAAAAGAAACAAGTCTGAGGTGATCATCATGCTTGTTTATCTTGATGATATAATAATCACTAGGAACAATAATAAAGGTATTCAAGAAGTGATAAGAAGGCTGAATAAAGCTTTTGCTTTAAAAGATCTAGAAAATTTAAATTACTTTCTTGGGATACAAGTTATCAGAAACCAGAACGCCATTCTACTTTCTCAAGCCAAGTATGTTCAAGACCTGAGATGAGTAACTACAAGGAATAGAGCCTCCATTTAGCACGACAGAAAAATTAAAAGGAGGTAAAGGTGCTAAGTTTCATAATCCTACACTTTACAAAAATGTTGTGGGTAGCTTCCAGTATACTATACTCACAAGACCTGAACTTGCCTTTTCTGTCAACGAGCTCAGCCAATATATGTTAGATCATAGGCAATCTCATGGGATTGCTTGCAAAAGAGTTCTAAGGTATTCAAGAACACTATTTATATGTGTTTAAAATTCAGAAAATCAAACTACCTTGACCTTCTGGCATACATAGATGCTGATTTGGTTAGTGATCTAGATGATAAAAGGTCAATTAATGGCTACTGTGTGTTCTTGGGAGATAATGTGTTTGCATCGAGTTCAAGAAAACAAGGCATGGTTGCAAGATTGACAGCAGAATCTGAATACAGAGCTATGGCTCTCTGCACTGCTGAAATTACTTAGATAAGTTCTTTGCTTAGTGAGCTAATTCAGAAAATCAAACAACCTTGACCTTCTGGCATACATAGATGCTGATTTGGTTAGTGATCTAGATGATAAAAGGTCAATTAATGGCTGCTGTGTGTTCTTGGGAGATAATGTGGTTGCATCGAGTTCAAGAAAACAAGGCATGGTTGCAAGATCGACAGCAGAATCTGAATACAAAGCTATGGTTCTCTGCACTACTGAAATTACTTAGATAAGTTCTTTGCTTAGTGAGCTAATGCGGGTGCAGAGGAATATTTGCATATGAGCATGGAAGGACGAAACTTCTAGAAGCTATTCAGTGATTGGCTAACATCAGCTACAGATGCAGATTAAATTCTATTCATTTCCATGTGTTTCCCCTTAAGCTAGCTATCCATGTATATATAAGTGAATGTTTTGTGTTTTTTTTCATAATGAAAATATGTGTTGGTTCAAGCTCTGCTTCTATGTTTAAGCAATTCTTATGAATTTAAGTATCTCCCGTTAGAGATTACACTGCAAGGTCCAGAGAAATCCTAGCAGTGTATAACATGTTCATAGAGCATTCAACAAAATAACCTCTACAAACTCTTTCAAAAACAAAAAATTTTCTCTAAATTTATTAGGTATCTTGTAGGTTTCAACATGACCTAAAAATTTGACATGAATTAGGAACAATTTACATCGGTGAGTGTCTTTCACTCAATATACAAACTCAAGCGTGCGATGAAGCGGATATATAACCAAGGGAAGAAACTAAAGTCGAAGTTTTTCCATCAAAGCCTTGTACATCTCAGTCCCATGCAACACACGAGTGATCAATTTATACTATATGTATACGTATATGATACGACACGGGATAGCATTTACAAAAACACAATATCTCCCATGTAGCCAGGGCAAAAGATATCACCTTGAAATTGGAAGGCAGCAACATTTCCGTGGAACGAGAATGAGAGAAAGATCAGATTAATTAGGCAAACCAACAAACAAAAATGAAATTGGAAATAAAAGACTCATTTGGTAACAACTCGAGAAACTATTTTCTGATTACAAATCTAAAATATTGGCTTTCCGTTGCCATTTTCACCTAGGGAAATGAAACCATCAGTAGAATGTTCCAATGTACCTTAAATGTTCCAATGAAACCATCAATTTACTAGTTTTATTGTGATTTACTTGTTTTACTTTTTCTTTACAAGTCTTTTGTTTTGTTCTAGTTTTAAGTTAATTTACTGTTTTATTATACTGTTAATGTTTTTTTTTTTTGAAGAGATTATACTGTTAATGTTAATTTACTAGTTTTAAGTTATATTTGCAAGTTTTTATTTTGTTTACCAGTAATACATCAATTTACTAGTTTTATATTAATTTACTAGTTTTATTTTCCATTTACATATCTCATGTTTAATTTCTAAAAATTATGTTTTATTCTGCACTTAATGTTGATTTATGAGTTTTATGTTATATTTGTAAGTTTTTGTTTTATTTACTAATAATACATCATTTATTAGTTTTATATTAATTTACTCATTTTACCTTCCATTTACAAGTCTTATGTTTAATTTCTAAAATAATGTTGATTTATAAGTTTTATATTAAATTTATAAGTTTTATGTTTCATTTACATAATTTATGTTTAATTATGGTATTGATGTCGTAACTTTAATCACGGCTAAAAGCTTTAAAAAATAAAAATAAAAACTGCCTTTGCTAACTAATTAAATGATAGTGAATGAATAGGAAAAAAAATCTGAAAATTTCTTTGATTTCTTTACTTGTTTTATGAGAGACAAGTTCAAATTTTAGTTTTGAACTTTAGGCCCAAAATATAATTGCTTAAGCTGGCATTGCTTTGGCATTCTTTTACAATTTTTTTCCTTTAATGACCTAGAACGTGGTCCATATTCTTTGACGAGCATATTGATGACTAAATATTAGGCATGACAAAACAAATAAACGAATCGAGATTAAATCAAATTATAAATGAATTGAGTTAAAATTTGATGGATTTGTTTATTAAACGAATTGTAATCTTAAGATTCGAATTCGATTTATTTATTAAACAAACATTCGTTTAATTCAATTGCTGTACAAAATTAAATGAATTGAATTGAATTGAATTTGGATTTGTTTATAATTCATTTAATTTGTTTATGTAGAAATATTTATTTTTGCCTTGGTATTTTATCTTATAATTACAAAACTATCCTCCAAAATTTTAAATTTATGCATAAATAATTAATGGTAAATAAGTAATTTAATTAAACTAATAATTACTGAATAACTCATATTTAATTCATTTATGAATTGTTTATTAAACGAATTCTAAACAGAAAAATGAATCAAGTAAAATTCAAAATCAATTTTTTCAAATCCAAGCCCATTTAATTTACATAAAATCAAATTGAGTAAACAAATCCTTATCCAAATTGCTACCCTATGGCTAATCCAGGCAAAAAACACTAAGAAAAATCTATGTCCAGTTTAATAATGAGGTACTATAAATTTTAATTGTAGGAAAAATGTTGTAACTATAAAATAATAGTTGGTAGCATGTAATAAATCTAACATTTAAATAGTAATTTTGATAGAAATAGTAAATTATTATAATCTTTCATCATACAAGTATGAGATTAAGTCAATGTAACTTCTACATTACGACAGTTACTGTTTACTAAACTCTTTATTGTTGTAACTTAAAAGGTACAACTATCCAATTTTATATGAAATAAGACTTTTATTAACAACTAAAGTTGAATATTTATCTAAGATTAAGGTTCTATTTCATATTAAGGTTCGTCAACTGTAGCTTAGAAGTTAAGTTCAGAGTTTCAAATCAAGGTAGATTTTTTAATTTGTTGGAATATGTTTCAAAATCTATCAAGAAGTGTCTATTTATAAACTTTGCTAACTTGCTCGGCATGAGCGTAATAACTCAAAAATTCTTAGGCGGCGTTTGATTTTGTCTTTTGTTAGTCATTTTACTTTTTATGAAAATAAAAAAAAAATACAAAAGACCGTTTTTGCACTATAAACAAGATAAAATAAATACAAGTCATTCTCATTTTTCACTTTTAACTTTTAGCCTTTAGTTGGGATTGAAGTTCAACAATTATAATTTTTTAAGTTATAATATTAAAGTATTTAATAAATTTTAATAATTATATTTTGAGAGTTAAATTAAATTAATTTTATATTTTTATAATAAAAAATTTATTATATTTTTATTAATTTTATTAAAATTATTATTTAATTATATTTAATGTATTATATTAATTTTTATTTTATAATTATAATTTTTTTTAATAACAACTTGAAAGCTGCTGCACATGAATAGCTTACAGATCTTAATGCACAAGAGTTGGTGTTCGCTTTTGCGATTCTTGCCACTCCTGGTCCCATGTCCTTTGTTGCAAATTGCTTTTAAAAAAGATAGGGCCCACAGGTTCATTCATGTAATAATGCACTTAAATATTTTATTAGAATTAAGAAAATGTGCAATAAAATACTGTAAACATGCATTTAAGGTAACGATTATTATTCCGAACACAATGAAAATTGTAATATAAAAGTAATTTTTAACTCTTAAGTATAAAAGTATCCTATTATAATATATTTCGGTGAGTCTAAGGTCAATTCATAAAAAAAGGATTTAATTTATTTATTTTATTTTATCTAAAAATTAAAATCAAAATTAAATATAAACAACTTAATTTAAATAAAACTATGAAATTGAATTAGTTAGGGTTGTAGATCCACTCTTAGTAGTAAATAAACTTAATAAAATTTTTTTGCCATTTTTTAGATTTATTGCCCAAAAGATTAATTATATAAATTATTATTATTTTCCGTTTAATTTTATGATGGATTAAGTATTTATGGTGCCAAAATTTAGTTTATATACAGTAAGTCAAAAACTATTTTACCATATCTTATATTAAGATATTAAGAATTTATTGTGCCAAACCTCCTTGTTTGTCTACAATAAATTTAAAATTTGAAAATATAAAATATGTATAAAATTAAATAGAAAATAATTTAATTTATAAAATAAAAAATAAAATTGGATTAAATCATATTTATTTCCTAAGAGTTTGACCTTATCCTAACTTTTATTATTTAGTTAAGTATAATTGAAATAAAAGAATTATTAAAATTAAATTACTTATAATTAAAATGATAAAAAACAACTAAAATTGAAAATAAAACTAAATTTATTTATAAAAATAATTAAACAAAATATTAAAAACACACTTGGAAAATCAAGATTACAAGGAGATGGAGAGAAATTAAGAAGAAGAAAGATGTAGAGGGATCTCAAAAACAAAAAAAATGAGGCTCTATTTATAGAAAAATAAATTCATAATCAAGTGCTTTGCGGTCCATCATAAGCTTCATGCATGCACTCCTCACAACCATTAGATCAAGATCCAATGGCTGGTCAAACTTCAAAAGTTAACATCATACGTGGCATCATTTGACTTGTCTGATTTGGCTAAAGAACGGTTGAGATTTGACGGGTTAATGGGTGGATCGGGTCGACCTGACTACAAAGATTCGGATCATACAATTTGCTTCACCAACCATTGCCACGTGGCACAATCTTGGCCATTGAATCATGAATGGTTGAGATTTAGTCAAAATTGCCAGCTATTCCATGCACTCATATATATTGTAAACTCATTTTATCATCCAATCACTATTCGGTCAACGGGAAAAATCAATCTTTTTTACACAAGCTCAATTTTAAGCTGATTTTGACTCATCTTAAGGTTTTCGGACCTCCAGAATCTAAATTTGACATCCGTTTATCTATTTAGAGCCTTGAATTACGTGAAATTAATATTTTACCTAATAAACACACAAAAATACATAAAATTAGATATATTTAAAACATAATTAATAATTCCTAATATATTACATAAACACAAATATAATTTATAATATAAGCACAAAATAACATCATTATCACTTGATAATTAAACAATTTTTAATACTAATCAATCCTATAAAGTTGGAATCTTGAGATTGGGAGTAGGGATGACAATGGAGCATATATGAATTGTATCTATTCTGTTCTAGATTAAGATCCATAATAAAAATTAAGATCCGTAACTGCTCTAGATCTGTCATGAATTTATATTTTTCGCTCCATATCTAGATCCGAAATAAAAAATAAAGATCTATATCTGCTCCAAATCTAGAAAAAAAAATTAAAATTAAAATTTGTTCTAGATTCGTCATGAAGTCTAAATTTCAATAATAAGATATCAATATTTTTTTAGAAAGAAAATTTAAGATTAAAACGCATTGGTAATAATTAAATTATATAATTTGTATAAAAAAAATCTAATAAGCATTGTAGCTTCTATTTTTACACTAAAATAAATAAATAAGAAAGATAATAAAATATTCATCAAAAGTAATTGCAGGAACAAGATCATTACAATATTCTAATGTCTCATTTACCATCTTTATATCCACAGCACACCATCATCATTTAAATAATAACATATAAGTTAAAAATGATTTATTATATTCAATGATTTATTATTTTTATTATGATCATATTTAACTAAATATATGATTAATATAATTATTTTATAGTTGATAGCCACCACTGATTAGTGATTATACAAAATAAATAAGATTATGAGAAAATGATAGAAAAAAAACTCAAGTTTTTCCTAACAATTAAAGGAATGATCTAGGCATTCAAATGAAGTGCAGAAGTGAGAGTAGACTAAAGAAAAAAAAAGAGACTAAATCATAGAGTGAAAAACTTAAAAAAAATTAGGGCATGCTATCCTAATTTTATTTCACACTTGATAAATTTTTGTCTTATTATCATTTAAATACCATTAAGTTTACAGATTCTTAAATACATGCTAATGTATAAATTTTATAATCATTTATAAATTTTATTATCACTTATAATTACATAATTGTTAAGAAATTTTTAAAATAAAATTACATAAAATGGTGAGTGGAGATAGATTTAGATCTAGATATTAAGATAAATATGAACTTGTTTCAGATCCGCCGTAGACCCACGCATCGATATCCAGATCCGATCTAAATTCATTTTAATCCGATCCAAATATGATCCGATTGGATTTAGATCACGTAGATCTTGGATCAGATCGAACCCATTACCATCCCTAATTGGGAGTGTAGAGTACGATTGAGAGTATGGAATAAGAATTAGAATCCATTTATTTATTTACTTTATCTTAAATTAGAATGAATTGTTTCAAATAACAATTTTACCATTATTTAAAGGATTGTAGTTTTTAATTATAAAGTGAAAAATATATTTATTTAAAATAAATTATTTTTTTATTAATTTTAACTTTAATTATGTAAATTAAAAATTATTGATAAGAGCAGCACAAATAATATTAATATATTACAAAATTACTATTTTACTATAATAATCTATTTATTATTATTATTAATTATGAATATTAAATAAATACAATACTATTAAAAATTAAATAAATATAATAATATTATATTTAAGTACATTTGATAATATTATTTTTAATAAACATAGCATTATTATTAAATAACATAATAATATTATTTAAATAAACATGATATTATTATTTTTAAATAAATTTAATATTATTTTATTTCAATAAATATAATTGTGTTATAATTAATAAAACTTGTATTAAATTTAATAAAGAAAGGGTAAAAAAGAAAGAGAAGGGAGTGAATTCTCGCTCCCAACTCCCCCCCACAGGAGTGGGAATCCCACTCCTCACTATAAAAATGAGTGGGATATACCGAGGGGGACTCCCCTTCTTAAATGTGTAAGTAAATACTCGAGTAGGAGAAATCTACACTCTCCATTCCCACTCCAGTAAGTAAAAGCACCATAAATTATGATGACATTACTTTATACTTTGTTGAATTGTGTCCCACATTGGATAGGAAAGGAGAGATACTTGGGTTTATGAGGACGATAGGTCACTCCATCTAATATGATAGTTTTTGGGTTAAATACCTAAATATTCTAAGCCAAGCCCCCCCCCTCCCCCCGACACTTGGTATCAGAAATAGACCGTAGTAGCTGGAATGTGGTGGTAGAACAACTCAAGTGTCGAACAAAAGGTCTGGGCTCCCGCGATGGTTTCATCTAAGGGGAGTTACTTAATTGTATACCACATTGGCTAATAAAGGAAAGATACTTGGATTTATAAGGAGGAGATCACTCCAGCCAATATGTTAGTCTTTTGAGTTGGATACCTAGATAACTTAAGCCAAGTCGCCCAACACACTTATATGTATTAATGAAAAAAATTAAATTGATTTTTATCAATAATATAATAATTATGTGATAATTAATAAATTAATTGAAAAGTCTCTTAAATAAAAAAATTGTACAATTATGTTTAATTTAATTAATTAATTTGAAAATCTATTTAACAAATAAAAAATAAATGTAATTTAAATAAATAAATTATATACTATAAATTTTCTTAAATATTAGTTTAATTAATTCTACTATAACTCTTTCATTATAATACAATTTTTTTCCAACTATCTTTCATAATGTGCATAATTCCATGTAAACAACTAAACACATTTTCATTTTTTCATTTTTAAATATTACTTGTAATCGAGCTGTCAAAAATATTTTCAAAATGAACTTGGCTACCGTGCCACAATTGTACTGTGGTCGAATCCTTTCAAAATCATCTAAAACTAATAATTTCTATATTATAAATCAATTATAAAAACATCACTTGAAAAACAATACCAAATACACCCTTAAAACTTAAATGCTAAGTACTGGGAGCTACTTAATTTGGCGTGGAAGGCAGTTGAGATTCTCTAACGTGTTTAACAGACTGTTGACTAGTTGGTTGACTTCTTTGGGTTGTTTGCTGGCTATAGACATTCTTTGTGAGCTATTTTCTCTATAAATACTAGGTGTTAGGCACCAAGTTTAGGGCTTGTTTGATAGTGATATGATGTGATTTTTAATCTACAACGGCTGTGGGATAAAAACTAAATTTGTCAAAAAAATGCATATAAATTATAATAAATAATAAATTTTGTATTAATGTTTCACAATTTTATAATCTAGATTGTCAATTTCAAATTAACTCATGGATATAAACAAGGAGAATGGCCTTTTTCTTTTCTAAAAGACAAAATATATTGTATTAGAGGATGTGTCTAACTATTTTTTTTAACTTGTCTCTTATTTTTTAACTTAGCGACAACTAATTTTCTGGTTAAATTTAATTTTATACATATCCCTCAAGTATGGTCTACTATTAATCTTACACTGTAAAATTTCGAGGTTATCTTCTTCATTCTACTATTGTCACTCAAATTCCATACGATTTGATTTTTCGCTTTTTTTTAGAGATAGCTAATGGGCAAAGCCCAAATCGATGTTTTAGTCCTCTACATGCCTAAGTAGATGGCACTTGATTCGCTACGTATACTAGTCAGGCCACGCATATTTTGCACACGCTTGCGTGTGAAAAAAAAGACACCTGCTTTTTCTTTCTTTTAATTTTTTAAGAGTGCATACTAAACTGTTAGCATGCTTTTTTAAAGTCTATTTATTTTTCTCAGGTTTATGCCTTTATTCAAATTTTATAGAATAAAAAATTCATAACTCAAATTCATATTCAATAATAATAAACTACTAATAGTAAGAAAATGTAATATTAATTACTAAGTTTGACATTAGAGTATTAGAATTTTTTTAATATAATAATAATAATAATAATAATAATAATAATAAAATTTCTTAAGGGTTAACTTAAATGTTAATTTTGACTTACATAGAGTCATAAATCATAGTTTACAATAATATTAATGCATATTTATAATTTTATTCATTAAAATTATGATATCAATTATTTATTTAATAAATTATAAATATAAATCAATTATACTATTTTTTTAAAACTAAGAATTAAATGAATTTAAAAAATTCAACTTCAAGTTATTTGTAAAATCATTAAATTTTAAGTTTACTTTTATTAAAAAAATAAAACTGCTTATTGTAGGCTTTTTTATTGTGATGTGCTTAGCTCCTTTCTAATCATGCTATGTTTTTAAGGTCCGAGTGTTTAAAATTTTAGGCCCGGCCCGGCCCACGTGCTTGCTATGCCGCATGCAGCCCCATCGAAACGCGTGTTGTGTGTCTTGTCACGGACAGACACATGTCGTGCGTGCCATCCAAATTTAATGGCCATCCTTATGCCTAAGTTTCGAATTCGAACAGCCAAACAAATAAAATTATATGAAAATCACTTGACCATGAATAAATGATGAATTTTGCATTCTTTTATAAAATGAAAATTATCATTTTACTACTAAAATTATTCTGACATATCATGTCAATACCATAATTTGCCGACAAGTACATTTTACTATCAAACATTTGTACCGTTATTAATTCAGTACTATTCGGTTAAGAAAAAGTTAATTTTTAACGGAAATTGAGTTAAAAGTTGATTTTACCCCCAAGAGTTTGGTAGTAAAATGATAATTTCCCTAAAAACGTGGTAGTCAAATGACAATTTTCCTAAAAACTTGGTAGTAAAATGATAATTTATCTATCAAATTAACAGACAATTTTACTTTTACAGCTAGAAATGTCTTTGATGCCCTTATGACATTAGCAAATTTTTAATGTTCTTAACAGAATAGTAGTGAATTGATAATGACAGAAACATTTGGTAGTAAAATACACTTTTCGGCAAACTATGGTATTGACATGATATGTCAGAATAACTTTAGTATTAAAATGATAATATCCCTTTATAAAATAACACTTTTCCCTTTGTTAAAGAATTATGGATTATTCATTTTTTTCTCCCTTTCTCTTATTTCTCTTGTATTTTTCATAAATTCTCTAATGGAAGAATCACAATTTCATCCCTCTTAAATTTTGATTTAACTTCTTAGATTCCTGATATCAAAGATGAAGCAAGGTATTAAAATGTTATAAGAGACTTAAATGGCAAAAATAAATTCAAAGAGGAAGTAATGTCATTTCTCCTTCTCTAGTTTTCCTTTTTCATATTTCTATTTAAAATTTTAATTATAAAGTACAACATAATATTTTATGCTACGGTTAAAAGTGGGTAGAAGTGGTAGAAAAAAAAGGAGATGTTTTTTAAGAAAAATATATTAATTTGAAAACAAGAGTGGCCTTTTTGTTTTTTTTAAAGAAGAAGGCTTTATAATATTTTGTTATTGTAAAGCTATTTTTGTCCCACTATTATTTACAACAACTTCATATTATTTTTAATAAATATGAATCAACGAAAAAAATTTGTACAATTAATCAATTAAATCCTTCTTATAATTTTATTTTCATGCTTAAGTTTCTTTGACCATGTTTGACTATTAACATTGCTTTAAACATAAATCTTAGTTGACTATTTAACCCTTGTAAAATAAAATAACCAATTGCCCTAATAAATATGTGTTATTGTATTTAATGGTTTGTGTATTTAATTATATGACCTATAATCTATCTTTCTTAAATAAAATCTAATAATTTTCAGTAGCTTACATGTAAACGAAATGAATCTGATAGCCCAATAATTTATACCCGTATTATACCGTAAAAATATTATGTCAGTTAAATTAAAGATTAATAGTAATATTAATAAAGTAAAATTGACACATCATTTAGAAATAATGAATCTTGTATAAAATGATAAAATATCAAAGTTAAAGTAAACTTTTAGTACTTTTCTTTATAAGGGTAAAATAATCTTAGTAGTCAAATATAATAAAATAATTTAAGTCACAAAAAAAATTATGATAGATTTAATTAGTTGACTCTCTAAAATTCTTTTTTATTTAAAAATTTTAAAAATACTATGAAGTTTCTGTAATTATTTTCTAAAAGTGGGATGCACTTACAAAATTTCTTAGTAAAAATAGCACCACCATTTTGTTATAGAGAAAAAGCCACCAACACCCCACGCAAACCCCTTTCATTTCAGGAATGCACACTTATTCTCCTTCCATTAGATTGGATGGGTTTAAGGACATTTCGATACTTTTGCTTTGTGTTGTTGACATGTAGTCTAGAATTGTAGACTGGCGTGATGCGTCAGATTTACTTCTGGTGCGAATATCACCACTTGTCAAGAATTAAGGGGAAAATGTAAAAATTATCAAACAAAGCACAAGCCTTTGACTTTTGAATTTTTGCCGAGATTACAGAATCCAATTTTAATTTTCCTCTTCTCCACTCTTTAACAAAAACACAAAAACTTAACAAACCATTTTGGTTTTGTATAGGTAGCAAACAAAGTGAATGTGTTGTACCCCATGTTTACCTGACCTAACACATAAGTAGAAAGTCAAAACTAAATAAGATAATAGCTATAATATCTGACTTTGAGGAGAACTCCTTATATACACTACAAGAATTTTCTGTATTTACAGCATCTTATATACAGTGTTTCATAAAGAAACGCTATGGTAATAGTATAGATGGTTTTTTATTTTGAAATGCTGTTATAGATTATTAATTTTAAAATGCTAGAGAAGTTATTTGTTACGAGCCACCCCGCCTTTATTCGAGCGAATTGCGTGGGATATACCCCGATTCTCTCAAAATACCCAAAATATACCTCAATCTATTAAAATCTCTAACTTTACATATACATACTTAAAAACATCGGGAAAAATACAAAAATAACCTCAATAAAATACCAACAAAACTGAACTGCTTCCCCCCCAAAATCATAAAGTCGAGTAAACAAAAAGAAAAAGGAAAAACTCCTTGAAGACAAATCACCCCAGCCCATTCTGCACTTCAGCTATCACCATCGCTTTAGTGGTGTCACCACCACCTTGTCTTGCCTCCGTCATTGGTTGCTAGGTAAGTAATTTTCATTTTCTTCTTTCTTCTACAAATATTCAAGGAAAAATTTTAGGGTTTTTACTGAAAATAATAAGTGATTTAGTGAATTGGGTATACTTTCTGGAATTACATTGCAGATGAAAATGGAAAGAATTAAAAGCATAACCTGAACAATGTAACATAATACATCATGAAGAGACATACAAAAACAAATGCCAGACAATATATTTTTATTTGATGAACTTTAAATTTATTGTGTTTCCTCAATGGATTTTATGTCTTTATTTTTGTTTGAGTGCAATAATTAAGTGTTATTTAGCAACATTGTGGTTAAAAAGAAGTTGATTAAAGAATCATGTGGGTTAGTATTCCTAATTTTTGCTTTGTAGTTGGAGAAATGGATGTGTTTAGTTTTGAAACATTATAATCTAATATTAAAGGTTATTTGATTGTGTTCATTGGATCTGCCTTTTATTGATTATTGTTTTGAATTTTGTTATAAACATATTATTCTGGAAATTTGTGAAATCAAGGCTGTGGTGTAAGAATCTAGATGTGTTGTGTTCTAAAGTCTAATCATCACAAGAGATAAGTTCTATATTTGTAGAGTTATTAATTTTAGGGAGCAAATACAATAATGATTCTGTGTTTTTAGACCAACAAATTGTATATTATATTACAATCTAAGGTGCTTGTCGAAGATCTAATCATAGATTCATAGAATAACCATATTGTTTTCATTTTATTTAGTGGGACATATTTCTCATATGGTACAAAGGCACAACAATAAACACATAAAGTAATAGCCTGTATGTTCATAATCATATTAGCTTTGATTATGATGTCACTTGATATGGTTAAAACTAGGTTGTAGGTGTTTTGGTACTGACCCAAATGCAGGCTAGTTATTTTTCATACTATAATAGAAATTAGAGTTGGATACCTAAAATCAGGCTTAGAATTCAATTATGAACTGGAAAATAGTTGTTGGCATGTTATTAGCCTAATAACATTTGAATTGTTTAGTATTAAGCTTTATATGATTAGTTTCTGAACCCATTTAACATCTAGGTAAAACCTTTTGCTTAATCCTGTAGGTTCTGGACAATATACTAAAAAGATCATGGCATCCAATGATAATTTAGATAACGACGATCAGAAGACGCTTTTAGTAAAAGTGTCTAATATGTCATCGTTAAAGGCACTTTCACTTATAAAGCAACGTCTCACAGAGCAACAATATGAAATGTTTAAGGAAACATGCTTTGGTCATTTTGTGTACCTTCAAGATATACAATTCTCTGGCCAAATTGTTTATGCATTATTATTACGGTATGTAAGGTCAGCTGATAAGGCAATGTACTTTAAAATAGGATAAAAAGAACACAGATTTTCTATGCTTGAGTTTGCCTTAATTACGGAATTGAAATGCCATAAAGAACATGATCTTCAAGTAGATGAGAAAGACAATGGTGATAATTTATGTGATGTGTTCATGGGGGGCAATCATGAATTTACTCAAAAGTAATTACAGAAAGCTTTTTCAACAAGATCACCATCTTTGACAATAAATTCATATAGATTTAAGTTGATCACCCGAAACTTTTGAGAGGTAATTTGTCTACTTTTCACTACCTTATCCGCCCATTTTGTCAGTCGACTATTTGTAGCCGCAGCCTCTTCACGACGCTTACAAAACCACTCTCGTAGTTTGTCAATTATCCCATCCATTAGTTTATGAATAGGTAACAATCGATCAAATTTTAAAATCCTATTCATGCATTCAGCAATGTTAGTATTCATAATACTATAACGTTGCCCATCAAAGTGCGAATGTGCCCACTTATCAATTCCTGCTTCTTCGAGATACTTTCCAACTACCTCACTAACTTTGTATATCTCATTCATATAATATGTGAAGTGCGTCAGCCGATATGCTTTTGAAGCCGCTTCAAATATACTACCAACATCAACGTCTTTAAAGTGAGCCCTAAGATTTTGTTTTAAATGATATGTACAAACCCCACAGATAGCATTCGGGAACACAATTGATAAAGATTTTTTAATACTTGGATCGTGGTCAGAAATAAAAACTAAATTTTCAACTTCCCCAATTGATTCCCTCAAATTTGTGAAAAACCACAGCCAAGATGCATCATTCTCGCTATCACCAACACCAAAAGCCAATGGATAAATTTGATTGTTACCATCCTTGCATGTGGCAATGAACATAGTTCCTTTATATTTTCCTTTGAGAAAGGTACCATCAACTGCAATAACTGGCCTAATGGAAGAAGAAAATCCCCTCAAAGAACTTCCTATTGCCATGAAGAAATTCTTGAAGTGATTTGTGTCCTCAACCTCAAGGAAAGTTCGGGTTCTAGGATTCTTCTTTTCAAGTTTTGCCATTTATTGTGGAAGCAACTTATAGGACTCTTCAGGTGAATCTCGAGCAATTTGCATTGCACATTCCCTTGCTCTCCATGCTTTATGATAACTAATGTTATAACCATATTGTTGTTGAAAATCTTGTCTGATGTCTACAGCCCTATATGAAGAAGACGAACCATCATACTTAAACTGAATATTTTGGGCAATTAGTTTCGCAGAAGCTTGGCGATGATCTTTCTTTGAGACATCATGGGAACAAGAATGTACATGGCAATACTTCTTGATTTCGAACATACCACAATCATTGACTTAACAACACGAAGACGCCATTTACAATTTTTATCCACACAAGTGACAACAAGTAGATTCTTACCAGACTTAAATGTTTTATACTCAAAATTTTTTGTTATAGCGTATGCACTGAGCATGCCTTGCAAGACCGCTTTGGAAGAAAATTGTTGTCTTTCCATAAATCCATCCCTGTCATCACCAACTTCATTTGATGCTAAATTATCAACACTAAGGAATGAATCATTTGTGCATATTGAATTGCTACTAGCCAGCAAACTAAGTCTTGGTAAATAGTTGTTGCTACACTGTGGCTGAGTTACGGTCAACACCGGTGGACTATTAGTTCGTGCTTCAATATTCGGTAGTGTTATGCCTTCAACATCAAGGTGGACAGTTCGTGCTTCAATATCTGGTAGTGTTCTATCTTCGACATCAAGATGGACCTTGGTTAGATTACGTTCTATATTAACCTGAGTGTTGGGCATAAGTTCTTGCTCTAATTCATTTTCATTACCAAATTGTTCAGGAATAAAACTATCATCTTCTATATTGACTCTGTCAACTTCATGTTGGGAAGTTGATAATCAATAGTCGGATAATAATGACTCTCCTCCTAAGAAATATGTCTTGCAGGTGGACTATTCTCTGCTCTTATATTGCCATTAGGCTCGATAATATTTACTTTATGTTCATAAGTGATGCAGAGAGGATTTTTGAAACCGCTACTAGCTTCTTCCAAAAAAAATTCTACATCACAATCATTCAAAATTTTCATAGGTGGCAAAGGCTCTGATGATGTTTTGAACTTGAACTTCATGCTAATAACAAATTCAGAAGGGTTAATAGAAATCACTTCTGCAATTTTTTTGACAAGTTGCTCAAGTGTAGTTGAATGTGGCACTTTAATTCCCCGTATCTGAGTACCACTAAATTTGTATTCACCATTTTCCTGAGTCCATTCACCATTATACAATATAGAAACACGTACGGTTGCCATTGACGAGTGAGGACACTGCCATCATTAGAAAAATTTTAGTCAAAAAATTATTAAAACAGTTGAATAAAATTATACTACAAGTCTAACTCAACTTATTTAATTTAACTTACTTGACTGGATCAAATTATTAACTCGACTTCTTACTCGACTCATACTTGACTTGTCCAACAAACTTACTCAACTTATTTTTAAAAATTACTCGACTTAATACTCGACATTCAATATACTAACTCGACTTCTTGCTCGACTCATACTCGACTTGTCCAACAAACTTACTCGACGTTTACTCGACTTATTTTTAAAATTTACTCGACTTAATACTCGACATTCAATATACTAACTCGACTTCTTACTCGACTAGATACTCGACTTACTCAACTCATTTCTTACTCAACAAAATACTCGACTTACTCGACTTACTCGACTCTTATTTTAATTATAATAAGTTATTCAACTTTTACTTGATTTGTTTCAAATATTACTCGACTTAATGCTTAACATATTCAACTTGATCAAGTGACTTTTCACTGAATATTATTGCTAAGCTCTTACCCGACGTGTTAAACAACTTACTTGACATTTACTCGACTTGTTTAAAAACTTATTCGACTTAATACTTGACTTATTTAATACACTTAATACTTGACTTATTTAATACACTTAATACTTGACTTATTTAATACACTAACTTGACTTGATTACGTGAATTCTGACTCAACATTATTGTGTAGTTCTTACCCAATGTGTTCAAAAACTTACTTGATATTTACCTGGCTTGTTTAAAACATTACTCAGCTGTTACTCAACTTAATACTCGACTCATTCTATCTACTTACTCGATTTCTTATCCCACTAGATAAATCGACTAATTTAACTCTTTCACTTCATTTTTTACTCCACTGAATAAGTCGACTTATCAGACATCATACTCAGCTTCTGTAAAAAATAATATAACTGAGACTCTACTTGCTCAAAAAAGTTACTCAACTTTTACTTGATTTGTTTTAAAATTTACTTGATTTAATACTCGATTTATTCAATATACTTACTCGACTTGATTAAGAGACTTCTTACTCAACATAATAACTCATCTCTTCCTCGACGTATTCAAACACTTAGTTGACGTTACTTGACTTGGTTAAAAAATTAATACTCGACTTATTCAATCTACTCACTCGACTTCGTACTCGACTAGATACTCGACTTATTCAATTGCTTTCACTCCTTACTCGACCGAATGCTTAACTTACCAAACTTTATACCCGACTTCATACTCGACTTATTTAATTGTCTTCTCTTCTTACTCGACTGAATGGTCGACTTACCAGACTTCATAGCATTCGACTTATTAGACTTCATACTCAACTTCTTTAAAATTATTAATACTCGACTCAATGTACTTACCCGACTTCATACTCGACCTCTTTACAAATTACATAAATTTTACTCGATTTGTTCAAAAAATATACCAGACTTTTACTTATATTTGACTCATTTAATATACTTACTCGACTTCCTACTGGACCATATACTCGACTTATTTATCTCCAATTCTTACTCGATTAAATTCTCGACTTACCTGACTTCGTATTCGACTTCGTCCTACATTGATTCTTCAATCACTCATAACTTAAATGGAGTCTTAAATCTCTATATTCTGTGAAATAATGCGTGTGTAAGCACAAAAAATGAATAATGTACTATTAAAATTCATAAATCATTATCAACTTCGCTTATAATGAAATCAAATCAAAACCTAACCATATAAATAGAATGTATTTTCAAACATACCTTGATAATGCACCTTTTTAACAGTTCATTTTTTTTTCCAAAAACCCGTGTATTGGAGTTAAATAATGAAATGGTGAGATTGAAGGAAACTGTCAAAGAAGGAAAATGGTGAGAAGAGAAGAAAACCTTTAAAGAGGGAAAATGTTGAGAAGAGAATGGAGAGAAAGAGAGAGGAAGAAATGTGTGAATTCTTGATTTTTTTAAGGTTATTTTTTACTTTTCCCACCTTCATGAGGTATATGTATGTAATAGGGTACAAATTTAGTATTTAAGGGTAAATTAGGGATATTTAAATACAAAACCCCCTTTTTTCCCTACACTCTCCTATTAAAATTAACACTTGCTTTTTGCTGAAGGCATTTTTTGTAACCACTTAAAACAAACTCATGCTAAACTCACAACTCACGACCTTGGGTTCAGTCCCAAATAAAACAAAGAAAAAAGGGAATACAAACTCATGATTTTCAATTTCAAAAGAAAACAAAAGCACTCACAAGCATCACTTTCATTCTTCACTAACAATCTTCATAATACTCTTTCGATTAAAATACTCTTCATAATACATTTTCATTTAACAGAACTAGGAAGATATTACAAGGATTGTTTAGATCAACAAAATCTTATCACTGAAATTCTAATAATCGCTGGAATTTCTGGTAAGTTTCTTCATTATTTCAGCTATATGTATTTATTAGGCAATTTTTTCTCAGTTTCTTACAATTTCAAGTAATTTCAGTTTGGATGTTGATTTGAGAGAAAGAAAAGTTGTCCACAGCTTCACTCTCTGGTAACTTCTTGAGCTCTGATTTTGTTCCTTTTAATTTGGTTAAATTTTCACCTGCATGTATAAGTTAGGCCTATTTTCTCAATTTCTTAAAATTTCAAGCAATTTCAGTTTGGGCATTGAAAAGAAAAGCTGTCTTTGGCTTTCCTGATCTGGTAATTGCTTAATCTCTTTGTTTATTCATTTAAATTTTGGCTACATTTTCAGCTGTATGTGTTCATTCAAGTACTCGGTTTCTTGTCATCTTCTTGCTATATATTTTTAGTTGGAGTTAAAATTAAATATATGTTTGGGATGTGATTTTGGTACTTATTTGGCTGAATTTTGTAATTTATTTTCTATGTATTGTTTAGTGCTTATTATTTTATTCCTTTAAATTGTAGTAACAGGTTATATACTAACAAGTGAAGGACTTATAATGGATAAAACATGGGTGAGTCTTCCAAGGTTTTTAACATGACCTGGTTTTTATAAAGAAATTACATCAAGTAATATTGTAATCAAATAATTAAAATGTAAAATTAATTTTGATCTGTAGATTTTCTAAGCAGTATAAAGATGGTGCTCGAAAGTTTGTCAACATGGCTCAAGCAAGTACAGGGGATGGTGATTATATCACTTGCCCTTGTGCTAAATGTCGAAATCTTCGTTCTCAACATGTTGACATTGTTTATGAGCATTTGGTTATAACTGGAGTGAATCCTAATTACACTACTTGGATTCTCCATGGGGAAAGTCCAAGTGTGCATTTACAAAATACAAATTTGGAAATGTTAGATGCTTATGTGATTTATAAAGATACTTATGATGAGCTTAGTGAGGATGCTGATCAACCTAGTGATGCTTATGAGAACCCCAATGATCATGAAAGAGTATCTCATAAGAGAAAAGATGATGTTTCCCTTCAAAAGGATGATGTTGAAGCTCCTCTTTATCTTGGTTGTACAAAGTATACAAGGTTATCAGCAGCTACAGGTTTACTTAAACATAAGGTTGATAATGGTCTATTCAATAAAAGCTTTACAGAGTTACTTCAAATCTTTAAAGATATTCTTCCTCTAGAGAATACTATTCCAGATTCTATGTATTAAATAAAAAAGTTACCGAAGGAATTTGACTTAGGATATGAAAAGATAGATGCATGCATTAATGATTGCTGTTTATTTAGAAAAGAGAAAAAAGATATGGACACATGTCCAAAATGTGGTGCTTCTAGATGAAAAGTTAATCAATGCACTAATAAGACAAATAAAGGTATTCCGGTGAAGGTGCTGCGCTGTTTTCCAATTATTCCTAGGTTTAGGAGGATGTTCAAGTCAGAAATAATGGCTGAGCAATTAATATGGCATGCCAAGAATCAAAGCCAAGATAGCCAAAATGGCAAGATGCGACATCCTGTTGATTCACCGGCATGGAAAATAATTGATAGGAAGTGGCCAGAATTTTGCTTCACATCCTCGAAACCTTAGACTTGGACTTGCAACTGATGGATTTAATCCATTTCGTGATCTTAGCTCTAGATATAGTTGTTGGCCAGTGATATTGGTGACATATAATCTTCCTCCATGGCTATGTATGTTGCAAGAAAACTTAATGTTGACCTTATTAATTCCAAGTCCAAAACAACCTGGAAATGATATTGATATATATTTAGAGCCACTTCAAGTCTCATTCATTAATTACTAAAAGTTGGTATTAATGAATTTAATTTTAATATATGAGTTATGACACTTTCTGAAAGTCGGAAGCCATATTGTTGTTTAGTGTTGCTCCGTTTTACTTTTTGAAATTATTTATTTGTTTTTAATGCAAGTTTTTTACTTCGGTTATAGCTAGAAGTAATCATAAGACATTTTATGTACTTGTAGGTTCAAAATTATGGAAATGAGAAAATGCAAGATTTTGAAGATAATTCACAAGTAAGTTTTAGATAATTTTAAGATGTCAATAATTATATTCTAAGACTAATACTTTATGGATCATTTAACAAGTCAATAATTATGTTCTAAGACTAATACCTTTGTTTCATTGTTCCTGTTTGTGGTAGATACAAAGCACCAACAGACAAGGATTTAATGAATCTAACGTAGAGAATACACAATGCAAATTGTTGGATTGGAGGGGCTCAAGAAAAGTTGTCGGAGAAGGAACAGTTGCATCAACAAATCCACTTTCAAAGGTACATTTCAAAGGTACATCACATGGATCTTGGACCAGATTGCTGGAAAGTTTGGGTTACAATAGCAATAATAGAGAAAACTCTTTTATATCATATGACATCTGATTTTCATGTTCTTGATGATGTAATTGGAAGCACGATGGCTTGGCCGAAGAACTATGTGGCCTTAAACTAAATGGTTTGTTGATATATTGATATTATTGACTTGATGTGTACAATCTATATTTGGATATTCAATTTTGATGTGTGTATGGACGTATGCAGTAACTTTTTAAATCTGTGTATTTGTATGGACATTTAATTTTGAAATTTGGATATTCTATTTTGATAAATTGTATGAATATTTAATTTTGGTACTTGAAGGAACCGGTAAATGTTGGATTTTGGCAGGACAGTTTTTGAGGCATTTACCAAATGTTATTTTGTCTTTACAGCAGTTTTATTATACTTTTTTTACAACATCTGTTGACCGCTACATTAAACATTCTACCTTTTGCAGCATCGTCCAAAACAACGTTGGACAAAATGCTACATAAGACTTAATGAAGCGTTCATCAAATGCTGCAAAAAGCAAGCTTTCTTATAGTGATATCTGTCTACATGTCCTTGTTAGACAATCCAAATATAACATGAAATCTGTAAGTCACTTAATAAAATCGGTTCCTTCCTATAAATATTCTGGTTCCTAAATAAAAAGGAAAAGATAAGAGTTCCTCTTTTCCTTTAAACTCTTTTCAGTTGTTATCGAAGAGACTCCTAAAATTCTGACTTAAGCATTGAAGAGTCTTTGTTGATATCAACCGGCACCCTTAACATATTTGTTTTCTTATTTTTCAAATTGAAACATCCAGATACCGAAGTTATACAGCTGCCTTGAGGAATTTTTGCAGTCCGATCTCTTTAAATTCCATTCACATCATTGGTTGAAATTTTGGTATCAGCCGTTGGCGTCATCTCTAGGGATCTTATAGCAAAAAGTCATTTTCACCGTGGCTCTTGAAATTCCTCCTAGATACCCACCTAAAGGACTCAATGACATTACTCTCTTAGATAATCCTGAAGACATTGACATAATCCACCCCGAAAATGAGATGCATCAAGAACATGTCATTTAAAATGAGCCAATTCCTCAATCTAAAGATCACTGGCATGAATAGTTCGAGCGTGACCTCGCCGATGAATGTCAAGGTCAAGAGACTCTCTTTTAGATCATCTGGATTCTTTCGTTAAGAGCAAGAAGCTCTCTCTCAGATCATTATTAGTGCTGGTTTATGTCGAGTTTATTGTCGTGTTCTTTTTCATGTTCTCGCTACATTGGATATGTATCTTTTACTCACCTTTTCAGCTATAGCGTGTTTGGATGATTGTTTTTCAAATAACTTTATTTGACTGGCCACTTGAGTTTGAATCTTGAAAGAAATAGAGGCTAAAAAAATTGATTTAGACCATTAGAGTTTGCTCACTCCCTACTTTTTAGGGAGAGAAAAAAATACCATAAACCTCAGAATAGAGTTTTTTCAATTTGTAATTCATCAATTTCTTGGGATTAGATTAAATTAGATAATCTCTAGAGTTTGCTATAAATTTAGCAAAAATGATAATCACCCCCTCCTTTAAACCCCACTTAAACTTCACCTAGGTTAATATATATATATATATATATATATAATAATTAATCTAAATTAAATTAAAAGCCGGAGAAGTTATGATAGCTGCAATGAAAGAAAAAATTAAAATAGTTAATTTAATGTAATAAGACAATTTTTTTTTATATTGATTTTTAAAAGGTAAATGGATGAATAAAGTCTAAATTTATTTTTTACTCTTTATTGGGTAAATACTCTTTTAGCCTTATATTTTGACTTAAGTTTCCATTTAGTCTCTAATTTAAAAAAAAAACCTCAAAACATCTTTACAGTTAAAAATATTACATTGTTACACTTTCATTTCTTTCCTTTTGTAATAGTATCCTTCCAACAATATTCTTGATATTGATTAATTTATCTATAAAAAAGTTAATTAACAAAGTAACCAATAAATAATTCACAAAGTAACCAATAATTATTTATTTCCAAATTAACAAATAAATATTACTCTGAAAGAATTATTATTTTTTGTACATAGCTAACTTAAAGCAATGTTTAATATTCTACAACAATCTAACTAATAATTATTTTATAAAAAATTAATTTACAAAATTAATCCTAAAAGTAAAATAATAATATAAAAGTCTGTGTAAATTTTTAAGTTACTTTTAAGGTTAATTTGATAAATTATCATTTTTTTTTCTCTTTATTAATATCTTAAAGAATATTGTTACAAGAGAATTATTGAAAAAGAAAAGAAAAAGTAAGGTAAGATTGTAACACACTTAATAGTAAGGGTCTCTTAAATTTTTTTTTTTCAATATAAGAACTAGAATTTAACAATAAGGGTGTCTTGAGGTATATTTTTAAATATAAGGATTAAATGGATATTTACACCAAAATATAAAGAAAAACTAGCATTTACTCCTCTTTTACTTCCCCAAAATTTTAAATTAGTACTAACTAAATAAAACTATTTAAAAACCAGAGTATATTATTGGACGTACAATCTTACTAAGTGCCCGCCTTACTCCATTATGATAAGGATCATCTGCATCTTCATGATATGGTCTAGAGCAATATCATTGAAATGGCTTCATATAAATCTTTATTTAAAGACTAGCCTTTGAAAATGACATTATTAAATAGGTACAAACATTGATCAAGTAAAATTTGATCAATAATTAAGATGAAAAAGAAATATTAAATATTATCTATACGTTGGGCTAAGTTGTCAGGAGAAAAATGAATCGCTTCATGTTGCAGAAATCAAATAATTATTGAAAGAGGAACACCCTAATTAATTAAGAGTCAATATTTGACCATTTTCCATAAATGAATATTTTAAATTGCTTTAAAAAAGAGGATAAAAGGTTATATAGAGTGAATTTTTTAAGTAGAGAAACAACAAAGCAATGATCGCCATATCTATGTTAATTATTTTTCTTATTTGGATATTCATTCTTTTCCTCTTTACAATGCTTTCAAAATGAAACTAGTTGCACATTACGATGAAAACAAATGTTAATAATATAAAGTGATATTATCATTTGTATACCCTATAGATGTTGTGTTATTAAAAATACTACAACACTTTGAGGGTGTATCAATCGTCCACCTTAAATTGACAAAAGTTATCTACCGACCACTAAACCGTTAGCTACCGTTTGAAAGTTAACGGAATTATAGTGAATTGGTAATTTTACCCTTGAAAATTATCACTTGCATACCCTTAAATTATCACTTGTATCATATGAAAAGACTAAATTACCTCTCTGGTGTTATCATATTTAAACGGCAAGTAACGGTTTAGTGGATGACAGATACATTTTATCAATTTAGGGTGGATGATTGATACACCCTCAAAGTGTTATAGTATTTTTGATAATAGAACATCTATAGGGTATACGAATGATAATTTTCCTAATTTAAAATAATTAAAAGAAAGAAATTCAATGTCATTACCGAAGTCCGAAGTCTAAAGAAAAGCTTGTGCTTGGCTAAAAGTAGATTTATTTTCATTCTAAGACTGACTGGAGAAAAATTTCAAGTTCTCTTGAATTCAATATTGTTGAAATATCTGATAAAGCTGAACTTGGCTTTGCTCATATTGGAGTACCAGTAGAGATGTGCTCAGTTACATATTCAACAGCTCACTCAAGAATGACACTGTTAACCACAAGTGACAAATTGGATTGTTCTAGAAGGTAAAATAGCTTTTCAAAGATTCACATGCAGCTGAGTCATGAAGTTTGTTAGCTATATGCAAACTGTTTATATCAATTGTATTCAACTTACTTAGTTTTGAAGGTTGTGATTCTTTTATAGCTATAAACTAAATGCTTAGTTTCTAGTTAACTAAATCTAAAAGATTCTTGTAGCTACTATAAATACACAAAGCTGAGCCTCATTGTAATTGTGCTATGAATAATGTAATGTATCTTTCATCTTCGTCTCTGAATCTCAAATTCTAACTTGGTATCAGAGCTAGTTGCTGCAATGGCTAGCAATGAATATCAAGCTACTAGGATCCGAGCTTTAAGCTCAACCACAAACCTAACTTCTGAGTCCAATAATAACTCCTCTGTTATTAATTCTCTGGTCTTCACTGACACAACTTTAAAGTGATTGTAACTCTCAAGTATAAGAGTATCCTGTTATATTATAACTCGGTGAGTCTGAGGTTGATCCACAGAGAAAATATTTAATTTGTTTACTTTATTTTATCTAAAAATAAAAATAAAACTTGAGTTTATGCAACTTAATTTAAGTAAAACTATGAAATTGAATTAGTTAGTATTATGGATCCACTCTTAGTAGTAAATAAAATTTAATAAATTATTTCTACCTTTTTTTTTATTTATTGCCTAAAAGATTAATTATATAAATTATTATTATTTTTCCATTAATTTCATTATGGATTAAGTATTTATTGTGACAAAATTTAATTTGTCCACAATAAGTCAAAATACTATTTTACCTTGCCTTATATTAAGATATTAAGAATTTATTGTGCCAAACTCCCTTGTTTGTCTATAATAAGTCAAAATTTCAAAAGATAAAATATGTATAAAATTAAATAGAAAATAATTTAATTTATAAAATTAAAAATAGAATTTGATTAAATCATATTTATTTCCTAAGAGTTTCACCTCACCCTAATTATTATTATTTAGTTAAGCATAACTGAAATAAAAAGAATTATTAAAATTAAATTATTTATAATTAAAAGTAAAAAAACAACTAAAATTTAAAATAAAACTAAATTTATTTATAAAAATAATTACACAAAATATTAAAAACATACCTAAAAAATAAGATTATATGGAGATTGAGAGAAACTGAGAAGAAGAGAGATGTAGAAAGATGATAAAAAATATAAAAATAAGGCTTTATTTATGGAAAAATAAATTCATAATCTAGTGTTTTGTAGCCCATCATAAGTTTTATGCATGCACTCCTCACAGCCATTAGATCATGATCCAACGGCTGGTCAAACTTCAAAAGTCAATATTACATGTGGCATCATTTGACACGTCCGATTCGGCCAAAGAACGGTTGAGATTTGGTGGGTTAATAGGTGGATCGGGTAGACCCGAATTCGGATCCTACAACTTGCTTCACCAACCATTGCCACGTGGCACAATTGTGGCTATTGAATTATGAACGGTTGAGATTTACAGCCAACCTATATAATGTACTCGCATCCAATGAACATAGAAGATCAATTTTCATGCAATTGGTGAGAGAGTTAATTCTCTTTGTTTCTTAAACAAACTTTTTAAACTTAGCGAATTTCCATGGCGTTCAAACTCTTGACTTAACAATCAAACTATCCATAACTGATTGTGGCTTCCTCACATATCAAGGTTCATGCTTTCACTAAGTATTGAGTCTCGGTTCCATTCAATTCTAGGTTAATTTAGATTCGATCTTGGGACTAAATTGATTAGGGTTGCATTAGTTCTTGACAGGATTCGTATAAGATATTTAGCTCTATCTGCAACATGCTTTTGCAATACTCATTTAGTTACAACAAACACTAAATGATGGACAAAATAAAAAACAACAACAACAATCTTAAACAATTTTCAGGACCCATTTCTTAAATTTTCACCAAAACTACTAATTTCAACTAATAAAACTAACATGCATTAACAGAATTTGATTCATACCCCATCGTGGCTTCAAAACAGTGGGATGATTGGCTGGTTGCCGGCGAAACTCACTTGTGGTCATGAATCATTTGTGGCCAATATTAGAGTTGGGTACGTCGTCATGGTCTTTAGTATGTGGCCAAAGTAGTTGAGGAAAGCATTAGAGAGAAAATGAAACAGTTTTTGAGCTAGGTTGAGCTTTTTTATTGTGTTAACGTCTCTTGGGTAAAAGCATGCTTCAATTTATTCTCCATTAGATATTAACAGAGTTCAAATCATTTTCGAAGCCAAATGCGAAAATATAACGTGCTTAATTACAATCTTGTCCTCATTTACCCCATCATATACTAAATTGAATAGAATACAAACCTCAGGGAAAATCTCTCAGAATAACGCGAATATATATTTTTTTTATCTAATTGAGAATACACCAAGCTTTAAAGGGGGGTTTCTAAAATTTACCTTTTAATCAAATTATGGTTTGCTTGTATGGTAGTATTATAGCCTAATATTTTATAGAAAATAGTATCAAATACATTATACAACAAAAAAATAATGATGAGAGTCTCGTGATTTGATAAAATGATTACATAAACTCTTTTCAATTTTCACTATATACAGGCTCTCCTTTTAGACAATTATAGAGAGTTTTTTGTGATAATTTCTTAACATGAAAAGTGCCCATGTGTACCAAAAAAATATGTGTCCATATTTTTAATAATAAAGGATAATTGCGACCATTTTACCAAAGCATTAGGTGTCAATCTTATCTTTTCTTCCCTTGTTCGGTCTCGAAAATAGCAATAGGAAAAAAAATAGATAAGAAAAAGAAAACCTGGTACAACAATGCATAATATCCCAAGTTGTAAAACCAGGAAAACGTGAACGGTTTTTGTTTTTGTTTCTGTGGAACTAAAGGATAGAGGTGTCACTTTAAAAAGTTGTGCTGTGCAAACCAAATCTTTGCTTGGCTGCCTGGTTAATAGTATTATGATACATTTGCAGAAATCGATGCAGATAGAGATCAACGACTTGTTTGAATCTGCCATGAGAGGCCAATGGGATAACATTGTGCAGGCCCATGAGACAATCCCATGTCTTAAAGAGGCCAAAATCACAAAATCAGAAGACACAGCTCTGCATATTGCTGCGGCATCTAGACGTAGCGACGTCGTTTGCAGACTGGTGGAAACCATGGGAGAAAATGTATCAAACATTCTGAAAATACAAAATAATAGAGGCAACAGTGCTCTTCATCTTGCTACAGCACTTGGGAACATAGAAATGTGTCGTTGTATGGCATCAAAAGGCCCCAAACTTGCGCTGCTCGAAGCAAAGATAGCGAGACTCCTCTGTTCTTGGCAGCTCTTCATGACAAGAAGGCTGCATTTCTTTGCCTCTACTTTGTCAGCCATGATAAAGACAGTTCTTTGGGCAGAAAAAGTAATGGGGACACTATTCTTCACGCTGCCAGATCCGGAGATTACTTTAGTAAGTAACCTATTTTCCATTATGCTATTGTTTTTCAAATTCTGGGAAAATTTTAAATGTTGATGATCGTTAGTTTACAGGCATAGCATTTCATATTATACGCTGTTTTTCTAGATCTTGCAGACTGTGTGAAAGAGAATGGACTCTCTTCTCTGCATATTCTAGCCGGCAAGCCTAATGCATTCAGGAACAGTAGCTATCTTGGGCTGTTTGATCATATGATCTATGACTGTAAGGATGATGTTCATCATTTTAGCGGCTTTCAATATGCAAGCACTATCCATTATTTTTGTCCTTAAAACTGTTTGATTTTACTTGCAAGGTGTGTCGGTAGATGAGTTGAGGGAAGAAAAAATACGACTCCGCAAAGAATTCCAGAGCCTAAAGAAGTGCTGGATTTCCAGAATACTATAGAACATGCAGCAACTTCTTTAGATTCATATGGACTTCTATCCGAATACTTAGCGGATTACTTAGTATGTTAATTTGACAGATCTTACAATTTTTCTATCTAGCACTATAGTTTCTTAATTTCATCATTTTTTTGTTCTTGTTCACTATCTTTTCACTAGGTTACAAAACCAAAGGATGAACTAAATAAAGAAGATCCTGAACAGAATGTCATATCTCGAGGTAATTGAGCATCATTATGACATTATCTTACATCACAGTAAACAAAATTAGTGAAAATGAGCTATATAATTATGATGTCATGGTATAAAACATCAGAGAAAAAAGATAAAAGATGAAGGCCTTGCTAATTGTCCTTGCAACATATGCACTTTAATTTTCTAATTAAGTATATTATTTTTCCCTTCAATATAAATTTTTGAAGTTGCTGGATTTATTACATTTTGTCATTGGCTAATTTTGGCGAGACTTGAATTTGAGTATGAGGTCGACCAAGTTGACTTCTCTAACTTGAAGCAACCGTTTGACTCCTAAAAGTAGATGTAAAGCCCCATGTCTGCACACTTCTATGACCCTGAGCTGGTCTAGAGTGAGATTGATACTGTGAAGCTGTTCTTCGAGTAAAACTATCACCTTGAGGCAAAGTAGGGTAGAATTTGTTGATATTTCCAGGTTGACCACATAGATAACACACCTTGTGTCTAACACGACAGTGGCCCTAATGGTTCATGCCACCTGAAGGGAAAGAAGTCTGTTGTATACTCCCCGAACAATCACCATAGTGTCCTCCACTATTTCTGTCCCTGAGTCTTGACATTACTCCTGACTGAACTATGATTGACAACCTGTCTCGGATCTCCCCTGAAGCCTATACCCTGACTCATTTGAATGGTACCAGAGTAGCTGGCATGAGTGCCTCCTCGCTTAGGTAGCCTATTACTAGGACCAGCCTTTGCCCAACCCTGGCTACACTTCTGTTTCAAAGCTTGAAGCCTGCATCCCTCTGAGATACTATATTATACTCTCTTGGCTGCCTCAACTACCCCTGTAAACTCAGTGTATCATGATGCGGTTATGGTGGTATGAATCTCAAATTGAAGACCTTTCTCAAATTGCCTACATCTCTCCCTCTTATCACCCACTGCAGATATAGCAAATTTGAAAAAATTCGTGAACTTCTTTTCATATTCTTCAACTGTCATAGATCCCTGAACTAATTGAAGAAATTCTCTCTGCTTAATGTCTTGATACACAATTATGAAATAATAATCGTAGAATTCCTTACGAAAAATAATCCATGTAATCGTAGTATGTCTTTGATATCGACGCTCTACTGTTTGCCATCAATGATAAGCTCTATCCTCGAGTAGAAAAGTGGCAAAAGAAAGTATGTCCTCCTCTGAGCATTTCATCACATAAAAAATATGCTTTAACTTGACAAACCACGATTCAGCCTCAAGTGGCATTCCAGAACCATTAAAACTATTCGCCCCTAAACTTCTTACATACTCGGTAGTGTTTACAAGGCCGTCATATGCTTGAGTCTGATTCTGTATGATTGCAGTCATGATCTGAGCTAACCTATCAAATGACAGCTCAATATTTAATACATTCCTTGCTGCCTGTTGTGCAACCTCATGCGTTGAAGACTCAAGTACTCCCTTGTTCACGGGTTCATTTTTCCCCGTAGGTACACCACTAGGAGCCAACCCAACTAAGGGTGGCAAAATAAATAAACGAATCGAATTCGAATCGAATCATAAACGAATTGGGTCAAAATTCTACTGGTTCATATTTGATTTGTTTATTAAATGAATTGAAATCTCAGGATTCATATTCAATTTGTTTATTAAACGAATATTTGACTCGATTCTTTTAATTCATTTAGTAGAATTAATAAATGAATTGAATCAAATCCGAATTCGTTTATTATTCGTTTATCCTATTACGAATTCATAACGAATCAAGATTCGTTTAGAAAAATATAATTAATAAAAAAATTAAGCAAAATAAAATATAAAAAAAGGTCAGAAATTTAATATCCTACAACAAAATGCAAATAACCTAAACTATATTCTAGGATTAAATATACAATCATCTAAATTACAATATTAACCTTCAAATTTTAAAAAAATTTAAACAAATTTAAGGAAAAAAGAATAATTTAATTAAACGAATTTTAAATGAATCGACCTGTATCTGATTCGTTTATGACTCGTTTATTAAACAAATGCTAAACGAATAAATGAATCAATATTTTTAAACCCAGATTCGATTCATTTAATTAGCGAATCGAATTGAATCAAATTTATTTATTTATTAAATGAATCAATTTTTTCAAACCTAAACCCATTTTATTCGCATCGAATTGAATCAAATAAATGAATCGTAACCCATATTGCCACCTCTAAACAGAGCTACTATCTTAGAATGACCACGGCCATGGCTACGACCACGTCTACTGCTATGACGAAGCATGATGGTGCCTACAAAATATCAATTTTCACTTTAACAACAACAAAACTTATTCTAATTACGACAGTAAAGTTTACAGAATCTAAAATCATGCTTTGATACCAACTTGAGACGACCCACCTCAAACCCTACGGGCGAGTCTACCTGATATCCTTTAACATGATTGACAATATTCTACTTAAAAGGATTCTACTGAAATTCAGCAAAGTCTCCCCTATAATTATTATATTCCTAACTTGCAATTTTATAAAACAAACACTCTCAAAATAGCTCGATATTCAACTAACCTCCACAACTAACTTCCTCAATCAAAATACCAATTATCATCCAAACATCTAATGCTAAAAATCTAATGTTAAAATACAATAGGTTATTTTTAATCACAAAATATAACAAATTATGCAATCTAAAATTTTCCATCAGAAACATCTACGACTTCTAGCACTATCATATGGCTATAATTTCAATATAACTATCATTGTTGGGTCGGCTGTTGTACCTGTAAGTTTGTTGTAGAGGAAATATAATAAAAATAGGGTGAATATTGTTAGCTTTTTAAAATAAACTTATTTTAAAATAATTATATTATTTTAGTAAATAATTTTACCAAACTACCATAAGAAACTTAAATAACATATTTAATTATAAATCATACATTAACATAAACATAATATATAATACCGCATAAAAATCAAGGAAATCATAACACACATTCTCAAATATTAAATTCTGAAAACCGTCACTAAATAAGTACTCAAGGGAATAATCTGTCATACCGAACCTCGACGAACAAGTAATGGTGTACTATCAGGGAACCTCATGCCTCAGAGCTGCAATGGGTAAACCAATGAAATATCATCTTATATATTTCATATGTCTCATTATATCTCTGCATGTATAACTGGTCCCCAAAGCGCATGACCCAAAGTCTCTTTGAGTACTTAGACGGGACCCAAAGGCCTATATCTTATATGTATCTCAATATCTGTATCGATGTAATCATCATCCTGCATGCATATGTCTCCAAAAAGTAAAAACGCTCAGACGCATGGCCCAAAGCCTCTATGTGTGTTCAGATGAACCCTAAAGGCCTTTCATCTCATCTATATCACTATAATTAAAAGGGAAAGGTACTGCCTATTGATTTTAACTAATGATTTTAAAAACTAAATTTATACTCATATTTATATACATTTTAACCATCCAAAAAACGATGGTAACAGTAGCTGCAGTAAGAAGAACAAATTAGATTTAACGCTTTGCTTGTAAATATTTTCTTCTGTGTTGCATTACCTAGGTGATATCTTCTAAACTCTACTTCTTTCTTTTCAAACATTGAGGATAATGTTTCGTTCTGGTTAGGGGGAGGGAATAGTTAATAATTGTGAAATGTTGGTTAAGTTTTTACTAATTTTTTTTATTGTAGAACTAACCGTGGCTAACTTTTTGGGTAGAAGATGACTGAATATAGAGTTTAGTGACTCTAGAAACGCATATTCTTAGTTTGAAAGTTGAAAAAAAAAAAAAATCTTATTTTGAGTGTGATCTTTCTAACTTTTTCTTTTTGACTTCTCCTTTATAAATACAAATACTAAAATTTAAAAGATAATACACATACTAAAATTCAAAAGTCATCATGTTATCGGGTGTTAAAAACTCACACAAAATTGCTAATTTTTTTTATGACATTCTACCCCCCTAACCTATTCTAAACATGAAAAGAAAACATACATGCAGAAAGGTGAAAATAATGCAGAAAAACTAATTAAAAAGGTTATACTTAAAATGATATAAAAAAAAATGTCTAAATTTTTTTTTACAAAGAAGATGCGTTTATAGAGTCACTACACTTCATATTCAGCCATCTTTGACTTAAAAATTTGAAAGTGTATATTTATAAAGGAAAAGTCAAAAAGAAAAAGTTAGAAAGATCACACTCAAAATAAGACGATTTTTTTAATTTTTTTTTTCAACTTTCAAACTAAGAATATGTGTTTTTAGAGTCACAACACTCCATATTCAGCCATCTTCTACTCAAAAAGTTAGCCTTGATTAGTTCTACAAAAAAAAAATTAGTAAAAACTTAACCAACATTTTACAATTATTAACTATTCCCTCCCCTCAACCAAAACGAAACATGTCCTCAATGTTTGAAAGGAAAGAAGTAGAGTTTAGAAGACATCACCTAGGTAATGCAACACAGAAGAAAATATTTACAAGCGAAGCGTTAAATCTAATTTGTACTTCTTATTGCAGCTACTGGTACCATCGTTATTTGGATGATCCAACACAAAGGTCTTTGGATCTGTCTCTAGTTGATAAGCTTAAAATAGTAGTATGTGCACAAATAAAAATTTTTTTCGCTGAGGAATGAATGAAATAATTTTTTATTGCGTGATTAAGAAATACGATAAAGCCATCATAAAAGTTATTGACATTTAACAAACCGATGGGTTTCTGATGAATGTTCAGATGGGCCCAAGATGCTAATGTGATTAGTGCCTCCAGAGTTGCAAGATCTCCTGGTAAGAAAATAAAAGCATCAGCATGATTTAACATTTCAGTTATTCTTTCTTGCATACCTGAGACGACTAACTCTTCTCCAATGGGTGATTCAGACAAAGTGCAATTTTATCTTTGTTATTCTTCGACCAAGATCTATGGCTGCCTCAACGAACTCTTTATGTTTGCCGTAATTAAATTTAGAGAGCACACAAATGTTCTTGAATTATTTATTGGGAGCATATACTATTAGGATACTGCTTCAAAAAAAATTTGTGAGTGCTTAACAAAAGAAAAAATCATATTTAAGGACCTTAGTGCCAGTGGATCACAATTGTGTATGAGGCAGCATGTTAGTGTCAATTAACGCGTAAAGCACATGGCTCGAGAATAAAAAATAAAATAGTAAAAAGGAAAAAGCAAACAATGATAAAATAAAATTATTAAAGACAATAATGTAAATAGTAAAACAACAGTGAAGTAAAAGGATATTTACAGACAATTGTGACTGTGGCTCACATCTTTCTCTGGTTTTACATCTAGAAACAACTTGAACGCTCTCTATGGGTCGAAGATAGGCCTCCCATCCAGTTTTCTTACAAATTGGCAAATAGGGTCGTTTATAGTCAGATTCTCGAGACTGTATCGTGCATGCTCTCTCTGGAATAATGGCTATAACTGGAGAATCGCTCTTTGCACGTATCCACTGGGATGTGTTTCAAGAGACGAAAGGATATCATCCAATGACTCTTTATTCAAGCCATCCCTAATGAATTGAATCTTGTCTTCTTTGTTATCAGACACCATTCCTAAAGAACATGGCTTTTTCTCCTATCTCATTCTGACACGCTTATGACACGCAACAGAAAGTCGTCGAGGTCTTCATTTTCTTATATAATTTCCTTTACTATAACCAGGCATATATACAATAAATTTGGGAGGCAACTCACCTGCCAGGTATAATTTGGCCTCGATTAACCAGTCGATGTCAGCAGGTATATTACTCTTCATAAGCAATCGCATGTGTTCAGATTGAACTTTATAGAGTGTAAGGAGGGCATTCTGAGGAAGTAAAAGGCATCGATTGTGAAGTTTTGTTAAAATCTCATTTCTGTCCATACCTTCGCATTAGAATATCAATTATTATGGAAAACTAAAGTAACCAACTTGATTGTCACAGAGTACTGTTATCCACCACTTAACCGGGGTGACAAACTAAAGCAAACAAAGCAAACTAAAACGCATAAGAAAAGAAAATAATTTCATAATCATTCTCTTATTAAATTTACCTCAAGTTCTAACTAGATGTTGTCGATACTTCCCTCAATTTCTCTAAGTTGGCTTTTTAAATCCTCGACATGAGAGACTAACTCTGGTGGTTGTAGAGCCCAAATATGATGTGTTTTACAAAATTGTATCTGGTTTCTGAGATGAGATTGCACACGTTGAAGTTGTTTAAGAATGTTCAAGAGGATCTGTTTCATGATTAAAAATGATAAGAGAAAACTTAATGGTTAAATAAACATACTTATGCAAAAATAATTTCAATCAGCAAAAGAATGGTAAAAAGGAAGAAAAAAAAATCAAATCACAGAAAAGAAAGAAAATTTTCAATTTAAACTTGGTGGGTCACTCTTGGTTTCCTCTCTATGTGGTTGGTACTCTAGACATAGCTTTAGTCTTTAACTGTTAACTTTAAAAGTGGCACCGTTCTTTAGATCCTTAATTTCAATTGCTCCATGTGGAAAAAAAGTGTGAACAATAAAAGGACCAGACCATCGAGAACGTAACTTACCTGAGAATAGGTGCAAGTGAGAATTGAATAAAAATACTTTCTGACTTCGAGTGAAAGATTTTCTAATAATTTACTTGTCGTGAAAGACTTTTATTCATTGCTTGTAAATCTTGGCATTCTCGTACATATCATTGCAAATTTCTTCAATTTCTGCTAGCTGTAATTTTTTTTCTGAGCCAGCTTGCTGCATGTCAAAGTTGAATTTCTTGATGGCCCAGTACGCATTATGCTCAAGTTCCACAGGTAGGTGGCAAGTTTTTTCATACATTGACTTGTAAGGTGACATCCCAATTGGGGTCTTGAAAGCCGTTCTATATACCCATAATGCATCATCAAGTCTCAACGAGCAATTTTTTCTATCTGGCCTCACTGTCTTTTTTAATATATGCTTTATTTCTCGATTGAAGATCTCAACTTGGCTACTGGTTTGTGGATGATATGGGATTGCCACTTTATGAGTGATGGAATACTTTGTCAAAAGGGCTTTGAATGATTTGGTACAAAAATGGGCACCACCATCATTGATTATTGCTCGAGGGAATCCAAAGCGTGACACAATGTTGCTTTTCAAAAATCCTATCACCACTTTATGATCATTGTTTCTACATGGAATTGTCTCTACCCATTTCGAAATGTAGTCAACAGCAACTAATTTATATTGATGGCCAAAAGACGAGGAAAAGGGTCCCATGAAGTCGATACCCCATACATAAAAAATCTCAACCACTAAAATTGGGTTTAGTGGCATCATATTTCTTAGTATTATGCTCTCTATTCGTTGTCATTGTTTTCTTAGCGCTGAAATAGCCTCCACAAGTTTGTTCATCAGAATGAAAGTATATTTTGAAATTCATTTTCTCGGACACATCATCTAACAATTTGATCTACACAATACTTGAACAGATAAGGGTCATCTCAAAAGAAATTCTTAATTTCTGCAAAAAATTTGGCATTGTCCTTCTTAGTCCAATGCTCTGGAAGTTAACATTTTTTGTGCCTTTCATCTTTAAATTCCAAGTCAAACTCCTACAAAAGTAACACCCAACGAATTAGTCTAACTTTTGTATTTTTCTCGGTGAGAAGATATTTAAGAGCAGCATGATCTGTGAATACAATTATGTTACAACTAATGAGATAAGATTGAAATTTCTCTAAGGTAAACACTACTGCTATCATTTTCTTTTAAGTGATTGAATAGTTTAACTGTGCATAATTCAATGTCATACTAGCATAGTAAATAACATGGGAAATTGATCAACTATTTATCTAAATACTGCTCCTACTGCATAATCAGATGCATCACACAAGACATGAATTATCAAAGACAAAAGGTATATTCTTAGCAAGTAGATTATATAAGAGTCTAAAAACTTTGCTAAAATATTTAATGAAACGTCTATAAAAACCAGCATGCCCAAGGAAAGATCTTGCTTCTCTAACTGTTTTAGGTGGAAGAAGATTGGAAATGAGATCCACCTTGGCTTTATCAATCTCAATCCCTTTGCTTGAAATGATGTGACTGAGAACAATACCTTGTTTTACCATGAAATGACATTTCTCCCAATTTAAGACCAATACATCTCTGCAGAACCAGTGTTAAATAACGTAAATATTGATCAAATATATGACCAAAAATAAAAAAATCATCCATAAAGACCTCAAGGAATCGTTTAACCATATCAGAAAAAATACTTAACATACATTATTGAAATATAGCAGGTGTATTGCATAATCTAAATGACATTATCTTATATGCAAAAGTGCCAAAATGGCAAGTGAAAGTGGTCTTCTCTTGATCTTTTGGTACTATGGGAATCTGATTGTATCCTAAATAGCCATCTAGAAAGCAATAAAATTCATGGCCTGTTAATCTATCAAGCATTTGATCGATAAATAATAAAAGAAAATGGTCTTTACGTGTGACAGAATTCAACTTTCTATAATCAATACATACACGCCACCTTGTAGTTACTCTAGTGGGTATCAATCCATTATTAGCATTAGTAACTACTATAACTCCTGACGTTTTGGGGACAACTCGCACAGGACTGACTCATGAACTATCAGAAATTGGGTAAATGATACATGCATCTAATAATTTAAGGACTTCAGTTTTAACAACCTTTTTCATGTTAGGATTTAAACGACATTGTATTTCTCTAGTAGGTTTAGCATTTTCATGAAGGTGAATGTAATGCATGCAGTCTGCTGAGTTTATACCTTTTATGTTGGCAATGGTCCATCCTAAGGCTCATTTGTGCTCTTTTAAAACTTCTGACAACTTACTTTTTTATTCGTTTTTTAAGGATGAAGAGATAATTACTGGTAGAGTGTTTTCTTTTTTCAAGAACGCATATTCCAAAGTGTTGGTTAATGGTTTGAGCTCAAGTTTTGGTGGTGATTCTGATGATGGGCTGAGTTTTTTCTCTGATGGTGCTTGTTGTTCAACTCTTAACTTCTATTTATTAGTGTCCATGGATGGTGCTGAGTCAAGTAGGGTATTGACTTCATCAACTGATCCGTCAATATTAAAATCCAAACCAAAGTGAGTTAAACATATTTGTAAAGGTCATCACTAATGTTTGAAAGAAAAGCATTATCAACTAATGTTTCTATTAAATCTATATTAATAATTCCATCATGTGCATTGTGAGGTTGTTTGGCAATGTTGAAGATATTGAACTCCATGGTCATATTGCCAAAGGACAACTGTTTATTTCCAGTCCTACATTCAATGTGAGCATCGATAGTTACCAAGAAAGGTTGGCCCAAGATAATAAGGATGTGCTTCCTTGAATCCTGGACTGGTTGAGTATTAATTACAATGAAATCAACAGGAAAATAAAACTTATCTACCTGAATTAGCACGTCTTTTACAATACCACGAGGTATTTTTGTGGATCGATCTCTAAGCCATAACACCACTGGAGTTGGGTGTAATTTTTCCAGTCTAAGTTTCACAAATACTGAGAAAGACAACATATTTACACTAGCTCTTAAGTCTAACAAAGCATTCTCAATTGTGTGATTCTCTATACTACATGAGATAGTGGGGGAGCCTAGGTCTTTGAATTTTAGAGGCATTTTATGTTGGAGTATAGAGCTAACATTTTCTGTTAAAAAGATCTTCTTTTGAACATAAATATTTTTCTTTTTATTACAAAGATCTTTAAGAAACTTGGCATAAGATGACACTTGCTTTATCGCATCAAGTAAAAGGATGTTAACACTTACCTATTTGAAGATTTCAACAATCTCACCTATGGATTTTTTCTTCTTTCCTTTAGCTAACCTCTGAGGAAATGGAGCTTTAGGAACGTATTCTCGTGGGTTAGTTTCTTCTTTCTCCTCTGATGATGAGTCCTTATCATTTACAGATACAAATTGAGTTGTTTTTGTCACTGGCATCTCACTTTGTTGTCGACTTCTTTTTCTTTTCGGAAGGTCATAACAGCTTTGACCTCTCCATGCTGCTGTGGTGAATTGGTACTTGGTTCATGCACTCCTTTAGGATTAGGCACTGATTGACTTAAGAATTTTCCTTTCTCAACAGTTATTGCCAAAGTTTGAATTGAAGAAGCAAGTTGTCCTACCATCTTCTTGAGGTTTGAAACTGATTGGGCTTGTGAGTTGAAGCTTGTCTCATTTCATTTCGCAGTTTATTAATGGTAAGTTTTGTTGCTCGATCGTGGAGTAAGCATGATTTTTGAAATTCTGGAATGCATCCTCCCATGGTCTGGATTGAGAGTGGTTTGAGTTTGAATTGTATGGTCTAAATAGTTGCTGAGAGGCTTGGGGAATTTGAGGTAGGGGTGGGCAAAATTGGATTCATATGAATTAACGCAAATGAAACAATTATAATAGTCTCCATCCAAAGCACAAAGCATAAAAATGAATGAAAATTAAAAATTAACACAAAGCATAAAAATAACTTTAACGCAAAGTTTAAATTTAATAGTCTCCATCCAACGCACAATGTCCAATTCTAATTTCTAAACATTAATCTTTAGAATGTAATGTCACAAAATTAAACATAATTAAATAGTTTTCATTTTCTAAAACACAAACGACAAAGTTCCAAAACACAACAAAGTTTAAATGTAAATCTAGATCAACTTCGTCCACGGCTCAACCGTTCCTCGCAAGCACTTCGACAACTTTTAACTTCAACTTCTTCTACTCCAAGTTGAAGAATTAAAGCATATATCCCCTATATTGCAGAATTGAAAAAATAATATACGATAACTATTTAACTACTTTCTTTAAGCTGTATTGTAAATAAAGGGACATTAAACATAAACCCGTATGCCCAATTCATGTGTGTACTTCATTAAATATAAGAAAAAAAAAAAGGCAATCGTGGCTTTTTTCTTGGCATTCATCACCAAGTTAACAATAATCCTAGGTAATATGATTTCGCCAACTTCAATGTGTCTAAAATAAATAAAACAATTATAATGTTACAAACTTACAATTTAACTTAAAACTTAAAAGTTAAAACTATAACATCTACTGTCTATTATTATAGTTTAAATTACAACCTAAACATATGATATAAAATTCTAAATAGTAATATCTATTAAGAATTACCTTTTAAATATCTATAACACCCATATCAGCGGTCATTATTTTGACTGTTGAAGCTTGTGATCTTACAAACTCTTTAAAAATGTCAAAAAAAAAAAATTATTAACGAACTTAAGTACATGTAGATGCTATTTATAAAGTTATAATACATTAACTTTATAAAGTACGAGAAAAATATTACCTTCTTATAGCTCCATATAGAATATCTACTCCTTAATATCTTTTTGAAGGTTGCAGACCGGAGTAGCAAAAAGTTTAGCTTGTAACTAATTTTCGGTACATATCAATGCCTCAATCATACAAGGGGTTAAAGAACTCCGATATTTGTCAATGACATGACACCCAGTGCTAAAGGCAGATTCAAATGCCACTGTGGAAACAGGAACAGCGAGGACATCCCTTGCAATTTCCTCTAATATCGGATACTTCGATCCATTAACCTTCCACCAAATCAAAACATTGAGCTTAAGATTGCTCGGATCCTCAACTGGGTCACTCAAATATCGTTCCACCTCAGATGCTACTCTCTTGCCCTCATTCTGAGCAAACACTTTCTGAGCATACCCAAAGAAAGGGCGAGAAACTCGGAAAATGTCATCACCTTCACCATTAGGAACCTCCGCCAAACCAACCTCAGCTGTAAAATGTGGAGAGTAACTTGTACCACCATAGCTGCCGCTAGGAACACTCTCACTACACGTGGATGGTGTGGAACTGGAGCACATTGCACTATATGCATCATAAAGCTTATTCAACAAATCCTTTACTACTTTGGTCATTTCTTCAACTTTCGAACCATCATTGGCAAAAATAATCTCAAAAATATGTTTGGCAAAGTACATTTTAGCTCGTGGATCAAGAATAGAGGCAACAATCAACATTTTATTTATCTTCCCTGAAGACTCCCAATATTTATAAAAAATTTCCCTCATATTATAAACCATAGCCACCACCCAAGGATCTCTATTTGCCTCTAGTGCAGTCAATGAGCTCTCAATTAAGCCAATGGTATCATAACAAAGATTAGACATCACACTCAAAGAGGCAGAAAATAACAATGTGGTATCATAAAATACCTTAAAAAACTTCACAATTCGTTATGTACTCTCCCAATCCTCAGATCCTGGCGGGCCCACCCTCTTAGTATTATTTTCTTTCTTAAGAAAATATGTCTCATGCGGTTTATCCACCTCTGCCATTCTATCAAATACTGCTTGAAACTTCAACGCAGTCATCAACATTAAATAGGTGGAATTCCACCTAGTAGGACAATCTAAAACAACTATTCCATTTGGACATTTCACCTGTTGAGCACACTGTTTAAATGCTTGTAGCCTCATAGTGGATGATCTCACATACTTCACAACGTTCCGAATGGCGGCAACACTAGCATGCAATTCATTCAACCTGGAAACAACAATCAAATTCAAAATATGAGCACAGCAGCGCATATGCATATATTGTCCCTCCATCACAAGTGCACCATCATTCCTCCACGCAAGCAATTCTATAGTCACAACATTAACAGCAACATCATTTGTAGTGGAATTATCAACGGTTATTGCAAAAAACCTCTCTATCCCCCAATCTTGTAAACAAGCTACAATTTTTTTACCGATCGATTTCCCTCTATGATCTTTAATCATATTGAAACTAATAATCCTTCTGTTCAAACACCAGTCACTATCAATAAAATGAGCTGTGATCACCATGTTAACTCATATTTTGAATGGAAGTCCATAAATCAGTGGTAAGAGACACTCGCTGCTTGTTGTTGCAAATCAAACTCTTTAACACTCCCTTTTCTTCCAAAAATAAATCCATAACATCCCTACCAACAGTTCTTCTAGATGGCATAATAAACTGCAGAATGGCTACACTATAGAAATGTCTGAACCCTTTTTTATCCACAAAACTAAGTGGCAACTCACCTATAATGATCATTTTGGTGACTGCCCTTCTACAAGAATCTTGACTCTACCCTTTAGCCAAAACCATATTACTTGCATTTCCTTCCCCACCCTCAACTATCAAGTTTTGTTGACTTCCCTCTTGTTGTTCCTGAATTGTCTTGTCTGCAAGGCAAGTCTTTGTATGATTTTTCATATTTGTAATCATATCACGCCTTGAATGATATTGATATTGTCTACCACAATAGTTGCACTTGCATTTGTCTGGATTATCCTCAAGAAAAGTGAAATGATTTCACGTCGCAGATCTTTTCTTCATCGGTGGTCTTTTCCGCTTTGCCTTTTGAGTTCCTTCCATTTGAACACTTTGATTGTCATCCTCACTCATCGAATTCGATCTTGAGTGTCCAGACATATAAACATACAAAAAAATAATTATTAATCATTAATTCAAAAATCAAAACACAAAAAGATTATTAAAAAAATCTACTTAATAGTTAGTATTACACATTGATTCAAATAATTATTAATTTAATTTTATGAAACGTTTTTAAATTGATATTTCCAATTTTCCATCATAATATTTATATATGATCAAGAATTCAAGATGCATTTTCCATAAAAGAAAATTAAGAAATTAATGTAAATAATTAATTTATAATATGAATATCTAGTTATCCATTGGCCAAAATAATATAATATTAATTGCATATCCAATCATCCATATCTTAATTCTTATTATAAACCCCTAAATTTTATGCCCACATTATATGTACTTAACCACTTACTATTTACTTATTACTTATCATAATTAATTAAATTGATTAATTTTTTGTTGAAGTTGAAACTTGAAACTACTGCAATTAAATATTTAAATTGGTTAATTTTTAGTTGAAATTGAAACTACTGCACAAGTACACATATAATATGATATATATAATTATATATATTGTAACATAATATTTAATTTTAATTTTTAATCTACCTAATCTATTGATACAAAAAAAATCAATTATTAATAGTACACAAAATTAATGCCTGATTTTTTTCATTTTATTGTTGAAATTTAACAATACATAATTATATATTATTAACAATTTAACATACCAACCAAATTACAAATTTACAATTAACATTTCACTCAATTCTCATACAACATTATAACATATAACAAATTAACAATATATAATTAATGCATATATACCAGAAGTATCAAAGGCAAGGCCGACTTCCAAAACACAACAATTTTAGTCTTTTAGAGACTCAACATTCAACGCTCAACAGCCAAAATGCCATGGGAGCTTGAATCAGGGGTAGCTAGCCAAGTGGATCTTCAACCGGACCGGGTGATGGTGGAGTGAAGGATTGAACGCGTGGATCCGCTGCTTGGTAGTAGCAGATCTGTAGATTGGGTCACGATGATGAGTGTGGTGGCCACTGGCCAGATGAAGCAGCAGATCTGTACATCGCGAATCAGCTTCGGTTGGCTTCGTTCTCGGCGGCGATTGCTGCGTGTGGGTCTTGTGTCTGTTGCGGTGTTGCCTATCAGCAGTGGGATGCCGTGGATGGGTATAGCCGTGTACGTTGCCATTCACAAGTGGGCTGGCTGGTGGCTGCTTGTGCTTGAGTGCTGGGTTGTGTGTGAGTGTGTGTGGTTGTATGATAAGCGTTAATGGAAGAGGGTTTGTGAAATTTGTGAGGGGCTGAGGCCTGAGCTTGAGGGTTTGTGTCTTTGTGAAAGTGAAATGTGTTATTTGTGATGTGTGGCTGTCTGTGTGTGTGTGACAGTGTGTGTAATTGAGTCTATGAATGTAAAGTTTGGGTTTGGGTATTTTTTTTATTTTGTCTTAACTCGATTGGGTTTCTTTAACGACCCGATTCTAAAATATCCGAACCCAAAAATTTTCGGATCGGATCGGGTGGGGTCGGATATTTTGCCCATCCCTAATTTGAGGAATTTTAGGAATTGGTTGTATTAGTGGAGCTGGAGTTGCTAGTCTATTATGTTGGAATCCTTAAGACCATAAAAAATTGAGGTGGTCTCTCCATCCAGGATTGTATGTGTTGGAATAAGAGTTATAATTTGATGGCTTTCTCATCACACCTATGGCATTGACTTGATTTGAATATGAGTCATGGTCATGTGATTCTGTTGATTTAGCAGTCGTTAACGACGCTATTTGTTGAGAAAAACCTTTAACCATTTCTTTAACTTCTTTAATTCCTGAACTTGACTCGCCAATGTAAACCTCATTCTCTCCCTTAATTCTTTAGTATTCCTAAGTGATCGACTCTGCCGTTAAGAATTATCCGATTGTCGCTGGAAGAAATCCCAAATCTTTGATGCACTTTTTGACATTAGCTCTCTTTCACTTGTTGCCATTAGCCATTCTTGCACATGTGGCAGTAATCCCTCTAAAAAGTATTAGCATTGGTGCCATTTCTCGTACCCATGATATGGACACTTCAAAAGCAGCCCATTAAATCGCTCCCATGCTTTGAAAAACTGCTCGTATTCTCTCTGGGTAAACTCTGAGATTTCCCTGCGAATAGCATTGGTTTTATGCACTAAAAAATATTTATTCAAAAATTTTGTTACTATTTATTCCCATTATGTAAGGCTATTAGCAGGCAATGTATTGAACCATGAACGAGCTCTATCTTTTAAAGAAAATGGGAATAATCTAAGTTTAATGTCATCATCTGAAAAATTCTCGTTTTTAAATGTTTGACAAATAACATAAAAATCATTCAGATGATTATATGGGTCCTCATTTTCTAGGTCATAGAATGTTGGGAGAAAATTTAGCACACTAGGTTTTAATTCAACACTTCTAGCAGCTACATTAGGGTACCTTATGCATGATGTGCTCAAATAGCTAAGGAACTAAAGTAGTCATTAAATGTCCTCTCCTGTGGTTCTGGTTGTTAGTGTTGCAAATCCATTTCAACTTTATTTTTAAATGCAATGTGTTTGTGTGTGCGAAGTGTTCTTTCCAGTTCAAGATCTAGAGCTCAAGATTAGAAAATTGTGACCTTCCACCATGCATACAAAGAACAAAAGAAATGAAAACAAAACTAATAAAATTAAAGGAGAAGGAGAAATTGTGATACTAACCTTATCTCGCTTTTACAACTTTACTATGAAAATAAACTCAATGATATAAGAAAAATACATGAAATAAATTAACTAAAATTAAAATAAATCAACAAAATAAACAAAAAATTACAAAGAAAAATAACTTGAAAATTAAATTACATAAATTTAAAGATGAGGAAAAGAAATTCTTACCTAAAAATATAGATGCACTTCTCTTTTTTTAAAAATTAATTAAGAGAAAAAAATTATAAGAAAAAAAATAAATAAAATAATAATTATTATAGTTTACAAAAATTAATTCTACGAATTAAAATAACTTACTTTCTCTCTCTCTCTTTGTCCTTCTCTCTTTCCCTTTCTTTTTTCATTTTCTCTCTCTCCCGTTTTATAGAAATGGACATGTTCGGATTTGTCTTGATTTCATTGCATGAAAAATTTAGAATAATCCAAAAACGGCCTATTTAGTAAAAGCATAAAATTTGACAACCCACATCGATAATTTATCATGTCAAATTCGAGTCTTGCCAAAATTAGCTAGTGACAATTTGTAATAAATCTAACAGCTTTAAAACTTTATGTTGAAGGAAAAAATAATACACTCAATTAGAAACTTAATTGGAGTCTTAGTCATAGGTAGCAAGCTTTGTGTACCAAAGTCAAAAATTGCATGCTAATCATACTCCTCACACTTGCTAACTATTGCTATTGTCATGTTGCTTACGTGTTTGCTAGGCTATAAGAGGATCTACTCTATACAAACTTATCAGTATTGGTTGGCTTAGTTAAAATAATTGTTAGGTGATAACTCTATTAAATGAGAGTTATTATAGCATTTTTAGACTTAAACTAATATTACTTAGAAAGTAAATGATGTGTTTATATTTCATTTTTAGTTATATTTTGCATAAACAGCCATTTAAGTTTAGTTTTAATAAATTAACTGTGTTTTAGATCACTTTATGCTCTGATTATGTGTATGATTGTAGGTGATCAAAAAACTCAAACTTTATGGATGGAATGCACAGAAATAACAAAGACCTTGCCTGTAGATGAGCTAAAACAAGTCTGAATCAGAGAAGATATTGTAGCAATTGCTATAGCAATTCAGGAACAAGTCTGTTCGGATTATAGAAATGGACATGTTCGGATTTGTCTTGATTTCATTGCATGAAAAATTTAGAATAATCCAAAAACGGCCTATTTAGTAAAAGCATAAAATTTGACAACCCACATCCATAATTTATCATGTCAAATTCGAGTCTCGCCAAAATTAGCTAGTGACAATTTGTAATAAATCTAACAGCTTTAAAACTTTATGTTGAAGGAAAAAATAATACACTCAATTAGAAACTTAATTGGAGTCTTAGTCATAGGTAGCAAGCTTTGTGTACCAAAGTCAAAAATTGCATGCTAATCATACTCCTCACACTTGCTAACTATTGCTATTGTCATGTTGCTTACGTGTTTGCTAGGCTATAAGAGGATCTACTCTATACAAACTTATCAGTATTGGTTGGCTTAGTTAAAATAATTGTTAGGTGATAACTCTATTAAATGAGAGTTATTATAGCATTTTTAGACTTAAACTAATATTACTTAGAAAGTAAATGATGTGTTTATATTTCATTTTTAGTTATATTTTGCATAAACAGCCATTTAAGTTTAGTTTTAATAAATTAACTGTGTTTTAGATCACTTTATGCTCTGATTATGTGTATGATTGTAGGTGATCAAAAAACTCAAACTTTATGGATGGAATGCACAGAAATAACAAAGAACTTGCCTGTAGATGAGCTAAAACAAGTCTGAATCAGAGAAGATATTGTAGCAATTGCTATAGCAATTCAGGAACAAGTCTGAATTAGAGAAGATTTTGTAGCAATTACTGTAGCAATTCATGATCAAGTACAGACAAGACTACCCGCGTGTTAACTGACAAAGTAGCGACAGGTGGCAAAAAAGATATGCGATCCGAGGTTTCTAAAAAAGAGATGCGTGGCCATATAGTTTCGGTTGCTCTAATTCCAGGATATAAAAAGAGCACACCTGAAAAACGCAGCAAGAGCCATCACTCAAGAAAAATAACAGAGAAAACAAAAGAAAAAAGAGAATAAGAGAAAGTTAAGGGCCGAAGCAAAGGATTTCACAGAAAAAGAATGAGAGATCGCATTGACCTAGTAGAACTCAATTTTTCATCTTTATTTTCTTATTTTCTTTTTTATATGGAAAAGTATTTGATGGCAATCACGAGTATTGTTACTTTTGTCATAGATCAAGCCACAACAGTCTGAAGTTTCGAAACCCAGCTTACAGCTCTCCTGCAAATATAAACACATAGCTAGTAGTGGATTTTTTAAAATCAAGATCTCTTGTAAAATCTGAATCCATATAGGCACTAACAATAAATTTTGATCCTTTGTAACATAATGCAGCATCTGAGGTTCCTCTAATATATCTCAGAATCCTCTTCATAATTTTCTAATGCTCTCCACCAGGATTCACCATATAGTTACTGATTGTTTCTACTACTTGTGCAATATCTAGTCTAATACATACTATAACAAACATTAAATTTCTACTATTGATGCATATAGTACTCGAGACTTTCTTTCCTCTCTGCTTCATTGCTATGACACATTCTTGAGGATAACTTGAAATTAATAGGAAGAGAGGTAGAAATTAACTTATAGTTTTACATGTTGAAATGTCACAAGATTTTCTTCAAGTAATTCTTCTAATAAAGCCAAATCTTTCTTTTTTCTATCTCAGTGAATTTGCATCCCTAGAATCTTGTTTGCTAGTCCCAAGTCTTTATTTTAAACTCCCTAGCCAACTATGCCTTTAATTCTTGGACTTGATCTTTGTTGAGGCCTATTACCAATATGTCATCTACATACAATAGTAGAATGATAAAATAATTATCTTCAAACCTCTTTTAATATGTACAATAGTACGAATTGAATCACATACACAGGACATCTAAATATCTCCAAATAAGAGTATTCAACTGGCTTCCCAGTTTACATACCAATAAGAGTCCTTAACCCAATTACTCTAGATGACAACCAATTCACTGTATAATAAGTGGTTTTGGTTGTTTCTGCCCAAAATAAGGTTAGTAGGCTAGTAGTCCTCAACATGGCTTTTATCTTTTCTATAAGAGTTCTGTTCATCCACTCTAATACTCCATTATATTGAGGAGTGTATGCGATTGTAAACTTTTTCTAAATACACTTTTGCTTATAGTACACAAAAAACGCACCATCTGTATACTCTTTACCATTATCTATCCTCAAACACTTGATCGTTTTCCTAGATTCAAGTTCTACCTACACTTTATATTCCTTGAATATTGGAAATACATCTAACTTTTTCTTAATTAGATACACCCAACATCTCCTGAAATAATCATCAATAAATGTCACGAAGTACGTTGCACCTCCCAGGGTCATATCCAGCAATTCTTAAACATCGAAATGAATCAAGTCTAGAATGCATTTACTTCTAACATCAGATCTATTGGACTTTAATCTATGCTCCTTATTTGTGATAGAATGCTCGTAAAATACTAAGTTCACCTATTTGAGCCCCGAAAGCAACTTTCACTCAGAAAAAATCTTTAAGTCTTATTTCGACGTATAGCTAAGCTTGAGATGTCATATCATCATTGACTCTTCTCTATTTGATGCAACACATGCATCAATTTCCTGTAGTGTTTTTCCTTTAAATATGAATAAATTAGGACTAATCTTTTCCGCCTTCATTAACACAAGCACACCTCTGATAATTTTCATGATCCTATTTTTCACATTAATTTTATAGTCAAGACTATTTATTTCTCCCAAAGATAATAGATTTTTCTTCAGGTCTTGAACATGCCGTACTTCATGAATAATGTGTATTGTGCCATCAAATATCTTGATTGTACTAATACCAATAATTTTCAAGGCATGATCATCACCCATATATATAGATTCTCCTAAGATATGCTCATATTTGTGAAACCATTCTCTTCGAGAGGTCATATGCTAGGTGGCTCTTAAGTCTATAAACTAAATGTTATAGAGCTGTTTTTTGCCTTCTGAAACCATTACTACCTTACTATATAAAACATCATCATTATTTGAGGTACTTACTATACACCTTTGAGCATTTAATGACTTAGGATCTTTACTCTCTTTTCTCTTATAGTTACTACAATACTTTTCTTCACATGCCTCATTTTGCACATTTGTAGCACTTGATTTTCTTACTTTTTAATTTTGATCTACCAAAATTGTGACCTCGTTAGGACCATGTTCCAGTGATCTCTTTTTCACTATTGTTAGCACTTTTGCTTGCTGCGAACTTGCTTGGTTAGCTTTCTTGTTCTTGCACTTACCCTCTTCCTCTAATATAAAGACTGCAATATTATTAAAGATTAGGTATTCGTATGGATATTGTTAATGAAGTTAACAATGAGTTGATCATACGAGTCCGGTAGACTTTAAAGTAAAAGCTCAACACTTTCAGTTTATTCTATTTTATAACCTAATGTTGTAAGTTATGAAAATAGAGTTTTTAAAGTATTGATGTGATCGGTCACTAATGTGGTTTCTACCATTTAAAGAGTATATAGTCTTCTCTCCAAGAAGATTTTGTTATGTAGTAACTTGACCTCATACAATTTTGTAGAAGTATCTCAAATACCCTTCGTTGTCTTTTTCTCCGCTAAACTAGATAGCACCCCATCCACAAGTGCCAAGTGTAGATCAACAATTGTATTGCCATCCGTCTCATTCCACTTGTCGTTAGTGATTTCTGTAGGCCTTTCCTCAATTGCATTTAAACAAGTTAATGTACTACTTTGAATAGTTATGAGTGATCATACATGTGAAAATGCACATCAAGAAAGTTTCCAATAGAGGTTGGAGGGGTTACATTGGTCCCACTTAAAAGCCATAATCCATAGGTTCTTATCACCTTTATGACAGAACTTTTCTAGACATGTACAATACCACATGATTACTAGCAATTACACCCCTATCCCCTACTTTACACTGCATAATTCTTGAATTGCTCCCTCTATTTCATGTAAATACTGCTATATTTGTAAATATTATCTCAACTCTAAAAAATATAACCAATGTCTCTGATACCTTTATTAGGAAATTGATGGATAAAGCAGACACACAATAAAAGTGAAATGAAAAAATAATAATGACATAGAGACACCAGAATTTATGTTTTTAGGTTACTAACTTACATCCACTAGTGAAGCTAGAAGGAAATATTTACTAGTGAAAAGAGGTTACAAGTATTGTAGTGTTTTGTCTCATAACCAAAAAGTCCAATGCACCTAAACTCTCAAAACATTAAAATAAGAGCTTAAGGCTCTCACGACACTCTTTCCTAATTCTTGGCTTTTCTCAATTAAATTTAACAATGAGATGAATGAAGAGTGCAAATAAAGCCTTTATTTATTGACCAAGCAATGCGCAAAATCAGGGATGATGGGCTTTAAAATAATATATATTTTCATTCCAACTTTCTACTTTGGTACCAAAGTCAAAAGTTACATACTAGCCACATGCCTTTCACTTGCTCATGTCTCTCACTTACTCAATACTGTTAGAGGCATTCCTTTATTTTAAAAGATGAGATAAGATTCGTAGCGTATCCAACTTATGCAGTCACATGCTTGCCAGTGACATTTTATTGTATCCATCTCATTTAAATGACCCAAGCCCAAGTTTCATTAATTTAGGTATTTAAGGAAATTAAAGAAAATAAGTGGGGCTAAGTGAAATTAGCCAATAGAAAACATTATATCTAGAAGAATAAGTAGAGGTGCCAGCAACATTAACAATTGCAAAAGGACGAAAGAGAAAGAGAGAGACAGTGGCGTAATATTTGTTTTGTAGGTAAGGGTTTTAATCTTTGATTGGATGATCGGAAGGCGATTTTTACTCTATTGTCTCTCAAATTTGGAGGATAAGTTCATAGCATCACCTTCTATAATCCTATTGGTCTTGATTTTTATTTTATCCTCTCCTTAGTTATTATTTTAAATACCAACTTATTGGAAAGACAAATATTAAGTTTTTACTATATGCCAAGATTATTGAGATTCTTGATATTATTAGTCTTTAATGTTATCTAAAGAAAAATTTGTGCTAAAATCCCATCAATATAATGAAAGATTATACCGAGCTACAGTCCCTCAGTTTTTTCTGATATGGGTTTTCAACGTAAAAATATGTATCTCTTGTGGGTGATTTTTTACTTTGAATTGTGTTGATTTATTTCTTACTTGTTTATTTATGGTACACATCTTATTTTAATCACACAAAAAGAGAAAAAGTTTATTTCTGCTTAATTTACAATAGCTTGTGTGGGTTCTTTTCCCAACATAGTTGTATCAGAGCGCAAGTTGTGCATTTTTTGTTACTTGTATGGTTGAAATGAAGGACTCCTCGGCATGTATGATTAAAGTGAAGTCATGAAATTATGGTATTTGTAAGTCTAGAATGGAAGACATATTCTATATGAAAAGACTTACATGAACTCATTGAAGGTGAGGAAGCTAGATCTGCCGATTTAGATGATAAGAGGTGCGCTCAATTAAACTAGAAAGTGTGGGTACTATTAGATTGTGGATTGATGAAAGTGTGTACTACCATATCGCGAAGGAATCCAGGGTTGAAGTTCTTTGGAGGAAATTGAAAACAATTTATGAGCAGCCTACCACGCAAAATAAAGTTAATATAATGAAAAGGCTGGTTAGCTTAAAATACAAGGAGGGGCGCAGTATAATTGAACACATTAATGAGTTTCAGGGCATGGTTGATCAGTCGATTACTATTAAGATTGTTATAGATGATAAGTTACAAGCATGATTATTGCTTAACTCTTTACCTAACAGTTGGGAGAGATTAATGGTGTCAGTAAATAATTTAGCACTGAATAAGAAATTAACTTTAAATACGGTTACAGATTGGTTACGAAATAAAGAATCCAAAAGAAAGAGTGTTAAGGTAGTTCTCTATGAGTCATATACACTTATTTCAGAAAAGTAAGAAAACCAACGGAGAAGCCAAAGTAGAAATTTCTATCCACAGAACAATGATAACCTTAAAGGAAGATCTAAATCCTAAAGGAGAAGCATCAAGTGCTTTCATTGTTAGAAAATGAGTCACATTAAAAGAGAGTGTAGATTGCAGAAAAGAAAACGGATGAAAGAAAAGAGTAATGCTTAGAAAAATGACAAAGAGAATACTACAACATTATTAATAGTGATATCGATATTGTTTATAATGAGAGCTCATTTCATGTTATAGCACATCATGATTACTTTACATCCTATACTAATGGTGATTATGGCAATATTCGGATGAGAATTAAGAGAGCAACCAAGATTGTAAGCATAAGAGATATTGGCTTAGAAACCAGTGTTGGTTGTAAGTTGTTACTTAAAGTTTTCATATACATACTAGATATTCGTCGTAATTTGATCTCTAAGGGCAAGCTTGATGATGATGGTTTTACTAACCAATCTAGTGAAGAAAAATAAAAGCTCACCAAAAGCTCCCTAGAGTCAACTAAAGGAAGGAAAGTAAACACTCTGTATGTTGTGAAAGCCAGGATCAAGAAAGAAGAGGTGAATACAGCTGTAAAATATTCTAACATTGAGATATGGCATAGTGAAAAAGGATTAAAAATGAGAACTCTTGTCAAAATAGGATTTCTACCTAGCTTTGCAGGCAAGTCTCTTAAGACTTGTGTTCATTGTTTAGTTGGAAAAACACACAAAGTAGCTTTTAAGAATTTTTCTCAATTTGGAAAGTCTCACATCTTTGATTTGATTTACACTAATGTTTGCATGATACAAAGTAGGTCAATAAGAGTGCATTTTATTTTATAACTTTTATTAATGATTGTTCTAGAAAAATGTGGACTTTTGCTTTGAAATCTAAAGACTAGGTGCTTGACACTTTTAAATTCTTTCATGCTTATGTTGAGAGAGAGACATGAAAAAAATTAAAATTTGTCAGGGCAGATAATAATGGTGAGTACAGAGGGCTATTCGAGTAGCGCTACAGATCCTATAAAATTAGACTTGATAAAATTGTACCAAAAATCCCTTAGTAGAGTAGAGTCATAGAAAGGATTAACAAAATAATTAAAGAAAAGATCAGTGTATGCTTTCTAATGCCAAGCTTTCGAAATCATTTTGGGCAGAAGCTATACATACTGCAGTTGATTTAATTAACTTTTTTTCCTTCAGTTCCTTTAGACGGTGACGTACCTGAGGGAGTTTGGACTGGGAAAGATGCTTCTTATAAATGGTTGAGAGTATTTGGTTACACAACATATGTTCATATTCCTAAAGATAAGAGATCGAAACTTAACGATAAAACTAAGGAATGCATTTTCTTAAGCTATGGACATGAAGAATTTGGGTACAGATTATGAGATCTAGTGGTAAGGAAGCTAATTAGAAGTAAAGATGTGTTTCTTAAAGATCATATAATTGGTGATGAGAGAAGAGTGATCGATCTCAGTCATCTTTAGAGATTCTTTTTATTCCAACTTCAGTTTTTCCATTTGTAGTTCATGATGATCATGGAGGAACTGGAGAGGATAATAATAACGATCAAGCAGAACCAATTGAGCAAGTATCTTTAGAACCACCTGCCCCGACAATTGAGCCAGATTTAAAGAGATCTACTAGAAAATAACAACCTTCCACTAGATATCTTCTACATGAGTATATGATGCTTACAAATGGAGAAGAGCTAGAATGTCTTAAAGAAGCTATGTCTCATCAGTATAAAAGTGAATTAATTAAAGCCATGCAAGAGGAGATGAAATCTTTAAATGAGAACCATATTTATGACTTAGTAAAGCTTTTTAAGGGAAAGAGAGCAATGCATAACAGGTGGGTTTGCAGGTTGAAGATTAAAATAACTCACAATAGTGGTGCGAGGCCAGATTGGTTGTGAAAGGTTTCAATGAGAAGAAAGGTGTTGGTTTTAAAGAAATATTTTCTCTTGTAATAAAGATGTCTTCTATCCGAATTTTCTGGATTAGCAGCTAGCTTGAATTTAAAGATTGAACATCATGATGTAAAGACAACTTTCTTGCACGATGACTTGGAGGAGGAAATATACATAGAACAACCTGAAGGATTTAATGTCAAAGGTAAAGAAAAATTTGTATGCGAGTTAAAGAAAAATCTGTATGGGCTAAAGTAGGCATCAAGACAGTGGTACAAGAAGTTTGATTCTTTCATTGAGAATCATGATTTTAGCAAGACTATATGTGACTATTGTGTTTTTATGAAGAAGTTTGGTGATAATAATTTTATCATTCTTCTACTTTACGTGGATGACATGTTTATTGTTGGCAAGGATGCTAGTACGATTGATAATTTGAATAAAGAGCTCAGTAAATCTTTTACAGTGAAAAATTTAGGACTAGCAAATCATATTCTTAGCATGAAGATGTTCCACAATAGAAAGTCTAGGAAGTTATAGTTATCTCAACAAGCTTATGTTGAAAGGATTCTTGAAAGACTTAATATGATTAAGGAAAAATTTATTCTTCTCCACATACATGTCATTTCAAGCTTAATTCCGAGCATTGTCCTATAAGTGAGAAAGAGAAGAAAGACATGAGAGAAGTTTCTTATGCTTTAGCAGTTGGCAGTTTAATATATGTCATGATTTGTACAAGACCAGATATTACTCAGGCAGTGTGTGTAGTCAATCAATTTCTCAAAAATTGGGGCAAAGGGTACTAAAAAACAGTGAAATAGATTTTCAGATATCTCAGAGGCACTTCTAGAGCATATTTATATTTTGGTTGTGGCAAACTTGTGTTACAAGTGTACACAAATACTGATATGGCGGGGGATGTTGATTCCATAAAATCTCTATCACGATATTTGCTCATCTTTGTAGGGGAAGCGGTCTCGTGGTAGTTTAAACTTCAGCAGTATGTTGCTTTGTCTACTACTGAAACAAAGTATATTGCAATCATTATAAGATTGCATAGAAACCTTGTAGATAAAGAATTTTCTACAAGAGTTAGGTTGAAACAACTATATTGTCTATGGTGACAGTCAGAGTGCTATTTACTTGGCAAAAAATTCAATGTATCATTCAAAATCTAAAGCATATTGATGTGAGGTATCATTTTGAGATTTGCTTAGAAGAAAACATTGCTCTCACACAATGGAGAATGGGTCAAATATGACGACAAAGTCATTGCCTAAGGAAAAGGTGAAAAGCAGTAAGCAGAGAGTGAACTTGGTGGTGGCTCCCACATGATCTAGAGGGGGGGGATTTGGCAGGTCCACCTCATTTTGGTAGCCCAAAGCCTAAATTTCATTAATTTAGAATTTAAGCAACTAAAGGAAACAAGTGGGGCTAAGTGAAATTAGCCATTAGAAAACATTATATATAGAAGAATAAGTGGAGGTGGCAGTAACATTAACATTTGCAAAAGGACGAGAGAGAGTGGGAGACAGTGGTGTAATATTTGTTTTGGGGGTAAGGGTTTTAATTTTTGATTGGACGATGAGAAGGTGATTTTAACTTTATTTTCTCCCAAATTTAGATGATAAGTTCTTGGCATCATCATCTATAATTCTACTAGTCTTGATTTTTGTTTTATCTATTTATTGGCTGTTATTTGAAATACTCACTTATTAGAGAGACAGATATTAGATTATTACTGTAAGCCAAGATTATTGAGATTCTTGATGTTATTAGCCTCTAGTGTTATCTAGAGAAGAATTTGTGGTATAATCCTATTAATATAGTGGAAGATTATATCTGACTACAGTCCTATGGTTTTTCCTATTTTGGATTTTTAACATAAAAATATATGTCTCTTGCGGATGATTTATTAATTTAGATTGTGTTTATTTATTTTTTGCTTATTTATATATGGTACACATTTTATTTTAATCACACAAATAGATAAAAAGTTTACTTATGCTTAATTTGCAATAGTTTGTGTGGGCTCCTTTCCCAACACATTTTTTGCTCTTCCTTAGCTTCCTCTTTACTTCGATCTTATATGGGATGTCTTCGAAAACGTTCCTGAGCATAGCTACAAAGTTGATTTCTGATTAATTAAAAATTACTCCATTTACTCATTTGTGGCTGCTTGGATTAGAGTGATTTATATCTTGGTATATTATATATTAATTAATTTCTAGATCTGAAGATTGAATGTAAATGTTTTTATGTCATGGCATGTTGAGCTTGCTGATCATATCAGTCCAATTGATGAATTAATGTTACCGTAAACACGCCGTGAGAAAAAACTAGTATCATCATGCCATGCCTGGCTCTTTAGTGAGTATTTGCACAATGGAATATTGAAATTCAGTGCAAATATGCGCTAATATTTTATGAGGTTGTGATGTAAAGTTATTGGATTATAATATATATGGAATCAAATTCAAATCCTATTGAAATTAACTAATGATCATGATAAGAATAATAATACATGCATGAGTAGGGGCGGCTTTAAGTATAGCACAATTTTGATTGTCTAATTCTCATATGTTAGAAAACTCTTTTTTTTTTTATTTCCTTAATACACTCAAATTAATTTTTTTAACTTACTTATAATAAGAAAGCCTACTTTTTAGGCCTCCCTTAAATTCATAATTATCTTATAATTAAAACTTTTTACACAAATTTTATATTTGATAGCCCTAATGTTAAAGAGCCATAATTAATAATATTAACTATTAATTTATTATTAGTTTTTTGAAGAAAAATATTTAGAAAATTATTTATCTGTTTAAAAAAATTTAATTACTTAACATGATAAAATCTTGCACTCTTCTCTATAAAGAAAATTACTATATTTATCTGTTTACTTTTGAATTAAAAAATAGTTTCTTGAAATAATAGTCTCAAGAAATTTTTTTAAAAAAAAATTCTTAATTACTTTTCTTTTTTTGACTTGTTGATTGTTAATACTCAATAAATGGTTAAACATTGATTAAATTTTGAACTTTTTTATATTTCTTTTAGTGTTGAAGCTACTAAATATAAGGAGACTTCATAAAGAAATTTTGCCTAAGACCCATAATACTTTAAAGCAAGTCTGTGCATGAGAGTTAAATTTAAATTACATGACATGTTTCAATTGGAAGAATGGACTACAATGTTTTGTCGAAGAATATTTCAACAAGATTAGAGATATCCAAAGAGTCGATCGAGTTCTTGAACATAAAACTAGGCACAGGACACGTTCGTACAACTCAACATGATGCAGACACATTTCCTCAAAGCTCATGAGCCATAAAAACATAGCACGATTTGAGATAAGTGTGAAAAAAATCTACAAAAACATGGTTTAAATTTTTGTTAATTATTTTTAATTGAATTATACTATTCTATTTATAATATTTGAAAAAATTAATATGAATTGAACAATATCAAATCTAATAAAGTTACATACCATTCAATTGAGCTAAATTGTTATTATTAACAATCATTACATTATTTTAAATTATAAATTAAATTTAAGTAATTGAATTTGTACTATTATTTAGCGGTATGTTGATTGCTAGATTTCTGTTTAAACTTATTTGTTTACTGTAATACAAAATAATATTTGATTCAATGGTTGAAGGCCTGAACTAAAATTATTACAATTTAAAGTAAAATTCAATAACCATTGTTTGACAAACTTTAAATTTTATTTTATGAGAAAGGTAAGAAAATTTAAAAAGGAAAAAGAAAACGAAACGGACCCATATGACCCACCCCACGGGCCGGGCTTGCCCAAAGCTGAGCATGGCACTGGCAGCGAAGCGTGATGATATCTACCCCTCAAATTCTCACATCAATTCCAGAAATTATTTTTATTCTAATACTCATTCTATTCTTAAATGAAATTATTGAAAAAGAATATAACTTTTATCAAATTTATCATTCACCTCACACTCTACATAAATTCATTCATTCCCTAACTCACGAATTGTTTTTTTCACCGTCAACATGACTCAAGTAAAGTTTTGGGGTTTTATTATCATTATCATTATTATTGTTACTACTGTGTTATTTACAAAAATTTTAAAACACTTCCATAATATCTTTGATAAAAAATTATCAACATAAGTGTTGGGAAAAGAACTCACACAAGCAGCTGCAAATTAAGCGGAACTAAACTCTTTCCCTCTTCGTATGATCAAAATAGGATGTGCACCACAAATAAATAGGAAAAAAATAAAGTAACACAATCCAAAGCAAAAATCAACCATAAGAGAAACAAATTTTTTGATAGAAAATCTAAAATGGAAAAAATCATGGGATCATAGTCTGATACAATCTTCCACTATATTAATGGAATTACAACACAAATTCTTTTCTAAATAATAGTAAAGGCTAACAACATCAAGAATCTCAATATTGTTGGATTACAGTAACAGCCTAATAACTCTCTCTAACAAGTGAGTATCTCAAATAATAACCAACAAAAGGATAAAATAAAAATTAAGACCAGTAAAATTGTAGAGGGCGATGCCAGAAACTTACCCTCAAAATTTAAGAGAAAACGGAGTTAATTTTACCTTATGATCATCCAATCAAAGATTAAAATCCTAGCCTCCAAATATAATATTGTGTCACTATTCTCTCTCCCCTTCACAAAATGTTGCTGCCGCCTCCACTTATTCTTATTTATATAGTCACGTTTTTCAAAACTCAATTTCATGGCAAATTTCATCCAAGTCCAAAGTTTAGTAATAGTTACAAACTAAGTAAACCTATTTAGACTTTGGACATTTTGGTCTATTAAAATGAGATAAACCCTACAATAAGAACAATGATCAAACATGCTTATGTCTGAACGAATTATGAATTTTATTTTATTTTTTTATAACAAGAGTAATGTGGGATTAGATGGGGTTCATAGAGAGAAAATTTATTTTAAAATTTTTAGCGGAATTTATTGATAAGTGGGAATTGGTGAAAAAAATTTGGAGGTCAAATTTACTATTCACAAGCGAGTTACGAGGAATTACTACTCCAATATTATTTTTCTTCTCCACTTGTCTTGCTAATTTGTCCGTCCTTCACAATTTAATGTCACATGATCTAAAAGAATTTACCAATTTGAAGAATTTACAAATTTGAAGCCCACACAATGTGCTTGAAATAAATAATAATATGAATATTAATATTAATAATAATTTCGATTTGAAGTTTTCAACCCAGTAACTAGGGGTGGGCAAACCGGATTTCGGTTCGGGTTGTTCGGGTTGTTCGGGTTTCGGTTTGGGTTTCAACCTGTTCGGGTTGGAGAATTGAACCCAATCGGGTTGAAAACGCCAACCCGAACCAAACCGAACCGAATTTAATTCGGTTCGGTTTGGTTTGGGTTGGCAATTCGGATTGGATTGGGTTGGAAATTCGGGTTAAAATTTTGGTTTGGGTTAATTCGGGTTAGTTTGGGTTAGAATAATTCAATCTAAAAATTCGGGTTAGTTTGAGTTAGAACGGGTTAGAACAATTTAATCTAAAAATTCTAACAACAATCACTTAAAATCCAAAAATCTCAATTCCAAACATCCTTAACAACAAATATCAACTATAAATCATCCTTAATAATATTTCAATAATTTAAAAATCTCAATTCTAAATCATCCTTAACAATAAATATCAACTAGAAATCATCCTTAATAATATTTCAATAATTTAAAAATCTCAATTCTAAATCATCCTTAACAATAAATATCAACTATAAATCATCCTTAATAAAATTTCAACAAGTCTTTTTAAAATTAACAAAACATAAAACATGTATTCAAGTTTAATAAAGCTACAAAAATTACAAATCTAAAAATTAAAATGACAAATAGCAACCATGATTAAACATCTCCACATGACAAACAAGGCTAAAATTAACCTCCAACACCATCAATACTCAACACAACATCTCCAAATTAGCAATAATTAACCAAATTTAGGGCTTTTTTTTGTTATATATATATATATATATATATATATTTTTTTTTTTTAATAAAAAAAAACTAAATAAAAAAAAAAGCTTGAACCCGAACGGGTTGAACCCGAACCGAATTTTAACCCGAACGGGTTGAAGTTTTGAACCCGTTCGGGTTTCACCGGTTAACCCAAACCGAACGCCCACCCCTACCAGTAACGATCAATGTCTGCTAGTAGTTAAGTATCAACTTTTAAGATCTCTAATAAGAAACAAAGTAAATAAAGAGAGAGAGAGAGAATAATTGCCTTAGTAAAAGCACCAAAGCAGAAGTAATGCATCACTTCACGTTAAAGAGTAGTTGAGGATAACACTGCAGCAAATTTTGACCTTTCCCACAAAGAAATAAAGAAATTTTAGTATATATTAAAGAATCATATCAATCATACAAAAAATAAATGATAGTATGAAATATGTATATTTATTTAAAAAATTATTATGCAACTAGTAGTTATATTAAATCTAATTATTAGGCTGTTTTTGAAAAAAAAAATCTAATTACAAATGTCATATGTAATAATTGATTATATTATCTCTGATGTATTTTAGAATTTATCCAATAATGTAACGTCAAAAAACATTGGAGGCACGTGTATCTAGAGTGATTATGTAAAGAAAAGCATAAATGCATTCCCAAGACGTGGGCTTGCTCCATTTAGGGAGAAAAAACAAAAAGAACAATCGGATTTTCAAAATTTACTTAAATTTAAAGTTGTATACAAAGCTATTTGGGGGGGGGGGGAGATGGGGATATGAGAATCAGTTGTGAATTGTTTTGTCCAATCCTAAGAACTAAGGCCATGTTTGGTTTAAAGAAAGGGAAGGAAAAGAGTGGAATAGAAGGAAAGGGAAAAGAAAGGAGTGGAGAAAATAGTGAAATTAAATTTTATTGTTTGGTTTGATATAAAATTTGATAGGAAAAAAAATTATAATTTTTTTGGACAAATTTATCCTTAGCCTTAAATACTAAATTACCTATATTAGTAATGAAATATAATTTAATATCAATGCCAAACTTTTTTAATGTCAAAAAGTCCTAAAACAATTCAAGATTTATATTTAATATAAAATATAAAATAATTTAATATAATTTAATATAATTTAATATAAATAAAAGGCGGTTAATAGAAGTCAACAGTTGTTAACGGTAGCCGATGACTTTTCGGCAAAATGCTGACGGCTTCCGGCAATTGTTTGAGGGTTCGGCGAATTTCTGGCGATGGTCCAGCGGAGCTCCAGCGACGGTCCGGCGGAGTTCCAGTGAAGTTTTGGCGGCGGTCCGGCAAGTTTCGGTGAAGTTCCGGGCAACAATTGATGGAATTCTGGCAAAGTTCCGATGACGGTTAATTTATATTTCTAATATTTTCATAGTAAATAAATAACTAAATAAGTTTGTTTATTTTATTGAGTTTCTTAAATCATTCATTAAATTTAATAAATATAAAATTATTTATATTATTAAATTGATAAAATAAAATTATAAATAATAATTATTAATGGTATTAAACAAATTAAAATATTGAAGGGCAATTTTGAAAACTTTGGTTTTCAACATAAGAGGAATTTAAATTCTTCATTCCTTGGTGTTATATTATAATGGATATTAAATTCTAATGAAAATTAAGTTATATATTTTGTGTAGCCAAACAATGAAAATAAAAATAAAATTTAAATTACTTTCCTCTCCTCCATTCTCTCTTCCCAACCAAACATTACCTAAAAGATAATTTAATTACCTTTTTTTTTTCATTCATCGGACTATTTTCTTTTTCATTCTTTACAAACTTTCGCACTGAAATAGCCTTATTTTAAAAGAAAAAAAAATGTTTACTCAGGTGGGTCAATATGATAAGTAAGGAATTGTTTGTCGTTTCCGAAGTCTAAAGGAATGCATAGTACTTGTTCTAGCCGGCTGGTTGCAAAAAAAATCATTTCCAAGGCTTCTTTACTGTTTGTTTTTCTTTGTCACTCATTGCCCAAGCACAGGAGAACCCCGCTGGTGGCATGGTGTTATAAGCAACTAGGGCTGGGCAAACGGTTCGGTTTTTTCCGAACCGAACCGAACCGAACTGAAAAAACTTAATTCGGTTCGGTTCGGTTCTAAGGTAAAAAACCGAATGGTTTGAAATTTAAAAAACCGATTGGTTTAGATTTGGTTCGGTTTTGAACCGAACCGAACCACAGAACCGATCGGTTCAGCCACTTATTTATATTTTTTAAATTATTTTAATTAAAATTCAAAAATATAAAACCTAAATCTCAAATCTCATTTTTTCATCTCCTAATTTCGTAACCCTAAAGCCCGAAATTAAGCTATCAGTGCCTCATCGGTGTCTCCATCTCCGGATCGGTGACTCGCGGCCTCTCCCTGAGTCCCTCGCCTCACGGTCAGCGGTGGCACAGCCCTTCGAGCTTGGTGACGCTGTCAAAAGCCCTCGGTCTCTTACAGTTGCTCGGTCCGTCACGCTCAGTCGCTCACGGTCAGCGATCACCGCTTGTCTTCCGGCCTCACTGCTGCAGTCTTCTCTCATCACTCACGATCTCACACCTCACGTCTCCCTCTCACTCACTAGTCCAGACGTCCTGCCATCAGCCAGCGTCTTGAATCTTCACTGCTGCAGGTTCTTTAATCAGCCGCATCTTTGATTTTAATTTCTTTTTGTTCGAATTGAGCTTATGTGGGGTTAAATTTGTGGATTGTGGTTGTTGGTGTATACGGTTGCTGGAAGTATGGGATTTGTGGTGTTGTTGGTTATTGTTGTATCGTGATTCTTTGGAAGTTAAATTTGAAGTATGACGATTTGGCGTTGTTGGTGTATACGATTGTTGGTGTATAATCAGATAACGGTTGCTTAATTATTGAATAAGATAATTGTCGCTTAATTATTGATTTGGTTTGGTGGTTGAAGTTAATTTAAATGACGATTTATGACGATTTGGTGCGTGCCTGCATACTGGAATAGTTCTTATTGTACAATGAGCAAAGATAATGGGTAATTAGATATGGCCATTGCAAGTGAAATAGCTCTATAATTGTACATCATAGAATATTGGTATGTAAATATTAAATTATCAACACCGTTCAATGCTTTTAGAACTTGGATACAGAGAATATTTGTGGTTCTGTAACTTCTATTTAGTACAAAAATGGATGAGAAAAAGTATATATTGTTTGGTTTGGTGGTTGAAGTTACTTAAATATCCCATTATTATCATGTTAAATTGTTAACTAGTTGAATTTGAATTGTCAATGTCATAATTATGTAATTGTAAATAAAAATTGCTGCATAGAAAATAAAATTCAAGAACAAATTACAAATATATAATTAGTTAGAATAATTATGAAGTAAATTAAAGTTGTTGTTTCAATTTTTTTCATTGAAAGTAAATCAAATTATTAAATAAATCATGATTGTTTATTTTTTTTTATTTTTTTTATTTTAGATGTCTAATTATTCAAGAGTTCAAGACAACCTTGATTGTGTAGCCGATGATTTTGAGCATGGAGTTGATGATAATGAAAATGATTCGGCAACAATTGTCACCGGTGGAAACAAGCGGAAAAAGTCATCATCATCCAAACCACCACTACCAAGGAAAAAAATGACTCCGAGATCAGCAGTGTGGCAACATTTCAGTAGACTTCCAAATAATGATAGAAAGTGTAAATGCAACTATTGTGGTCAAGAATTTGAATGTGGGACAGTAGGATACGGGACTAGCACTTTGAGAACTCATAATCGTGAAAGATGTCAACAGTTTAAGGACATGCAAAAAGAGCAGACAACATTAACTCAAGATGTTGGTAGTGATGAAGTTGTAGCAAGAGGATTTAGTCAAGAACCTTGCAGGCGGGCAACCGTGAAAATGATTGTTCTTGATGAATTGCCTTTTTCTGTTGTGGAGAATCCGGGTTTTAGGCATTTTGTCAGTGTTGCTGCTCCAAGATATCTTCTCCCATCACGAAGAACCATAAGTAGAGATACTCTTGAGATGTATTTAGAGGAAAAGGCTAAGTTGAAGAGTTTATTGGTGGGGAATAAGCAGAGAGTATCTTTGACTACGGATATTTGGACTTCCATTACAACAGCTAGCTACATGGTCATCACAGCTCACTTCATTGACAGAGATTGGAACTTACATAGGAAGATTATCAGTTTTAACACTGTTAATGATCATTCATCGGAGACAATTGGTAAGCAACTTGAAAAATGTTTAATTGACTGGGGTATTGAGCGAGTGTTTACTGTAACTGTTGACAATGCAAGTCCAAATGAGGGTGCTCTTAGGTACTTGATTGATAGAGTAAAGACTTGGAGGGATGATGGCTTAGTGGTGAATGGAGATTATTTGCATGTTCGTTGCTGTGCACACATATTAAATTTGATCGTTACTGAAGGGTTGAAGGAATTAGAGCAGAGTATAGTTAGTGTTCGGAATGCAGTGAAGTATGTGAGATCTTCCTCTGCCAGGATGCAAGCATTTAAAATTCGTGTGCAACAAGAGAAGATTAATTGCCGAGGAAGTGTGATTTTGGATTGTCCCACTCGGTGGAATTCTACATATTCCATGTTGAATACGGCATTGAAATTTAAGCCGGCATTTGATCGAATGGCACTTGAAGATAAGCTTTATGATGCTTATTTTAATGAAAAGGAGGGTGGGCAGAAAAAAAGGGAGGGGCCGCCATTGTACAGTGATTGGGAAAATACTCGTCGCATAGTCAAGTTTTTAAAGACTTTTCATGATGCGACTTTGCAGTTTTCTTCATCTTTGAAGGTAACATTAAATCTTTATTAAATTTTTTTAATTTTTGATATATAATGATATGATAAAGTTTACTTAAGCTTTATTAACATTGTTTTTATTTATATAATAGAAATATATAATACAAAAGACAATAAAAAAAAAAGAAATTCTATAAGTTATATTTTCTTTGAGCTATATTTTTTTTTATTTTGATATGTAATAGTATGATGAAGTTTACTTTAGCTTTATTAACATTATTTTTTTTTTAGGTGACATCAAATATTTGTTACAATTTGATATGTCAAATTGAACAATCTTTGGGATCATTGTCCGCTAGTAATGATAGTCTTTTGGGTTTCATGGCAATTAAAATGAAGGAAAAATTTGATAAGTATTGGGATGGTTGTTTCAAGATAAATAAGTTGTTGATTGTTGCTTCCGTACTTGATCCAAGGGGAAAAATGAAATTCGCAACACATTGTTTTGAGAAATTATATGGCAAGGATAGTGCCAAATGTGTTGAGATGAAGGAAATGGTTATGAATTTGTTGATTAAGCTTTATGAGTCTTATAATGCACAACACAAACCGGGTGGAAGTGGGAGTGCAAGTGAAAGTGCAAGCGAAAGCACAAGCGGGAGCCAAAATTTAGCTATTGGAAGTGGAAGTGGTTCGAATTTTTGGGATTTGGGTGATGATGATGATGTTATGAATATTGAGGATCCTTTCTCCGAATTTAGTAAAGCGGTTGCGGTTAGTGAAGGTAGCCCGGAGTTGTCAAATGAGTTGGAGCTTTACTTGATGGAGAAGACTGAAAAAATTGCAAAAAGTAATTTGGGCACTAAATTTGATATTTTATTATGGTGGAGGGTGAATAGTGCCAATTATCCAATCTTGTCAAGTATAGCGAGGGATGTTCTTGCTATTCCGGTGTCTACTGTTTCCTCTGAGTCCGCCTTTAGTACTGGAGGTCGTATACTAGATCAGTATAGAAGCTCTTTGACTCCAGACATGGTGGAAGCATTGGTATTGTTACAGAATTGGTTGCGGACTTCTCTTTTCGTGGATACAACAAATGGGACCTCAATAAATTAGTTGAAGAAAATGAGTTTATGGATCAACTTGCAGAAGGTATATTTTATAAAACTTTAATTTAAATTTACTTTTTAAGTAGTATCAACCTTATATAATTTGTTTAATTTTAATATAAGTTTATTTTTTAAGTCATACTAACCTTATTCAATTTGTCTAATTTTTTTTATGTAGAACTTCGCAAATCAACAACGGCCGAACAACTTTGTAGGTGATATGGGTGGCCATGGCGGATGAAATTGTTGCTTGTGTATTGAAGTTGAAGGCTTCTATTATTTTGTTTAGAGTATGAGATTTTGATGTAGGTGATGTGGGTGGCCATGGCAGATGAAATTGTTGCTTGTGTATTGAAGTTGATGGCTTCTCTTATTTTGGTTAGAGTATGAGATTTTGATGTAGGTGATATGGGTGGCAGATGAAATTGTTGTTTCTCTTATTTAGTTTTTTACTTGAAGGCTTTGTATTTGAAGTTTATGAAATAAACAAATTAATTTGCAATAAAAGTAAAGAGAGATCAAACACAATGATTTTTACGTGGTTCGGCTATCCCCGCCTACGTCCACGCCTCCAAGCACACCGGGCTTGAGGATTCCACTAAGCAAGCCACCAAGGCCTTAAATGCTTACAATTGACTTCCAAGGTGTCAATAAACCTTTACAACAAGAGATTATTCCCAATCTCTTAACCCAAGTGTATCCCAACACTTATAATCACTCAAAACAAAAATTACAAGTTATTTTTCACTCACACAATCTTTAAGATTACAAATGAAAGCTTGATGTGTGAATAAGATGAAGCAAGAAAGTGTTTAAGGCTCTATGAAGATTGTATAAACGTGTATAAGCTCAATGGTAGTGTTGTGATCAACCTTTGAAATGATTTGAATGAGCTTATTTATAGTTGGAGCCGAAAACTAGCCGTTATAGCCTTATTCTTCAGAAAACGGATCGCCGTTAACCGTTAACAGTTAGCCGTTTGCGCTGGTCAAAGTTACCGTTTTGCTGGATTTCAAATAAACGGTTGACCGTTAGTCGTTACCCCTTAGCCGTTAAAATCCAGAGACCTGCACAACCAAAGACGTCTATCCGTTCTTGCTAAACGGTTAAGGATTAGCAAATGATAACATACTGGAAATTATCGGTTAGCCGATTACCAGTTAACGGTTCGCCGGTAAATTTCAGAAGCTTTGCAAAACTCAATTCAACTATCCTTTAACACTAAACGGTTAAGGCTTAACAAAGTACGCCTCTCTGGAAAGTAACGGTTCGCCGTTATTAGTTAACGGTTCACCGGTTATTTCCAGTAACCTTAAAAACAATAAGCTTAACCAGTTTGCTTTAAACGGTAAGAGGTTAACATAAAAATCCTTTCTGGATTGTATCGGTTCACCGTTAAAATTAACGGTTAGCCGGTAAATTCCAGTGACGCAAAAATGATAAACGGTTAAGGCTTAAGGAGTAACCTTCAGGAAAATTAGGCTTTAGCATAAACGGTTAGCCGTTAAAGATAACGGTTAGCCGTTTAAATCCAGTGGTTATTTTTAGCAGGTTTAAAAACAATCGGTTAAGACAATAACTGTCTCTGCTTAGATTTGCTAACTGCTAATATTAACGCTCACTAATTATTTCACTGCACATTTTTGCTGAGATTTTCCAGTTTCTTAAAAAATTTGTAAATACTCATAGAAAAATTCTTGCTTTTAAAAAATTATTTGATATTATGAAAACTCCAACATATTTATCAAAATGTTTGTTATCATCAAAATCAATAAAAGAAACATTTACATGTTAACAATTTAAATTTAGGTGTGTGTGTTTGAAACTTTGAATTATGACTATTTTGTATTAGGACTTTTGTTATTTTATTTTTTTATTTTTTAGTTTTTACTTAAAGGCTTTGTATTTTAAGTTGTTGCTTGTGTATTATAGACTTTATGTTTTATTTTTCTTGTTATGAACATATAATTTGTTAAATGCAGGTGAAAATTGTAAAATGCAGTAAGATTTGGTTAGAATTGTAAAATCCAGAAACATGTGTGAACCGAACCGAATCAAACCAAACCGAACCGAATTTTAGAACCGAACCGAACCGAAATATTTCGGTTCGGTTCGGTTCGGTTCTACAATTCGGTTCATGTTCGGTTTGAGTTTTTTGGAACCGAACCGAACCGGAAAATGCCCACCCCTATAAGCAACGTAGAAGTTCGAAACTTGAGTCTTCATTAAACTATTTCCACTTTTCACTAAAAAGAATTATAGAAAAGGAGTAGATCTTTTTTTAATATGGTAGAAATCTAGCAGTTAGATTTCTGAACTAGTTTCAATAGATTTTAAATTTTCTATAAATACATATAAAGTTTTCTATGAATATATCTATATTTTAATTTTCTATAAATACATTTAAAATTTTTTATAAATATATCTATAGTTGCGGGAGACTAGACATAGATATATATTCTCTCCAAGCAAAAATATATAGAGATAGAGTTTTTACTTTTTAGTAAATTATTGTCATGTGTGAACATACGACCATTAATAACGAATCATGAAAAGGACAAATTGTTGTATTATAATCAGTATATATAGAGTTTGAGTATATCTCAAATTAAATTATATTTGTAAATTGTAATCATTTAAAAAATATATATAATCAATACTTTAGAGTAAAGTTGACCTTGCAATTAGTTATCTTGGTATAAAATATTGTTGGCTTGTTTGTAGTTTCTTAAATATTAGGTCATTTTTCTATGCCAACACCCATTAAAAAATTATATTAATATTAATGCTTATATAGATTGCAAGTGTTTTCCATTTGTTTTGAAGATTGTCAATCTTCTTAGTACAACAAATAAACAAAAATATGACATAATACCATTAGGCTAGAAAAATGTTTTGGCATATCTGAAGTCCTATACATTCTAAATTATTTATCCTAAAAAATTATCCCTGTGGTATTTAACAATTAGTTAGTGAAGATAATACAATCTATTCATTTAGATTTTGTAAAGAATTACCAATCAATGAGTGATATATTACTTAGGATGAAATTCAGGATAAAAAATTTAAGAAACTAATTTTGAAACATCTTATTATTTATATTAAAAAAGAAAAAGAAACGTAAGTGCAAAATATTCCAAGCCTAAATTAGGAAATTAAATGATGACGTGAGTAATATTGAGACCACTGGCCAGTCAGTGTTGTTCATTTAGTTCCTGAGTCCGCTTTGTGGGTTTCCCGCAGTCCACTTGTTGGAAGAGACTCCTCCGGTTGAACGCCTTACAAGGTCTTCCTCTTCCCAAAGGATACATGTAGTTAAAGACAAAAAAAAAAAAAAAAAAAGACTCAACGCTCCTACAAAAGATATACATGCTGCAAACCAATTACAATAAACTTGTACAGATCAATGCAGGTCAACTGCACGTCCAAATTTGCTATGAGAGGCCAATGGGATGACATTGTGCAGGCTTATGAGAACAATCCCATGCCTCGAGAGGCCAAATTAACAAAATCTGGAGACACAGCTTTACACATTGCAGATGCAGCTGGGCAAACAAACATTGTATCGGAATTGGTGGAAATCATGGGAGAAAATGCATCAAACGTTCTGAAAATACAAAATGATAGAGGCGACACTACTCCTCATCTAGCTGCGGCTCTTGGGAATGAAGCAATGTGCCACTGCATGGCCTCAAAAGATCGCGAACTCATCTCTGTTCGCAACAATGACAGTGAGACTCCACTCTTCTTGGCAGTCCTTCATGGCAATATGGCTGCATTTCTTTGCCTCCATTCTTATAACCAAGAAAAAGACAACGGTCCATGCAGAAAAAATAATGGGGAGACCATTCTTCGTTATCTTATCTGGAGAATACTTTGTCATATCTGGAGAATACTTTGTTATCTTACCTTTAATTTCTAAATTTTCTTTTCTTTTCTTTTCTTTTTGGGAACATTAATAATTATTTTCTAATTTTTTTTCTCTTTCTCTAATTCTTACAGGTATAGCATTTCAGATAATGCGAGCCTACCCAGATCTTGGAAACTTTGTCAATGAGAACGGACTAACTCCACTTCATGATTAGTATTAAAAATTGTATGTTTATTATGGAGTAAAAATATTATTTTGTATTATTAATGTAATTTATATTTGTAATTGTGTAACATATTATGAATTTCTAATTATTTTTCTAAGTATTTGATTTTGTGTATTTTTGTGTGTTTATTAGGTAAAAATAATAATTTCATGCAATTGGAGGCTCCAAACAAATGTACGGATGTCAAATTTGGATTTTGTAAGTCCGAAAAATTATGTCATTGTCGAGGAGAATCCGAGACTTTTGTTGTAAATTTTTACGTTTTTACCACGGTAAATGTGGTAATTGTAAAATTATAAGTTTTTATCTTGTTAGGTATGATAATTTTTAGTGGAATGTGTTGGATATGCTTGAGTGGATAAGTTAGGTTTATATTTTATTAGTAGGATTATTAGTCGGACAAATGTAAGGTTAAGATGTAATTAGATTTTTTTACTTGTGTGGTGTGAATTTACCATGTATTAGTAGAAATAGAGAAGGGGACTGAACACATCTACTGACACATTTTCTTCTCTTCTTTCCCCCCAAATTCTTCTCCTCATCTTTCTTTGTAATATATTTTCAATCAATAAAATTAGTTTTATTTCAATTTTCAATTTCCATTTTAATTATGTGTTTTTCAATTTTAATCATTTCTTTTATTTCAAAAATATTTAGCTAAAATTCATAGTTAAGGGAAGGTGAAACTTTTAGTAAAAAATATGGTTTAATCAAATTCGATTTTTAATTTTATAAATTAAGTTTTTTTCTATTTAATTTTATCCATATTTTATATTTTGAAAATTTGATTTATTGTAGATAAAAATAGGAATTTGGCACAATAAATTCTTAATATATTAGTATAAAATATGGTAAAATGGTATTTTGATTTAGTGTAGATAAATTAAGTTTTGCTACATTAAATTCTTAATCCATAATAAAATAAATGGAAAAATAATTTTAATTTATAAAATTAATCTTTTGAGAAATAAAACAAAAATAAAAAGAATTTGTTAAATTATATTTATTACTAAGAGTGGATCCATAATCCTAACTAATTCAACTTCATAGTTTTCCTCAAAATAAATTTTATTTGTATTTTTATTTAGATAAATTTAAATAAACAAATTAAACCCTTTCTTCTTTCCTGAATTCTGACCTGACCACCTGTAGCTATATTATAAATAAGACTTTATATTCTAGTAAAGAATCAAATATTTTAAACACATACCATCGCTTTAAGCTATGATTTATTTTGTTTTCTTTTTCTTTTTATTTTTTTTTACTTTTTGTGTAAATTTTCATTTGTCCCCTTTCTCTTTTCTTAAATTCTCTTTTATCCCTACATCTTTCATAATTCTATTTTCACCCCAACAATTTTCGTTTCTAGCTCAATCTTCTCTTAATTGCGTTTTGACCATAACAACTTTCAGAATCTTCACTTTCATCCTACATGGCTCAATTCTAAATTTCTAAAATTTACGGTGTGGCCATAATATTATAAATAATTTGCAATAAGATCTCTAGACGAAATTTCTCACAATAATTGGACTTGAACTTATTTGGACTTAATTTGGACCAAGCAAACTAACTACTAACTCTTAACTAACTAATTACTAACTTTTTTTTATTTCAGTTATTTAATTTTCAATTTTTTTATTTCACATTTTTTTCTTTTTATTGGTGGGTTCAACCACTAGTTTATTTTATTTTATTTTTCTTATTGGCTTTTACTTTGTTTACATGTTTATTTTATTGCCTATTTAATTTTAGTTAATTAATTTTTAGTTTATTTATTTTTGTCTTGTATTTTTTTTGTACATTTTTTTGTTTATTTAATTTTCATTTTGTCTTTAATTTGTGTAATTTTTCACTTTGTTTTTGTTTTTGTTATTAATTTGTTTGTGTATTATTTTTGCAACATAATTTTATACTCACACACCATCATTATTGTATGAGACGTTGGTCTCGAACTTTAAGTGGCAGGTTAATTCGTAGATCTCAATCACCACCACCACCAATCATGGACGAAATCTAAGACGAAAACATTTTGGGCCAACTTAATCCTCCAGTTGATCAGGAAGACAACCAATCTCAATATGATCAGAATGAACCAAGAACTTTGAGAGATTACATGAATTTAACGAGAACTGGAGCACCGTCGTGTATAGTATTTCCTCCAGAAGCATCTCGATTCAACTTCAAACTAGGTATTATCTAACTTTTACGAACATTTTATGGTTTAGAATCTAAGAATCCATACTTGCATCTAAGAGATTTTGAGGAAGTTTGTATTAAATACACAGACCAAAATTGTAGCATGAACATAATTAGATTAAAGCTTTTTCCTTTTTCATTAAAAGATAAAGCTAAAACTTGGCTACAAAACCTTATATCTGGATCAATAAGAACTTGGAATAACATGCAAGAACAGTTTTTGAAAAAATTCTTTCCACCTCATAGAACTAATTCGTTTAAAAGGCAAATCACTTCTTTCACTCAAAAAAATAGAGAAACATTATACCAATGTTGGGATAGGTTTAAAGAATTGCTTAACATATGTCCACACCATGGCTTTGAAACTTGGCAATTAGTCACTTATTTCTACGAGGGCTTACCACCATAAAGTAGACAAGTAGTAGAAATGATGTGTAATGGTGAATTTAGAGATAAAAATCCTGAAGATGCACTAGATTACCTTGACCAAATAGCTGAAAATGCACAACATTGGGATACTGTTGGAACTTTTGAATTGATTAATAAACCACAACCATCTCCATCTAGTGGAGGAATCTATAACCTTAGGGAAGATCATGATTTACAAGTAAAATTTGCATCCTTAGTTAGGAAGGTTGAAGCTTTAGAGAATAAAAAAAGTGATCAAGTAAAATCTATTCAAGAAATTGTATGTGATATTTGTAGTTTTAATGATCATTTCACTCAAGATTGTCCCACTCTGCCTGCACTTAAAGAATGTTTGCACGATCAAGCTAATGCCATCAACACTTTTAACAAGCCAAACCCATATTCACATACTTATAATCCTGGTTGGAGAAATCATCCAAATTTTAGTTGGAGGAATAATAATAATGCACAATCTTCACAAGCATCACCTCCACAAAATTTTCAAAATACTTAGCCTTATGCACTATATGTTCCACCACCATAGAAAAATTTAGAAGATACAATGCATTCATTCATTAGAAAACAAGATGCTATTAACAATCAAAATGCACAAACATTTTTTGATTTGAAAGATACTCTTGCTAAAATTGCTTATGCACTCACAATTCAAGAAAAAGAAAAATTTTCAGCTCAACCACAACTAAATCCTAAGATTCAAAATTCACCCATGGACCAAGTCAAGTCAGTTATAACTCTTCGTAGTGGTAAGGTTATTGATCGGCCTATTTCTGAACCTTGTGAAAATGAAAATTCAAAGGGTAAGGAAAAACTAGATAAACTTACACATAGTGAAGAAATAACTAATGTTCCATCTAAACTACTATTTCTGCATGCATTGAATAAACCAAGGAAATCAAGCCACTTTTTAGAAATTTATGAAATTTTTAAGCAAGTGAAAATTAACATTCCCTTGTTAGATGCAATCAAGCAGGTACCTTCATATGCTAAATTTTTAAAGGACTTATGCATAGTTAAGAGGAAATTGAAGGTAAAAAAGAGTGCTTTCATGGCTGAACAGGTAAGTACCATTTTGTCTACTATTAATAAGTTGAAATATAAAGATCCTGGTTGTCCTATTATTTCTTGTATTATTGGAGATCATAAAATTGAGCATGCTTTGTTAGACCTTAGTGCTAGTGTTAATTTGCTTCCATATTCAGTTTATCTTCAACTTAATTTTGGTAAGTTAAAATCAACTTCAACTACACTTTTGCTTGCCGATAGATCATTTAAAGTACCAAAAGGAATAGTGGAAGATGTTTTAGTATAAGTTGATAAATTCATATACCCTGTGGATTTTATTGTCTTAGAAACTGAACCTGTTGTGAATAATTATAAACTAATTCCTGTAATTTTGGGTTGACCATTTTCAGCAACTACTAATGCTTTGATTAATTGTAGGAATGGTTTAATGAATTTGTCATTTGGAAATATGACTTTGGAATTGAATGTTTTTAACATGTGTAGGCAACATAATGAAGAAAATGAGAATGAAGATGAAATTGATGAACAAAAAGAATTGCTTAAAGCGTGTATAGAGGAGAATATTCAAAAATGAAATTTTTCTGAACTTAGTGATATTTGTTTGGTTAATTCAGTTGAATCAAATAAACAATTTGAACATGATACTTCTAATATAAATTTGTTGTTTGATTCTTGTCAGACTTTGCAAAATGATGATGAGAAACAAGAATTTGACGAGCTTGGAATCATTGAAAAGACGGAACAACAAGAAGTACCAAAACTAGAACAGAAACCTTTGCCAGAGGAATTGAAGTATGTTTATCTTAGAGAAGAGCAAACTTATCCTGTTGTGATTTTTTACGCCTTATCAAGCGACCAAAAAGGTAAGTTACTATTTGTTCTTAAAAAGTATAGAAACACAATTGGATGGACTTTAAATGACATTAAAGGTATTAATAATTTAATTTGCATACATAGAATCAATTTAGAAGAAAATGCTAAAACATGTCAACAACCTCAAAGAAGATTAAACCCACATATGAAAGAAGTAGTAAAAACAGAAGTTCTTAAGTTACTTGATGAGGGAATTATCTAACCTATCTCTGATAGTAAGTGGGTAAGTCCTATACAAGTAGCGCCTAAAAAGTCTAGAATCGCTGTAATTAGAAATGAAAAAGATGAATTAATTCCAACACGAATTGCATCTAGTTGACGCATGTGCATTGATTATAGGAAATTAAATGAAGCCACTAGAAAAGATTACTTTTCATTACCATTTCTTGATTAAATCTTAGAAAGAGTAGCTGGACATCCTTACCACTGCTTTTTAGATGGATATTCAGGTTATTATCAAATTCCTATAGCACTTGAAAACTAAGAAAAAACCACATTTACATGTCCCTTTAAAACATTTGCATTTAAAAGAATGCCATTTGGACTTTGTAATACTCCTACAATATTTCAAAGATGCATGCTAAGTATTTTCAGTGATATGGTTGAACATTGTTTAGAGGTCTTTATGGATGATTTAACTGTGTTTGGGAATTCTTTCGATGATTGCCTTGATAATTTGGAAAAAGTTTTAAAAAGATATGTTGAAAAAGAACTCATGTTAAATTGAGAAAAATGCCATTATATGGTTACTTCTGGAATTGTTTTGGGTCATGTTGCATCTGTTAAAGGAATTAAAGTTGACAAAGCGAAAATTGAAGTCATATTTAAATTGCCACAACCAAAAATAGATAGAGATGTGCGATCCTTTTTAGGACATGCAAGATTTTATAGGAGATTTATAAAAAATTTTAGTGCCATATTTAAACGACTTTGTAACCTCTTATTAAAAGATACATCATTTGAATGGACTGATGATTGTAAAAAATCTTTTGATAAAATAATTTATCTTTTGACATCTGCACCTATTATGCAATCTCTTGATTGGTCTTTACCTTTTGAATTAATGTGTGATGCAAGTAACTTTGTTGTTGGTGCTGTTTTAGGACAAAGAAGGGATCATAAGTCGTTTGTAATTTATTATGCAAGTAAGACTTTAGATAGTACTCAAATGAATTATTCTACAACTGAAAAAGAATTACTTGTTGTGGTATTTGCATTAAACAAATTTCGTTCGTGCTTGCTTGGTTCTAAAACTATTGTTTTTACAGATCATGCTGCTGTGAGATATTTGATGACTAAACAGGATGCCAAACCAAGATTAATTCGTTGGATTTTGTTACTCCAAGAATTTGACCTTACCATCAAAGATAAAAAGGGTGTTGAAAATATTGTCGCTAATCATTTATCAAGGCTCACATCTGGATTCTGCACTAATATAACACCCATCAATGACTCATTTCCTGATGAATTTTTATTTTCTGTTACTTCAATGCCATGGTATGCTAATATTGTTAATTTCCTTGTTACAAGTAAAATGCCTTTGCAATGGAATACTTAGGAGAAGAAAAAATTTTTGGTTGAAGTAAAGAAATTTTATCAGGATGATCCTTACTTGCTCAAATATTGCCCTGATTAAATTTTTGGACGATGCATTCCTGATAATGAGGTAAATAGTGTCATTAATTTTTGTCATTCTGAAGCATGTGGTAGACACTTTTCTTCAAGAAAAACTACAGCTAAAATTTTGTAATGTGGATTTTATTGGCCTACCATATTCAAAGACACATATGAATTTTACAAAACTTGTGAAAACTGTCAAAAACTAGGATCAATTACTAAAAGAAACATGTTCCTTTAATATCATACTTGAAATTGAAATATTTGACTGTTGGGGAATTGATTTCATGGGTCCATTTCCACCATCTTTTGGATTTATGTACATATTAGTTGCAGTTTATTATGTCTCAAAATGGATCGAAGCAATGTCTTGTCGAAATAATGATAGTAAAACTGTCGTTAAATTTTTAAAAGAAAACATTTTAAGTTGATTTGGAATCCCTCAAGCCATTATTAGTCATGGAGGTAAGCATTTTTGTAATAAGTCATTTGAGTCTTTAATGAAAAAAATATGGAATTACACATAAAATTACTACCCCTTATCATTCTCAAACAAATGGTCATGTTGAACTAGCAAATAGGGAGATAAAACAAATTTTAGAAAAAACGGTTAACCCAAACCGAAAAGATTAGTCTCTTCGACTGACTGATGCACTTTGGGCTTACCGTACTGCATTTAAAACATCTTTAGGAATGTCACCCTATCAGTTAGTTTATGGTAAACCTTGTCACTTGCCTGTTGAACTTAAGCATAAATCATTTTGGGCTATTAAAGCTTTTAATTCAAATTTGGATGATGCTGTTAATATACGAAAACTACAATTGAATGAACTTGAGGAATTAAGAAATTATGCATATGAAAATTAGAGAATTATTAAGGCAAAAACAAAAATTTTTAGAAAAACATTTAAAATTGGTAAAAAAGTATTGCTTTATAATTCTCGTATTCATTTGTTTCTAGGAAAGTTAAAGTCAAAATGGAGTGGTCCATTTGTTGTAAAAAAAGTATATCCATATAGGGCCGTAGAAATTGAGAATCCCAAAAATAATGTCACATTTAAAGTTAACGGACAAAGAATAAAGCCATATCTGGAATACCAACCACGTGAAGCAAGTACCGAAATAAATTTGAGTGACCCTCCAAATCTTGATTAAGCTTTTAATGAGTGTTTTAACTTTTCACTGTTGCTTTACCGTTTAAATTGTCTGACTGTCTTGAATGACACGTGTTGTAAAGTTTTTTATTTAAGTGTGTTTAATAATTGTGTTTTCCTCATCATTGTACATCATGAGCACCTCAATAAGGAAAATTTTGTTCACACATCTTAAAAGACTTGTGCGAATAAAATTTAACTTGAAAAGATTGATACAAAACTGTAAATCACATCCAATTTAGGAACAACAACCACAAGAATTAGTGGCCTACGTTGAAGATCAAGAAAGATAATTCAGAGCAATAGAGCGTGGTATATGTGAATTTCAATTGGAGCTTGAGGTTAACTCAATAAGAGGACGAATGTAAGTTTATTTTCTTTTTGTTGTTCGCTTTCACTTTTGATTTGATTCTACAGATTTGATTTTGGTGTGTTTTGATTTATTTTCCCGTATAAATGGCGGATAACGGTACTCCGTGACTTCTTAAGTCGGTGTCCTCAGTTTTCCACAATAACTGAGATCTCAAAATCAAGCATGGAAGAAATACAACATAAATTGCATAAGTGTTTTCCTTCTCTCCCTCAAAATGCACTCCAAAAAATTTACAAATCTCGTTGTGAAAGATTGTGTTTGTTAATGATCAACGAAATTTCTTCTGATATTCGTTGGTTAATTGAAGCAAAGGTCCGATTAGTTGGTGAGTTTCCTGATCCATTTATTTCTTACATGCCTGGTTTTGGTAAAAACACATTTGCTAAAAAACAGAGAGCTAAAAGACTTGGCTCATAATGTCATAACTGTGTACGTCTTAGTTGTAAAAAAGAAGTTTGTAAATCTTTAGGAATGGTTTCTGATAGTCGAAAAGATAAAATTAAGTTCATTAAAGATGGCATAAGTAAAGAAACGTTGAATGATATCTTACGATCTCTTGAGACTTATCAAAGCAGACATGTGCAATATGAGATAAACAGGTTATGGAGGCTATTCCAACAAGAAAGTGCACAGTTTAGTCTTGGGAATCTGACTCAAAAAGACTCTGCTTGCAAGTTTATAAGAAAACTAGATAGGAAGCCTATCCTCGACCCATAGAGGGCGTTCAAGCCGTTACTGGACGTAAAACCAGAGAAAGATGTGAGCCACAATCACAACTACCAGTAAATATCATTTTCCTTTATTGTCTTTTTATCATTTTCATTATTGCATTTAATGGTGTGATTTTGTATTTAATCATTATTTGTTTTCTTTTACTTTTTTTTTTTTTCACGGATTGCTTTTCCTTTTACTGTTTGCCTTTGAATAATTGAGACATGAGCTTTACGCGTCATCTGATAAATACTCCAATCATTTACAGCTGTTTCTCATTTTGTCTGTCACTAAGATCTTTAAATATGAGCTCTTTTTCCAACCACTCACAACTTATTTTTTTGAAGATTATTCTATGACAGCATCTTCGAGTAGACAATTTAAAAATATTTGTGTGCTCTATAAATTTCATTATGGAAAATACAAGGAGTTCATTCAAGCAGCTATAGATCTTGGTCATGCCATAGCTTAGAGGAAACTGCACCTTGTATATGGAGGGGGTGACCGCGAGTTATCAAAGCTTGTTTCAGAAGCTGTTTTTATTAGAGGAAACTAGGTACTATGTATCATTCCACAAGCCTTAAAACCTCTGGGATGCATGTCTGACGTGCCAATTGAAGAAAAGTTAGTTGCCTCAAGTATGCAAGAGCAAATATCTGAAATGTTAAATCATGCTGATGCTTTTATTTTCTTGCCAGGAGATCTTGCAACTTTAGAGGTATTGATTACATTTGCATCTTGGGCCCATTTAAACATCCATCAGAAACCCATCGGTTTACTAAATGTTAATAATTTTTTTGATGGGTTGCTCACATTCATTAACCATGCAATTAAGAATAATTTTGTTCCAATCTCTACAAAAAATATCTTTGTTTGTGCTTCTACTGCTAATGAGTTACTTGATCTTTTATAAGCTTACAAACCAGAGCCAGTTCCTAAGACCTTGGCATTGGAATGGTTGACTAATGACGGTAACCCTAGCCCTAGTAAGAAGTACAAGTTGGACTTAACTCTTCGGTTATAACTATTTTCTTGGAGCAATGAGGTTATGTCTTCTAAACTCTACTTCTTTTCTTTAAGCCATTGATGACAATGTCTTATTCAGGTTGGGGAGAGGGAATAGTTGACAGCTGTGGAATATAGCAAATCCTAATAATATTTTTTTTCGAACATGGCAGAATATAATGTGTAGTGATTCTAGAAATGCATCTTCAACGGCTTGTTCAGGTGTGATCTTTCCTATCTATGTTTTCTTTATCTTTTTCATCTTTTTGCATGTATATATTTAAATTATGAATAATGTTTAGATTAAGTTGAAGGGAAGAAATAGTTGACGTAAATTATAAATATGTGTGTTTATTTATTTTTTTTGAAAAAAAATCCAAACAAAAACCAAAAACAAGCAAATTTTTTTTGTTGTTTAGGATGACTGTGTAAAGAGTTACAACTTTTGAGATGCATCCTAATAGTCCTGTTGTATTATATTTTGATTTTAAAATTCATAGCAAGTTATTTTTGTTCTCTTTTCTTTGAATTACTCAAATTTTTGAACTCTCCATTTGGTTATCAAGTTATTTTGTTGTTTACTCATTTAACAAGTATTATTAAATCATTCTTCACGCACACACTATGACACATGCTAGTGGGTTGTAAGTTAAAATTTTTGCAGCATTTAGTTCATTTGATTTATTAGGGATAATATCTAAGGTAGTAGAATGTACATATGAAAAAAAAAAAAGAAAAAAAAGAAAAAAATTGAATGAGTTTAATTTTGTTATATCTAGAACCCGAGTAACTAAGTCCGTAGGGGTGTTTCAACACCTAGTGCCCTAAGGTCAACAGGTCTGGGAGTCACTGGCCTAAAGCTCGCTATATGGGTTATAGATACATTGTTTGCATATTTATTAAAAACCCGAGTAATTAAGTCCGTAGGAGTGTTTCAACACCTAGTGCCCTAAGGTCAACTGGTCTGGGAGTCACTAGCCTAAAGCTCGCTACATTTGAAAAAAAAAAAAGTAATATAAAAAAAAGAGAAGAAAAGTGTGAATAATCTACTGCCCGAAAATAGAATTTCTAATGAGTTTTAGAACGAAAATATTGTTTTCTTTTAATGAAGTCCCATAAGTATTGTGTTAATTACTTGAGCACAAAAGAAGGTTTATGATATTCTGAATAATGAGTGAACGACAAAGAGTTAGAAAATTTTGAGAAAGTTTATTTATTTGGTAATTTAGAGGATAGATGAACAACTATTAACTTGCATGTGAATTTTGTAAATCTTAATTTAATATAACGCTTTAATTGCTAGGGGCTAGCAATAAGCTAGTTGGGGGGTGTGATTAGTATTAAAAACTGTATGTTTATTATGGAGTAAAAATGTTATTTTGTGTTATTAATGTAATTTATATTTGTAATTGTGTAACATATTATGAATTTCTAATTATTTTTCTAAGTATTTAATTTTGTGTATTTTTGTGTGTTTATTAGGTAAAAATAATAATTTCATGCAATTGGAGGCTCCAAACAAATGTATGGATGTCAAATTTGGATTTCAGAAATCCAAGAAATTATGTCATTGTCGAGGAGAATCTGAGATTTTTGTTGTAAATTTTTACGTTTTACCACGATAACTGTAGTAATTGTAAAATTATAAGTTTTTATTTTGTTAAGTATGGTAATTTTTAGTGGAATGTGTTGGATATGCTTGAGTGGATAAGTTAGGCTTATGTTTTATTAGTGAGATTATTAGTGGGACAAATGTAATGTTAAGATGTAATTAGATTTGTTTATTTGTGCGGTGTGGATTTACCATGTATTAGTATAAATAGAGAAGGGGGGTGAACACGTCTCCTAGCACCTTTTCTTTTTGTGATATATTTTCAATCAATACAATTATGTTTTTTTCAATTTTCAATTTCCATTTTAATTATGCGTTTTTCAATTTTAATCATTTCTTTTATTTCAAAAATGTTTAGCTAAATATTCATAGTTAAGGGAATGTGAAACTCTTAGTAAAAAATATGGTTTAATCAAATTCGATTTTTAATTTTATAAATTAAGCTGTTTTCTGTTTAATTTTATCCATATTTTATATTTTGAAATTTTGATTTATTGTAAACAAAAATAAGAAATTGGTATAATGAATTCTTAATATCTTAGTATAAAATATGGTAAAATAGTATTTTGATTTAGTGTAGACAAATTAAGTTTTAGCACATTAAATTCTTAATCCATAATAAAATAAATGGGAAATAATTTTAATTTATAAAATTAATCTTTTGGGAAATAAAACAAAAATAAAAAGAACTTGTTAAATTATATTTATTACTAAGAGTGGATCCATAATCCTAACTAATTCAACTTCATAGTTTTCCTCAAATTAAATTGTGTGTTTTTAAATTTTATTTTATTTTAGATAAATTTAAATAAATAAATTAAACCCTTTCTCTGCGGATCGACCTCGGACTCACTGAGTTATATTATAACTAGGCACTCTTATACTTAGGAGTAAATCAAACATTTTAAGTTATGTCACTTCATATTCTAGCTAGCAAGCCTAATGCATTCAAGAGCGGTAGCTGCCTTCGGCTCATTGATCGTATCATCTACTACTGTAAGTATATTGATCTGGTCAAATCTCTTACATCCTATACACAAATCTCCTTCAATGAATTAGTGTTTAATCTTCTTGATGGTGGGTTGAATTGTTAGTATCAGTTATGATAGTATGCTTCATTAAGATACTTGAAAATATTCATATGAGCGTTAACTTGTCCAAATTTTACTTGTAAGGTATACCTGTCAACGAGTTCAAAGTGGACAAACATGATCATGAAACTTACTCGACATATTCCAGGGCCAAGAATGGTCATAATCACCCAGAACACTATGAAACATGCATCAAGTGTTGGATTTTTTAATCCAGTAATGTTGAATCCTTAATCCAACGTTGGGCTTATATGTGAATAATTATGTGTTGCAATCTGTCATATAAAGTTAAGCCTAATTAAAAGTGATCTATTTAATTTTCAGTATTATGGGCTTTAATGTATCTGATAGGGTGTGGGCTTTTAATGTGTAGAGACCCAATAGTGTTAATATATATGTTTATATATTGTTGATTTTGATGACAACAAATAAGATTAAGAATGATTAAGTTTTTAAAAGTTTAAATTATTTTTTATACATTTTAAATAAATCATTATTTTCACATTATAAAGGTTTTATATTAAATGAAAAAATGATTTTATGAAATTGGTTGCTTTTTTAAGTTTATGGTTTAATTGAAAGTGTTTTGAAAACTTGAAAATCAACAAGTATTGCTTAAAATTATGGAGAAGGACTTATTTAAAAAGTGTTATAGTATTTTGGGCAATTTCATAATTTTAGAAAGATTGGGATTAACGACTATTATTTTAGAAATCTTGAAATTGGACCTATCTGTAAAGTTTTATAACGTTTTGGGTCATAGTATAGTTATAAAACGTTTTGGGGTAAAACTTTAATTGTTGGTAAATAGTTCACTGTATCATTCACTGTAACAAACGGCTAACTGTTTATTTAAAACGACTAACCGATTATTTCTAGATTGCTAATCTTGAACCGTTTAGTTAGAACGGTTAAACCAAATTTATTTTGCAGGTCTCTGGAAATTAACCTTGAACCGTTTACAAAAAACGGTGAACCGATTATTTCCAGATTGATAATCTTGAACCGTTTAGTAAGAACGGTTAAACCAAACTTATTTTGCAGGTCTCTGGAAATTAACCTTGAACCGTTTGCGGAAAACGGTGAACCGATTATTTCCAGATTGCTAATCTTAAACTGTTTAGTAAGAACGGTTAAGCCAAATTTATTCTGCAGGTCTCTGAAAATTAACGGTGAACCGATAGTGACAAACGGTTAACCGTTTATTTGAAATTCAGCCCAACGGTAACTTTGACCAGTGCAAACGGTTAACCGTTAATGGTTAACGGCGATCCGTTTTCTAGCGAAAAAAGGCAATAACGGTTAGTTTTCAGCTCCAACTATAAATAAGCTCAATCAAATTCAAAAAAGGAAGTTTTCCAACGATTATCATTGAGCATACAAACTTTCATTGAACTTTAAATTCTTGTATTCATCTCATTTATTCACACATTAAGCTTTCATTTATGATCAAACAAATTGTGTGAGGGAAATTCATTTGTAATCCTTTTTGTAAAATCAAGTTGAGAGATTGGGTTAAGAGATTGGGGATAATCTCTTGTTGTAAAAGTCCATTGACACCTTGGAAGTCAATTGTAAGCATTTGAAGCCTTGGAGGCTTGCTTAGTGAAATCCTCAAGCCCGGTGAGCTTGGAGCCGTGGACGTAGGCGGGGATAGCCGAACCACGTAAAAATCCTTGAGTTTGTTTTTCTCTTCTCTTACTTAGTTGTTATTGTGCTTTCATTAAATTTATTGTTTTCGAATTTATTAAGGCATTTGATTGGATTATTGTGTGGTTTGATTAGGATATTTTTTAAAATACGAATTCACCTCCCCTCTTGGGTTGCATACTTGTATTTCATTGTGTTAACATGTAAATGTTCTTTTTATTGATTTTAATGATAACAAACCTTTTAATAAATATGTTGGAGTTTTCATAATAACAAATAATTTCTTAAAAGCCATAATTTTCTATGAGTATTTACAAGTTTTTGAGAAACTGGAACATCTCTGCAAAAATGTGCATTTCTGGGAATAATCGGTGAACCGTTAATATTACCGGTTAACCGATAAAATGCAAAGAAAGGTTATTGTCTAAGGCTTCAACCGATTGCTTTATAACTGGTTAAAAATCAGCCACTGGATTTAAACGGCTAACCGTTTATGGTAAAGCCTAATCTTTCTGCTCAGAAAAGGGTTATTTCTTAAGCCTTAACCGTTAAGCATTTTATGTTTTAAGTTACTGGAAGTAAACGGTGAACCGTTAATGTTAACGGTTAACCAATAATATTTAGAAAGGATATTTGTGTTAACCTCTTACCGTTTAAAGCAAACCGGTTAAGCTTGTTGTTTTAAAGGCTACTGGAATTAACTGGTGAACCGTTAACTAATAACGGCTAACCTTTAATTTCCAGAAAGACATACTTTGTTAACCATTAACGGGTAAACGGCTAACCGATACTTTCTAGTATGATAGTATTTGCTAATCCTTAACCGTTTAGCTAGAACGGAAAGAAGATTTTTGTTGTGCAAGTCTCTGGATTTTAACGGCGAAAGGACAGTGACTAACGGTCAACCGTTTATTTGAAATCCAGCACAACGGTAACTTTGATCGGCCCAAACGGCTAACCGTTAACGGTTAACGGCGATTCGTTTTCTGGCGAAAAAGGCTCTAACGGCTAGTTTTCAGCTCCAACTATAAATAAGCTCATTCAAATCAAACCAAAGGTTGATCACAACACGACCATTGAGCTTATACACGTTTATACAATCTTCATAGAGCTTTAAACACATTCTTGCTTCATCTTATTCACACATTGGGCTTTGATTTGTAATCTTAAAGATCGTGTGAGAGAAGAATAACTTGTAATTTTTGTTTTGAGTGATTGTGAGTGTTGGGATACACTTGGGTTAAGAGATTGGGAATAATCTCTTGTTGTAAAGGTTTATTGACACCTTGGAAGTCAATTGTAAGCATTTGAGGCCTTGGTGGCTTGCTTAGTGGAATCCTCTAGCTCGGTGTGCTTGGAGGCATGGACGTAGGCGGGGATAGCCGAACCACGTAAAAATCATTGTGTTTGATCTCTCTTACCCTATCTCTTTACTTTTTATTGTACATTAATTTGTTTATTTCGAATTTGATTATTTAGTTATTATTTCATTGTATTTTAGTTGCTTAATTTTTAAAAACTCAATTCACCCCCCTCTTGGGTTGCCTAGTTAGTATTTCATTTGGTATCAGAGCTTGGTTCTCTTGTTAGGACTTAACCGTCTAGAGTAAAAGATCCATGGCAACCCAAAGTGTAACTGTAACTAGACCACCGCTTCGAGAAATGACTACCCACATTGGAAAACTAGGATGAGAATTTATTTGCAAGCCCTAGATTACGAAATTTGGGAAGTTGTATGTGATGGTCCTTTTATGCCTTTGACCAAAAATGAAATTGGGGAAGACATTCCAAAACCTTCACGAGAATGGAATGAATTGGAAAAAAGAAAAGCTTCTCTAAATTCCAAAGCTATGAATATCTTATTTTGTGCATTAGACAAGAAAGAGTTTCATATAGTGTCTAGCTGTGAAAGCGCTTATGAAATTTGGCACAAACTCGAAGTTGTCTATAAAGGCACTAATCAAGTGAAAGAGTCTAAAATTAGTAGGCACACTCGACAATATGAATTATTTTAAATAGAACAAAATGAGAGTATATATTCTATGTATACTAGATTTACGGACATAGTGAACACTCTAGGAGCCCTAGGAAAAACCTTCTCAAATAGCGAGAAAGTTAAGAAAATCATTAGATCACTTCCTAAGGAATGGAGACCAAAAAGAACTGCCATTGAGGAAGTCAAAGATTTGAATGTCTTACCTATTGATGATCTAATTGGTTCTCTTATTTCTTATGAGGAAGATTTGGCAGCCAAAAGAGGAAATATGGAGAAGAAGAAAAGCATTGCTCTCAAAGCTACAAAGTATGAGAGTGATGGAGAGAGTGAATCGGACGATGAGGAGTTTAGAGACTTCAAGAATCAAAAGGAGAAGAATGAAGCAATCAAATGCTATGAGTGCAAGAAACCCGCCCATATAAGATCGGAATGCCTTCTTCTCAAAAAGTTTAAGAAGAAAGCAATGATGGCCACATGGGACGATAGCGATGAAGAAACGAGTGATGATGAAGAGCATCAAGAAATGACAAATCTAGCTCTTATGGCAATTGGAGATGAATCTAATGATGAATTAGATGAGGTAAATGATCTTCCTACTTATGATGAGTTACATGATGCCTTTAGAGAATTGCATGATGAATTGATGAAAATGGGTAAAAAGAATGTTTGCCTTAAAAAGAAGATGGTAGAGCTTAAAAGTGAAAATGATTCATTTAGTGCTAAGTTTACATGTCTTGAATTAGAGAATAAAACATTGTTTGATAAAATTGCTTTATTTGAGAATTCTAGCACTTTACATGAGCATCTAGAGTCACATGTGAATGAATTGAAAAATGAAAATGAATCACTTAAGAAGAAGAGCAATGATCTAAATGAAATTGTGCTAAAATTTACAAATGGACAAAAGATGTTGGATAACTTGCTTAATTCACAAAAGTGTGTGTTTGATAAAGGAGGACTTGGCTATAAGCCAAATTTGAAATAAAAAGATTACAAGAACTACTTTGTGAAGAGCACATCTCTTAATAATCAAGTTGTTTGTCATTATTGTAATCAAGATGGTCATATGAAAAATAGATGTATAGTAAAAAGAAATGCATATTATGGTATGAAATGTATTTGGGTTCCAAAAGGAACCATTGCTAACACTCAAGGACCCAAAAAGGTTTGGGTACCTAAAACTTGAGATTTTTTCTGCAGGGCTTAAAGAAGAAGCAGAATAAATGGTTCTTGGATAGTGGATGTTCAAGACACATGACCGAAAACTATGCATAGTTTTCAAGTTTTACGAAACTCGAAAACGGTAGAGATGTTTCTTTTGGAGATAATTCAAAAGGGAGGATTCTTGGAATCGGAAATGTCGGTAAAATTTCATCAACCTTGATTGAAAATGTATGTTTGGTTGAAAATTTGAAACACAACTTGATTAGTATTAGTCAATTGTGTGACAAAGGCTATAAAGTAATTTTTGATAAGTCTAGATGTATTATTGAAGATGCATGTGATGGAAAGGTCTTGTTTATTGGAAATAGATGTAATAATATTTATACCATTGACATAGATGTTGCATCCAATCATGATAAATGTTTTTCAGCATTATATGATGATGGTTGGTTATGGCATAGAAGACTAGGTCATGCAAATATGGATTTGATTTCAAAAATTTCGAAAAATGATTTAGTTAAAGGACTTCCAAAAATCAATTTTCAAAAGGATAGAATTTGTGAGGCTTGTCAATTTGGAAAACAAATCAAAAACCTCTTTAAAAAACAAGAATCATGTTTCTACTTCAAAACCTCTTCAACTACTTCACATGGATTTGTTTGGACCATCTAGATATGCTAGCTTAAATGGCAAGTATTATGCTTTTGTAATTGTGGATGATTATTCTAGATTCACATGGGTATTGTTCTTAGCTAATAAGGATGATGCCTTTGATGCTTTTAAAATTTTTTGTAAAAAGGTTCAAAATGAAAAGGGTTATTCTATTTCTTGCATTAGAAGTGATCATGGTAGAGAATTTGAAAATTATGCATTTGAGTCTTTTTGCAATGACTTAGGCATAGAGCATCAATTTTCATCACCTAGAACTCCACAACAAAATGGAGTTGTTGAGAGAAAGAATAGATCTATTCAAGAAATGGCTAGGACTATGTTGAATGAAAATGCATTACCTAAGTATTTTTGGGCCAAAGCCGTCAACACCGCTTGTTATGTTTTAAATCGGGTGTTGATTAGATCTCTTCTTAATAAAACTCCCTATGAGCTTTGGAAAGATAGAAAACACAATATTGGTTATTTCAAAGTCTTTGGTTGTAAATGTTTTATTTTGAACACAAAAGACAATCTTGGTAAATTTGATCCAAAATCCGATGTTGGTATTTTTCTTGGGTATTCAAGTTCAAACAAAGCTTATAGAGTTTATAATAAAAGAACCTTGGTTGTGGAAGAGTCTATGCATGTTTCTTTTGATGAGTCTAACCCCTCATCTGCGGAGAAAGGAGTTGTTAATGATGATGCAGATGAAGAGTTACAAGAAGAATCATCAAAGGATAATCAAGAGAATGCACTACAAGAAAATCAAGAGGATGATCAAAAAGGGCAAAAAAATATGGAGCAGCAAGAAGGTACTATTCAAACACTCCCCAAGGAGTGGAGGTATGTTTCTTCTCACCCTTCGGATGCCATTTTAGGAGATCTATCTAGAGGTGTTACAACTAGATCATCACTTAGGAACACATGTGAGCACGCTGCATTTATTTCTCAAATTGAACCAAAATCCTTTGCGGATGCGGAAAATGATGAGTTTTGGATTATGGCAATGCAAGAGGAGTTGAATCAATTTGAGAAAAATAATGTGTGGGAATTAGTTCCTAAACCGGAACATCAATCCATCATAGGTACTAAATGGGTATTTAGGAATAAGATGGATGAATCCGGTATGGTTGTAAAGAATAAGGCTAGATTAGTGGCTCAAGGATACAACCAAGAAGAAGGAATTGATTTTGATGAAACATTTGCACCTGTAGCTAGATTAGAATCCATTAGAATGTTGTTAGCATATGCATATAATAAAGATTTCATTCTATTTCAAATGGATGTTAAAAGTGCTTTTCTAAATGGTTATATTATGGAGGAAGTTTATGTAAAACAACCTCCCAGTTTTGAAAATGAAAATTTTCCAAATCATGTGTATAAGTTATCTAAAGCTTTGTATGGATTAAAACAAGCACCTAGAGCTTGGTATGATAGGCTTAAAAATTTCTTGTTGGATAATGATTTTTCAATGGGTAAAGCGGATACTACTCTCTTTGTTAAGAATAAAAATCAAGATATACTTGTTGTTCAAATTTATGTTGATGATATTATCTTTGGGTCTACTAATGAGTCCTTGTGCAAGGATTTTTCATCTTGTATGAGTAAGGAATTTGAGATGAGTATGATGGGAGAATTGAAGTATATCATTGGACTTCAAATCAAGCAAAACAATGAGGGAATCTTCATCAATCAAGCTAAGTATGTCAAAGATTTGCTCAAGAGGTTTGGAATTGATGAGTCAAATACTAAGAGCACTCCAATGAGCACAACAATCAAGCTTGACAAAGATGAAAAAGGTAAAGAAATAGATATTAAAAAATATCGAGGTATGGTTGGCTCTTTACTTTACTTAACCGCAAGTAGACCCGATATCATGTTTAGTGTATGTTTGTGTGCAAGATTTCAATCATGTCCCAAGGAATCCCATTTGCTTGCTGTTAAAAGAATTTTTCGTTATTTGAGTGGAACCATAGATCTTGGCCTTTGGTATCCTAGAGGAACTCAAATAGATTTAACATGCTTTTCGGATGCGGATTTTGGTGGTTATAAAGTTCATAGGAAAAGCACTAGTGGAACTTGCCATATACTAGGTCACTCACTTGTTTCATGGTTTAGCAAGAAACAAAATTTTGTGGCACTTTCAACTACCGAGGCTGAATATATAGCTGCAGGGAGTTGTTGTGCACAAACACTTTGGATGAAACAAACACTTAGAGATTATGGCATTAAGCTTGAACAAATTCCTATTAAGTGTGACAATATAAGTGCTATAAATCTTTCAAAGAATCTCATTCAGCACTCTAGAACCAAGCATATAGAAATTAGGCATTATTTCTTGAGAGATCATGTTCAAAAGGGTGATATTGCATTGGAGTTTATTTCTACGGAAAAACAACTCGCCGATATTTTTACAAAACCTCTTTGCGAAGAACAATTTTCAAAAATTCGGCATGAACTCGGGATGATGAAATTTTCACATTAATATTTCTAGATATGCTATTGAGTCTATTCAATAACTTGATTTATGATATGATGTTTTAATATCCTTGAAATGCTTGAGTATGATGTACTAGTAATGTGTATGTTTGTTTTGCATGGATTAATTGTTTTAAAACATATATGTTCATGAATTTTGCATTAAAATGGCCTTAGAGCATTTTTAGATCAAAGTCATGATCTTGATTTGTTATCTTTGATGGCCGGATATTGAATCAAATGTGCGAAACAACAAATAAAATAAACGGATAACCGTTTTTCTCATAAACGGTTCACCGTTTATTTCCAGAAACTAGGATATTTTGATTGCTCTTTACCCTCTCACCGTTTGGAGTTAACGGTAAACCGTTTAAAAACAGAGAGCATCGCGAAAGTTACCCTCTCACCGTTTACAGTTAACGGTTAACCGTCTAAAAACATAGAGCTCCCTTATCCTGCCCCTTCACCGTTTACCCTTACCTGTTAACCGTTTTCTTATTCTAAGCTCACTAGAAGTTAACCCCTTACCGTTTATAGAAAACGGTTCGCCGTTTTCTCGAAGTATATAAACTGGTCACGGGTTTCTTCTTCGTCTTCACTTAGCCTGTCACCGTTTCGCTATTTTCATGAACCCGAAGCTTTCCCTCTCCTTCCTTCTTCAATTTTCTCCATTTTCGAAATAAATTACACTGATAGAACTCTTTCTAATCACTTTTAGAGTGATTCTACCGATTCAAATCTTCGGATCTAACCCAAAATCAAGAATTCCCAAATCTAAATCCTAAGGGCAGCCGACTGGTCGTTGTCCAATTTGATCCATTTTTTCACCATTTCTTGACAAATTGAACCGAAACCTCTCTTCCTCTACTCTCTTTAAACTCCATAATCAATCCAGCAACCACCAATTTCATCTTCCAAAAGCTTTTCTCATCATCAATGGCTGAATCATCTCGGAGGCCTCGGAGAAGGAAACATGCACCCTCTGTCAACCCCATACCACCACGGGAAGCCTCTGAATTTGAAAGACTTCACTTCCTCACGCTCCTCGCAGACGCTTTGAGACTCGTTTCGGCTGTGTACTGATTCCTATTTTGTGGATATAGATGATTTTAAAGATTTGATCAGATGTGATAGACTCTACAAACATGCTTAGACCTTGGGAGTCCGCTTATAGATTTTGACGATGAGTTTATCCGAATCTAGTTCGAGTATTTTATTCTAATATGGAATTGTCCGCTACTCGTTTAGATAGGATTGTTACTCTTGTTGTGTATCCATTGATTTTAATGTTGAGTTTTAAACATCATTCTTGGTATTTTGACGAGGGTCATACTTTTATACCTCTCGAAAAATCCTATCTTTAATGATTTTGTCCACAAGGGCGTAACATCCGTCGTAGGGACTTGATGATATTTGTGGTCTTCCTTTCGGCCCTGAAATGCTTCTTTCAAGTTTGCATTCTCCATACTATTTTGCAAAGATATCATATCGCAGGAGGTCACACGGATGAGGTAACCTGCTTAGATGTCGAGTTCTTGGATAGTCTTCTTAGTGGGCTGGAGGTTAACCTTGGGTATCATCGCGCCACATGTTGACCACTCCGACGGTTACTCATCGCTTGCTTCCCATGGTAGTCTCATTAAGATATTGGCACTCCATGTGCCACGTGTATAGGCGAGCCCAAACGAATTGGTAGGGATGCCATGAGTAGATAGGCTTTACTTGGGAGGAGCAGGCGGGCTCAAGACCGCAAACGCCAAGAATCGGACACCTTGATTGCTCACGAGGATGATCGGACGCTTAACGACATCTATACTCCCGATCGCCTCGACTTGAGACTTGAGCTCATCCTCCACCTTCTCGTCGGGATGCTCCTCCACCGCCGCCCCTTCGACCGCCAGATGATGGATCGATGCCCTTCGCCCGAGCCTCGCCAGGTTCGAGCAGCCTCACCGGCTTTCTCGCCTCGCACCCCGCTCACTGTCCGATATTCGCAGTAGCTGCGATGTTCGCCAGATTGGCCAAGAATGATTCTCGATCGTATGACGCTTATTTCTCACGATCGCAGCAGCCCGATCTCGTGTTCAGACATTTGAGGCGAGCATTGATCGTCGATGAGATCATCGCATGATGCATTCCTGGGTATTTTGGGTTTGACCCTGATAGCACATTTGCAGGAGCCCCCTCTTCGCGACCTACTTCGGCACCTACATCTTTAGCACCTCCTTCCTTGGCTCCCACTTCTACAGACCTCCAGCTTCGAGACCTTCCTCTTCGCGACCCTCTTCTACGCGACCTCCCGCTTCGCAGCGAGCTTCTTAGTTTTCCATTTTTTGTTTCGCACATATATTTCATGTTTTTTACTGTTCTATGATATTTTTTTCTTATCTTGCATTCTCTATTCTTGTTGATCTTGTGGATTGTTATTTGCTATGGATGTTTTCTCTCTATATTTTCTGTTTGTGTGAATTGAATGGCTTTGGAGATGTTGGGTTGTGAAATGCTTGATTTGATATCTTTGGAAGTGCTTTGGCCTCATGATCAGAGTGATTTCGCCATTTTTAGGAAACTCAAAGTTTTGCTCTTTTATTTCTCACATGCTTCTTTTTCTTAAGTTTTGTTTTTTATGATAAGGGGGGAGAGATTTTGCACTTGTTTTTGCAAAACTGTTATAATGACAAAACTGTTTTTAGTCATATTGGTAGGGGGAGCATATAGGGAAAAGAAAGTTTGTCATCATCAAAAGTGAGATTGTTAATACGTAAATGTTTTTTATTGATTTTGATAACAAACCTTTTGATAAATATGTTGGAGTTTTCATAATAACAAATAATTTCTTAAAAGCCAAAATTTTTCATGAAGATTTACAAGTTTTGAAACCCAACATCTTTGTAAAAAACGCATTTCAGAATAATGAACCGTTAATATTACCGGTTAACCTATAAAATGCAGAGAAAGGTTATTGTCTAAGGCTTCAACCGATTGCTTTATAACTGGTTAAAAATCAGCCACTGGATTTAAACGGCTAACCATTTATTTAAACAGCTAACCGTTTATGGTAAATCCTAAGCTTTCTGCTCAGAAAAGGGTTATTTCTTAAGCCTTAACCATTAAGCATTTTATGTTTTAAGTTACTGGAAGTAAACGGTGAACCATTAATGTTAACGGTTAACCGATAATATTCAGAAAGGATCTTTGTGTTAATCTCTAACCGTTTAAAGCAAACAGGTTAACTTGTTGTTTTAAAGGCTACTGGAATTAACCGGTGAACCGTTAACTAATAACGGCTAACCGTTAATTTCCAGAAAGGCATATTTTGTTAACCCTTAACCGTTTAGAGAGAACGGAGTTGAATTGTGCATCGAATTTACCGTGAACCGTTAATCGTAACGGCTAACCGATACTTTCCAAGATGATATTGTTTGCTTAATCCTTAACCGCTTTAGCAAGAAAGAAGATTTTTGTTGTAGAGGTCTCGAATTTTAACGGCGAAAGGGCGTGACTAATTGGCCAACCGCTTATTTGAAATCCAAAGACAATGAATTTGATCTACTAAACGGCCAACCGTTAATTATGAGCGATTCGCTTTAAAAGCGATTTTACCCAACTATAAATGTTTCATTCAAATCAAACCAAAGCCGATCACAACACCACCATCGAGCTTATACACGCTTATACAATCTTCATAGCTTTAAACACATTCTTCGCTTCATCTTATTCACACACGCTTTGATTTGTAATCTTAAAGATCGTGTGAGGCAGGTTAATAACTTGTAATTTTTGTTTTGAGTGATCGCGAGTGTTGGGATATCTTGCAAGGGAATAATCTCTTGTCAAGGTTATCGACACCTGAAGTCAATCAGAAGATTCGGCGCATGATTGCTAATGGAATCCTCGGCCGGGAGGCGTGGACGAAGTGACAAATAACCACGAAAAATCATTTTGTTTGATCTCTTACCCTATCTCTTTACTTTTTATCAGACATTAATTTGTTATTTCAATTTGATTGCTTATTATTTTATCAGATTTTAGTTGCTTAATTTTTAAAACCCAATTCACCCCTTGGGCCGCTTTAAGATTTCACATCAGATTCTAATTACAATTACAGATCAGACACCCAACGACAATGAAAAAACAAATTGTCATATATGTTTGCCATATGGTCGCACACACGTATTCTTTCCATTCTTTCCGATATCCCATCATCGCAGAGAGACCAGCGACTTTATAACGCAGATCCTGGCCAACCACACTACTCTAGAGAATTAGCGATATGGATTCGCGATCCACATATTCTTTTATCGATTCTCACACACGAATCGTTTTGGGTTTATAGATTTATAGGTGATGATTTTCAACAGCGTTTTCGCAAGCCAGTTCTCTTCACGTCAATCATCGGTAATCAAATTCTCTTCACGTCAATCATCGGTAATCAAATTCTCTTCATGTTGAATCATTGAGAATCAAATTTATTTTGATTAATGATTAAATTTTTTAGGTGTTCTCAAAATTAATAATAATAGAATTATTAAAATTATTGTTTTGAGAACAAATATGTGATTATTTTCCTTTTTTTTAATCCGGATTTAAAGTTTAAAAAAAATCAGATTAAAAAATTTTTTCGGTTTATGGTATTAAAACCGGCGGCAAGAACAGCCACCGCCGGCGTTCGGAAAAGCAAGCCGCGGCCACCAGGCCGCGGTTGATCAAGTGGAAGCGGCGGCGGCATGGCCGCCGCATCTAGAGCCTAATTTTTAAAAAAAAGGTAAAGAAAAAAGGAATAAAGAATAAAGAAATTAAAAAAAAGGGTAAAGAAATTAGAAAAGGACAGTTTCCAGCCAAGATGGTGGCGCCGGCAAGCTAGCTGACACTGCAGCGGCTTGTTAGAGGGGCAGCCATGGCCGCTGCATAAGGAAGAAGAAAAGCAGCGGCATGGCTGCTAATGAGAAAGAGAAAAACGAAAGATTATGGTAGGTTTTTCATGGAAAATATCACAAAACTCCTTAAGGCGTTTTAAAATTTCTTTCCAGCAGAATAATAAAGCCCTTTTGTAATTAAATCCAAAATTTAGTTGGGCTTGATAAAATTAAGTTTTGGGCTAAAAGTTTGGGCTTAATGGATTGAAGAAGTTGTTTTGTATTAGTCCATTAAAGAAAATGTTAAGTTTGGCCCATTATTGATCAAAAATAAAAAAGGAAAAGGAAAAGGGTTGGTTTAATTTGTGGGTTGGTTCAGGATTCGGTTCGGTTCAATTCGAATCGGTCCAGTCCTGGATCGGTCAACTGTTGACCAGTCAACGGTCAACTTTGACTGTTGACTAAATTTTGACCCGAAATTTTTTTTTATGTATTTGTTTTTGGGTGAATTTTTGTGCAAATTTAAATTCGAATATTGGTTAGTTTGTATGTATTTTGAGATAAATTAATTGAAGCAACATGTCGCCAAAGCGACCTCTATTGTAAAAATTAATTTATTTTGAAATATAAACCAGATATGTAATTTACGTCAGAATAGCGATCTACCAAAGGTCATCCATATTTAATAGAATTATATGTGCACCTGTGGTAATAAACATGTGATGATTATTTGGTTTTTATATGTGGGCACGACCCAGGGGGTATAAGTTTTATGATCCCACGACTAAGTCGTTTTCGAGACGGGAAATGCTCGGTTCTTTGAGGATGTTGAGTTTATGGGGGGATATACGACAAGAGACTTTGTCTTTGAAGAGGAATATGCTGATATTCCCATAGGTGTTATTGGTATTGATCAATGTCTTATTCCTGACTTTGTTCAAGACACAACAGATCAAGACAATGTTGGAGAACCCCCGATACAAGAAGTTGTTCCAGAAGAATAAACTCTACCACCTCAAGAACCTATGCCATTAAGGAGATCCACTAGAAAAAGGAGAAGTGCATTGCCAGATGATTACATTGTATTTCTCCAAGAACATGAAGTAGACATTGGAATGATGGAAGATGATCCAATCAATTTCTGTCAAGCCATGGAAAGTTCCAACTCTCAAAAGTGGATTGATGCCATGAATGAGGAGATAAAGTCCATGAATGATAATGACGTATGGGATCTTGTTCCATTGCCAGAAGGTGCAAAACCTATTAGTTGCAAATAGATATTTAAGACCAAAAGGGATTCAAAAGGCAATGTGGAAAGGTACAAGGCGCGTCTTGTCACAAAAGGCTTTACATAGAAAGAAGGCATCGACTATAAAGAGACTTTCTCTCCAGTTTCTTCGAAAGACTCTTTCAGGATTATAATGGCATTAGTGGCGCATTTTGATCTTGAGTTACATCAGATGGATATAAAGATGGCGTTTCTCAATGGCGACATTGATAAGATAATCTATATGATGCAGCCAGAAAACTTTGTGTCTGGAGACCCAAAGAATATGGTTTGCAAACTCAAGAAATCCATCTATGGGCTCAAACAGGCATCTCGACAATGGTATTTCATGTTTTATCAAGTGATCATCTCATTCGGTTTCGAGATAAATTTAGTCGATGATTGCATATATCATAAGTTCTGTGGGAGTAAGTATATTTTTCTGGTTTTATATGTTGATGACATTTTGCTTACCAGTAGCGATATAGACTTAATGCACGACACCAAGAGATTTCTAGCTAAGAATTTTGAGATGAAAGATCTTGGTGATGCCTCTTTTGTATTAAGCATACAGATACACCGGGATCGCTCTCAGGGTATTCTTGGTTTATCACAAAAGAGCTATATCGAAACAGTTCTCAACAGATATGGCATGCAAAATTGCAAACCAGGTGATACCCCTGTGGCTAAAGGAGACAAGTTGAGGAAAAAGAAATGCAGAAGATTCTTTATGCATCAGCAGTAGGAAGTCTAATGTATGCTAAAGTTTGTACGCGACTAGATCTTGCGTACGTTACTGGGATGTTGGGCAAATATTTAAGTAATCCGGGAGTAGACCATTGGAAAGCAGCCAAACGGGTCTTGCGGTACTTACAGAGAACAAAAGACTACATGCTCACATATCAGAGGTCAGATAAGTTTAAGATCGTTGGGTATACTGACTCCAATTTTGCTGGATGTCAAGATAGTATGAAATCCACTTCGGGTTACATCTATCTACTAGCTGGGGGTGCTGTCTCTTGGAAGAGTGCTAAACAGTCTCTTATAGCCTCTTCTACGATGGCAGCAGAGTTCATAACATGTTATGAGGCATCCAATCATAGAATATGGTTACGGAATTTTGTCACGGGGCTGCGTATAGTAGATGGTGTTGATAGACCACTCAAGTTATTTTATGACAATAAGTCAGCAGTGCTGTATTCCAATAACAACAGGAGCTCGACGAAGTGGAAGTATATAGACATCAAGTTCCTAGTTGTTAAAGAAAGAGTTCAGAGTGGACAGTTGTCTATAGAGCATATTGGTACAAACTCCATGATTGCAGATCCACTTACTAAGGGACTGCCACCCAAAACGTTTCATGAGCACACTGCTCCTATGGGTGTCATGTCATTTAAAAATATTCAGTTTTAGTGGGAGTTTGTAATTTTAAATGCTCATATAATATAGACATTTTCAGTTATTACAGTTTATGGATATTTCAGGTTATTTTCTACAGAAATAAAAGTTTTGGTTTATTCACACTCTGAATTTTTGTATGGTTAGATCTCACTGAGGTTTAAGGTGGATCAGTTGGAAATAGGCATGTTAAGATCACATTGCATGAAATTTCCATGCTACACATCCACATCATGATCTATGTCATTTAATTGTATTGGTATAGTGACCATTGATGGGTCGAGTTATGATAATTATAACGAAGGCCGCTTTGATCCTATGTTGGTATGATTGATGGATCGGATTGGTTATAGGTACATTTCGGCAATGACAGTAAGGTTGAGCTCATTTGGTTATTTTCGCAAAACATAATTATAAAGTTACACATATAGCCCAAGTGGGAGATTGTTGGATTTTTTAATCCGGCATTGTTGGATCCTTAATCCAACGTTGGGCTTATATGTGAATAATTATGTGTTGCGATCTGTCATATAAAGTTAAGCCTAATTAAAAGTGATCTATTTAATTTTCAGTATTATGGGCTTTAATGTATCTGATAGGGTGTGGGCTTTTAATGTGTAGAGACCCAATAGTATTCTAATTCTATGATGGGCAGAATTAGGAATACCCAATGACAACCGGAAACAGTTGTCTATATAAGTGGTTATGATCCCCAGGTCAGACGTATTCTTTCTATTCTTTCTGATATCCAATCGTCAAAGAGAGAGAACTAAAGGACTCTCTAGGAGAACGTATAGATCTGGAAGGCCAACCACACTACTCTAGAGAGAAATTAAGTGATATGGATTCAGGTACGCTTCCGCATATTCTGTTATTGATTCTTGGTGATACAACACAAATGTTCTTGGGTTTATAAATTTATAGGTGATGATTTTCACCAAAGGTTTTCTTTTACACCAACATCAAGTTCTTCAAACTTATAAACAATTCAATAGGCGTACTAATTATTGGGTTAATTTGACACATTACATGTTTTATTTTATTTTATTTTTTCTCCAAACTGAAATTTGCTACAAGTGCAACCCCTACAAGCGCAACAAGCAGCTTCTTAATTAATTTCTTTGTTTGTTTATTTATTAATTCTTTAAGCTTTCAATTTTATTTTGTCAGCTAAAACAAAGGTGAGGCAGATGATGAAGAAAGTCCTGAACGTAGTAGAAGCGTAAACTTATCAAAGAATGGCGACAAAGATGGTCAATTTTTTCCACGAAACGATGCTGCATGTGTCCTGTTTTTCAGGCCGCTGATGAAGGCCTTGCTAATTGTTCTTGGACTAGGTAAGTATCCATATCCATACGCTTGCCACATTGCTTAGTTTAATTGTTCATTGATTCGCAGGGATGGGGGATAAAGCGCATCACAGAGAAAAAAGAGAAACATACATGGGCTTACCAAGTAATGAATGAACTGGTTCAGCGTGCTTCGTTGTGTAAGTATGATGATAATGGAAAAAGTCCTCGAGGTTCTAGCCCGGATAAAGATGGAGATACTTTCTCAGTTCCAGAAACTCCACCTGTTCTGGAAAATGATCAGATATTCCGAAGCAGAAACATCAGCTTACAATCTGCAGTTGTAGTTCATAACAAGGATGGCAATGGAAGAGATGAGACGGCAACAGGTAATATTCTACTTGTATTAATCTATTAGGATCAAAGAAATTAGGCTTACTGATTGGCACAAAACAGGAAATTGCATTAATGTACTTGTAAAGAACCTGTAAAATAGTTTAAAATTATCAGGTATTTAACAAGATCGTTAGTCCAAAAATGATCACAGAAACTATATACAAACCAATGCTACTTGCTGCAGTTAAGGGCAGTGCTACATATCCCAAATTTTTATCGTAAATGATGTAGCATTTATCAATTGATTGGATATATAATAAAATTAATTCACTTGGATTTTGTAAAGAACTATCAATCACTCAATAAATGATACATCTTTTGAGATGAAATTTGGAATAAAAACTTTGAGATGTTGATCGTTACTTACATAAAATGATTAACAGATTTCTTGAATCTTGTCCAGCTGCAGTCCAAGAATTAAAATTTATGAAGAAAGAAGATCAACAATCAGGGAGAAAAGAGACACCGATAATGATTGCAGCAAAGATGGGTGTGATAGAGATGGTGGACAAAATTTTAGATACATTTCCAGTGGCCATCCATGACTTGGATTCGGAGAAGAACAATTTAGTCCTGTTGGCTGTTGAGAACAGGCAAACCGGCATTTACAAGCTCCTGTTGGATCGGAAAATGTTGGGAGAAAGCGATCTAAGCATTTTCCAACATGTAGACATCAAAGGAAACAGTGCATTGCATCTTGCTGCGAAATTTGGTGAGTATGGACCTTGGCGTATCCCAGGAGCTGCTTTGCAAATGCAATGGGAAATCAAGTGGTATAAGGTACATATGTTCCCTGTTGATTCTAATTCACCACAGCCACAGACTCTTGTTCAATTCTTGTCCCTCATTATTATATATTTTCGACATCAAAGTTTGTGAAGGAATCAATGCCGCAATATTTCTTTCTTGGATACAACAACAAAGGCAAAACACCAAAGGAAATCTTCACATAAACACACAAAGAACTCGTCAAAGATGGCCAGGAATGGCTGTCAAGAACCTACGAGTCATGCTTAGTTGTGGCAGCACTCATAGCAACCGCTGCATTCACAACTTCAGCTACTGTGCCAGGTGGCCTCAACGAACAAAGTGGTAAGCCAATCCCGGAAAATGAGCCTCCCTCAAAATCTTTGCCATTTCATCATTTGTTGCTCTGTTCTTCTCTATGACAACCTCGTCATTTTTCCTCTCTATTTCTCACTTCTACATACCGAGAAAAAGATTTCTCCATGGCCTTGCCAAGAAAACTTCTCCTTGGTTTGACGTCGCTATTTACGTCAATTGCCGCTATAATGATCTCATTCTGTTCAGGGCATTTCTTTTAAGAGATGAGATGAGATGAGATCAGCAGTATATCCATTATATGCAGCAACATGCTTGCCAATGATATTTTTTGTTCTTGCACACATTCCTCTTTACCTGGATCTTATTTGGGCTATCTCCAAAAAGGTTCCACAGCGTAGGAAAAGGGTGACTCCTCACTAAGTTACTGCCTATTTTCGTTCTTTTCCTTCTAGTTTGGATTTGAAGCACTCATTTCTGATGAAATGTTTAATTGAATTCTGTTTCGTTTTGTCCCTACAAGTGGGAAGTTTCCGTAACATTACACCAAATAAACTGAATAAATAATTGAAAAATAATTATTAAAAGAGTATTTTTATAATAAGGGAATTACTTATTTTACGACAAATTAAAGACAAAAAGGACACAAAATTTAATATATTAACATTATGTCAGCTTTTTTATTTATTATTATTTTTTGAATGAATTCAAAACAATTCACTTTCTCGATGATCCCTCTAGAAGAGTGGGATTATAACAATATCAATCTCTCTAGTTAGTTTGTTCTATATTTCTATTTTAGAGAACTTTTACGAAAAGTTTTTGTTTTTCCCGAATTAAATTAAAAAAATAAAATATAATCATTTAATAGTTATTTTGCTTCAGTCTAACATTTAAAAAAACCAAAATTAAGGATTAGTAATGATTTGAACTAGTCTTTTCTATCTTTATGCATTAATCCTTTACTTAACAAATTGAAAATATAGACCAATTAAAAAATTAATTTTTATATTTAACAAATATTACAAAAAATATGAAATGAAAGAAAACCACCAGCTGGGCTATAAAGCCACGGCCCAACAAATTTTACCAAACATCCCCGCAGCTGGCTTTAGCAGTCCAGCTACTAGAAATCAGACCCAAACGAGTCCTTAGTATCATTGGAAAGCTTGAAAAGCCCTCTGTAAACATTTGGTTATTGACTTATTGTTCTCTACCAAAAGAGAGCATGGTGCTCTGCTCTTCATCGAAAATTTTGCTATTTTGCTAGTTAGTGCTTTGTTTCTTTTACTATTTTCTGGGTTTCTTTTGTTGACGTTTAATCTTGGTTTGCATTTGAAACTTATGCATTAGTGTCAAATCTTGGCTTACGATCATTGTTTGTCTATCAAACATTTATCTTGGGGTTTAGATCAGAACCAATTCAGATTGGTTTTGCTTTAACAAAACATTTGCGTTCGATTTCTGATAGGTTACTAAACAAAGATCCGAGATTCTAACGTATGATAGTTGACAAACTGAAAAGCAATTTTTCCATAAAATATGTTTAGATTTCAAACTACAAACAACCAAATTTGGAAGATTTTTTTCTAAAGAAGCTATTGTTTGGCAAGTTAAGAATGAGTGGGCTATCAAATAAGAGGTGAGAAGTGGGTCCACCTACACCGCAACAATTGCAAGCTACTACCAATTTTGTTTTTGTGGGATTTCAGCACTTAACCATTGGATTTAATGAAAAGATTATTTCAATGGTGGAGATTTGTCTATTTGAACATTAAAATTATACTCTCTAATATTTATTAAAAGCAAAAAAAAGTTTACGAGTTAAAATTTTTTGAACATAAGTTCGGATTGTTTCAAATTTATATTATTTAATTAATAGTGAGTCTTAAAAAATAAATTTTATTTTTAATATTATCTATTTTATTCAAAAAATTAAATTTTTAATGTTTCTTATTTTTTAAAAATAAATATTCAAAAGATTAAATTTTTAATGTTTCTTATTTTTTAAAAATAAATGTTATTTATTTTCCTTTTATTTAATATTATTTAATCATAGGCTTATTACTATATTTATTCTTTCAAAAAATTAAATAATATTAAATAAAAATAAAATAATCAGTATGAGCCTTAAAAAATAAATATTATTTTTAATATTTTTCATTTTTGTTTTATTTTATATTATTTAGTCATAGGCTTATTATTATATTCATTCTTTGAAAAAACTAAATACATTAATTAAAATAAAATAATCAGTATTGAGTCTTAAAAAAATCATTTTAAATTAATATTATTTGTTTTATTTAAAAAGATAAATTATTATTATTTATATTATTAAAAATAATTATTATTTAATATTTTTTATTTTATTTTATTTAACATTCTATAGTCATAGACTTATTATTATATTTATTCTTTCATAAAACTAAAACAATGTTAAATAGGACAAAATAATCAATAATGAGTCTAAAAATTAATATTTTTTATTTTATTTTATTTAATATTATGTAATCATAGGCTCATTATTATATTTATTCATTTAAAAAATTAATAATATTAAATAAAATAAAATAATCAACAGTGAGTCTTAAAAATAAGTATTATTTATTTTATTTAAAATAATTTTTAATATTATTTATTTTATTTTATTTAATATTATTTAATCATAAGCTTATTATTATATTTATTCTTTTAAAAAGCTAAGTAATATTAAATAAAATAAAATTACATTTTAGAAGGCCACCAGTCAAAGTATATAAATTTATAAATAAATATAAATAAAAAAGTAAATAATATTAAATAAAATAAAATTACATTTTAAAAGGTCACCAGCTAAAATACATAAATTTAAAAATAACTGTTAATAAAAAAGAAAAATAAGGGGTTAAATGAAATTTAATATCACAAAAAATAAAAATCCATGGTACTTGCAAGGTAGCTAAGTCCCAAATAAGAACCAACAATCAAAAAACTAATTTAAAATATTTTTCATTCTTTAAAAGGAGGAGGGATAGGTAAAGCTCAAACTACTTTTTAAATCCTTACTTTTTTCATTAAAATTTTAGTAGTCAACTAAATAAAGGACTTAAAAATCACCTGGCCAGACCTATGTGGACTAAGTTTTCCTAACAGTATATTATTTGCAAGCTCAAAATACGTTAACAAATGGTCATTTTTAGAACATATGGAGGACCGATCTTGGAAATTTACTTTTAGATAGAATTGAGATGAAAATTTTGAAGGAAGAGCCAAAATTGGACCCTCACTCAAAATGGATTCATTGAGGATTTGTGGACTCAATCAATCGCCAGCTAATCTATCTCGTCATTTTATGATATTGACCGATGCAATTACACAACGTTTATGTGTACAATTTCCATATTTTTCCTTCAAAACTTTACGTCCAAATAATGCTAGTGATTTCCTTCTAAAAATTTTGATGACTGTTTCATGATAGTAGGGATTGCTACATCTAGTACCACACATTCATACTGAAAATAGATTATCAAAATCCTTCATAACATGTCTTCAAGTATTGCTAGAACTTTATTATTTCTTATTAAATTAGTTGATTCTGCATAAGGACATGCTATTTTGTATGCTGCGATATTGATTCGCTCAAGGCCGAACATACATCGTTATTCCCCATTACAATTTGTACCAATTCATCAATATGATATTGTCCATTTACACACGTTTTGGTTGGGGCGCACAAATGCAGCTGCTCTTCTAACATTATTGTAAACTCTATAATAAATGTCCTGTTAGAAATTTCACTTCTAGTGTATTCAATAAAATAACCTCTACAAACTCTCCAAAGGACCGACAAATCTCTCATTCATTTATTAGGTATGTTGTACAGAGGAAGGGTAACTGCATGGCCTAAAAATTTGATATGAAATAAGAACCGTTTACATTGATGAGTGTCTTTGACTCACTACATAAAAAATCAAGCACATGATGAAACGGACATGTAGGCAAGGGAAGAAAAATGAAGTGGACGTTTTCCCATCTCAGTCTCTTACAGCACACAAGTGAAAAATTTATGCTCGCACTATATCTGTACATATGTGATACGACACGCATCAGCGTTTTGTAAATACAAATTTCCCATGCATCGAGAGCAAAGGATATCACCATGGAACTGGAAAGCAGCAACATTTCTGTGAAACGAGAATGAAAGAAATATCAGATTAATTAAGCAAATTAACAAACAAAAATGAAATTGGAAATAAAAGACTCATTTGGTAACGACTCAAGACACTATTTTCTGATTAAAATCTAAAATACACTGGCTTTCTGTCGCCATTTTCATGCAGGGAAATTGAAACCATCAACAGAAAGATCCAACGTACCTTAAAAGCTCCATTTTTGTGTTTCTTCAGATCTTTGTAATGTGGCTTTCCGGGTGTTGCTGGTGCTGCTACATTTCCTGTCCCTTTGAGCCTCTCTTCTCTCACTTTGTTGAAAATATAAGTGTATCCATCAACTAATGTAGGATTAGGCTCATCCCAATCTCCGAATTCTGGAACTGCAGCAGTGTGATCAGTCTGCAACATCAAAAGGTAGCTTGATATAACTAAGATTCCATATATTATTCCCAATTGAAGTCGGTACACTTCAACAATATGGCATAAATTCTGTATTCCAAGAAATTTGACAAATTCTTAACACAAGTTGTAGTAAAGAAATGTGAATCCGAAACAGGAAACTACAAAAGCAAAAAGCAGCGGCCAAAATCCCAATAACATGCTTCCTTACAACCAAACAATAAGTAGGCTTTTCAAAGCTAGCTGCTCATCCAATTCTCCATCTAAGTGTACATGTTCTAGTAAGCCTGTGTAAACTATGTAAGTGATTGTGATCAGTGTTCAAGCAAATTCAGCGACACACTTGTTAAAAAGAAATCAAGGAGAAGTAAAAAGATTACAGTTTCAGCGCCTTGAGTAACTGATCTCCTTTGGGAACATCCAGTTGAATAGTTTCTCCATGGGGATATGGGTGAGCGTCCAATTCTACTGTCAAACACTGCATTCTGTTGCCTTGTGGTCATTTTGCGACCAGGGCGGTGAACAAGTGAGTTAATGGCAACTTCAATATTTACAGTATGATGATACCAAGGAGATTCATTAGTAGGTCTCCTTAGGTCACCATCTTCTCGCCCATTTTTTGCCCCTGATTTGGTTTCTGTCTCGAAGGTAGAAGTTTCAATAGAAGCAAGGTTATCTGAAATTGTGTTTTGATTTTCCTGAGTGTGTTTTGGGTTTAGCTTTGCAGCATTTCTTCTTTTCCTTGCCTCATCAAAGTAGAATGAGTAAGGGACACGCTCTTCAGTCTCCCAGTTTCCAAACTTGGGCACTGAAATTGTATTTTGATTTTCATGAGTGTCATTTGGATTTATCTTTGCAGCATTTCTTCTTTTCCTTGCCTCATCAAAGTAGGGTGAGTAGGGGACACGCTCTTCAGTCTCCCAGTTTCCAAACTTGGGCACATGGTTGTATCGCTGCCGAAATAAGCAAGATATAGAAAATTTGGGGCTAGAGGTAAACATAAAACAAATAAAGAAAACAGAGAATATTGACACACTAATTAGAACAAAAGTAAAAGTTTTTGCTCAGCTTTGTGGAAAATCTTTTTTTCAAGCATTATACTTCTAACTCTGTTTAGATCTTTGAGAAAAGTAAAGGCATAATGAGACCATTAACAATTAAAATGTTCACCAGAAAATACAATCTGTACACTCAAGACTATCCTACATACCAATTTGAAAGCTCCTGGATATGTAACACATTCAAAACTTTAATTATACAAAGTGATCTGATAATTTCATAGAAGTAATGAAAAAAAAAAAAAAAAACAACCAAGAGCAGCCTAGCCATGGTTGATGTGGAAAGCATAACAAATTTTCTTAAAGATATAGGCTTTTGTCAGCTTAAAGACTTATGTTAGATTCTCAGAGAAATTCAAATTTTGCCATATGCACAAACATTGAAATTACCATCCTTGTGCAAGCCTTCTTAGTCGCATCGAATGAGTTTTGTACATTTAGACCTTAAGCTAAGTTTAAGACCTTCAAGTTGAATCATTTCATCACAAATGGACAAACAAAAATATTCAGTGAAGATGTATATTAGGATTTTGGATACCAGAAAAACACACTTCGCTCATTCTTCTCAAGCTGAGAAATTTAATTCCAAATCTTTAAGAAGACATCACAACAGGTCCCTAGTCCTCTACCTATTATCAGAAGCATTTATCCACCTCTGCCAACATTATTGTTGGGCCTGTACCCATCAGTTGAAGACTTTGGGTCAAGAGGTTTCTTTAACAAACTAAGTGGATCACCAAAAAAAGAGCAGTAAGAGACTAAGAGTAATCGTAATATTAACAGAGCAACTATTCATCTGCCTTCTTCATGCGTGCTTTAACATACAGACAAACCAGAATTGAAAGCCAGTTATTAGAGAAATGTAAATCAGAATCATTTAGCCAGAGCTTTAATTTTCCAACATCAATAAAACAAAATTAAATAAAACCCAGAAGATAAATTAACCTACTGTTTATGTAACCAATTCTTAATCTTAGAAACCCAAACTAGTACTTATAGAATCAAAATTGATACAATATCAAATAGCACTCCAAAGGCTATTCACTATCTTTCTTTTTTCTTAATTTTTTTCCTAAAATAAGATCATTATTTGACATAGAGCACTGACATCCAGACAATACAAAATTAGACAAAATACTGACAAAAGCAAATTGACTTGAGCAAAGTACCAGAATTGCTAAACCAAACAAACAAGGCCACAAAAAAAACCAAAACAACATAAACAATAACCAGAGAAAGCAAAAGAACTCACAGACACTGCCATTTGTCTTGAAAGAAAGCTTGGTTAGAGTTGGACAATATCCAAATGAGTGAACCAAGTTCAAGTTCGCAAAGAGGATCAAAACTCCAAAGACTTCAAATGAAAAAAAAATGGAAAAAAAAAGGAAAAAACCAATCGACCATTGACTTTGACCCTTTCTAATGTTCACAGCTCTCACTTGCATTTCATTTTCCGTGTTTCAACTTTTGGAGTAAGCTTTAAGTTAGCGAATAGTCAATGTCTCTATAGACAAAGATGAAAGAATGAAGATGCCACCTACTTGAGTTAATTAATTAAAATAATGAATAAATAAATAAACAGAAGGTTCAGTTAGTTAATTGCGATCCCGCTAATATTTATTTAATTAAAAAATAATAATAATTTCCTCGGCCCTCCGTCAGGTTTGACCAAGAGAAAACAAAATTATTGGTATAATTAAATTGATCATCACGAAGAATTTTGACAAATAAACAGAAGGGTCAGTTTATTAAACGCGGTCCCGCGAATTTTTATTTTATTTAAAAATAGTAATAATTTCCTTGGCCCTTCATCAGGTTTGACCAAGGGGAAACAAAAAATTATTGGTACACTTAATTTGATTATCACCAAGAATTTTGACATTTTTTTTCTAATGGAAACTATAATAAATCATATATGCAAAGCCTCAGAGACTACAAATGTAGCGAAATGAAAAATACTTCATCTTTAGAATTTTGTTCCTGGCTTCTCTTTAATTAAAGGTTTTTTTTTTTTTTTTTAAGACTACCATTTTCAGCTTCAGTTTTACCACTTCCAGAATCCGGGCATGCACTGTGGTTGAATATTTTCTCATTTTCTGATAGTTGATATTTGAGTTGAGTTTAAGCTTATAATATATGGACACAGATTTTGACAGGCTTTTAATGTATAAGTTAATTATTTTCAAATTGTACTTCAATTCTGATTTTTCCCAAAAAAAAAACGTATAAGACAAATGTTAATTATGATTTCTTATATATATATATAGGTTTAGAATTTTAAATTTAGAAAAATTTTATAACAGTGGTGGGATTCAATAGGTTTAAAAGTTAAAACGCATAAACAGTATGGTTTATTATTTTTTTGAATTTTGTTACGCTTTAAAATATTGAATTAGAACATTTCTATTATATATAAAAGACAAATGTTAAATTCCTAAAATTTTTAGTGTGCCTATATTGCATTGGGTGTGTACACATTGCACTAAGTCACAAGTTTTTCATTGTGATTTTTAACTTATTCATTACGCTCTCAATTAATTTTGTAACATACAAACTTTGCAAGGGTGCAACACGTGTTACACGTAATGCAATCGATACACCCGTTTGTTGCATGTATTTGCTGTCTCTCCTGGCTAATTTTACTGCAACTTGTTAGCCGGTTAAATGAACGGCTGTGGGCTCGGACATTATTTATCCTGCCTTTTGTATGCTTTTGCGACTAGTTATCATGATCGCTTTACTTTTTGCGTACGTTAAAACTTAAAAAGATAGATGCTTAAAAGGAGTCCTAATGTCCGACCTATTTACTGATTACCGCCCTTTGCTATAAGGATCAGGATTCTCACCTGATCTGATCATGTCCTGAGCAAATATCTCATTTGTTGATTGGTAGTTAATAAATAAAAAAATAAAAGAAGTTGAATCTTACTCATACACTACCACTAAAATACACATGGCAGGAGATCTTAAAAAGCTCAGATAAGATCAGATCAGGAGAGGATCATTTTCCTTGCTATAAATGATGTGCCTGCTTTTGTATTTATTGTAAATCAATCTCACAAGCAAATCGTAAGCCAAAAATTCAATAATTGGATCTTAGTGCTAGAGAATGTAAAGCATGAGTACTTTTGTTGGTTGATTGAGGTTTTAGAATTAAAGATTTATTAATTGACAAATTCTTCGAGTCAATTTGAGATGATTTTTAAAACTTCTAGAACGAGTGGTGATGTTTTAGCCCCGCATTTAATCTCATTTGTCCCCAATCTTTAGTTAACGCCATTAAAAATTTTTAAATAATCTTTATCTCTCAATATATCCCATCTAATCCCCACTATTCTTATTATAATTTTTATCCTCCTTTTCATACACCCTAGGGATAGCAAATTGATGGTCGAGCTAGGTTTTTCCTAACTGCAGTTGAAAAGAATTGAATGACTACTAAAGTATGTTATTTGGCCACCATATCATGAGTTTATATACAAGATACAAAAGCAGATGAATGCCGAAATCTAAGGCAAACCCATTAATGTGATTCCTATCTATAAATTTACAAAAACAAAAAAGGAAACAAAATAAAATCATATAATTATACAATCAATTCAAATATCCGTGATTGACTTCTCAATCTTTAACAGCTGTTGAAGCCAATGTGAGGGAAAATAGATGGAATTGAGCCCATTGTGGGCTTGTCCTTCTATATATCTTTAATTATTTTATAAAATTGTTGTAAACTTATTAGCAGCTGATAATCAACAATGAATTAAAAAAAATGATTGTTTAAAAAAATTATAAATAAAGAAATGAAGTGAATAAAAATTTATAAATTTAATTTTTTTATTATTAAATTTTATAATTTAAGCACTCTCTTAATTAATTAAGGCTATCTTTAAAGCCAAAAAATTTTAAAATAGTTCGTTTTTGAAAAAGTAAACTAAATGGGGAATCTGAAACGGTTGCAAATTGATGAACAAGAGATAACTAAGTAGAAACTTTCAAAGACATGGTAAGTTTAAATAATAGTATTGCATAACAATTAACAAAGCAACTCAAGTTGGTGCATTTGTAAATTTAATGTAAACAATGGAACAAGCATCTTTACAAGGTAGCGGGTTAGTGAGGTAGACAGGAGGTGCAAGTTGTGATCTGAATTCTGATCCGATCGACGGTGGATAAAGGGTGTGTGTAAATGTGACAGTATGCGTGTGCGAATTTGTGTTATAATTTTAAGTTTTCTCAATTGTTATTGATTTATGAATTAAGAATTTAATTTTTATACTTTAATTTGTATATTTAAATTTAATTATTTAAAAAAATATATAGGTTCAGTGGCCCAAGTATTTTTTTTCTTAAATCTTTGTTGAGACCCTCGTATGTAGGATGGGTTAGTCCCCCTTTTTTGTCAAGCCTAATACACCTTGACATATTAAATTTTAAAAAATCTGCTTAAAAAAAAAAAAAAACTCTGATAATCTACCTGGATATTTATCATCAGCGCATTTGTGGATTTCTTTCAAATATGAAAAATAGTTCGCAATTCTAATCCCCCAGATTGCAATAATAGAACATAAGCACTCAACAAAAGCCAAAAAATAAATGCTTGATAATTATTGGAATAAGTAAAGAAAAAAAATATTTTTCTTCATAAAATGGAACTGAAAGGTTCTCTCAGTATGTATCTCTACCTGTGTTATTGAAAACAGAAATGAAAATTTGGAAAAAAATGATTAAAATAATGTAATGAACTCTTTGAAATCTAGCTATTGGAGATCTTCTCATCTAATCTCTCTTTATAATTTATTATGGTAATTAGATTAGAGCAAAGTTTAGATTACACTTATACTACTAGAAAAATAGGCTACCATGATAGAGAATATCTGTCACCCGACCCCCCTTATGACAGAATTTTCATCTATCATTGTAGTCCCTGTGATAAATCTGTGACAGTATTTTATCTATCACATGTTCCATGACACTGTATATCTATCACGCGTATGTCACGAACCAAGCAACGTCGTTTTGCAAGGCTTTTGAGAATTAATAGGAAATTTTAGTAGGTAATTTAAATTACATAGAATTTGGTGGGTATTTTTCAAAATCTTTCATATATTAATGATTCACATTCTTTGCCATGAGATTTAAGGATTAAAAAAATAAAATTATTATTTTTAATTTTAAAATTATAATAATACTAATAATATTATTTAATTCCTGAATTTTGAAATAGAAATAACAAAAGCCACATTTTAAAACTTGAATTAACTGAAATAAAAATTACATTTAAATTCATAAAAACTCAAATACCAAATATCACCATATACTAAAAATTTCAATTACTTGAAATTTCCAGCAAATAGCATCATCAAAATACATGGTGAATCAAATCTGTAACACTAGCTCATAAATTCTCTACAATATTCAATCACCACCCCATCATTAGAAAAACAATTAATCTGTAAAAAAAAATACTGATAGTAAATTCCCAAGAGCCACCAACATCACCTGCAACACAGATTACATTTAGATGAGTGCTAGAAGAATATATATTAGCATATTGGCCACTTACAATTAATCCAATTCATGATAAAGTATTTTTCCAAGATTACAAATTAATTAATGCACAACATCTAACAACCTAAAACCTTCGTTACATAATTAAATAAAATCCATCAAAATTATATCCTCTTCTCTTGATTTCCCTACTCTCCTAAAGTTTCGCCATCCTTTTCTTTATTTCTCCTCTCTTTTTTTTTTAAAAAAAATTCTCTTTATTCTTCTTCCACTGTACTCGTTCAGATTTGTTTATCAATATAAGTTCTAAAGCACATATATTACACTGCGACTCCAAGCGACGCAAATCCATTTAACTTGTTCATTAGGGCAAGACAATCTTGGCTAAGAAGCAGCATGTGGAAGTATTTCAAAATGACTAGAGAAATACTTGTTCTAGAACTATGGAAATTAGCATATAAAAAGAAACAAAAAAGCACTAAATAAACAAACCACCCAAAGATTTCATCACATGAAGCAAGGGCAAAATTATATGAACCAATCACATCCCATTTCACACAACTCATTACATACCTTACCTCAAGAACAAAATATTCTGAAAAATCACGGATATCATTTGGCCTGGAATGATCAGTAGAAAACAAAAATGTTAACAAAGTGCTACAGCAGCGATATCAGCACAATTTCAAACTTAGATAGAATCTCACTTGAGGAGTCCAATATTCTCATCAAACCTTCGACTTTTGTAAAATTTCACTAGATGGAGCAAACCAGCTCAATCAGTTTCCTGTACAATAGTATGTATATATCATATATCAATACTAAGAACTGGTAAGTACAACATGGTCCACAAACCAAAACATTTCCAACGAATAAAGCACAATATGTGACAAACCAAATAAAAAAAAAATATCTTCCAAAAAGTTCAACATGTCAATTAAGAGAAAAATTATAGGATGCATATCAATGCATCCATAAATGGCCTAGTTTCTCTGTCGACAAGTTAGTTAAAAGCACAAGTCAAAATAAACACTACAAGAAAAATGGCAATAGATGACTGACACTTTATGATAGAAATCACTATATCATAAAAGTATGACAAGATTGTGATAAAATTATTGTCTATCAAAAAATTAATGATGTACTTGTGATATAATTTGTGTCTATCGAGAATTTATGATAAGATAGTGATAAAAATATACTCTATCAAAAACTTTGTGATAGAATTTTAACATTGACCGCGTTTGACCAAATTTTAAATTAATATTTTATTAAAATAAAAATAAAATAAAAAAGAGCATTTAAACTAAGACATAAAGTTTTCTCATGTCATCGAACTCACTTAGTCACTTATTGCTCACCACATAACGCATACCCCTCATCAACTAACACTGTGAAACAACACGCTTGCCAAACCCTAGAAATCAATCCCGCATCTTTGCCGCTGTTCAAATAGTGTTCTTGCTGTCGTTAGACCACTGACAACGACTACGACGATGATGCACGCGCAAAACCAGGCCACAAGTCTCACCAAGTTGCGCTTCCATGTCACCACAACTCCACATCACTGTCGCTCAAAGTCAGGCCAAGCCACCGCTGCTCTGAGGTAAATTTTCCGTTCATAGGACTTGCATTGCTTTTCATAATAGAAGATCGAGTAAGTTCATTTTCATATATGTTGATTTTTGTTTTGAGATTGTGCTAACGATTTCCATTTTGGTGGATTTGAATTTAGATTCTCAGAGAAATACGTGAGATTGTAAATAGATTTTAAATTGATTAAGTTGTTGGGTCTTCTAAATTTTGTCAATTTTTTTCCTTTTTCTAATTTTTGGGCTGGATTCATGGTTGTTTCTCAAATTATCTCTACTGACATGCTAAACCTTAAGCTATTAAATGTTCATGTACATTCAAGTGCTTATGTCTATGCCGAATGCATCTTGAACGTATGAACTTTGCATTTTGATGATCTTATTCAGCAGTTTTTTCTTTTTTGGGGCTAATATTGGTATTTTCTTGACTAAAAAAAAATTAGACGAAATAATAGTTTCTAACGAAGCCCACTAGGTGTTTGATGAAATACATTAAAGAAAAAGAATTGCCTTAGTTTTTATTTTGTGGCATATTACATTTGAATCTTTCATTTTAATTTTTAAATTTTGTAGGTTGAACCTACATCTTTGATAAAGTGACTACATGAAAAGGTTTTTAATTAGCTCTAAGAATCAGAGGGTCAGAAACTAATCCATGTCATGTCTAGCAAGCTTTCAGAACTTGTAATCCAGTAACATAGTGGCTACCTATAGTTATCTTTTAGCATAATCATTCATCCAATTAGTCTCCAGAAGGTATTATGTTGGTTCCAAATTATTCCATAAATTAAAATAGTAAAACAGATTTTGATTCCTCTGTATTTTCTAAAGCATCACTAATTACTATTAAAATAGATTTTGATTCCTCTATATTTTCTAAAGCATCACTAATTACTATTTATTGTTTGAAGTGGTAAACGCCAACTTCTCATTGGAGATTGCCTTTTTATTCTGACTTACAAATTCAACTAATAGATAGGCTCGAACAAGCTCTTAAAAGTCGAGAACTAAGTGAAATTTCTTAAGTTGGCTGATTGAGCGAGATGACAATGATATTATTCAATAGCTCGATTAAGATTGAAGAATCTCTATCATATTCATCATTCATCGATACTTGAAGTCTTGAAGATGGAAATGGCACGATTAAAATTAATGGATTTAAAGTTATACAAGATTATTATTATTATTATTTTTTGCTAAAAGGGTATAAATAATACTTATCGGTCGTGGATTAGAAAACTGATTGAGATTCCATAATGAGTAAAATGCGAAGAAATAACCGTGCCAAGTCTTTGGTTGGAGTGAGACCAACACCATCATTCCGTAGAAGGTAAAGTATGAGAAGGTGAGAAACATGAACACAAGAAAGAAAAAATTTTCCTGCAATTGAAAATAAAACATGCATTACAAAATGCATTTTCATAAATATGTTCATCGCACATTTGTATAATATTCATGGCCCAAAAGTGGTCCGCTTCATCCAAACTGTTAATCTATTGCTGCACTGCTGAATCTTTTAATTAACTCATTGCCTTAGTCATGTTATCTATGCAACATGTCCAGAGATTAACTTTGTTATTTGGCCCCAAAACTGCAAGGAATTAGAATACAGCAACCAACATTTGTAAGGTGATGTAATGTCTTTGTTTATACCTGGAGCTCATATTATAAGTAAGCTAGTTGATTTGTTTTGTGTCTTATTATTCTTTTATTCTATATTATATATATATATAGTAATTGCAGGAACTTATTAACTTGGATTTGGCTTTGGATTTTTATATGGAATAAATTTTTATTTTTTACTCTTTGGCTTTCTGTTTTTAGTGCCTCTATGATGCTGTTAGTTTCTGCAATGTGGGACAGTGTTTGTTTAAGAAATGAGGTGCTGAATGGTGATGCTACTCTATTGATAATCAATGTGTATGCAATCCTAATTCCCAACTTTTTGTACTCTTTATTTCTCTTCTTTAAACACATGTCTCTTCCTTTTGCACATATGTTTAACACTCTTTTCTATTCAATGATACCCAAAAAATAATTGATCTTATTTAAGTATTTGAAATTTTATCTCAAGAATTATAATTGTACTAGAAATTAAAAATTGAGTAGCTTTTTTAAGCAAAGTTGTTGATAGTGTTTGGTTTAGCCAAAAGAATAATATGTGCTTTGGAAGAAAGAGGAAAAATATTGTTTCTGTGGTTGATATTTTCTAGAGCGTATTTACAAAAACTTGCTTTCCTAATATGCTTTTGGAATGTACTGTCATGTAATCACGAGAGAGCACTAGTGATGATTATTCTTAAATCAATAGATTCTAATCTTGTTACTCTCATAACTTTACTGCTGCTTGTAGCATGAAAAATATAGAGAATCATAGATAAAAATGCTCTCTAGCTTTTAGTGGCTTCTCGTTCAAACTTGTGTTTTGATGTGGATTGCCTTCTTTTCTGGCATACGAGTTATAAATTTGGGAGAGATAGTCTCCTTTTTATTTAATAAAAAGATCAACTCATGCTTGGAAACTTTTGTTTTGTGCTTTTATTTTAGGAACTATTTCAATAATTTCATTCTTATGACTGTTAAAGCAATGCTCAGAAGTTGTAAAAATCATAAGATTTTTAATAAAACAGGAACTACTCGCAGGTTCCAAACTTGTGATTTCTTTCGTAAAATAGTGAACTTTTGTTTATATTTTTGCTTTTGACTCATTTTAGATATGATAACACAATATAATTTATGTTGGCTGTAGTTCGATTAATAGAAAACCAAATGAGAATATGAGGCTAATAGTAACGACATTCGTTGTAGTTGTTTTTGGGTTCTTTGTAGGAGTATTACAAGGGTATTCACTGAAAAAGCATATAATAGACAATTAAGCTGTTGTAAAAAGGTATTCACTGAATAAGATACGAGACCCAGCTTTCTGTCTTGTTCCTACACCTTAGTTTTCAGACAATTGTAAACTATTTTCTATAACTCCCTGGTCTTCATTGTGCCTTTGGGTAACTCTTTTCTAATTTATGGCATTAAATATTCTGGGTTCACTTAATCATTTAAATTTAGTAGTTTATGAGTTATGTTAGGTGACAAGTGTGGGTTTAAAATTTAGTAGAAAACAAGTGTGAGTTCTTAAGCCAAATTTATCAGAGATACGTTCATTTACTACTTGTTCAACACAATGTTGCTGATGCTCTTTGTGGTCCAGATATACTGGTGGGTTCTCATATCCTCAATGATCTGGAGACAGCTAAAAAGTGGTCAACTTAGGGAAGATATAAGATTTGGTAACCATTTTGATGCTTCCATGATCAGTTTGATTCATTTAGTGTCATCAATTATTCCCAGTAAATCAATTAATTGTAAATCAAACAAAAGGGTAAAGGAATTAATTAGTTATATTCCATATGCCTAAGCTTTAAAGGAAAGTTAGCTGTCTTTAGGGGTACCTTTTTGGTTCCACATTTTATTGCCGCAAGGAATTAATTTAAGTTACATTAGAAACTTTAAAGGTTTATTTTAACAGATAATTCTTTATAATGATACTATTGGCTATAGTCAATTGGTGCACCTGCAGGTTGAGAGAAACTGCTGGACATAGGAGTTTTGGTGGGTATTTGTTGAGAATGGGAATTTATCTACTGGAATTTCACTGAGAATGTGGGAGAAGTTTTGGACTACAAGATTTGACGGCTTCATAGCTTGTAAAATTTAAAGCATTTGCTAGAGTTAACTTTCTTTTTATTACTTTGGATGTGTTAATTGTTGGATACAAGTGTTTGTGGATGATGTTATTAATATAAAGTGTTTTTAGACTTGATAGAATGTATAATTTAATTTTTGGTTTATATTGAATTTGTGATTAAATTCATATGCAGGATTGCATAAATTTAAATAAAATAATTAAGAATTTCTTTTAATATAAATTTAGATCCTGTGACAAAAAAAATCAGTCATAAATTATGTCATAAACAAAATAATTAATGATAAAAAATTTCAATCATTAATTCCACCACAAACAAAATAGTTTACCCACTAAAATTAATTGGATAATAATTTACGCATAAAAAATAATTTTCCCGCCAAAATTTAAGATAAAATTTAATTTTCGCGCCAAAAAATTAATTAAAATATTCATTTTTTAAGATGACTGACATATGACTTCGAAATATTATCATAAGTTAATGACAAACGTTTTTTCTATCATAAAGTGGCGATGCATGACGATAGATAAATTCACCCGTATCCACCCCTTTATGATAGTTTTTGCATCTATCGCTTTAGAATGAAATCATTTCACTGAAATGGTAGAAGACCAAGCAAATAAGCACAATTACCACCACACAAAGCATTTGCATTTCCAAAAATGTAGTTCATAAAGATTTTACAGAAGATATCTTTTTAATAGAAAAACACAAGCATTAATCAATTGTAATGGGTTTGAGAACTACCAAAGTAATTTTCACAATTGAAGAATAGTTTCTCACAAAAATTCACACTATGCGAATACCTCTGGTGAATAGTTTTCGCATACATTTTTGTAACATACAATATTGGACCTACCATGTGCTCAATATATTTAATAAATAAAGGTGAGAATAATAACAATACCTTAGATGCTGTATTAGCCAAGGTAAACGCTGCTTTAATCCGAACTCTTCAAAAGGCCTAGAAACAACAAAAAAATTCCTTAAATGTATTTTATTAAAAGTAAGTCAAATCCAAACCGCATACACCTCTAAATTTGGTTAATTTGTCACTAAGGAAATTATTCAGTGTGCCAACAACATTGAAAAAAAGACAGGGCACGGCGTCTTGAGCGTTGTAATTGCTTGTGCCTGAGCAACAACATCTCCATTCTTCTCTAATAGATTTATTTGATAAATCAAAATAGTCACGTAAGATTGTTATCCAGTTAATTAGGTAAACATTGTTAAAAGTTTGTATCATCACCATCTACTCAATAAAGAACAATGAAGAAGTAAAAATAGAGAAGCCATCACTCCATACGAAAAAACGTTCTGTCACTTTCTTGCCAACCAAACACTCTTTTTCCTCTCTCAAAAACCTCGTCTTCCAACTTAAAACTCACTAAATTTTAGTTCAAATTTTACCAAAATTTTACCCTAAGTCGAAGACGTAGCAGCTAACTCGCTGTCTTTCTCACGTCGCCAACTCCTCGTAGTACAATCTTCTTCGATCCGACTCTAGGTAAATAGCACGCTGCCACTCACGTGTCACGTAGTCGTTCCACGAAGGCCATGAAGCGGAGTCATTGGCATGTTAGTCCACTAACGGGAAGCCCGTCCCTTAAGACCATGGAGTGGCTTTATTTTTTTCCTTTCTTTGGCATAATTTTAGGGATTTTGAGAAATTTATGGCGACTGCTGTCTCTTAAAAAAAAAGAACCCATCACTTACCTCTCACGAAAGAAATCAGTAACAGCGACTCGAACTTGAAGAAGATCGGTTGTTCAAGCTATAAAACCTAAGTTAAAGAAAGCAAACAAAGGGAAATGGGAATAGCCAGCAAGTTGTGGAGTGGGGACGAAGATGACGACAAAGACGAACATCAACAATTGTTGCTGGCAAGCGTGATGGTGTATTTTTGTGTGATTCGATTTAGATTTAGAAATTAGGGTTTAAGGTTGGCGTATTTTTTTTTAAGGCTTTAAGACATGGTGTCTTAAACTCACCGTTTCATTACTATATTAATATGCTATTATGTGCATGTAACAGATAAAGAAATTATTATGAATCTATCATGCCTTGCAGATATATGAAAACTCTATCACGTGCACGTTATATTTTTGTGATAAATGACTAATTTTCTGATATCTATCACAAAAATTCTGTCATAATAACTTGTTTTTTTAGTAGTATTTAAAGGATTGTTAACTTTAAACACTGACGTACTTTGCAGTCTCCAGCATGAAGAAAAGGAATAGAATGCGACGGACAGTAGGAAAGAGAAAAGAATTAATTAACTATTGTTAGAAAGCATTAACCTAAAAGTGAAGGTAAGTAATTTATTACAAAATTATCCATCATATATATTATTATTAAGGATAATTTATTTATGAACTAATATAACTTAATTATTGTAAACAGTCATATAATACACTCATTATTTAACATATAGTCTTTTATATCTAACATTTTAAAAAATAATTAATTGAACATGCAACAAATCAATATTTTAAATAATTTTGAAGACAAAATTTTGTAAGACTTACATTTTTCAAGAAATAAAATAAATTGAAATTATTGCAAAGGTGTTCATGTTTTTTATCTTTGATCTAAAAAGATAAATAAATAAATACGGATACGTCCCATTCAATGTTAATTGTGAGAAAATCTTTGAATATAAATATAATCCACTTGATAAATATGTTGACGTAATGCGATTATAAGACAACTAATGAACAGGTAATTTGTGCTTGACATAATTAACAGGATATCACAACAAATTGATAAACAAGCAAAGATGTTGACATGATTACGCATATAGTCATGCCACAAACGGGTAATTTTAATGAGGTACAATTATATATAAACGCAAACACACACAAAAAAAAAAAGGTTATTGGGTATCCTTCGTGTGCGTATGGCTGTTTTTTAGTTTTGATAATGCACACAGGAACAATAAATTCAATAATGGGACAATCTTAAAATACAATTATCTTAAAATTATAGAGAATATTAGTCACCAAAATAAATTACATTGCAACACTCCCACCATGGTAGTTTACCATGTATAAGTATCTATTTGTGCCGCATTATGTACCAATTAAGTCTTAAATATGCCTAAACCTTTGCAATTTGTATCAGTTTCAAGCAATAGTCATGTATTGTTAATTGGCCCTTAGGCTATTATTGCTCAAAACAGCTGCAGACTTCACAAACATGTTAATTTTGGAACATGTCATGATTCTAATCATTAACAGTCTTTCTTGTGATTTTGAAATCTTGAAATTTTGGCATGTATAGCTTGTCTGAATAATTTGTCCTGATATCACACGCTTGTATATACTTAGCTTGTTTAAGAACACCCTTTCTTACTGTACATTTGATGCAGGGGCTAAGTTGAATGAACTGCAAGTAATTCGTAAATATATCTTTATTTTACTTTCACTAGCACTACTTCAGCAGCTAAGTAAGGTGGTATCATTAAGAATGAAGATTACATATGCCGAAATGTGGTGAAGTTTAATAGTAATGTGGTAATATCTCTCCTAATGATGCATGTATTAGAAATGGTCAATTATGTTACGTGCTTTTAGTCTATTGGACCAACCAGTGCATAAACAACACATTAAAGCACTGGGCAGTAGGGGTGGGCAAAATACCTGACCCGACCCAATCCGACCTGAAAAATTTCGGGTTCGGATTGAATCGAGTTGCGTGTAGAACCTGATCGGATGGAAAATTGTAAACCCGATCGGGTTGTGATAACTCGACCCGATCTGAAACCCGATCGGGTTGGTTAAAAAAAACTAACTAAACCTAAACCTAAACGCACGCAAAGCACACATACAAATCACTCACAGCAGAATAGATTGACAACACACAAATAAAAGTACAAAACTCACAACACACACACACAACAATGCCGCGATCTGGTCCCAACGCCATCTGCGCGAGGCACACACGGCTGTCTGCTTTCTCTTGAACTTGGCCATCGCGACCGCGTCGTCAACTCCTCGCGATCTACCGCCAACCGTCCACCGATCTACTGCGCCCGTCTAGCACCCGATCTCTGCTGAAACTATCCGTGATCTGCTTACTCGACCCAACCTCAACGAGTTCCCAGGCCAGTTTTTGAAGGTTTTTATTTCATGGTATATATTATATAATTAGCTATTCTAATTTTTAAGCTTTCACCCGACCTGATTAGACCCAAAATAAGCCGAACTCAATCTGATTCGTTAACCCTAACTCGATTCTGCCCGAGTTCAACCCAATTTTTGACCGGATCTGAACCAACTCGAATATATATCTGATCGGATCGAGTCGAGTTGTAAGATAGGGTTATATTCAGATTAATATTTTCCTAACCCGAACAACCCGAAACCCGATTGGGTTGACCTGAACCTGACCCAAATCTAATTTTGCTCACCCCTACTGGGCACTGAGCCATGTCGCCTAGTGTCCAGTGGTAACACGTCCCTCAACATATGTTAAGGGTGTGGGTCCTCCATCGAAGGTTTGATTTCCCCAATTTGTTTTGAGGGTAGATATAACATCTGTAATTTGTTGTTATTATTATCTTTTATATAATATTTTAAGCTAAAGATAATTAATGGTGTTTTATTTTTTTTTTAAATTTCAAAATTATTTAACTTTATATTTTTTTACCAATTTACTAAGGCTCCATTTGAGATAACTTTTCAAATAGAGCTTATTTTAGTAGAGTTTTTGTTAATAAAGATTTTCAAGTAGAGTTTACACTAAAAAATTATAGTTGCTTGGCTGTCAATAAAAGATTTTTTAAAAAAATATAAAATTACTTTAATAGGAAAGTTATTTAAAGTTATGCTATAAAGAAATGAAATAAGATTATGAAATAAAGAAAGGATATTTTAGACATTTTACTATTTAAAAAAATTTTCAACTTCTACTTTCAAAAGTAAAAAATTTGAGCTTTTGCTAGTAAAGGTAAAATAATTTATTTAATCTTCAAAAGCTCTTCTCAAAAAATAAACTAACAACAATAAAAAAAATTGAAAAAAGCTTATGGGATAGAAATAAGCACTTATTACCATTAGGTATAAGCATACCAAACAAGCACTAAATAACAATTAAAGAAGGAAATAAATATCTTATTGGGTAAGGATATTAAAAGGCTTGGCTTTATAAATACTCCTGTTGTGTTATTTTTGTATTTTCAAAACCGTAGAGCATAACAAGGAAAAGAATATGGGAGAAAACACAAAATAAATCCCTATATTTTTGGAATACAAAAAGAAGAAGATTTTAATTGTGTTTATATTTTTCATTAAAGAAAATTTTGATTTTGTTTCTGTTTTCCATTATAAATAAGCCATATCAAGCAGAGCCATCCTCATCCACAACCATGTCATGGCATGTGATCAAGCATCCAACATAAATAACATACCCATATCAACTGTCCCCACTAAAATCCCCACCAGTCTCGATCCAGAAAAACATATGGTGATCATCTCCGTTTACAGTCCCTAGAATATCCTTCCCTACACCAATCCTAACCTTGTTCCCACCTAAGTAGATGGTGATACTGTCGATTCCCTAGATAATCCTTTAAATGGCTTGGACAAACCCCCTGATCTTGGAGCCATAAATGTGGAGTCAGAAGAGGATGTCTCTAAAGATAGAGATTATATGGGAGATAGTAGAGAAGATGAGTCTGACTCTTCAGAGAGTATGGGATGGTTAGCAAGTGAATGGTTCATACGATCTACTTGGGTGGGATCGAATCTATCAATTTTATTTTAGAATTGTTAGAGGGTCTCTTCTCTAGGTTTTAGAAAAAACTTCAATGTTCTAATGAGCATCCATAAGCATAAGATTGTGGCTATTTTCGAACCTAAGATCATTGGATAGAAAGCGAATGGTTTCATTAAAAAAAAAATTAATAGATCCCATGGAATTTAAGCTGAGGGTTTTACTAGAGGTCTTTGGTTCTTTTGGAATGACAATATTGTTAATGATATTATAAAGAACCACAAATAGTATGTTCATTTTAAAGATGTTGACCTCCATGGGAATTGGTGTTGAATATCAGTGACTTATACTAGCCCCATTCATACTATTAGAAATTGTCTTTGGAGTAAGTTGAAGATGCTGACCACTTTTTTCTAAGGCCTTTGGCCCCTTGAGGGCAATTTCAATACAATCTTACATGTGTCAAAGATGAAAGGTGGAGCTATTGGAAAGAGTGGGTGACACAACTTAAAATGTTTAATTTACTCCCAAGATAAAGATTATTATAATATAACCGGTGAGTCAGTCGATCCATGAAGAAAGAGTTTAATTTATTTGTTTAAATTTTACCTAAAAAAAATAAAAATAAAATTTAAAAACACACAATTTAATTTGAGGAAAACTATGAAGTTGAATTAGTTAGGGTTATGGATCCACTCTTAGTAATAAATATAATTTAACAAATTCTTTTTATTTTGTTTTATTTCCCAAAAGATTAATTTTATTAATTAAAATTATTTTCCCATTTATTTTATTATGGATCAAGAATTTAATGTGCCAAAACTTAATTTGTCTACACTAAATCAAAATACCATTTTACCATATTTTATATTAAGATATTAAGAATTCATTGTGCCAAATTCCTATTTTTGTCTACAATAAATCAAAATTTCAAAATATAAAATATGGATAAAAAATAGAAAACAACTTAATTTATAAAATTAAAAATTGAATTTGATTAAACCATATTTTTTTACTAGGAGTTTCACCTTCCCCTAACTATAAATATTTAGCTAAGCATTTTTGAAATAAAAGAAATAATTAAGATAGAAAAGCACATAATTAAAATGAAAATTGAAAATAAACCTATAATTTTATTAATTAAAAATATATTACAAAGAGAGATGGGGAGAAGAATTGAAAGGAAAGAAGAGAAGAAAAGGTGCCTAGAGATGTGTTCACCACCCTTCTCTATTTATACTAATACATGGTAAATCCACACCACACAAATAAAAAACTCTAATTAAATCTTAACCTTACATTTGTCCCACTAATAATCCCACTAATCAAACATAATCTTATCTTATCCACCCAAGCATATCCAAATAATTCAACTAATAAAATATCATACCTAACAAGATAAAAACTTATAATTTTACAATTACCACATTTACCGTGGTAAAAACGTAAAAATTTACAACAAAAGTCTTGGATTCTTCTCGACAATGACATAATTTTTCGGACTTCCGGAATCCAAATTTGACATCCGTACATTTGTTTGAAGCCTCCAATTGTATGAAATTATTATTTTTACCTAATAAACACACAAAAATACATAAAATCAAATACTTAGAAAAATAATTAAAAGTTCATAATATGTTATACAATTACAAATATAAATTACATTAATAATGCAAAATAACATTTTTACTTCATAACAAACATACAATTTTTAATACTAATCACACCCCCCAACTAGCTTATTGCTAGCCCCTAGCAATTAAAGCGTTATATTAAATTAAGATTTACAAAATTCACATGCAAGTTAATAGTTGTTCATCTATCCTCTAAATTACCAAATAAATAAACTCTCCCAAAATTTTCTAAATCTTTGTCATTCACTCATTATCCAGAATATCATAAACATTTTTTTGTGCTCAAGTAATTAACACAATACTCATGGGGCTTCATTAAAAGATAACAGCATTTTCGTTCTAAAACTCATTAGAAATTCTATCTTCAAAAGAGATTATTCACACTTTTTTTTTTAAACCCGTGTAGCTTTAGGCAGTGACTCCTGCACTGCTTGATCTAGGCACTAGGTGTTGAAACACCCCTACGGACTTAATTACTCGGGTTTTAAATAAATATGAAAACAAAATATCTATAACCCATAGCGAGCTTTAGTGACTCCTGCTTGATCTTAGGGCACTAGGTGTTGAAACACCCCTACGGACTTAATTACTCAGGTTCTAGATAAAACAAAATTAAACTAATTCAATCTTCTTTTATTTTTTATTTTATTTTTTCATATGTACATTCTACTACCTTAGATATTATCTCAAATAAATCAAAAGAACTAAATGCTGCAAAAATTTTAACTTACAACCCACTTGCATGTGTCATAGTGTGTGTGTGAAGAATGATTTAATAATACCTGTTAAATGAGTAAATGACAAAATAACTTAATAACCAAATGGAGAGTTCAAAACAATTTGAGTAATTCAAAGAAAAGAGAACAAAAATAACTTTCTATAAATTTTAAAATCAAAATATAATACAACAAGACTATTAGGATGCATCTTAAAAGTTGTGACTCTTTACACAGCCATCCTTTACAACTAAAAAAATTGCTTGTTTTTGGTTTTTTCAATAAATAAATAAATAAACAAACACACATATTTACAATTTACATCAACTATTTCTTCCCCCCAACTTAATCTAAACATTATTCATAATTTAAATATATACATAAAAAAGATAAAGAAAACATAAATCGGAAAGATCACACCGAACAAGCAAATAAGATGCTTCTAGAGCCACTACACCTATATTCGCCATCTTCGATAAAAAAACATTACTAGGATTTGCTATATTCCATGTCACAACTATTCCTCCCCAACTCCGAACAAGACATTGTCTCAATGGCTTAAAGGAAAGAAGTAGTTTAAGACATAACCTCATTACTCCAAGAAAATAGTTATAACCAAGAGTTAAGTCCAACTTGTAATTTTACTAGGGCTAGGGTTACCATCATTAGTCAACCATTCCAATGCCAAGGTCTTAGGATCCGCTCGGTTTGTAAGTTGTAAAAGATCAAGTAACTCATTAGCAGTAGAAGCACAAACAAAGATATTTTTCAGAGATTGAATAAAATGATTATTAATTGCATGGTTAATGAACGAGAGTAACCCATCAAAAATTTATTAACATTTAGTAAACCGATGGGTTTCGATGGATGTTCAAATGGGCCCAAGATGCAAATGTAATCAATGCCTCTAAAGTTGTAAGATCTCCGGCAAGAAAATGAAAGCATCAAGATGATTTAACATTTCGCTTATTCGCTCTGCATACTTGAGACAACTAACTCTTCTCCAATCGCACATCGTATATGCATCCCAGAGGTTTTAAGGCTTGTGGAATGATACCTAGTACTTGGTTTCCTCTAATAAAAACAGCTTCTGAGACAAGCTTTGATAACCCGCGGTCACCCCCTCCATATACAAGGTGCGCTTCCTCACGGCACGACCAAGATCTATAGTAGCTTGAACGAACTCTTTGTATTTTCCATAATAAAATTCAGAGAGCACACAAATATTTTTGAATTGTTTACTCGACGATGCTGCCATTAGAATAATCTTAAAAAAAAATTGTGAGTGGTTGGAAAAAAGAGCTCATATTAGTGTCGAGACAAAATGAGAAACAAATTGTAAATGGGTTGGCGATTTGTCGATGACGCGTAAAGCTCATGTCTCAATTATTCAAAAGCAAACAGTAAAAGGAAAAGCAATCCGTGAAAAGAAAAAAATAAAAGAAAAAAAACAATTATTAAAAAAAAAATCACACCATTAAATGCAATAATGTAAATGATGAAATGACAACAGCGAAAAGGATATTTATCGGTAGCATGATTGTGGCTCACATCTTCCTCTCGGTTTTACGCCCAAGAACGCTTGAACGCCTCTATGGGTCGAGGATATGCTTCCCATCCAGCTTTTCTTATAAACCGGCAAATGTGGTCTTTTGAGTCGATTCCCAAGACTAAACTGTACTTTCTTGTTGGAATAGTCTCCATAACCTCGCTTATCTCATATTGCACATGTCCGCTTCGATGCGCTCTCAAGAGATCGTAAGATATCATCCAACCATTCTTTACTCATGCCATCTTTAACGAATTTAATTTTATCTTCTCGACTATCGAAACCATTCCTAAAGAGTTACAAACTTCGCTTACAACTAAGACGCATACGCTATGACATTTTGAGCCAAGTCTTTAGCTCTCCTTTTTAGCAAATGTGCTTTTACCAAAACCAGGCATGTAAGAAATAAATGGATCAGAAAACTCACCAGATAATCGGACATTTGCTTCAATTAACCAACGAATATCAGAAGGAATTTCGTTGATCATTAATAGACGCAATCTTTCACAACGAGATTTGTAAATTTTTTGGAGTGCATTTTTAGGGAGAGAAGGAAAACGCTTATGCAATTTATATTGTATTTCTTCCATGCTTGATTTTGAGATTTCAGTTATTGTGGGAAACTGAGGACACCGACTTAAGAAGTCACGGAGTACCGTTATCCGCCATTTATACGGGAGAGTGAATTAAAACAAACAAAACAAATCTGCAAAATCAAATCAAAAGTGAAGAAATAAAGCAAAAACACACAAGAAATATAACTCACCTTCGTCCTTTTATTGATTTATCTTCAGCTCCAATTGCAGATCATAAATACCATCCTCTATTTCTGTGAGTTGTCTTTCTAGATCTTTAACGTGGAATACTAACTCTGGTGGTTGAAGATCCCAAACAGGATGTAATTTACAAAATCGGATCAATTTCCTCAGGTGAAATTTTACACGGAAAAGTGTTTTAAGATGATCGAGGAGGAAATTTCTCATGGAGGTACTCATGATGTACAATGATGAGGAAAACACAATTATTAAACAAACTTAAATAAAAAAAAAAAAACTTTACAATTCGTATCATTGAAGACAGTCAGACAATTCAAATGGTAAAACAATAGTGAAAAGTTAAAACACTCAATAATAGCTTAATCAAGATTTGGTGGGTCACTCAAATTTATTTCGGGGCTTGCTTCACGTGGTTGGTTTTCCAGATAGGGCTTTATTCTTTGTCCGTTAACTTTAAATGTGACACTATTTTTGGGATTCTCAATTTCTACGGCTCCATGTGGATATATATTTTTTACAACAAATGGACCATTCCATTTTGACTTTAACTTTCCTGGAAACAAATGAAGACGAGAATTATAAAGCAACACTTTTTGACCAATTTCAAATGTTTTTCGAAAAATTCTTTTATCATGAAAAATTTTTGTTTTTGCCTTAATAATTCTTGAATTTTCATATGCATCATTTCTTAATTCCTCAAGTTCATTTAATTGTAGTTTTCGCACATTACCAGCATCATCCAAATTTGAATTAAAAGCTTTAATAGCCCAAAATGATTTATGCTCAAGTTCAACAGGCAAGTGACAAGGTTTACCATAAACTAACCGATAGGGTGACATTCCTAATGATGTTTTAAATGCAGTACGGTAAGCCCAAAGTGCATCAGTAAGTCGAAGAGACCAATCTTTTCGGTTTGGGTTAACCGTTTTTTCTAAAATTTGTTTTATCTCCCTATTTGCTAGTTCAACTTGACCATTTGTTTGAGGATGATAAGGGGTAGCAATTTTATGTGTAATTCCATATTTTTTCATTAAAGACTCAAATGACTTATTACAAAAATGCTTACCTCCATCACTAATAATGGCTCGAGGGATTCCAAATCGACTTAGAATGTTTTCTTTTAAAAATTTAATGACAGTTTTACTATCATTATTTCGACAAGACATTGCTTCAATCCATTTTGAGACATAATCAACTGCAACTAATATGTACACAAATCCAAAAGATGGTGGAAATGGGCCCATGAAATCAATTCCCCAACAGTCAAATATTTCAATTTCAATTATGGGATTTAATGGCATCATGTTTCTTTTGGTAATTGATCCTAATTTTTGACAGTTTTCACAAGTTTTGCAAAATTCATATGTGTCTTTGAATATGGTAGGCCAATAAAATCCACATTGTAAAATTTTAGCCGCAGCTTTTTCAAGAAAAGTGTCCACCACATGCTTCAGAATGACAAAAATTAATGACACTACTTACCTCATTTTCAGGAATGCATCGTCACAAAATTTGATCAGGGCAATATTTGAACAAGTAAGGATCATCCCAATAAAATTTCTTTACTTCAACCAAAAATTTTTTCTTCTCCTGAGTGTTCCATTGCAAAGGCATTTTACCTGTAACAAGGAAATTAACAATATTAGCATACCATGGCATTGAAGTAACAGAAAATAAAAATTCATCAGGAAATGAGTCATTGATGGGAGTTATATCAGTGCAGAATTCAGATGTGAGTCTTGATAAATGATCAGCGACAACATTTTCGGCACCCTTTTTATCTTTGATGGTAAGGTCAAATTCTTGGAGTAACAAAATCCAACGAATTAGTCTTGGTTTGGCATCCTGTTTAGTCATCAAATATCTCACAGCAGCGTGATCAGTAAAAACAATAGTTTTAGAACCAAGCAAGTACGAACGAAATTTGTTTAATGCAAATACCACAGCAAGTAATTCTTTTTCAGTTGTCGAATAATTCATTTGAGTACTATCTAAAGTCTTACTTGCATAATAAATTACAAATGACTTACGATCATTTCTTTGTCCTAAACAAAGACCAACAAAGAAAGTCACTTGCATCACACATTAATTCAAAAGGTAAAGACCAATCGTGAGATTGCATAATAGTAGATGTCAAAAGACAAATTATTTTCTCAAAAGATTTTGACAATCATCATCCATTCAAATGATGCATCTTTTAATAAGAGGTTACAAAGTGGTTTAGATATGGCACTAAAGTTTTTATAAACCTCCTATAAAATCCTGCATGTCCTAAAATGATCGACATCTCTAACTGCTTTTTGGTTGTGGCAATTTAGATATGACTTCAATTTTTGCTTTGTCAACTTCAATTCCTTTAATGATACAACATGACCCAAAACAATTCCGTATAACCATGTAATGGCATTTTTCCCAATTTAACACAAGTTCTTTTTCAACACATCTTTTAAAACTTTTTCCAAATTATCAAGGCAATCATCAAAAGAATTCCCAAACACAACAAATCATCCATAAAGACCTCTAAACAATGTTCAATCATATCACTGAAAATACTTAGCATGCATCTTTGAAACGTTGCAGGAGCATTACAAAGTCCAAATGGCATTCTTTTAAATAAAAATGTTCAAATGGTACATGTAAATGTTGTTTTTTCTTGGTCTTCAAGAGCGATAAGAATTTGATAATAACCTGAATATCCATCTAAAAAGCGTAGGGATGTCCACTACTTTTCTAAGATTTGATCAAGAAATGGCAATGGAAAATGATCTTTTCTAGTGGCTTCATTTAATTTTCTATAATCAATGCACACGCCAACTAGATACAATTCTTGTTGGAATTAATTAATCTTTTTCATTTCTGACTACAGTGATTCCAGATTTTTTTGGGACTACTTGTGTAGGACTTACCCACTTACTATTAGAGATAGGGTAGATAATTCCGCATCAAGTAACTTAAGAACTTCGCTTTTACTACTTCTTTCATGTGGGGTTTAATCTTCTTCGAGGTTGTTGACATGTTTTAGCATTTTCTTCTAAATTGATTCTATGTGTGCAAACTAAAGGATTAATACCTTTAATGTCATTTAAAGTCCATCCAATCATGCTTCTATGCTTTTAAGAATGTATAGTAACTTACCTTCTTGGTCGCTTTGATAAGGTCGAAGAAATCACAACAGATAAGTTTGCTCTTCCAAGATAAACATACTTCAATCCCTCCGCAAAGGTTTCATTCTAGTTTAGTGCTTCTTGTTTTTCCATTTTTCAATGATTCCAAGCTCGTCAAATTCGTGCTCCTCTCATCATCATTTTGCAAAGTCCGACAAGAATCAAACAATAAATTTATATTAGAAGTATCATGTTCAAATTGTTTATTCGATTCAACCGAATTAACCAAACAAATATTACTAAGTTCAAAAATTCCTTTTGAATATTCTCCTATATACAAGCTTCAAGCAATTCTTTTTGTTCATCAATTTCATCTTCATTCTCATTTTCTTCATTTGGTTGCCTACACATGTTAAAAACATTTAATTCCAAAGTCATATTTCCAAATGATAAATTCATTAAACCATTCCTACAATTAATCAAAGCATTAGCAAGCTAAAAATGGTCGACCCAAAATTACAGTGAATTGGTTTATAATTATTCACAAAGTTCGCCTAAGACAATAAAATCTACATGGTATATGAATTTATCAACTTGTACTAAAACATCTTCTACTATTCCTTTTGGTACTTTAACTGATCTATCGGCAAGCAAAAGTGTAGTTGAAGTTGATTTTAACTCACCAAGATTAAGTTGAAGATAAACTGAATATGGAAACAAATTAACACTAGCACCAAGGTCTAACAAAGCATGCTCAATTTTATGATCTCAATAATACATGAAATAGTAGGACAACTGTGATCTTTATATTTCAACTTATTATTAGTAGACAAAATGGTACTTCACTGCTCACCATGAAAGCACTTTTTTACCTTCAATTTTCTCTAACTCGCAGTATAAGTCCTTTAAAAATTTGGCATATGAAGGTACCGCTTGATTGCATCTAACAAAGGAATGTTAACTTTCACCGCTTTAAAAATTTCATAAATTTCAAGAGTGGTTTGATTTCCTGGTTTATTTAATGCATGCGAAATGGTGGTTCAGATGGAACATTAGTTATTTCTTCACTAGGTGTAAGTTTATCTAGATCTTCCTTACCCTTTGAATTTTCATTTTCAAGGTTCGTGAATAGACCGCTCAATAACCTTACCACTACGAAGAGTTATAACTGCCTTGACTTGGTCCAAAGGTGAATTTTGAATATTAGGATTTGGTTGTGGTTGAATGGAAATTTTCCTTTTCTTGAATTGTGAGTGTACAATTTTAGCAAGAGTATCTTTCAAATCAGAAAATATTTGTGCATTTTGATTATTAATGGCATCTTGTTTCCTAATGAATGAATGCATTGTATCTTCCAAATTTTTCCATGGTGGTGGAACATATGGTGCATAAGGCTGAGTATTTTTAAAATTTTGTGGAGGTGGTGCTTGTGAAGATTGTGCATTATTATTATTCCTCCAACTAAAATTTGGATGATTTCTCCAACCAGGATTATAAGTCTGTGAATATGGGTTTGGTTTGTTAAAAGTGTTGATGGCATTAGCTTGATCATGCAAACATTCTTTAAGTGCGCAGTGCAGGGCAATCTTGAGTGAAATGATCATTAGAACTACAAACATCACATGCAATTTCTTGAACAGATTTTACTTGATCACTTTTTTTATTCTCTAAAGCTTCAACCTTCCTAACTAGGGATGCAAATTTTGCTTGTAAATCATGATCTTCCCTAAGGTTATAGATTCCTCCATTAGATGGAGATGGTTGTGCTTTATTATTCAATTCAAAAGTTCCAACAGTATCCCAATGTTGTGCATTTTCAGCTAATTGGTCAAGATAATCTAGTGCATCTTCAGGATTTTTATCTCTAAATTCACCATTACACATCATTTCTACAACTTGTCTACTTTGTGGTGTTAAGCCCTCATAGAAATAAGTGACCAATCGCCAAGTTTCAAAACCATGGTGTGGACATATGTTAAGCAATTCTTTAAACCTATCCCAACATTGGTATAATGTTTCTCCATTTTTGAAAGAAGTGATTTGCCTTTAAACTAATTAGTTCTATGAGGTGGAAAGAATTTTTCAAAATCTGTGCTTGCATTTTTTTCGAAGTTCTTTTTGATCCAGATCTAAGGATTTGTTGCCAAGTTTTTGCTTTATCTTTTAATGAAAAGGAAAAGCTTTAATCTAATTATGTTCATGCTACAATTTTGGTCTGTGTATGTATTACAAACTTCCTCAAAATCTCTTAGATGCAAGTATGGATTCTCAGATTCTAAACCATGAAATATTGGTAAAAGTTGGATAATACCTGGTTTGAAGTTAAATCGAGATGCTTCTGGAGGAAATACTATACACGATTCTCTGCCTGTTGGATTCATGTAGTCCCTCAAGGTTCTTGGTTGATTTTGATCATGTCCATGTTGAGAATGATTGTCTCCTTGACCAATCTGATGATTAGGTTCGCCCAAAAAGTTGTCATCTTGGTTCTCGTCCATGATTAATGTTGGAGATTGAGATCTACGAACTAACCTGCCACTTGAAGTACGAGAACAATGTCTCATGCAATGGTTATGTCACAATGATGATATTCAAATAAATTAATAACAAAAACTAAATATAAATTAAAAAAAAATTAAATATGCAAATAATATAAATGTACAAAAAAAATTAAAATTAATTAACAATTTTGGTGGTTAAACCCACCAAATAAAAAAATAAAGCAAAAAATGAAAATAAAAGCAAAATAAATTAAATAAAAAAAAATGGTGGTTGAACCCACCAATAATTTAACAAAACAAAGAAATAAATGCGATATAATTCAATAACTTAAAATTAAATAAATAAATAAAAATGGTGGTTAAACCCACCAATAAATAGATAAAACAAAAATAAAATAAAATAAATGCGAAATAAAATAAATACTGAAAATTAAATAACTGAAATAAAAAAAATTAGTAATTAGTTAGTTAGGAGTTAGTAGTTAGTTTGCTTAGTCCAAATTGAGTCCAAATAAGTTCAAGTCCAATTTTTGTGAGAAATTTCGTCCAGGGATCTTATTGCAAATTATTTATAACATTATGGCCACACTATAATTTTTAGAAATTTAGATTTTAGCCATATTGGATGAAATTGAAGATTGTGAAGGATTTTAGGGTCGGATCATAATTATGAGAAGATTCAGCTAGAAACGAAAATTATTGGGGTTGAAACTAGAATTATGAAAGATGTGGGGATAGAAGAGAATTTAAAAAAAGAAAAAGGAGGCCAACGAAAATTTACACAAAAGGTAAAAAAAAAAATAAAAAGAAAAATAAAACAAAATAAATACCTCTCCCCGGCAACGGCGCCAAAAACTTGACACAACTTAAAATGTTTGATTTACTCCCAAGTATAAGAGTCATTTAAGATAATATAACTCATGAAATTCTACGATCCACGTAGAAAGTATTAATTTATTTGTTTAACTTTACCTAAAAAAATAAAAATAAAATTTAAAAACACACAATTTAATTTGAGGAAAACTATGAAGTTGAATTAGTTAGGGTTATGGATCCACTCTTAGTAATAAATATAATTTAACAAATTCTTTTTATTTTTGTTTTATTTCCCAAAAGATTAATTTTATAAATTAAAATTATTTTCCCATTTATTTTATTATGGATCAAGAATTTAATGTGCCAAAACTTAATTTGTCTACACTAAATCAAAATATCATTTTACCATATTTTATATTAAGATATTAAGAATTCATTGTGCCAAATTCCTATTTTTGTCTACAATAAATCAAAATTTCAAAATATAAAATATGGATAAAATTAAATAGAAAACAACTTAATTTATAAAATTAAAAATTGAATTTGATTAAACCATATTTTTTTACTAGGAGTTTCACCTTCCCCTAACTATAAATATTTAGCTAAGCATTTTTGAAATAAAAGAAATAATTAAGATAGAAAAGCACATAATTAAAATGAAAATTGAAAATTGAAATAAACCTAATTTTATTAATTAAAAATATATTACAAAGAGAGATGGGGAGAAGAATTGAAAGGAAAGAAGAGAAGAAAAGGTGCTTAGAGATGTGTTCACCACCCTTCTCTATTTATACTAATACATGGTAAATCCACACCACACAAATAAAAAACTCTAATTAAATCTTAACCTTACATTTGTCCCACTAATAATCCCACTAATCAAACATAATCTTATCTTATCCACCCAAGCATATCCAAATAATTCAACTAATAAAATATCATACCTAACAAGATAAAAACTTATAATTTTACAATTACCACATTTACCGTGGTAAAAACGTAAAAATTTACAACAAAAGTCTTGGATTCTTCTCGACAATGACATAATTTTTCGGACTTCCGGAATCCAAATTTGACATCCGTACATTTGTTTGAAGCCTCCAATTGTATGAAATTATTATTTTTACCTAATAAACACACAAAAATACATAAAATCAAATACTTAGAAAAATAATTAAAAGTTCATAATATGTTATACAATTACAAATATAAATTACATTAATAATGCAAAATAACATTTTTACTTCATAACAAACATACAATTTTTAATACTAATCAGTGGGCTTTGTAAACGCTTCAGTAAATGGTTTCATAATACTCAGCTGCTTGATTTGATACTTTAAGTACCCAAAGTTCACTTGATTTAGGGTACCCTTTATAAAAGCTTAGTTAGAGCCATTTGTAATGACTAATAGATCACTATATTTTTTGAAGATGTTGATGCAGAAATATGGTCGTCCCTATAGCTGACCAGGTTGTCTCGTCAACGGGACACTTGCTTTGATTGGAATACTTTACTTTTGATGCCTCTCCTGATTGCGCAAACCCAGTAATTTTAATCACCTTCCTTCCTGCTTCGTAACCTACAGTCACGGAAACTAATCAAGGGTGCCGGTGGTCTTTCCGGTGATAATCCTCTAATGCTTAAGTCAATATGTGAGGTTTCGAAAAAAATGTTGGATCTTAGGGTTATGCAAAAGATTAAATGCCGAACCAAAGAAAAATATTCTTTTTTTTAAAAAAAAGGTTTTTATGGATATGGGTTCTGAGAATAAATTGGCAGAGTTTCCTTTTTTTTTTTCTTGGCCTCTCTCTACTGTATTTTTTGGGCTTTATAGGCAGCCGCCCCTTGTCTCTATAGCTTTCTCCCACGTCTCCAATACTTTGATGATCATGAGTCCTCGTGGGCCGCAAAAACTGCGAATTGGTTATCGTACTTCCACAAATAGTTTAGGGCATAGCGAAACTGCTGCATAATCGTGGGATCGTGCCCACTTTCTGAGCAGCAGGTTTCTGGTCAGACATCTGATGTACCCTAAGGAGTGCTGGTATCAGCATATCTGCTCATGGCTTTACTAAGCCGAGGATACTCCTCTTTGTATTGACCAGACAATGAGGGCATGCATAGCTGGTCCCCTAATTTCTAGTGTTGCAAGTGAAATGAGTCAAGACTATAAATTAAGAGTTAAATCTGGCCGTACTTGGATTCGAGTACTAACTATGGTTTTGTCGCGATGGAGCTGAGGTGATGCTTCCCACTTAGATAATTTTCTATTGGAATACAATATACACTAGATATCAATGTTCTCACTTGTACAGCTGATTTGACTTCTTGTCACGTCATTTTAAATGTTGATGATGTGGCACTCCCTACACCCTGTGTTTGAAATTTGAAATGACAATTTATCTGCCCTCGAGACGTGTCGATTGAACTGATACCCGCGTTACTTAAACGCTTCTTTTCTCTCTCCTGCGTTAAATCCCTAAATTGAAGGTTTTATTGCACTCACCCCTTTATTATTATTTCGAAATCAAACGCCTTCTCTACACTAGAGATTTTCCTTCATCTGTCATTTCTGCCGTCATAGTGACACTATCAGCACTAAGCTATTCCCGGTATCGCCCTTTAATCTCCTCTCTGGTTGTTGTTGCGTGGGTTTTATACTGTTCTTTCATGCTCGAGTACTTGGATTTCTTGTCTTTTTTGCTTAAAACTCCACCATGCCGAAACGAAAAAGAAAAATAATTCAAGTTGAGAGTAATGAGGAAATAGATTCATACCCTCATTTATTAAGAGAAACTCCCCTCGGTCTCTAAATCCCCTCCAGTGATGTAAGTCCCTCTTCTAGCAATAATACTCTGAGACACACACTACCAGAAGTTACCCCATCACCTTCTGGCCACGAACCCAGTGGGGATAGCGGTGGGCAAACATCGGGTTTTGGCAAGAATCACGGATCTGATAGGGCTGAGAGCTCTGAAGAAGAGAGTGATAATAAAGAGAATAGCCCCGAGCTGAGCCGACCAGTTAAGAAAAGAAAACTCGGTCATAGGATAAAACTTTATTCCTACCCCATTGATCTCCTAAAGTATATCACCATCCAAAATTATCTGTTTAAACTGAGAAACCTTTATCAGATCCCCAACGACATCCCCCTCATCATCCTTGGGAAAGGTGATGTCCCTAGTCGGCCTCCTAGAGGTTATGTGACCTTGCATTTAGAGTGCTTCAAACTAGGAGTTTGGTTACCCCATTCAACCTTTTTTCCAAGGTGCTGAGTGGCCTGCATTTGGCTCCTAGTCAGCTACACGCGAACGGGTGGAAGGTACTCTCAAGCCTGTTTATGTTGTGGGATAGGTGTAAGCTCAGGGAGCCTACCACCGAGGAAATAAAACACTTATACAAGCTGAGGAGCAGTCCAAAAGAAGCAGGCTGGTGTTACTTCATGTCAAGCTCTGTAAAAAGGAAACCCATCACCGGCTTTCCTTCCTCATGTAAAAATTAGAATAATAAGTTCTTCTTTACTAGGGGAAATTGGGACACAGCGATTCAGTCGTTTGGTGGTGGTATTCACGTCTCCACGCGTTTTTGCACCCCAGGTCGTTCGTTATTCTTTACACCTCACGTTTATGGTCGTCAATTATCTTTTTTCTTAACTCTAATTGTATTTTTCAGATTCGTGGGGCCTGGTCCACAAACTCAAAGACGAGCTGCTGCTCAAAGTCGAGATTGCTCTAGTCAGCGCCTCCACTCGCTATGATCTTCTATCGTCAACAAGCCTCATCGAGTCCCACCTACTTGACGTAGCTGTCGGGATGGATAATAAGATCTTTAGCGCCATGACGAGGAAATGTGCTCGAGTACCGGGTGAATCCAGCAGCGCCCCTACTCCCCAAAAGAGAAGTAATGTCGGTCCGACCAAGATCCCTGCTCTTACTGTGACCCCTCCTCCAGCTCGAAAGAATGGGTGGAGACACCTCACGAGAAGAGTTTCAAGAGCATCATTTTTTCTGCGGACAAGATTGTATCACCCTTGCCCCTGGAGTAGGGTGACTACTTAGCCACAAACCAGAGGGAATACTATAAAGCGGTAGGGCCCAAGTTGGTTAAGGATATTAAAGGTATGGATCTTATCGAACTGGGAGGCTCCCTCTAGAGGATCGTTTTTAAACTTTCTACAGTAGCCTCTGGTTACAAGCTCAGGGCTACGCATTTTGAGAGGAAGCAGTAGGCGGAGATCCATGACCAGAAGAAAAAGGTTGAGCCTGCTGATCGGTTAAAGGAAAAGATGCTTGAGCTACACATGCAGGTCATGGACGTGGAAGAAAAAGTTGCTCTTGCTGAATCCGAGTCTTCTTAGCTTGATAGAGAGTTGGCGGACGCGAAGTCTGATCTCGACGTTGCTCAGAGCGAATGAGAAATGCTGATAACTGAGTTAAGGGATAAAACCATCGACGTGAACGACCGACTAGATGTGGAGTATAACTTTGGGCTTGCTTTTTGCCATACATGCATTATGTTCGTGCTAAAAAGGGAATATCTAGAGCTAAAAATAGATAAACTAGAAGTGTGCAGGAGTACATGGTCGAACAGGGCCAGGGAAACTATGGAGAGTAGGAAAAAGAGTTCTGGGAGAAGGTTTCAAACGCAAGTAAGGAGGCGGCCTCTACTCCTTCAGAGGTCGGTGATCCTTCCTCAACTAAGATTGTTGACTCCTACCCTGCTGAAGTTGTTAAACCTCCTTCTCGAGACCTATAAATTTTGCTTTATATGTAAATCGCAAACTTTCTCTTTCTACTTGATTATGCATGTTGGAACATTTGTAAGCTTTTGATTTTTTAAATACTTTCATGTCTTCTAATTGTTTATCTCGCTCATCTTTTCAAACAGAGCGGATGTTGGCAAACCTTTGCCTTAGAAAATTTATACGAGCTTTTGCTTGCCTGTGTTCTATTGACAAAGCAGGTTCTAGCAAACCTATGCATTAAGGATATTTCTATGAATTCTCCCTGCTCAACCTAAGGCGACGTGGCAGGTGTGGGCAAATCTTTGCCTTAATGAACTTTGTGAATTCTGTCTACTCGTCATAAAACGACTGAGCAAGTTTGGACAAACCCTTGCCTTAACAAAATTTATTAAAATTTGCCTGCTCGTCCTTAAGCGACTGAGCAAGTTTGGGCAAATATTTGCCTTAGCGAACTTTGTGAATTCTTCCTGCTCGTCATAAAACGACTGAGCAGGTTTGGGAAAACCTTTGCTGATGGTTATCGAAGCCAGCAAAAATAAATACCTACTCTAAATAAATTATGTATAGTGATTGAGCAGGGTCGTGTCCACAGAGATTGGTAATTATTTAAATCCTTTCAAAAAGTAAAATGCAAAATGGGAGGATTGTTGACAATAATAAAAATCAAATTAAAATAACAAGAATACAAATTAAAATTGTAATTCAAATTGGAAAAAGCTCTGGTTGAAGGAATTAACTCAGTTTGATTCGACTACTGATCATTGATCTAAATATAAATCATTACTACTTATGAATAGACTGGTTATAGCTACTGAGACCCTCTAATAGCCAATCTCTCCTTAACTAGTCGCTAACCAAGGTACGACCATTGGTTATTTCCCTAATCAATAGACAACCCTAGATACGATCATAGGATTTAATCAATTGACAGCCTGAAAAACCAGAGAGACCCAAATCCTAATCAACAAACACATATAATGGTTCATTTAAATTAGATTGTTTATTCTCATAATACAACGCACTGCCATGCTATTTGTCACAAACATTAAAATCTTCATACGATGAATCTTTTAATTAACAATAGATTAAGTTGGTAATTAAATAGTGGCCAATTATCTAATTAACAAACATAATCATGACAATAATTCAGAGAATAAACAAATACCTAAAAAGCAATAAAATAATTAAAGCATAAGAAAGATCTCACAGTAATGATGAATCAAAACTTTATTAACCTCCAACCAGAATTTTAGATTTAGTTCCTCATAGAGAGAAGAGAAAAATTAGATCTAAGGTTTTCTTCTTTTCCTACTTGATTCCTTTCTCTTTTTGTTTCAATCCCTTTTGTATTGTAGAGTTCTTCTAAAAATAGAATACTAAAATCTAAAATATTCTTTAAATTCAGAATTACAAAAATAACCCAAAAAGATGAAACACGTTAAAATAAAAACTGCAAGTTCTTCGTTGACAGCACGGGCCCACGCCTTATCAACAAAGTTCTTCTGAAATTCATAATTCCTCCATGAAAATAATTATCCTCAAACATCATCTTCTAGCTCAATTTTAACACCAATCAATAGAATTGCACCTACAAAATAAAACACAAATAAATCACTATTATTAAGTGCAAAACATTGATATTAAAGGGAGTAAACAAAACAAAATTAGTGCATAAATTACACTCTAACATTTGCCTTAACGAAATTTATTAAATTCTGCCTGCTCGTCCTCAAGCGACTGAGCAGGTTTGGGCACCCTGTGCCTTGGAAAACTTTTGCAAATTTTGCCTGCTCGTCCCCATGTGGTTAAGTAGGTTTCAACACTCTGTGCCTTGGAAAATTTTTACGAATTCTGCCTTCTTGCCCTCACGCGACTGAGCAGGTTTGGGCAAGTCTTTGCCTTGGAATTTTTTTTGCAAGATGTCTGTAAACTGAATTCATAATTAATTAAGCTTGAAGGGTTATAGAGAGCAGAGCGTATGAACATGCAGCAATTTTTTATTTTATCTAGCGAAAACAACTAAACTAGAAAGATTCTTTAGAGTGGCTTGCTCACTGGAGCTATTTCTTCAAGTGCTCTGCGTTCCACGATCTCTTCACTTTCCGTCTGTCTGGGTATACCAGGTTGTAGGCTCCCGGGCCAGTTGCTTGTATTACCCTGTAGAGGCCTTCCTAGTTCAGGCTAAAAGCACCTTGTCTACGATCTTTCGTGATTTGATTTACTTTCCTAAGCACCCAGTCTCCTGCTTAAAATCGCCTTACACACACATTCTGGTTAAAATAATGCGTAACCCTCTGCTTATACTGGGCCACCCTCCGTGAGGTACTTTCTCTTTTTACTTCTAACAGGTTCGGATTCATACATATCTGCTCACTATTCTGCTCCTTATTGAAATGCTCCGTTCGATGCATCCCAATTCCAATCTCTGTTGTTACCACGGCCTTGTGACCGAAGGCTAAGACGAATGGGGTTTCTCCAATTGTTGTTTTATGAGTTGTCCGGTAGGCCCACAACACTTCTGATAGCTCATCAACCCACGTTCCCTTCTTCTCCCCTAGCCTATTTTTCAAGAGCTTCGTTATGATTTTGTTGGATGCCTCCACTTGCCTATTCGCTTGGGGATGTGCTAGAGAACAAAACTTCAGTTCAACATCCAAATTGTAGCAGAACTCTCTGAAATTATGGTTCTCAAATTATCTCTCATTTTCCGTTATGATGGCGTAAGAGATTCCATATCTACATATGATATTTTTCCAGATGAACCCGATCGTTTTCTTCTCTTTGATCTGGCTTAAAGCCTCTACCTTTACCCACTTTGTGAAGTAATATATGGCCACGATAGCATGCGTAACCGCTCCTCGTCCTATGAGTAAGGGAGTAATCAGGTCGATTCCCCAGTATGCAAAAAGCCAATGAGAGGTCATTACGATGAGTTTCTCTTAAGGCTAAGTAGGAACATCTAAGAAACTTCGGCAGCTTCTGCAATTTCTAGTCATTTCTCTTGCATCGTGATGCATGGTTGGCCAAAAGTACCCCTACCGCAATGCTTTAAAGACCAAAGTTCTTGCTCTAGAATTGTTCCCATATATCCCCTCATGTATTTCTCGTAGCACATAATTTGCTTTCTTATCGTCCAAGCATCTCAGAAGGGGTAAGGTAAACCCCTTATGGTAAAGTATTCTATCGAGCAGCGTATATCTAGCCACTTGACGTTTCAGTTTTCTTGCTTACTTCTTTTCTGTCGATAAGCTGCGATCCTGGATATAAGAAAGGATCGGGTCCATCCAGGACCCTTGAGCATCCACCTCCATTACTTCTGCCTCTAACTCAATGCTTGGCGAAGTTTTGACCTCTACTATGACTGGCTTTGGTAATTTTATGTCGGTAATTATAACCATTCGGGCCAACATATCTACTTGATAATTTTCTGTCCTGACTATTACTTTATCTCTATCTCCTGGAACAATCCGACCATTTACTTTGCCTTCTTCAAGTAAAGCCCCATCTTCTCGCTTCTAACTTGGAAATTCTCATTAAGCTGATTACATACAAGTTGGGAATCTGCTCGTATTTCAACCCTTTATGCTCAAAATGCATGCTCCAGCTTAAGTCCAGTGATAAAGGCTTTATACTTTGGCTGGTTATTCATGACTTGAAACTCAAATTTGACAGCATAAGAGACCTCGACACCATGTGGATTGCGTATCACTACTCCTGCTTCAGATCCTTGCTCACTGCATGACTCGTCAACCATTATTAACCAAATCCCCTCATACCTTATGTCTTCAACTGGTTGCTCTTTGCGAGCCCCTTCGTTAGGCTCCGTACATTATGCCACAAAGTTGCCCAAGGCTTGTGTTTTAATAGCTCCTCAGGTCTGTAAGTTATATCAAATGACACAACTTAAAATGTTTGATTTACTCCCAAGTATAAGAGTGTCTAGTTATAATATAGCTCGGTGAGTCCGAGGTCGATCCACAGAGAAAGGGTTTAATTTATTTGTTTAAATTTTACCTAAAAAAATAAAAATAAAATTTAAAAACACACAATTTAATTTGAGGAAAACTATGAAGTTGAATTAGTTAGGGTTATGGATCCACTCTTAGTAATAAATATAATTTAACAAATTCTTTTTATTTTTGTTTTATTTCCCAAAAGATTAATTTTATTAATTAAAATTATTTTCTCATTTATTTTATTATGGATCAAGAATTTAATGTGCCAAAACTTAATTTGTCTACACTAAATCAAAATACCATTTTACCATATTTTATATTAAGATATTAAGAATTCATTGTGCCAAATTCCTATTTTTGTCTACAATAAATCAAAATTTCAAAATATAAAATATGGATAAAATTAAATAGAAAACAACTTAATTTATAAAATTAAAAATTGAATTTGATTAAACCATATTTTTTTACTAAGAGTTTCACCTTCCCCTAACTATAAATATTTAGCTAAACATTTTTGAAATAAAAGAAATGATTAAGATTGAAAAACACATAATTAAAATGGAAATTAAAAATTGAAATAAACCTAATTTTATTAATTAAAAATATATTACAAAGAGAGATGGGGAGAAGAATTGGGAGGAAAGAAGAGAAGAGAAGGTGCCTAGAGATGTGTTCACCACCCTTCTCTATTTATACTAATACATGGTAAATCCACACCACACAAATAAAAAACTCTAATTAAATCTTAACCTTACATTTGTCCCACTAATAATCCCACTAATCAAACATAATCTTATCTTATCCACCCAAGCATATCCAAATAATTCCACTAATAAAATATCATACCTAACAAGATAAAAACTTATAATTTTACAATTACCACATTTACCGTGGTAAAAACGTAAAAATTTACAACAAAAGTCTTGGATTCTTCTCGACAATGACATAATTTTTCGGACTTCCGGAATCCAAATTTGACATCCGTACATTTGTTTGAAGCCTCCAATTGCATGAAATTATTATTTTTACCTAATAAACACACAAAAATACACAAAATCAAATATTTAGAAAAATAATTAGAAATTCATAATATGTTACACAATTACAAATATAAATTACATTAATAATACAAAATAACATTTTTACTTCATAACAAACATACAATTTTTAATACTAATCATCAAATTCATTCAGCTCTACCAACCATTTGACTAAGCGGCCAGATGCGTCTGGTTTCAAAAGTGTTTTCTGGAAAGGTTGATCAGTCATGACGATTATTGGGTGTGCCTGGAAGTATGGTCTAAGCTTACGCGCTATTGTTATGAGGGCCAGCACCCATTTCCCCATTATTGGGTATCTGGTCTCTACGTCCACCAAGTCTTTGCTGGTATAATATACGGGCTGTTGCTTTCCCTCATCTTTTCTAACCAACGTAGAACTGGTAACCTACTTAAAGACAGCTAAATACAAGTATAGCATGACACATTCCCTTGGCGTTGACAATAACGGAGCTTGGACAAGGTATTCCTTCAACTGCCCAAACGCTTCCTCACATTCTGTTGTCCACTCTATTTTTCTTCCTTTTCTCATAATCTAAAAGACAAGGCAACATTTGTCTGTGGCCTTCGAGATAAATCGGTTCAGGGCTGTTAGCTTTCCCGTGAGACTTTGCATCTACTTGATTGTCCAAGGAGACCTCATTTCTACTATTGCTAGTATCTTCTTTGGATTAACTTCAATTCCCAGTGGCTCACCATAAATCCAAAGAATTTTTCCGAGCTCACCCCGAATATGCACTTCTCTAGGTTGAGTTTCATCTTATACTTCTTCAACAGTCCAAAGGTTTCCTCCAAATGCCGCACATGCTCTACCAGTTCCTTGGACTTCATAATCATGTCATCTACTTGCACCTCCATAGTGCACCCAATCATTGGTTTAAAGATTTTATTTACTAATCTCTGGTAAGTTGCCGCTGTATTTTTTAACCGAATGGCGTCACCCTGTAACAAAACAAGTCGATGATAGTAATAAATGTTGTGCTTTTCTCATCCTGTTTATCTATGGCTATCTGGTTGTATCCATAGAATGCATCCATAAAACTAAGCAAGATGTGGCCAGCTATTGAATCAACCAGCTGGTCTATCTTTGGCAAAGGTAAACCATCTTTCAGACACGCCTTGTGAGCTTCGTGAAGTCTACGCACATTTTCCACTTCCCGTTTGCTTTATTTACCAGCACTACATTAGAAATCCACTCTGGATATATGGCCTTCCTAATAAATCTTGCTCATAGCAACTTTTCCACCTCAGTATTTATGGCCTCGTACCTTTCTTAGTCGAAGCACCACATTTTCTGTTTTACCAGCCTGGCCTCTTTTTGGATTACTAACTTATGACAAGCAATCTTTGGATCAATTTCTGGCATATCTTTATGTGACCAGGCGAACACATCTGTGTAAGACTGGAAGCACTCTACCAGCTCGTCCTTTAATCCCTGGCTTAGGCCAGACTCAATCTTTACAGTTCTACTCATATCATCCTGTTTTTTTCACAACCTCCTCCAAGGCTCAACTGGCTCATGTCGACCCTTCTTAGAGTCCCCCCGGTTGTCAAGTGCGATGATCTGTAAGGTCTCATTTGCGGCTGTGGCATAGCAGCTTCTTGTCGCCCTCTGGTTACTCCTTACAATATCTACTACCCCGTTCACTCTATACTTTAATGCCAAGTAGTGTATAGATACCACACACAGGCTTACCCTCATGAATGGTCGCCCAAGTATCATCTGGTAAGGGTTATTTTCCTTTATAACAACGAAGTCCAGCATCACGGTCTTGAGCCTATGGTAACTGGCAGTTTAACGATCCCTATTGGGGTCAACCGTACTCCTCCAAATCCCTTCAGGGATGTGTTAATATACTCTAGTTTTAGGTTCGTAATTTCTATTTCATCTAAGGTCGACTTAAGGAGTATGTCGACAAAGCTGCCCGTATCCACCAAAATTCAATCGAACTTCTTACCCGCCACACTTGCCTTAATTACTAATGCATCCTTATGGGGGTATAAGATGCCCTCCTCATCATCATCTGTCCATATAATGAGAACTTACCTCACCCTTACTCTTTTTGCTACCGGCAAGTTGAAAAACACCTCTTTGCTGGTCAAAGGATACCTTTCATAGTTTTTCCATACTCGATTAGAATCACTAGCAAGTGTCGGTCCCCCTGTAGTAACAGCAGGTTGTTCACAATCAATATCTTTTACACTCTCTGTTTCCACTGTGTATTATGAATTCGTGATAGGAAATGAGCCACGGACATACTCATCGAGGTACCGATTCCTCACAAGGTTTTTCACTTGGTTTTTAAAGTCACAGCAATAGCTGATGGTGTGCCCATAAGTGCCTTGGAACTTGCAAAACCTACTTTTATCTCGTTTGTAGGTAGGTTTGGTCACTGAGGCAGAGGGTACAAGAGGCCCTGCCCTTCAATCTTCTCATACAATTCCTCTAGAGAAATTTTCAACGGGGTATATTATTTATATGCTAGGGTTTGGTTGATCAGTTAGACCGCTCGATTATGAAAAAAATCACCGTGGGCTAGCATTGGGGGTGGTTGGTTTGGTCGGCTAACCCTGGGTTCCCTATAGGGAATGTCCTTAAGGTATGGTAGTGAGGGTGGGTAGCCATTTGACAAAATTCCTTTGGCTGCTCTAGAAGTGAGGAGCGCTGAGGTTGAGCTCAGCCGTGTTGAAATTATTGTGTCCTGTGAGCTATCTGGTATGGGTGAGACCTAGTAGATATTGCCCCGCCTGTTCATGATCCCCCACTATGTTTTCCTGATCCACCCCTACTCTGCACTTTCTTCTCTTTCCGCCTTAGCTCCTCCAACTGCTCCTTTTTTAACCTTGCCATTTCCTCATCCACAATTTCAATATCCCTCTTTGCCTGCTCATACCCCATTGAATAATTCTGGATAGTGGGGTTTCTTAAGTTGTACCATAGCCGACCTATCTTCACTCCCTCTTTTAACCATTTCAATACCTGAGAGATTCGTGTTCCTCTTGTTTTATTTCCATTAACTCCATCATGTCATCTTCTGGGGCTATTCCTCCGCAGAACTGCTCAGTTAGTTTTTGGCATATTTACTCGTAGCCCTTTATACTTCCGCATGGCAACTTACGGTACAAGTCTTGGGCTCGTCCCTCCAACGTCAAAGGGAATACTCTGTACCTCTACACTGGTGTCAACTCATGTACCACTGTCATATCATTGAAACGTTCAATATACACAAGTGGGTCACTCTTCCTGGAATATTTGATGTCAAGAAAACGAAAATCCCTTAGTATCATGGTACCCATGATCTCCACTGAGAGTGAAGATTCGTCATCTAACATTATTCTCCAGCTAGAGGCCTTTCTCCGGCTCTGCATCTCGTCTATGACCTGTGCCAATCGATGCACTTCTCTTTCCAGCTCCAAGGCCCAACCAGGATCGCGTGCTGTAACCTGGTTGTGTTCCTGTTCAATGTTGTTCAGTCGATGTCTGAGCTCGCTCTCCTTGGCATTTGTCCCTCGGTTACTACTTCCCAGTACTCACCCACTATGGAGTTAGTCTCTCCCCTCATTCCGTGCTCTCCCAAAGTCCGAATTCCGCCTCTAAAGGCATACATCCCATTAGATTGTCTCCCTAATGAGGGGATCTTCTATGCCATCGATAGTTGGGTTCTACAGTAACCTTGTCCCTAACTGTTGTGGCCTCATAATCCCTTCTTCACTCATTCCTCAGCTCATGTAATATGGCGGTAAGGGTCTTTATCTGCTTTTCTATCCACTCCATCCGCTCTTGCATCACCTTCTCCCTAGCCTCATTTGCTATTTCTTGAAGGGTGATCGTCTCATTGGTTTCATTATCGCCCCCTTAGGCATCACTTCTCGTCACATCCATAACTATTTGATCGCCTCTCCGCTACTGGTTACTATGCTTATAGTATCTTTTCATTCAACTCCTCACAGACGGTGTCAAAATATTAATGCAGAAATCTGGTCATCCCTAAAGCTAACCAAGGCTGTCTTGTTAACACGTACATTTACTTTGATTGGAATACTTCATTTTTATGCCTCTTCTGATCGCGCAAACCCAGCAATTTTAATCACCTTCCTTCCTACTTCATAACCTGCAATCACGTAAACTGATCAGGGTGCAGATTGTTTTTCCGACGATAACCCTCCGATGCTTAAGTCAGTATGTGGGGTTTCGAGAAAAGCATTGGATCTCAAAGCTATGCAAACGATTAATTGCCGAACCAAAGAAAAGTGTTCTTTGTTTTTAAAAGGTTTTTATGGAGATGGGTTCTGAGAATAAATTCGCAGAGTTTCCCCTCTTTTTTTTTCTTATCCCCCCCTCTACTATATTTTTCTAGGTTTTATAGGCAGTCACCCCTTGTCTCTAGAACCTTCTCCCACATCTCTAATCCTCCGGTGATCATGAGTCCTCATGGGCTGCAAAAACTGCAGATTAGTTATTGTGCTTCCGCAAATAGTTCGAGGCATAGCGAAACCACTGCATGATCATGGGATCGTGCCCACTTTCTGAGCAATAGGTTTCTGGTCAAACATCTGATGTACCCCAGGAAGTGTTGGTATCAGCATATTTGCCATAGCTTTACTGAGCCGAGCATACTCCTCCTAATCTTGACCAGACAATGAGGACATGCATAGTTGGTGCTCTTTTAATCACCCAAATAGAATATATAGATTTTTACCTTCTAAAGGTGTATTCATATCATAGGCCAATACTTGTATGTTTTAGAAATAATAGGGAACAAAGGTCATAAAGCTAAACTATTTAGGTTCCATGCCTCTTGGTTGACAATCAATAGTTTTAAGGAGTTCGTTGTGAACCAATGGAATCAATCACTTAATTGTCTTCACACTGAAAATATTTTTATGGATAGGGTCAAGGAGTGGAACAAGAATGTGTTTGGGCATATATCCAAAAGCAAGAAGTGCCTTCTAGCTCAGATAAGTAGAATCTAGATAACATTAGAAACCCATTACTCAGACAGTCTTCTGATGCATGAATCTAGATTCAAAAGAGCTTTAGAGGAAGTTTTAACATAAGAAGAACTTTTATGGTATCAGAAATCAAGGAGGGACTGGATCACTTATAGAGATAGGAATGCAACATATTTTCATCGAAAGACTATTAATTAAGATACAACCGTATTGAACCCATTAAAGATAACGAAGGCAAATGGTTATATGACATAGATGCTATTAAAATGCACGTGGTCCATTATTTTCTCATCTATTTTCTAAAGAGATGGAAGAGAATTTTAAGGACCCAATTATTGATTCTTTTCTTAGCATTGAAGAGTAAAGGATAGATAATCTTAATAGAAAAGTAGATGACAAGGAATAAAAAGTCAACGATTTATAATATGAAGCCTTTGATGTCTCTGGATATTGATGGTATACATATAATTTTTTACCGAAATCAATGGGAGGTGGTGGGGTAGTCTTGTGCAGTATGATTAAAAGAATTTTTAATGGCCATAAGGCTCCAAGGGAGATCAATAGAACTCTTCCTTGTCTTAATTCTAAAAACAAACAACCCCGATTGTATAAAGTTGTTTCTGCCCATCAGTCTTCGTCCGGTGAGCCACAAGACTACTAGTTTGTTATCAAGATTCTTGTGAACCATTTAAAGGAGAAGCTTATTAGACCAACTTAAACAATATTTGTCCCAGGATAGTAGATTACAAAAATGTTGTTATGGCTCAAGAAATAATCCACTCTATGTAGAGGCAAAGGGGGAAGACAGGACTCATGGCAATTAAGATGGATCTTGAAAAAGCTTATGACTTGATTCATTGGGCCTTCATACATGACACGCTCATTGAGATGGGTTTGCCAATGGATTTAACTAAGGAGATTACGAAGTGCATTACTTCAGTAAAAATGCAGATCTTATGGAATGGTGAGCTTGCTGAGGAATTCCATACATCTAGAGGCATTTGTTAAGGAGATCCCTTATCAACTTATATTTTTTTCTTGCACATTGAGAGGCTTAGTCATGGGATTAATATTGCGGTAAAGGACAATAAATGGATGCAATATGGCTTTTTTAGCGTGGAATACCCTTAAAGCACTTGTTCTTTGTGAATGGCCTACTCCTTCTTTCAAAAGCTTCCTATGTTCAGGCCTGGGTTATTAATTCTATCTTCGATGTGTTTTGCAAGAGCTCGAATGCTAAAGTCAGTAAAACAAAAACCCAAGTATATTTTTTTAGGAATGTCAATCACCTGGATTCAGGGGCTATTAGTGAGCTTACTAGTTTCTCTATTACTAATAATCTTGGGAAATATCTTGGGATGCCTTTATTATATAGCAAGGTTACTAAGGAGACTTGTCAGGAAAATGCCTGTGGGTGTGACAAAATTAATCAAATTTGTCATCAATTCATATGGAGTGCTGTAGAGAGATAACAAAAGCTCAACCTCATTAGTTGATCTAATGTTTTTTAGCCTAAAATACGTAGGGGGCCTTGGGCTCCAGAATCTCATTATCATGAATGAGGCTCTTTTAATGAAGATTGGCTAGAGCGTGATGGTGTTGCCTCAATGCCTATAGGTCCAAGTTCTGTTGACTAAGTACGGTTTAAATACGACAAATTTACCTCTCCTTTAAACATTAGGATAGGTTTTTACTTGTGGAAAGCCATTGGCGATATCTAGAAGCATGTTCTGGATAGTATTCGCTAGGTAATAGACAACAGGAAGCAAGTTCGCTTTTGGAAGAATTGTTGGGCTAATCAAAACATTTTCTTGGGAATCACTCTATTTAACCTATCCCTATTGAGTTAGAGTCAAGTATGTAATTGAGCTTGGTACACCAGATGGTAAATAACGCTCCTTTGAACATCTTCTTCCTAATAATTTTCTCCTATAAATTATTGTCGTAAAGCCTCCTAGTGTGATTGACAGGGCTAATCAAATCTTTTGGGCCCAACTCGAATTTCGGTAAATTTATAACAATGTCTACCAATTGTTCTCTAAGCAACCAAATTGCCAATAATGAGGATGCAACATGGAATTGTATTTGGAAGTGGAAAGGCCCTAATCATATACCTGTGTTATTGTGGATAATTATGCGTGGAAGACTCAAGACTAAGAAAGAATTGTGCAGAAAACACATTCAAAGCAATGATACTTGTGATCATTGTGGGTGTGCTACAATAGACATTATTCATGTTCTTAGAGATTATGTCCAAGCTAAATAAATCTGGAATTGTTTGGTTTTATTTAGATGTTTTTGTGTTTAATTTTAATTTTTTAGATGATACCACACTTTAAAAAAGAAATTTTTTTTTTTTTAACCTTTTTTTTTTTATTTTTTTAAAACACAATTCTTAATTTATATTATATTATTTTATGCTCATCTTCAAACTGTTAAAAGAACTAAAGGAATAATGTATAAATGACGTTTTTACCCTTAAATGTAAAAGGGCAATTATTCACCAACCACATGTTTTTTTCACATTTTTTGAAAAGTACACAATTCTTAATTTATTATTATTATTATTATTTTGCTAAACTCCACTTGAAGTTATATTATTTTGCACATGTCCACTTCTATCTTCAAACAATGTCGTTGTGAAATAATAATTTTATCCTTATGATTTCAACAAAGTTCTAACAGTGTTATAACGGGAGTGGACCAGTGAAAAAAATATTAACTTCATGTGGAACGCTGCCAAAAAAAAAAAAGATTTGTGTATTTTTGAAAAAGTTAGAAAAAATAGGTGGTCGGTGGATAATTACCCTTTAAGAAATTAGTGGCAGAGTGATTGTGGAATCGTTTGGGCCTGTCTTTTTGGTGTTGCCGTTTAGAAAATTTGGCATTAGAGAAACCATTGCCTGTTTGCTAACATTACAACAAGTAGCATAACAGATCATAAGGGAGATCAAAGTTTGGCTGAGGGAAATAAAGAGGGTTAACTTGTTGTCTCTAAATGTGACTTTCAATCGGGTGGAGAAATGTATTGGCTGGAAAGCTCCCTCGTGGCCTTATATCAAATTAAGCACTGATGGATCACGCATTAATACTAGGTTAACAAGTGTTGGGGGCTGCTTAGGATGACATAAGGTGGCTTTGGCATGAATGTTGGCTCGTGGTCCCTCACAATTGTTAAGCTCTAAGGCATTTACAATGATCTTCTTCTTGCATGGAATCGTGATGTTTAATTTCTAGAGGATAGTTGTGTGTGACACAGCTCATTACTTCAATGTTTCCCCCAATGCCATTTCTCCACTGATCGATCCCACTGAAGAGCTTATCAATAGGGGTTGGCAAACTTTGCTCAATCATATTTATCATGGGGCTAACTTCGCAGCTGACTTCACGCCCATGATTGTGAGCTCCCTGCCCCTCAACCTTTATAGATATCATGATCTCCTTGAAGATCTTGATGTTTGGATTAGATATCATATGTATGGTTCTATGACTCCTTGCTCTATTCTACCTTATCTTTGCTTTAGCTTGTTGGGCACCCTACATACAGAAAAAAAAAAAATCTTGAGTTTTGATTTTGTTTTGAAAGTAGGTAAGAATTTATAATCCATTAAACTTATGATTTTATGTAATTGGCTGAACGATTTTGTGTGTTATATTAAAAAAATGAAAGTATGATCATGTATTGATTTATATTGTTATTAGGTGAAAGTAGTGCTATTATGGTATATTGAAACTGTGAACAATATAGATTGAATAGCATATAAGGCTACTTTCATTGGGTCTAAACTTTATAATTTACTAAACTACACATCTTTCTTTTTCTATCCATATGTTTATTGTTCAAAGACTCACAGTATATTGATTGTAATGATGTTTTGAAATTAAGACACTAGCACTAGAAAATTCAGATTTCTAGTAGTAGTTCTCAATTTTATAGTTTATTTTGTATCTCAAATGATTTCTGAAAATTTTGGAAAATTTTATTATGATATATATATATGTGTGTGTGTGTGTGTGTGTGTGTAAGTTTTGTATGTTTAAGCTCATAATTTTTAACCTTATATAAAAATCATTAAAAATCACCGAGTTTGGTTGCCATAATCCTGGAAACAGTTTTCTAGAATTGCAAAGGCTGATATTGAAGACAGTTTAAGTTATTTTTTCATCAATATATGCCTTATAAATTTTAATTTTGCTTCCTTTTTGTTTCCTCTAATCATTGAAACTTGAAGCATTATTTTTTAACATGTTTAACTAAATTTATCAATTTTTGAATTCAGCAAACCTATGTTTATATTACTACTATACAATTTTAACGTTTTTATGGAAAATCAGTTTTTGGGTATGCATTTGAACTCCAATTAATTTTGTGAAACTTATATTGAATGTCAACATGCTCACAGTAGCTATTTGTAATATTTATGATTTTTCTAATATATTTATAGCTTGTTAGAAATCAACTCCTATAAGATGCTCTACTGTAATTCAATGAATTTATATGCTTAAGTAAGAGTTAATAGTTTAAAGATGCTTAGCTTTCCTATTAAGTTTAAAATTGAATACAACATTGATGAGAATCTTGTCTTGATAATTTTAGGTTAAGAGTGAGCTTCTGTGATTAGAGTTATTGTTGATTGCTTTAGATCAAGGTAAGTGAATTCATGCATAATGTTTATTATATGTATATATGTAAATATGTACAGATGACATTATGTGGCATAAGCAAATTGAATGAATAAAACATTTTATTGATAAATGATTTCTTAGACGATTATTTATTGGATATGATTATTACGTTATGACTTAATTGATTATAAGTTTTACCACATATATACATTAGATTATAAAATGATTACTAGTTTTAAATTTATGGTTCTTCATAATGATTGGTATGTACTTTATAGTAATTATTAACCTAATGCAAGAGTATGCTTACCGAGTTGACGGTTCATCCCTCGCCCAATATTTTGCTAATTGATTTTGGAAATGTCGGCTTTTGGGTTTAGAGAAGAGGATTTGTTAGCTAAAGAATTTGGCATTTTCTCGATGGTTAAATTGTTGCTACTTTAGTGTTTTTAGAGCTAGATTCTTTTTTGGAGATTATTGTTATATTTATTGTTCTAGAGACTATGCTTTGACTATGGACAACATTGATTTTCATTTGGGAATAGTTATAAGATTAAAGTTACGAGGTTTAATTCAAATTTCTCTTGAGATTGCTTGGTGAATTTGGGGTGCTACAGTAGATTTTTGAGCTAACGATTGACAAACTTATAGGTTGAAGCATTTAAATGTGAGGATTCTAACTATGGATGATTAATATTTTGTCGTAAGCAGTAAAACAAATGAATTAATCAAAAAATTAAGAATCAATGACACATCTACAAATGATAAAGGTGGCCAACAGGTTGCACTGGCCATCAAAAGAAGGCTTATGTGGGATCATGGTCATGCCATGTCGTACCCACAATACACTTTGTGCTGTGCCTAATTCTTTTCGCTTAGGTCTAGCTCGACACACGTGTCATGCCCAAGCGTGTCGTGTCATGTCATGCCGTGCCATGGTCAATGCCTAAGAAAAAATAATGACAAGTTTTTTTTTTCATTTTTTGTAAATTTTTAAGAGGGCATGGCAAGCTATTGGTGTACTTTTTTCTAGTACATATACTTTTTTTTTAGTCCATATGCCTTTAGTTAAATTTAATAGAATTAAAAGTTCAAAATTCAGGTACAGATTTAATAATAAAAAATGAATAATAGTAACATAATGGAATACTAACTATTAAGTTAGATCCTAGAGTATTAGAATTCCTTTTTAATATTTAACAATAACATCAACAATAAATTTTTCTTAAGGTTTAACTTAATTGTTAACTTGGACTTACATAAACTTATAAATTATAGTCCATAATAATATTAATACATACATTTTATAAAATCAAGATATTCATAATCTTATTTATTAAAATCATGACATCATCTATTCATTTAATAAATTTAAAATAAAACAATTGTAGTATTTTTTAAAGTATTTTTTTGAAACAATAATTAAGTAAATTTAAAAAACTTGTGCTAATAAAATATATTAAAAAATTTAATTTCAAATTATTTGTAAAATTATAAAATTTTAAATTTATTCTGATTAAAAAGTGAAACGTACTTATTGCGGGTCTTTTCACGTGCTACGCTTTAGCATGCCATGTTGTATGGACAAGTTTCATGCTCATTCCATGCCAAATGCTGCTTGGGCTGTCGTGCATCTCCAACAACCTTTTGCATGCGATCCTGCCATGGTCTATTTTAATTTTCTGTTCATCTCTTTTTTTATTATTTTTTTTCCATTTTTTCCTTGGCTAAGCAAACTTAGTTTAATTTAGACCTATAAAGCCCCATCGCAACCACAGAGGATTGGGTGCTGGAGCATCTTCATGGAAAAAAGAAAAGAGAAAGAGAAGACTATTAGGGGGCTAAATTAATATTGTTATTAATTACTATTTAAACTAAAAATAATCTTGTTAAATTGGCTGGTCGGTGGTAAGATTTTTTTAAGAGTATTTGTGCGAATACATTAGTTTTTCCTAAGAATTGGCTGTACTCTGAAAAATTAATATATCGATTAAATATTCTATTTAAAGAAGACTATTGACCTGAATGAACACTTGCTTGTTTTCCATTATCTTCCTTAGCTAAGCAAACTTAGTTTAATTTAAACCTATAAAGCCCCGTCTCAACACATAGGGTTGCATACTGGAGCATCTTCATGGAAAAGAGAAAAGAGAAAGAGAAGACTAGTAGGGGGCTAAATTAATATTTGATATTAATTAATATTTAAACTAAAAGTAATCTTATTAAAGTGGGTGGTGGATTGTAGGATTTTTTTAAGAGTATTGGCGCAAAAAATTACTTTCTAAGAATTGGTTGTACTCTGAAAAATTAATATATAGAAATAAAATATTCTATTTAAAGAAGACTATTGACCTGAATGAAGACTTGCTTGTTCAAAAAGATATTTAAACTACTCTAGTGCAGATTATACGGGTAGTATTGACAGGCACTTGCATTTTGTAATTATGTAATGTCATCTGTAATGTATTATTATTTGATAGATATGTTTCTGAGATTGGTTAGTGGGAACAGAAAAGAAGAAAAGAGGAAGGAGACAAGAAGAGATTAGTTTGTCGAGCATGGTGATATTAATTAGTACTTGAATTAGAATAATCTTGTTGCAGTTTGTTTTAGATTCGTATAATTCAAGATCATTCGTACTGAAATGTGAACGAAGAGAACTTTACAAGAATTTGCTGTTGTTGCATTCGGTTTAATATTATTATATTTCTATGAAGAAAAAATAACTAAAAGCTGAAGTAGGTGACATACTGACATATAATCATAATGAAAGGCAAATATAATATTTGCAAAGAACTTTATTGGCATGAGCGATGACTTTCTGTCGTTGGCATAAGGTTAAAATATTCTTTTCAATATTGCGGACTATGCTAGTATAAATTTGCATGGATTCATGGGCTTCAGATATAACTGTATACACATATCCTAAGCTGGTGATCATATATAATTACAATACAATGTCATCCAAATGGTTCCTTCTACTTCAACATGTAGCTTTGTTTTCTGTGATTCTGTTTCAGTTGGAGCCAAGAGTTGCTAATTCAAACAACATAATAAGGTGCTTAGACGAGGAGAGAGAAGCGCTGCTCGCTTTCAAACAAGGACTGATAGATGAATCCGGCATTTTATCTTCCTGGGGAAGAGAAGATGAGAAAAGAGATTGTTGTAAATGGAGAGGAGTTCAGTGTAGCAGTAAAACAGGCCACGTACTTTGGCTTGATCTTCGAGCAGTGTCCGACTCTCCAGTCGATGCTCTGAAAGGTACAATAAACCCTTCTTTGCTTAAGCTGCAGCATTTAACGTATTTGGACCTCAGTTGGAATAATTTTAGTGGAAGTCCAATTCCTGAATTTATTGGTTCCCTTGGCAAATTGAGCGAACTCGTTCTCTCTAGTGCTCAGTTTGCTGGACCAATTCCTCATCAGCTTGGAAACCTGTCAAGGCTGCAAGTTCTTGACCTCCGATTTAATAACTTGTTTGGTAGTGGAAACCTTGATTGGCTTTCTCATCTTTCTTCTTTAAGCTATCTTGACTTGTCTGACTGCAAACTCAGTAAATTCAGTAATTGGGTTCAAGTACTTTCCAATCTCCGTTCCCTCGCAACCTTGTATTTAAGCTATTGTGATCTTCCACCTATCAGTACTTCATCTCTTTTGCACCTCAATTATAGCAAATCTCTTGAGTTTATTGATCTCTCCAATAACTACCTGACGAATTCAATATACCCTTGGCTGTTCAATGTCAGTAGCAACCTTGTTGATCATATAGACCTCGGTTCTAACGAACTACATGGTTCAATTCCTCTAGCTTTTGGACACATGGCTTCTCTTAGACATCTCGATTTCTTATCCAATCAACTCAGAGAGGTTCCAAAATTTCTTGGAAACATGTCCAGCTTAAAAAGATTAGTCTTCAATTACAATGAACTCAGGGGAGAGCTCTCTGAGTTCATTCAAAATGTGTCTAGTGGCAGCACAAAGAACTCATCACTGGAGTGGCTGTATTTAGCTTCCAATGAAATCACAGGCACAATACCTGATCTTGGAGGATTTCCGTCTTTGCAAATATTGAGTCTTGAAAGCAATCGTTTAACCGGGACGATAAGCAAAAGCATTGGTCAACTGTTCAAGCTTGAGCTGTTGTTACTGAGCGGAAACTCACTCAGAGGTGTCATCTCTGAAGCCCTTTTTTCAAATCTTTCTAGCCTAGACACATTACAGTTGTCAGATAACTCGCTGACATTGAAATTCAGCCATGACTGGACTCCACCTTTTAAACTGTTTAATATATTTCTTGGCTCTTGCAAGATAGGGCCTCGTTTTCCAAAATGGCTTCAATCACAGAATCAAAGTGTGGCACTTGATATCTCCAATGCTGGAATCTCAGATATTGTCCCCGATTGGTTTTGGGATCTAACCTATCAACTATATTATTTAAATCTCTCTAACAACGAGATGAAGGGTAAACTTCCAGATTTGTCTAGGAAATTTGATAGTTATGGTCCTGGCATAGATGTCAGTTCAAATCAATTTGAGGGTCCAATTCCGCTGCTTCCTCCAAATGTTTCATCCCTAAATCTTTCTAAGAATAAGTTTTCAGGGTCGATTTCATTCTTATGTTCTATCAGTAGCCATCTGTTAACATATCTTGATCTCTCAAATAACTTACTGTCAGGAAGACTTCCAGATTGTTGGTTCCAATTTGATAGCCTAGCCATTCTTAATTTGGCCAACAATAGCTTCTTTGGCGAAATCCCAGATTCAATGAGCTTCCTACGTAGTATCGGATCCTTGAGTTTGTACAACAATAGTTTAACTGGGCGGTTGCCTTCATTCTTTATGAATGGCTCGCAACTGACACTAATAGATCTTGGGATGAACGGGTTGTCTGGAGAGATACCGACATGGATCGGAGAAAGTCTTCCAAATTTGATTGTTCTTAGTCTGCGATCTAACAAATTCCATGGAAACATACCTTTTCAGTTATGCCACCTATCACACATTCAAATCTTGGATCTTTCTTTGAATAACATATCAGGAATCATACCCAAATGTTTCCATAATTTTACTGCTATGACCCAAGAGAAAAGCTCCAATCTCTCCATTATCTCCAACTATTACTACAATCTTGGCCTCAGGGGAATGCTAATGCCGTTGATCTATTTTGACAAAACAACTTTGACATGGAAAGGAGGCCAGTATGAGTACAAAAGTATTCTGGGAGTCGTAAAGATCATTGACCTTTCAAGTAATAAGTTAGGCGGCAAACTTCCGGAAGAGATTATGGACCTTGTTGGATTGGTTGCCTTGAATCTTTCGAATAATAATCTTACTGGACAAATCACTCCAAGGATTGGCCAGTTAAAATCATTGGATTTCCTTGATTTGTCCAGAAATCTTTTTTCCGGTGGCATTCCATCAAGCCTTTCTCAGTTGAGTCTTCTTAGTGTTATGGATTTGTCATACAACAACCTGTCAGGCAAAGTTCCAAAAGGCACTCAACTTCAAAGTTTCGACGCCTCCACATATGCCGGAAATCCTGAACTTTGCGGCCTCCCACTTCCGAATAAGTGTCCGGATGAAGAATCAGCTCCAAGTCCAGGAAGAGATGACGCTTACAACACACCAGATGAGGATGATGATCAGCTTATAACTCTCGGATTTTATATGAGTATGATTCTTGGTTTCTTTGTTGGATTCTGGGGAGTCTGTGGCACGTTATTGGTGAAGAGCTCGTGGAGAAGTGGTTACTACAACTTCTTGACTGGTGTGAAAGATTGGCTGTATGTGGAAGCTGTGGTCAATATTGCCAAACTGCGGCGAAGGGTCAGGAATTAATTGGTAATACTTTTTCACCTGTTTTAGCTTTTTATTTGAAGTTTTACTTTCTCTAGTTACATGCTTTAATTTCTTTCCCACAGTAACGCTTTACATGTTCTACTTTTCTTTCACCATTTCTCGCAGGAGCTACCATGTCTCTCTCGAATGGCATTCTGTCCTTGTCCAGTTCAGAGTGTCCTACCCGGGAGCTTTCTGAAATAATGGAGTCTTCTCACAGTTGTGCATAATATTGAGTATATGTTATAGAGGAATTTGTTTAGTTGTTTAGTGTTCAATGTGCTAATCTTCAATGCTTGCTTTGTAATCTATATTTTGCAATAAAGATAAACAGTCAAATTCTACCTTGTTGTGGATCAATGTTTTCAATTTTTTTTTTCTAATTTTCTGTTTGAAATTTCTGATATTCATCCCATTACTATAGCTGTTTCAGAAGTAGTGGTTAGGATGTATGGATCAATTTCACCTCAAACCAACCTCGAATCAAGAGAGTAAAGAAAAAAATTCAGTTTCTTTTTGACATTCATCCTGACCTTCCCTCTTCTCCCATTTTGAAGGAGGCTCCTGAAGCTCCTGTTATTACTTCTTAGCGTCAGGCAAGTGCCCAAGTCTTCCACTTACGGTATATTTTCTTGCTTTTTGACTTTCTTTTATTCTTGCCTATTTTCTATTCTTTGATTTACTGACTCTTGGTTTTCTTTTCAGATTCAAGCTGCTTCAGAAGTTCATGGCTTGATCGATCCAAGTAAATTTTTCACATGATTCTGGCAAAAATGTAACGGACCTGCCTCTTCTGATTCTCCGAATTCCATTTCTACTGATATTGAATCTAGGATAGGAAGCTGCTCCAGTTATTGACCTCATCAATTCTCCTGCAACTTTGGAGTTGCCTCCTGACCTGACCAGACTGCTTCTACAACGTTCTTATCAGAACGTTCTCAAACCTGAACCCTTGCAAAACTGTTCCTGCTGACCAAAATTCCCCACAAGCTACAATGGATGCCTCAGTTTCCCTCAGTTCCTGACCTGTGGTCTTTTCTTAATGCTTTTCCTGCTGCCTTGGTTTTTATTGGAGGAATTGCTTCTTCCGGATATCCATTGCACGGAATTATTCCTACTCCAGGGCTTGTCTTCTCGTTTTTGGTCATTTTCAATTTCCAGGGTCTCCATTTTTGGATACAAGACATTTCATAAGCTTCTATACATGCATTCAATTAAAATCAGCCATCAAATGCAGCTAAGACTTCCCTCATGGATGGCATGGACTGTATATAGTGCACTACCCCGAAGCAAAAAAAAAAATTGTTTAAGTATACAACTATTAATTTTTTGTAGTAGTTCGTGGTGATATTTTATTTAATTTTGTCTATGATTTCTTGTCTTCAATCAAAGTGTTATGGCATGGTAAGTGAAATTCTTTCATATTAATCGATGTAAATATTACTAGCATGTTTATATGCATAATACGCATAAAAACATGATAATCCAATCATGGGAGAATAACTCTCCACTATTAGGACTGAGGGGGAAGAGGGAAAAAAATTATTGGAAACATAACAGGCTTGACCTGAACTCATTATATGATATTTATGATATTAATGATATCTGTGTAGCATGCTAAATTACAAAGTGATAATATGCAAACATGGATTCAATGCCGAGAAAGAACGACAAGATTTACCGAAAAAAAAAAAAAAAGGCATTGCAGACGAGAGAGAGAATCGACGTTGTATTCACAATTTTTGTGCATTAGAATTACTGCTCGGACCAACAAAATAGCTTTGCAGACGAGAAATATCATTCAGGTTGTTTTCATATTAGGCAGTCATTCACTTCAAGCATCTGATCTTCTTTGCTGCATCCATAATGCTTTGGCTAACTTCTGGGTGTTGAAATTTTACCAGCTTCACAAGTTGAACGGCAGCTTCAGGGAAGGAAATCAAGGAATTGTCCCTGATACAAGATTTCGAAGACAGACCAAAAAGCACTAAATTGACGTCTTCCTCAAGTTGAAGGCAAAATAGATGGTTGAAAACCTGAAGATGAATATTACAAACGGCCAATTAGGTTATGCAGATAGTTTATTAGACCATGGCAAAAACAAGATATTGAAGCACTAACAAATGAAGAGATTCTAACAATGGATGATATATATATATATATATATATTTCACCACAGGCTGGAAAATAAATGAATTCACCAAAAGATTAAGAATCAATGGCACATCTGCAAATGGTCATGCTGGACACTAATGTGGCTAATCTATCTAAATTGATGGCTGCCTTTTGTATTGATCCTACTGATTCAATGGAACAAGTCCGCTGTTTCTATTTTTAATTTTCTTGTCATGTTTCTTTTATGGGCTTAGCAAACTTTGCTTTAATTTTCTGGACTTTTATGGGCTTAGCAAACTTTGCTTTAATTTAGATCTAGAAAGCCCCATCTTAACCACATAGGGTTGACCACAAAATTCTTTAAAGCCATCTAGGTCAACCTAGAGCCACATGTACTTTGAAATAGCCAGAGAACATAAACATGAACTTATGCTTTGATGATGCTCATACACACACCCACACAAACATCCCCCATTCTCACCGTTTTCATCCTTGATATAACCATGTCTTTAGTGGCCTGGGACCTTGACACCAAATTAACTATAAAGAGACCTTGCTCAGAAAGGGCATCTTTCACAGTTAGAAGAAATGACCCCTCCACAAAATCTGCAGCAGGGCAGGTCATTCCAGAGCTATGTACACAGAAAGCAGAACAAATAAATTAGCATACTACTCAAGTACATAAAAGTGAAGCTTAATAAAATAGTCTCATTATTCTCAAGAATGAAAAAAACTTATTACTATTCACATTCACCTTGAATCTGGAGAGTCCACATCAACGATAAGAACATCAACTCTGGCATTAGATGCAGTGCAATTTCCATTGCAAGATCTTGTGTTATTAGAAGCGATCTCATTTCCATGAACAACAGACATTTCATCAGTTGCTAAAGAATTTTTCATCTCTCTAACAAACTTAATCCCATCCGCGATATGTACCTAAAATGCCACAGAAGCATCCAAGTGATACAGATTATAAAACAAGAAAAAGGTTAAGGAAGGATTTTCAAAGGAGATACACTATTGTCTAAACGATAATGCGAGCTTCCAACTTGTCTATGATTACAAGAAGTTTCTCCCCATGCATTCTTAAATGTTCCCTTTCTTTATTGGAATTATATTCGTCCCCTAATTTCTTGATGTAATTACGGCATCGATTATGAATTTTAAAATCCCTCTAATTATGGATTTTGCTAACCAATCAGAAATACCATTTCTCTTCATCCTGCTATCGGAGGAAGGGGGAAAAAAAAGATAGTGTACACAAAGAAGCTATAGTTAAATGTTAACATCCAAAATTGTATGACTGAAACTATAAATAAATAAATAAACTAGGCATTAAGATTTGCGTAAATTACCTTCAAACTTTTATCTTGAGTGAAAGCAAAGTAGTCTTCTGCAAGATTTAGCATCGTAGGATCTAACTCCACCACCTGCGGATACATAAATCCACCAAAATATTTACATTGTGCAAAATCAAGCTTGAAGAATGATTTTATACCCTACTACTTTTCTATCACTCTAAAGTTTCTTTTCTGTTTTACTCTTTCCCCTCTTTTGTTTGTGGGATGTTGGTTTGGCAACTTTACCTCAATTTCCACAAAGGGCATACATTCATGAAGAAACATAGGAAGTAAACCAGCTCCAAGACCAATAACAACTGCTTTAACCTGAGAAAGATATTGTATAATATAAGTGGCATGAGAATGCAATAACGTGAGTGAAACAAAGATCGTAAGGAACATGAAGAAGAAAGTCGAATAACATTATCTAGTGAGCAGTCAAAACCAATAGGCTTAATTTTTAACTTGAAGCAAATGTATGTCAATTAGGTCCTTGTCCTACTCACACAACAGCAAAACCTATAACCCATAGATACATTTTTTGAGATGTGCATAACACTAGTTGACAGCCAAAATTAATTTGATCAAGCAAAAATCATAAATACAGGTTTTAAAGCCAAGTTATTGGAAATATTTCAACTGTTCGAGCAAAAATGAGAAATAAAATCCTTACTGATTTTCCAACAGATGCCACACTCTCCAAATAAGAAGAAATAAGGATAAACCCAGAAATGATTCCCATGTGATAAGAACTAGCCAAATAACCATGATAGACCTTCAGCCGGTTGCCTGAATCTATGACATCGAAAGGGAAAATATCAAAAAGAAAGCAAACAGTAACTGCCTCGTCATTTCTAATTCGATATTATATGCACCAACTAGATATCTAAATCACAGGGTACACGATGAAATGTAAAGAGTATAGAACATTATTTCATTTGGAATTGCAAATTGTTTCCCTCATGAGAATTTGAATTTGATTTATATACGACTCGACTGTTACATACAGATTTGACCAGTGGGCAGTGATACTGCATGACAGAATCAAGATAAATCAATACTGATGAATCTCATTCCCAACTGACACTACTGACACTAAAGAGTCAACGGGAACAAAATACAAGGCCCATTTTACTTCATTCCTTAATTTGTACTGTGCCTATATCTTTAAATAGACTGACACAGCCCATGATGACACCATCCATGCCTTGTCATGCTATGCCATGACATGCCAGGTATTGGCCTTCCCTTTACTTAGTTTCAATTAATCACAATTACATTTTTCGCTATTTTTCTTTTCCAATTCTCTATAAAAATTTATAAATTAATCATGCTTTTAGAAAATTCATGCTTGATGCCGAAACTGTTAGCCTGGCATGAAGTACTCACAGGTGCTGTCCCTTGACCAGCCAAGTCCAACTGACCACTCCACTAGACATCGACTGACCAATGTCAGCACACTAAGATCCCAAGGGTTCTAATGCAGAGGACCAAAGGCAGCTTAATTCATTCAAGGCTTAAATTGAATCATGACAACTTTGGCTCAAATATTGCTTCCGTTATCTACCAAACATAAAGTAAAACATACAAATTGATTTCAGGGCTGACAGTGTTAAAGCAAAACCGATCTGCGCACAGTAAAAATCTATTAACAGTGTCATAGATGTGAATAAATACCATCACTTCGTGTTTGGGTCCCCTTTCGCTTGGATTTGGAAGATGAACTAGCTTTCTTCCTCTCTGTTTCACCATCAGTTCCATGAGAAGATCCATCCCTTATTAACAGAGCTTCAGATTGTACCAGGCCCTGAGTTCTTTGGAAAACAAGGCGACGGAATTTCAAATCTTTTGATGGCCATATGCGACTGACCTCAGGATCAACATTTTCATAAACTACATCTTCAACAATAATTGGTCCAGTTAAGGAAGATGTAGCCTAGAGAAAGTAGATAGCAGGAACACTTTTGTCAATTCAGACATATGGTAAATATCCCAACAGAAATGTCAAAGATAAAGTTAATAATTATAAGCAGCCACTATAGCAACAGGCAGCCATCTCACAACCCATGAAAACTCAATAGTGAATTTCTAGGGCAACTGAAGATGCTCAAAATGATATGTTGTCAACAAATTTAAAAGGTAATAAACTTTTAAAAAAAATAAAATAAAAGGACATAGCTATAGCCTACACAGAGCAAACCACCTGGAATTTAAAATGCAAAGCTAAAATAAACCAAAAAAAAAAATCAGAAGTGAGAATAATCCATTTAGGGTCCATTGCCTCCAACAATGAATAAGCCAGCTCTGTCACTCAATTGCCTATCGTGCGGTCAAAAAGATCTGTGAGATCCTCTGTAGCACCTTGAGGTGCATTATATTATTTTACATGAAACTCGGGACATGCCCCACCAAGATTATGGGACTACAATATATTTTAGCATAAAAGAGAATTCCATGTGGCTTCTGTTCTTGTCAAACTTGCTTTTTCTAATTCTTCACGTAGCTTCTGTCCCTATCAAACTCTATTTTTAGGATAACTTTTTATCAAACTTACTTCTGGCAACTCTACGTGTTTGTTGTGCACTTTTACTACCATAAGAAAGCTGTTTATAGTAACTCAGTGGAACAGCTGACCATTCTGAAAAAATAAATAGCAGTAGCTCAATAGAATGACTATGACAGCTAAATAACTAATATCAAACTTCAGACCCAAATTTTATCACCAGTTACAGTTTTAGACAGCCAAATCAAAGGAGATGAAGCAGTTCTGGGAGCCAATAGAATCTTTTAACACAGTCATGGGATACAACCACAATAAAAGCCAAGAAAACTACCGGGAGTTAGCATGTCATTAAGAGAATATCCAAACAATAAAAGCCCAGAAAACAAGATCAGAAATCAGAGCACGCAGAATCTTGACATACTTATGTACTATAACACACTCAACTTCAAACAAATAAACTAAGGCCATGTACCCAGTCCAGCTAAACAAGCTATAATCTTAATTCTGAGTAAGCATAGTAGAAAACTTGAAATTCAGTGTTAAAATTATCATGAAAACACTAGAAAAGAAACATATTTATGAGAGAATCAACCTGGTGAACAACATTCCGGTGCTTTATCCCATCACCAGCCATCATAAACCTGGAGGTGCAACGTGCTCATTAAACAAAAAATGCCAAAGCCGCAATTCATATAACAACCATGAATGTCACCAAGAAATGATGGATTATTACTTAAAATTTCAGATCATATAAGTAGTACAACAACAAAGCATTGAAAGTATCAAAATACAATGTAAGGGGGAAATTATTCTTGCGGTAGAAGATGCAATAATATCATAATTATATGCATGTCATGGAGTTCACAACTCTACATCTAAGTCAATTAACGGATTAACAATGTTATTTTTAGCACCAATAGTTGCCATAATGGAAGTCAAAGATGTGGTTTGTATGAGCAGACAGTTCCGTGAACACAATATCTTCAAATTGAGAACAAAGTTACACAGATTAAGGCAAGAGATACATCGAAAAAATGAAATTTTTTTCCAAACATAGCATCTTTTAAGATACGAGATTATTTCCTCCATCGTGATTTACAATTTCAGTAAGCACATAATCTAAAATATGAAAGTGATCCACAAAATATATCAAAGGAATAAAAATAGTGTCTTCTGGACTACTGGCATATGCAAATCACTAGACCAACTAATATGCAGCCACAATGTTAAAATGAGTCAAATGCCATTAAACTTAGCTCTAACGAGAAACAATACTACAGTGATACAACATAAATGAAGATTTTATCAAAACAAATTTAAGAAATACGCAAAGGATAGAGTAACATACGGTAGTTGAGCTCCCTGGTCGTCTTTCCCGGGCGCCAACTGTTTAACTAGAGGCGACAAGTCCTTCTGAAAGATTAATATATGGTAAGCATTAAACCTAGTAAAAGATTATTAGTAATAAATAGCATACAAAACAGAAATATCTCACAGGTAGCCACACCAAAGAAAAATATTACCTGGATTTCATCCATGCCGGCACTGGCATGGCTAGTGTCTAATAAAACCTTCAAATATCAGAAAAACTATTATCAGATGTTGCAATTTTTTTTAAAAATAAAAAATAAAAATAGATCATCAAATTTATGTGATTGTCCTGCAAAGTACCATAATTAGACGTGCAGCCTTTGAGCTTTCAACCACCAGCCATTGTCCTTCTTGTGAAGAGAAGAGCCATTCATGAGCGCGCGTCTGAAATCTAACATTCAGTTATGCATTTCAAATACAAGAATTCAAGTACCCCAATTTTTAACACACGAAACGTTGAGGAAAAAATACATCAAAGAACTGAAGCAAGACAATGCAATCACTAAACAGTAATACAATCTGTACTTGCGGCTGTTTGCGCAAATGCAAATGAAACAAAATCAATTCCCTAATGTGAAGAAATAGATGTTCCACTTGAAGAGAAAATATTTTCTTGTTGACAACAACTAAAGAGGATGGCCAGGAATAGCAGAGGCAGCACATGATATCCTATTCCAGTCAGACCAAGATAAAGTTTTAAACAGTTATAATTGAACTCTGAAGGATCAAGTTAAAATTAAAAGATTTCCGTCATGACACATTTAAGATAAACCTATGATGAGAATATTTAAGTGAAATCTTTTAAGATTGTATATCAACAACCCCAGTATATTCCAAACTAAAAAATAAAATTCAATTTAAAGAAAGTAAAACTTGCCAAAATCTAAAAGTCTGAGCTACTGTTAAAATCCTATTGCTTCGCAGCAGGGTTAGAACCCAAAATCTAGACGAAACCCCAATGATATGGTTACCATTCGAGCAAAATCCCAAGATGTAATTTCAAGCAGTAGTGATTCTACGTTTGTACTTTGATAAAACAAAACAGAATTTGCTATCCAAGTCAAAAACGTATGCACAAAATTTTACTGTTTCTAATATTTGCTTCATCAAGCTAAACAGAAATGGAGGGAAAATCCAGTTAACTGTCAATCAAAGTTCAAATTCAATTAGTTTTTTTAATGTTCTTACTGCACAAAACTGCTCGCACCCTGAAGTACATGGAAACCAAAAAAGTAAACATAGACACACCTTTGGCACAATAAAAACCCCACAGTTATACATCAATGGTCCAGAGTTTTCCCGAGCATCAAGAAGTACAGCTCTGTAACTAAAGCAGGAGTCACCTTCTCCACCCAATATAAGCTCAAATCGACAACCTGGGCTTAGATTTTTCAGATTCCCTTTAGCCCCTAGTCGAAGATCTTCAAGAGAGTACAATATATCAGAGCCGTTGGAGTATTCTCTACGAGTTTGATTCTCACTTTCAAGGGCTTCATGAATACCAAAAGCCTGAACACAAAATACATCAAAAATATTAACAATTTCAATGCCAAACAATAGAGATTACGTTGAGGAACGAAATAAGGATTACAAAAACGCATCCCGCATGTACTCTGTGAACATTTGTTCCATGCATCAGAGCCTTATCAAATACTTCAATTATCCATCACAGGGGACAGGGAAGACAGATATTCTACCTGATTTTTGTCACAATCAAGAGAAGAATGATCAAATGATGATGTTACTTGGAGCACTACAGAAGAATTTTCTTTATCTGTAACCACCATAAAGGTTTGAAGACTAGGCTCACTAGATGATTTTTGAGGTAGGGCATGAATACTCATTTTCCACCCAAACCGGAACTTAGAGAAAAGCAAGCCTGAAAGAGAGAGTAATTCAAGATTCAATTATCCATCTCAAAACATGTAGAAACAAGTAATCAACGGCATAGAATGTAGATCTTAATCAACAAAAACAATTAACCAATTGCAAATTCATCTGCACATCTGAAGTTCACCATAAACAGATAACAAGTAGTTAATCAGATGAGCAAGAAATCGATGGAGTTCAGAAAAATAATTATGTTCACTTAAGTTGATTAAATAAATTGAGGACAAAATACCTAGAACATGAGACTCGGCCAGCGTGAGACATATAAACTTCCCTCCAGATTTCAGAAGCCTTTTCACCTGATAATACAATCCCACTTATGTGAATCCAACAAAAAGAATATCAATTTTCATTGGCTATTGAACCAAATAAAAAAAAAGGATGGTAAAAATAAGCTCGATTAAAAGTCCACCTCTGATAAATATTGATTCCCCAGCTTATGGCCAAGCTCTGGCTCCATCAAGGCATCCAATCCACCTTTATCAAGAACAACATCGAAAGTCTCATCCATGAACTGATAAAAGTATTAAAAATTAGAGAGAGAAACACATATTAACAACAATATTGTCAACAAATTTGAAGCATCAATCACATGAAGAATCATTAATGAAGATACCCAAGTTACAAAAATCAACTATCAAGCAAAAACAACATTTTGCAGTAAACACACTTTAATAACACTGATTGTGCTCCCCCTTATCCAAAAATTACACTTCTTATTGTTCCAGAAACCTTTTAATTTCTTTTCATCCACATAACATCTTTACTTCTTTCTTGTATAAACCAAATCTTCCCCAACCCTTGAGTGAACCCCTAACCACAAGTACCACCTAAGTTTTTCTACAAATTATAAAGATTAGAATCCACTCCTCTATATAAAAGATGATCTAACAGTTTAGTTTCTAATCCCATCAACAAAAACCACACTATCAACTACTGCAATTCAGCAGAAACCAACACCAACAAAAATAAGTATTTGTCATTAAAAAAAAATAAATGAGTTTTTGAGTAAAACCACTTTAATCATGGAAGTTAAAAGTGGCTTTTGGAAATTGCTTATGAAGGTTATATGTCTGGGAGTTTTCTTTTAAGCACTTTTGATAAAAGCACCTATCAAGAAGGGAATTGTGTGGGATATACCCCGTTTCCCTCATAATACCCAAAATATACCTCTATCTATTAAAATCTGTAACTTTACACATACATACTTAAAAAAACCAAGGAAAGTACAAAAATAGCCTTAATAAAATATTAACAAAAAATTAATACTCGACTCATTCAATCTACTTACTCGACTTCGTACTCGACTAGATACTTGACTTATTTAATTGCCTTCACTTCTTACTCGACTGAATGCTCAACACACGGACTTCATATCCAACCATTTTCATTGGATGCTAGAAACATTTATTGCATAAACTTCTTCTTAAATGAATACTCATTTCTGAGGACATCTTACCGACTTAGAGTACTTTCATTGGATAATCGACTTATTCAATTGTCTTACTTACTTTTCGACTTAATACTCAACACGGACTTCATGCAAGCTTATTGCTGTTGAATCTCAGCTTATTCAATTATGTGCAACCTGCTACCGACTGATGCTCAAGCTTACCAAGCTTAAATACGGACTTATTGCACAAATAGATACTGAAGCTTATTAATTCACCTTTATACTTTTCGATTGAATGCTCAACTTACCAGACTTCACTTCTTTAAAAATATTAATACTCAACTCAATGTACTTACCCGACTTAATACTCGACTTCTTTAAAAATTATATAAATTTTACTTGACTTGTTCAAAAAATTTACTTAACTTTTACTCAACACTCGACTCATTTAATATGCTTACTTGACTTACTTATCTTTAATTCTTACTCGACTAAATTCTCGACTTATCCGACTTCGTACTCAACATCTTCCTGCACTGAGAGGAAGAAAGAAAAGAGTCGATTCTTGATTTTTTTAAGGTTATTTTTTACTTTTTCTATCTTCGTGAAGTATATGTATGTAATAGGGTATAAATTTAGTATTTAAGGACAAATAGGGGATATTTAAATAAAAAACCCCATTAAGTGATTTTTCCAGTAAAGCTCTTCAAAATGTCAATTACATGCTAATGTCAAAAGTACTCGTAATTCACAAAAACGCACTTGGAAAAACTTTTGCAAAAAACTAAATCAAATAAATTAATTACCACCTGCATGCTAGTCATGTCCATGACCCGCCACCGCATATCGGGCCGGTGGCGTACATTGCGACGCAACATGTCGGAAATGACAACTTTAGAGAAATCAACGTTCGTAATGCCATGAAATCCGGCGTCGTATAGGTGCTCAGAAAGGCGGGAATTGCCGCAACCCGGTATCAAAATCTGCGGAGACGGCGATGAAGTTGGAGCTCCGATAAGAGAAATAAGCGGGTCGCGCAGCTGAGGCCACTCAGCGTACCACTCGAAGGAGTCGCCGGTGCCGCGGATTGTAAAGAACTTGTCCCAGTTCTCTTTGCTCGTGAAGTCTCCTAGGGTTTGTAGGAGATCCGTTGTGGACGATGACGACGATGATTGGTTCTTCTTCTTCTTTCCCATTTTCGGTTTACAGTTAGTTACTCCACTTTCACCACTAGGGTTCTGGGTTTTGGAGTTTCTATAAATTTTGGCGAAGGAAGAATTTTTTTCAAATTTATTTTTTAACAATTTTGCACGTCTTCTTCATTTGAATTTCTAGTGTAATTTTTTCTTTTTTTTTTTGGGCAAATACAAAATATAAAAAGTCAAGATTTTGGGGTTAACCGGTGATGTTATCGCCTGAACTGTAAGGGTTATTGATAAATATTTAAAGTTTAAAATTTTATTAATTTTATATGTCGCGTAAAATTTAGTTGTTTATTTTTTTTAATTTTATGTTTAAATTTAAGATATTTATATTTGAATATAAATAATAAATTTGTATGGTTTTTATCTTAAATAAAATATTTTAAATAAAAAGTAAATATTATATTAAAAATATATATCAATAAAATAAATTTTTTTAAATTAAAAATTTTAAATTTTTTTTATTTTAATTTACAATGACATAAACGTTAAATAACTATATTAAAATTTTTTATTTTATAAAAATAAATAAAATATCACTTATATTCATATATTAAAATATATATATATTTATTTATATTATTTAAATATTCATATTTAGGCTAATTCAAGGTTTTAGAAAAATTTAAATGCTTTTAAATTTCAAATAAAAAATAAACACTACCTAACTAAAAATATAATTGCATACATATTTTCTATAAACATTAATTTCATAATTAATTAAGTCGGTTAATAAATTTTCTAAGGTTTTAATTTACATATTCTTGTTAAAATAGATCTAGATTCTTAAGGAGTTGCAAATCTGGTTAGTGACATATATTCAGGTTGAATATAATGAAGGACATTATTGCTTCTAGAGCACGTGGATGCTAATCTAATAAATCAGTAGAGGATGAAGGGCGGCTAATGCACGGATAAGATTATACAAAACAAGCTTAGGAAGAGGAGGCTGGGGGTGTTTAGAATTCAATCCGATCCGTTTAATCCATCTGATTTGTAGCAATTTGATTCGTGGATTGATAGATTGGATTGGATTGCATTAAAAATTTGATCATCTGCAATTGGTGAATTGAATATGGATTTACTTATGGAAATCTGTAAAAATATGCGAATCCTCAAAAAAATATAAGGTATTTATTTACTTAAAAAATAAAACTTATAAATATGACATTTGTACTTATTAATAAATAAATAAATTAAAATATAGTTACATTAACACTATATTATATTATATCCGATAATATATAAAATAAAACTAATTAAATAAACAAATATAGTTTCCTAAACAGTTAAATTTCACATACTGATCTAAACAAATGAGATCTTTTCCCTTTTGATGTGTTATATTTTGAAATTTTAAATGTATTTTCTAGCTTTATGAAAAAAAATTAATTTCTTTAAATCTTATTTAATTTTAAATTTGATCGATAGTAAAATTATTTTTATATTAATTTTTATATTTAGTTTATTCATGGATTGAATAGAATTAAAAAATTTTAGTCTACAAATCAATCCACAAAATGGTAAATTGGATGTGGATTAGGTTAAATCCGCATCCGGTCCGCAGATGTATGGATTGAATTTAGATTAAGTTTCACCAATTCGTAGATTGGATTGAATTGAAAATTTATAAATCCGTGAACACCCCTAGAGGAGGCTGATGGGTTATGGTCGTCGCAAGCAGCTCTATCTTGTTGCTTTTTAGATGCGGTATTCTTACTTCTCCATTGTATACCCTTATCAAGGTTCTAGCCTCAAGGATTTTTTAAGCCATTGTAATTGTTGAGTGTTAGAAAATGCATATTTATAAAGGAGAAAATCATTCTTTTACATTTTAAGTCTCAATAATATCTCTACTTTTATATATTTATTTCTTTTGTGATTTTATTATGTATGTTGTATTATAATTAAGTTTTTTATATATTTTAGGGGTATCATGATCGTTTCACAATGAACGAGTGATCAGACAGCAAAACGGAGATCACTTTTAAACTCAGGACGGTCAAAAACCTTAGGAGAAGAATAAAAGGAAAAATGGCATTGTTCACATGCGTATGCAGTCAGATGCATTCGCGATCTTGTTACGATCTTGTTCATCTGGCGGTCCGATGGCAGGGCGTTGACCAATGACGTGGTATTGACCGATGATGTGGCATCGACCTATAACGTGGCATTATTAGCTTGGAGAAAGATGTGGTATTTGGTTGCTGATGTCGCGTTGACTGATGAGTTGGCGTTGACCGACGATGTGGCATCGACCTATAACGTGGCATTATTCGCTTGGAGAAAGATATGGTATTTGGTTGTTGATGTCGTGTTGACTGATGAGTTAGCATTGACCGACGATGTGTCAAGATTCTATTAGACTAAAATTCTTATGTACTATTTATCGGTACATGGCAGCATTTCAGTAGACCCAAAATCTTATGTATGGTACATGCACACACATGGGATTATTTACTATTCAAACCGCATCACTATTCAAGCCGCCACTATTCAAACCGCGTTACTTGTAAACCACGTCACTGTGCAAACCGTAGTCAAACCACGTACTGTTGACTGATGACGTGGCGCAATCCTGGGTGTCCAAACTGTTTTTAATCTGATGGTCATGATTTACTCAATGTATCTATAAAAAGGGGGCTTCCCCCTAATTTGATACCTCTAAATCCATTTTTTAGCTTAGTTTTCTGTAATTCATTCTTCATCTTGTATTTTCTATGTATTTTAATAAATTCTCATTTTACCCGTAGTTCAATTATGAGTGGCTAATTTTCTCTCAAGCTTGGGTTGAAGGTGAAGTCTCAACATATTCTAAAGGCTTAATTTGGTAAATTTATTTTCTCTTCCCCTCTAATATTTGTGGATGTTTTGACTTTTCGTCGACAGATAATAATAATCTTATCTAGATATCGTACTGGTTAAACCGTCTCCCTGTCTGAGGTTATTATTATTTGATGCGATGGTAGCCCTTATATTTATTTGAAGCGTGGTTCATGAGGTGTAAGCCCCTCAAATAATTAGCATTAATAAAGAAATATTTAGCCTATGGAGCAATCAATTTTGATTAAAATAAAAATTGTTTTATTTAATAGATTTCATTTCAATTTACTGGTAAAATTTTAAATTTAAATTACCTTAGACAAATCCAACCATATTGCAAAATTAATTCTAATTAAAATCTAGTCGACAAAAAAATATAAATTAATAATAAAATTAAATTAGGAAAAAAATAATTGATTAATTTAAAAAATTCTTTTATTTATTTTTTTAAAACAATGAATAAAAATATTTGTATGATTAATCAATTAAATCATTCTTTTACTTTTTTCTTAGGTATTTTTAACCTTCTTTTACCACTAAGGTTGCTTTAATATAAATTTTATTGAATTATTTACCTTTATGACATAAAATGAACCAATTGCCCGGAGAAATGTGTGTTCTTGTATGTAATAGTTTAAGTATTAATTTTATGACTTGTGATCTAACTTTTTAAATGGAGTCTAATAAGTTTCAATATTTTACATATAATTGACATAATTTTGACAACCTAATAATCTACATAAGCATTGTCTAATAAGGACATTATGTTAGTTTAATTAAAGGTTAATAATCATACCAATAAAGTAGAATTGAACATTTAGAGGCAATCAATTTTGATTAAAATAAAAAAAATTGAATTTAAAGTAAATTTTTGGTATTTTTACATCTGAGGTAAAATAGTTAATTTAATTTTAGACTAGAGTAATCTTAGTAGTTAAATATAATAAAAAAATCTAAGTCACAAAAAAATAAATTAAGGTATCACCAAAATTAAATTAGGATAGATTTAATTGATTAATTCTTTAGAATTCTTTTTATTTAATTTTTTAAAATAACATGAACTTTTTGTGATTACTTTCCTAGAAGTAGGGTGGATTTATAGAATTTACATGGTAAAAATATCACCACCCGATAAATAATTATCCAATGCCACACATTTATCACTAAATTTTTAGTCGTAACAAATATAATTTTGTAATGCTTAATTTAATATTAAACAATAAAATTATATTAAACTTGAGACCTAACCTACCCTTCCCATGTCTTAACCCTTGGGAGTTATAGGTTCTACCCAATAATGTATATCAGCTATTTTGAGTTAATGTTTCCGGGTTTGCATAACTATGTCCCATATTTTCACCTTTGGGAGTTATATGTTTCACTCAATAATTTATATCAACGATGTTTTACCAATAAAGCATAACTAACTATATCGACATCACAATTGCATGTTAGTTCAATTACTCATTTTTGCTATGTTTGGGTAAGTATATCAAACATCATTCCTTTTTACTTTGTTTTATGTCAATTAAGTTTGATTAAATTGTACTACTATATCTCATATTTTTGTGGTTTTAATTTATAGTTGTTAAAAGATTTTGGTTATCTTATTATTACAAGGAATTAAGAAGCTAAGTTACATTATTGCTTTATAGTTTATAGACCTAAAAAATTTAGTTTGCCAAAGCTTTTAGGTTAGTTTTGCAACTAATTATCTTTTGGCTATTTCTATATTGCCTACATAGCTATTGATTTGTATCTCCTTTTCCAGAGGGAAAAACTATTTTCTAATATTAGATTAAAGGGGAATATGAGATGATGTATTATATGTTGGATCTTTAATCCAATATTAGACTTATATGTAAAAAATTATTTACTGTGAATTTCACCACCTAAGTATTATTTTCTAACAAGAGGTATCAACGTCTGTTCATGTTGAATCATTGAAAACAATTAATTGTTGTCTTCTAGAATTAAGGATTACAAAAATTTTAGAAATTTGGCTTTTTAATTTTATTTGAATATAATTTTTTAACACTTTTGTGTGTGGCAGTAATAGGAGTTGCTAGCACTACGGCTTCAAGTCTGGCGTAGGTGCGACTGTTGAGTTGGAGGCAACAATGGCTTAAAATAATGGGTTGGAGGCAGCAATGGCTTAAAAAAATAAGGCGGCCATGGATGCTGCATAAGAGAAAAATAAAGGCAACGAGCAACGATTATCACACTGCGAGCCGTGGAAAGAAAGCTACAACCACACACCATGATAAATGGCACAAAGCAGCAACCATGAGAAAAGGAAAAGAAAAAAGTAGGGTTTGGTTTGCTTAAAAATAGGTGGGTTGGTTTATGATTTAGGTTGGGTTGACCCAACCCGATCTAGCCCTAGCGCAGTCAACAGTTGATCGTTGATTGGTCATTTGTTGATCATTGACTATCAACTATTGACTGTTGACTTTGACTATTTTTTTAAAATTCAAATATTGGTACTTTCCTCTCTTTCTTTCTCTCTCTCTCTCTATATATATATATATATATATATATATATGTATATAACGATGAGTTAGTTGAAGCAAAATGTCAGCCACAGTGAACAATTTTGTAGAAATTAATTTTTTAAGAATATAAATAGTTTGTGTTTCTATAAATATTGATCGGCCAAAATGAAAGTCTATATTTGATGAAATTCCATGTGAACCTGTGGTCATAATCACGTGATGATTATTTAATTTTACATGTGAACAATAAATCGACTCAAAAGAAGATTTTAACATGATCTTATTATCGCTATTTGGTTAGTACACCAAAATATGACCAACAAGTTAATATTTTCTCCAAAAATGAAATATTATGGAGTGTCTGTATCTTGAGATAGAGTTTATTTTTATTTGAATTTATTTTTATTTTGAGACTTATATGAGTTTGTTTTCTTTGTTTGTTGTTCTCTGCTTCAGTTACGACACCTGCTAATATTACTAATAACATCAATTCTATTCCTATGTCAAATGGCTCTTACTTCAAGTCATGACAATAGAACCTCTTAATAGTTCTCACAATCATGGATCTCGACCTTGTGTTGTAAGTTAATTCTCCCTCACCTTTTAATTATGCGAGTCCCCCGGATGTGAAGGTATTTGGAAAGGTGAAAGAAATCAAATCGCATGTGTATGATGATCTTGAAAAAAACCATTCCAAAAGCATTCAAGAGTTCTATGTCTGTCAAGATAACTATGGCTAATGAATTCGTTAGTTGAAAAAAGGTTTGTTAAGAGCGAAAAGATTGGAATAGGTATGCTCTTGACAAGTCTAAATTTCACTAAGATACAAGGGTTTAAGGCAATATCAAGGAGTACATGAAATTGTCTCATCTTACTTTCAAGTTGAGAGCACTTAAGCTCTAACTTTTTTAGGCTGATAGTGCATCTAGTTTTGATATCCTTATCAATAAAGTTTAACCAGTTTAAGATGAGTTACAACTGTTAGAAAGAAACTTAGTCACTGACTGAACTCATTTCGTATTGTGTTTAAGAAAAAGATAGGTTGCAGAAAGATAAGGCAGAAAGTGCTCATCTTGTCTTGACCTCTAAGGACAAGAACAAGGGAAAGAAAAGAAGTAAGGATAAAGAATCTATAGATACAACAATTAAAAGAAACAACAAAAGAAACCAAGTGATCTAATAGACTAATTGTTTATTCTGTAGAGCTAAAGGGCATAAAAAGAAACATTACACCAATTATCATGCATGGCGTGCTAAGAAAGATATGTTTCTGAATTTTGTTTACTCTGAGATTAATTTAAATTTGGTACCTAGAACATAAGGTGGATAGATTTTAGTTTAACAACTCACATCAATATGTCTATACAAGATCGCTTAAGTTGCCGAAAGCCAAGTGATAGTGAAATATACATCTACGCAGGCAATGGCAAGATGGTTAAAGTTGAGACAATAGGAAAATTTAGATTATTATTAAATATTGAATTTTATTTTGATCTTGATGAGAAATTTATTGTACCATTGTTTCCACAAAATTCGATTTCTATTTCTAGTTTAGAAAAATCTGTTTTTCTTGTTCATTTGAAAATGAAAATTTAGTTTATTTGATGGTTGAAAAATGTTGGTTCTAGTTTTTTGCCAGGTTATGATAATCTTTATTTACTTAATTTAATTGCTTCATTTCTTTAAAAAAAAACTACTTCATTTAATGAATTGTTGCAATTAAGTACACGAGGTATAAAGAAAATTAACCAATGAGAATTCAGCTATGCTATAGCACAAAATATTGGGTTATATCTCCAGACAGAGAATAAAGAGACTTATGTCAGATGAAATTTTAGACTCTTTATATTTTACAACATTTTATGTTTGTGTTAACTATATAAAGGAGAAACAAAGTAATAAAAGGAGATTAGAAGTGAAGATGACTTTAAACATCTTCGAACTTATACATACGAATATTAATGAGCTATTCCCTACAACTGCTTAGAAATAGTCAACAATATTTTATGACATTGACAGATAATTTTTCTCGATATGGCTATATATATCTCCTCTATGAAAAGTCATAATTGTTGGATATGTTAAAAAAATTTTAAGATTGAAATTGAGAATCAACTCAGTAAAGAATAAAAAAAAGTCAAATTTGACCGTGGTGTTGAGTGATGTAGCAGATATAGCGGTTGAGGTAAATTACATCTAGGACCATTTGTTAAGTTTCTACAAAAAAAAGTGGTATTGTCCTAGAAAACACTATACCAAGTTTGCCTACTATAAATTGGGTTATTGAAAGATGAAATAGGACACTTAATTGTATGATAAGGAGTATGATTTGTCATTCTATCTTATTAGATCGCTATGAGGAAAAATGCTTAATAGGGTCCCAACTAATGCAACTGCTAGTACCTTTTACAAATATTGGATTGGCAAAAAACTTTGTTTAAGGCACTTGTATGCTTGGTAATGTCCAATTGAGGCAAGACCCCGTAGGCCTAGTGAAAAGAAATTGGACTCAAGGATGGTGAATCGCTATTTTACCAGAAACTTTGAAAGATCCAAGGGTGCAAGTTTTATAATCCCATAATTAAGTCGATTTTTGAGTTAGGAAATACATAGTTCTTTAGGGGTGTCAAGTTTTATGGGGAAGATATAGCTAAAATCTCTATTATTGAAGAGGAATATGTGGATATTCCCATAAGTATTATAGGTAGACTAGAATCTCATTCCTGACTTTGTTCAAAATACAATAGATCAAGACAATACTGGAGAATCCTTTATAGAGAAATTATTCTAAAACAATAAATTTTACCACTTTAAGAACCTATGTCAGTAAGAAGATCCACTAGAGAAAGGAAAAGTGCAATGCCAGATGACTATATTATGTTTCTCTAAGAATATAAAGTGGACATTATAGTGATAAAAGATGACTCGATCAATTTTTACCAAGCCATGTAAAGTTCTAACTGTCATAAATGGTTCTATGCCATGAATGAGGAGATTAAATCCATAAAGGACAACAACATATGATATCTTATCATATTGCCAGAAAGTGCAAACCTATTAGTTGCAAATGAATATTCAATACCAAGAAGGATTCAAAAGGTGATGTAGAAAGGTACAAAGTGCATCTTGTCCCAAAGGGCTTTACATAAAAAAAAGACATCGATTATAATGAGACCTATCCGATTTCTTAGAAAAGCTCTTTCAGGATCATAATAGCATTAATGGTGTATTTCAATCTTGAGTTACATTATATGAATATAAAGATAATGTTTCTTAAGTATAACGTTGATGACACGATGTATATGGTGCAACCAAAAAACTTTATGTCAATAGACCTAAAGAACATAGTTTGTATACTTAAGAAATCATTTACGGCCTTAAGCAAGTATCTCGACAATTATATTTGACATATATTATAAGTTCTATAAGAGCAAATAATTTTTCATGAAGTAATCAACTTATTTGGTTTTGAGATGAATTTAGTCGATGATTGAATATATTATAAGTTCTATAAGAGCAAATAATTTTTCTGATTTTATATGTCAATGACATTGTGCTTGCTAGCAATAATATAGGCTTATTGCATGAAACCAAGAGACTTCTAACTAAGAATTTAGAGATGATAGATTTGGCGATGTACCATTTTTTAGGAATATAGATATACCGAGGTCCTTCTTGGTATAGTATAGGAGTATCAAAAAAGAGCTACATTAAAAAGGTTCTCAAGAGATATAGCACATAAGCTTGTAAACCAGATGATACCACTGTGGCTAAGGGAGATAAGTTTAGTCTCGATTAGTGTCTTGAGAATGATTTCAAGGAAAAAAAATGTAAAAGTTTCTTATATGTTAGTAGTAAGAAGTTTGACGTATGCTTAGGTTTGTAAACGACTGAATATTGTGTAAAGTACTAGAATATTAGACAAATATTTAAGTAATCCAGAAGCAGACTATTGGAAAATAACCAAAAGGGTCTTGTGGTATTTGCAGAGAAAAAAAAAGGCTACATGCTCTTGTATTAGAGGTTGGATTAGTTTGAGATCATTGGGTATACTGACTCCAATTTTGTTAGACGCTAAGAGAGTATGAAATTTATGTCAGATTTTTTATATCTAGCAGCTAAAGGTATTGTCCCATGAAAGAGTGCTAAATAATCTCTTATACCTGCTTCTACAATGGTAGTAGAGTTTATAACATGTTGTGAGACGTCCAAACACAGAATATGGTTGAAAAATTTTGTCACGAGATTATGCATAGGAAACAGTATTGAAAGACCACTCAAATTTATTTTGTGGCAATAAGTTAGCATTGTTGTATTCCAACAATAGAAGCTTCTGATTTGCCACTTTCTGAATCCGGTTAGTCACTTTCATTCCAGGGAGTTTCTGCCTATAACCGGTTTGCCGCTTTCTTTAATCCGGTTAGTCGCTTTGCTACAGTGAATTATTTTTTAAAATTTTAGTTTTACCCTTAAACTTTCTATAACTGCAATATGGCCTAAAAAGTCATATAATTTTACAATAAGGTCCATTTTCAGATTCACTAAATAATACTTATCATGCAATCTCTACCTACGTCCACGCCTCCAAGCACACCGGGCTTGAGGATTTCACTATCCAAGCCTCCTAAGGCTTTAAATGCTTACAATTGACTTCCAAAGTGTCGATGAACCTTTACAACAAGAGATTATTTCCAATCTCTTAACCCAAGTATATCCTAACACTTACAACCTCTCAATTTTATTTTAAAAAAGAATTACAAAAATTTCTCTCACACAATGTATTTGAATACAAATGAAAGCTCAATAAGTGTGAATCAATTAAATGAATACACAAGTTTATACTTTTAGATTTTCAGAGAAATACTCAAAATATCAATGGTTGCATTATGTTAAATGAGTTTGATTTAAACCAATTTATAGTTTAAGAAGACAACTAGCTACTATTGACTTTTGGGTGATAACTGCCTTACCGCTTTTGTGAATTCGGCATGCCGCTTTATGTTACCATTATGTTCAAAAATTTGAATTTTTGCACATTCGGTTTGCTGCTTTCTGAATTCGGTTTAGCTATTTTTATTCTAGAGAATTTCTGTCCATAATTGGTTTGCCACTTTCTTCAATCCGATTAGCCGCTTTACTACAGTGAAATAATTATTTTGCCAAAATTTTAGTTTTACCCTAAACCTTTATAAAATTATACTATAGCCCAACATGTCATAAAATTTTACAAAAAGGTCCAATTTTAGAATTTCTAAATAATGCTCGTCATTCCCAAAACTTGCTGAAGAAATTAGAATATGGCCCAAAATTTTTCAAATATTTGTAAATAGATCTAAATTTAGAATTCAAAACAATACTTATTAAAATCAAACTTTTTCATTTTAGTCCACATCTTGAAAAATAACTAATTTTATAAAATTATTTTCTTGTTATAAAAATATAAAGTGCAATTCTTTATTTATCCAAAACATGTGATTTGTTATCATCAAAATCAACATGTTATAGCCAAAGAGGCTAACGGTATAACCTTATAATCAAGATTTGCAAAAATAATTGAATGAACTTAACCTTATTGTCATTACTGAAATGTATCTATAACTAATTTGGTCCATCAATCATACTAACATACAGTTAAAGCAGCTTTGTTATAACAATCGTAATTTGACTCATCAATAGTCAGTATGCTAATATAATTGAATGATATAGATCATGATGTTGCTATGTAGCATGAAAATTTTATGCAGTGTGATTTTTGTTAGGCCATATGACTATAAAATATTGATCTTGATGATAACAAACCACATGTTTTGGATAAACAAAGAATTACAAATTATACTTTTATAACAAGAAAATGATTTTATGAAATTAATTATTTTTCAAGATGTGAGCTAAAATGAAAAAGTTTGATTTTATGAAGTATTGTTTTGAATTTTAAATTTGGACCTATTATAAATATTTGAAACGTTTTGGGCATGTTATAATTTCTACAAATTTGGGCTTTATCATAATTTTAAAAAATTTTGGGAAAACCATGTAAAAAATCCTTGTGTTTATTTTCTCTTTCCTTATTATTTTATTATTGTGATTTATTGAATTTATTGTTTTCGATTCCATTAAGGCATTAGATTAAATTGTTGTGTGGTTTGCATAGCTTAAGTTTTAAAATCTCAATTCACCCCCCTTTTGGATTGCATAACTTACATTTCATATACATATAGTCCAAATAAGAGATTGTTTGATGCTTAATTCAATGTTTAAAACTACCCCCTCCTTAATCCAACATTTAAAACTATCAAATAAGGTTAAGTTCAATTAAAATTGATATAGTAAGGTTTCTGGTAATTTGGGCTTAGTATATCTAATAGGATGTGGGTCTTTAATGTGTAGAGACTTAATGATACTTTATATTTTTATGACAAGTTAAAACAAGAATACAGTATGATAACAGGAAAGTCATCTATATAACTGGTTGTGGTCCTTAGATCACATGTTCTATTCTTTTCTAACATTCTATCATCACAGAGAGTACAGAGAGAAGCTTAAAGGATTCTCAAGGATAACATATTGATCTATAAGGCAAATTATAAGGCTTTGTAGGCAATTGATCATTATGGATTTAGGTACGCTTCTTCATATTTAACTATTGATCCTTGTTTATACAACATGAATGTTCATCGGAGTTTAGGTGATGGTTTTCACCAAAGGATTATTTTCCAATATCATAATCATTCAGTAGTGGACTAACCTTGGCGGTGAAAGTAGTTCAGCTAGAATAGCTCTAAGTAGTGTACTCAATCCCCAAAGGAATAGTACAACACGTAATTAAAGTGCTCTAACGCTGTGCTTGCTTCTTATCCATTGCAACTGCTTCTATCTTCTTAATACAATGGAAGTATGACGTTTAAATATTCCATTGATTCTTAAAAATACCAGAATAAAGGAGCATACTAAATTCATATTAATTCAAAAGAATATTGTGGACCTAAGGGATTAAGACTCACTGGTTCCACATAATGCTGAGAATTAACTAAACTTAAAAACTCACATAGAGCTTTGATAATTGAAAATATTATTGAAATCAAATCTAGAGTTTATTTCAAGAAATTATCAATAACAAATAATAAAGGTCTCTGCTTATAAAAGTTTTAAGAGATACTTATTTATACTAACCACAACTTTTCCAAATCTAATTAGAAAACCTATTTTAATAAGACTTATATCTAAATTAGGAGCATAACTCAAAAAAGCAATGTTTAAACAATAACACTCTAAATAAAAAATCAAATTGAACTAGAAATATAAAATAATTAAAATATTCCTAAATATTACAAATTTCAATCTAATTACGAAGTTTTTCAATTTTTTGCTTTTTATCACTTCTACAAGCTAGGTTATTATTACGTATTTGTTTTATTGAATTTTAAAGAGAAATGGCCACGTACACCCTTAAGATCTGCTTAAATGGTCACATAAATCGATTGGTTTTCAGAATGTACTCCGATGCCCCCTTCTGTTAGCTTCTGCCGTTACATTGGATGGAAAATATTAAACTTACCGTTATACTCCTGGGATGTCATCATGGTCTACAATACTTGGAAATTAATTTTAAATGTTTTGCCACATAGATTAATAATTGCCACATCAATTTATCAATAAATATATGGAAATGCTGAATCAAATCTATAAATGAGCTTATAAAAATATGAAATCATTGATAAATTTAACGTTATTATTTAGGTTAATTTCCAAATTAGCCATATAATATATCCATTTTTTCAATTATATTTCAATCGTAAGTTGTAATGTTCTGTAAAATTAAGCCAAGTTCATTTCATTCTCAACAAATTAAATTGATTTCATTTTCTTTTTCCTTTTTCATTTATATATTAATTCATTAACTTAACTCAGAAAACATCCCACAAAATGTTAAAAGAAAAAGCGGTTTGATTAAATTTAAGAATAGTGCTTGCCATTGTAACATAATCAATAAATTTTTGTCATAAGAAGTGAAAATCCAATATGCACAACATTATTCAAATAAGAATTTCCATGACAAAATAATTCAAATAAAAAAAAAAACTAAAAACAACCACAACTGCATTATTTACATCTATCATAATCCAAAAACAAAAAAAACAAAAAAACAATAGCAGATAGCCATCAATTGTCGCAATAACAAAAACATTCAAGGCTGATTACAACCATAAAATCCTCTAAGCTATTACTCTTAATACTTTCAAGTTGTCATGAATGATGTTGATGAGCTCTAGGCTAATTGATTTCAGCATCGACTATTTGTATTCACCTACCATCCTTTACCTTTGTCTTATCTACCTCTTCAGCAACGATTATGCTGATTTTGATGATAACATATATGTATTCATAATGTTAATTTTGATGATAACAAACAAAATTAAGAATGATTAAGCTTTTAAAAACTCAAATTATTTTTCATATATTTTAAATAAATCATTATTTTCATAATATAAAAGTTTTATACTTAATGGAAAAATAATTTTATGAAATTGGTTATTTTCAAGTTAATGGTTTAAATTGAAAAGTTTTTGAGAACTTTGAAATCAATAAGTATTATTTTGAAATTCTAGAAATGAACCTATTTGCAATATTTTATAAAGTTTTGGATGATAGTATAATTTCAAAAAAGTTTTGGAAATCATGTATTGTTTTGAAACTCCGGAAATGAACTTATTTGTAAAGTTTTATAAAGATTTGGGTCATATTATAATTATAGAAAAGTTTAGGGTAAAACTATAATTTTTAAAAATAATGTCACTGTAGCAAACGGATAATTGTTTGGGAGATAACGACTAACCAATATTGAACAGAATTGGAGGTTAGTTTCTAAAAACTAACAACGATCTGACATCTAGGAAACGGTGATTCGACAATTTGAAATCATAGCACAATGGTAACTTGCTCAAGTCAAAACGGCGATTCGATAAGGCTTAACGATGATATGATAAGACTTAATGGCGATTCGACTTGGTACAAAAAGTTAATAACTGCTAGTTTTCAGCTCTAACTATAAAAAAACTACATTAGATCCAAATTAAAGTGAATCCAACGAATATCAAAGAGCATATTATTGAGAATATAATATTTCTTTAGCTTTAATTTGTTTATTCATTCTTTAAATCACACATTGGGCATATATTTGTAAACACATAGATTGTGTGAGAGAAATATTTTATATTTGAGAAAATTTGAGTGTGGGAAACACTTAGCGTTAAGAGATTTAGGATAATCTCTTGTTGTAAAGATTGATTGAATCCTGTGAAGTTAATTGTAAAAGTTCTTGAAGCCTAGAAGGCTTGGATAGTGAATTTTTAAGGCCGGTGAGCTTGAACGCATGGACGTAGGTGGGGTTGGTTGAACCACATAAAAATCTTTGTATTTGAATCTCTCTTCCCTTATCTCCTTACATTTTGATTGGTTTATTTATTATTGTTTTGAATTTGTTTAAGATTTGCATTAAGTTTTGTTCAAGCATTGCATAATTTTTAGAAACTCAATTCACCACCCTCTTGGGTTGCCTAGTTAATATTTCAATTCTGGGCTACTGCTCCTATATCAACAAGAACTACACTAGATTGATTCATGAATCATTATATCAATCAAAGTCTAAGAGTCCAACTACATGAGATTTATAACTATGATTGTGTTTGAGACTAGATTCCATTCACTTTGATTGTGTTTGAGACTAGATTCCATTCACTTGGTTTATTGTCTATATAAAACCAAATTACAAAAATTTAAAATTACATTTGTTCAAAGACATTAATTTTTAACTTAAAAATAAAGTTAATACAAGTATATTATTACTTGAGATGAGCTCAAAGGATTCTTACAAGACCTTTTATTATACCCTAAGATATCACAGTTAGTGCACTTGATAGTTGCCTTTTTCTTTCTTTTCCCAAGCGACTCAATAGGTTCTTTCTTTCTTGCATTTTTCGGCTCTACCAACTTGAACTAGCATTTCTGATGGCTCAATCTCTAGGCCTTTAATAATAAGCCATATTTTTAGATTAGGCAAATGACTTATAGATTGAAAGTAAGTGTCAATATATGCTCTAATTGTGAGACATTGATCCACTTAATTAGCAAAATTTTCATTTCTCATTACAATAAATGGCATGAAATGTTTGCAAGTTATCCTACCAATTTTGGTATACCTTATAACCACAAATCTTTTTCTCTAGATCAACTATAAATGTTTCATGTGTTTCATCATCTAAGAGCTTAAAATCATAATCATTAGCATCCAACACCTTGTATGTTCTTCCTTCTTACCTATTCATATTTAATTGCCTCTAGATATTTGGAGGAAGCTTTACCTTCAATGTCTTGGCCTCTATTTATCTCCTTTGCAATCTCCTTATCACTTTCATTCTAATATATTCTGTCAAGACAAGCACCAGACTGCCCCTAAACATTTTCAACCAACTATTCTATGACCCTATCATGTTATTAGTCACACAACCAAACTCAGCAAGGCTGTTAAAAGCATGCCTAGCCCACTGTGTCTTTTCAATATTTTCTAAATATTCCTCTTTTTCCCCTTTAATTCTTTTCATGTAGTTATTGATATCATCTTTATATGTTGTCTTACTACACTAGAACAATTTATAAACACTTTTTCTAGCCATTTGCCCCTATGTTAGCAAGTAAATACCTAGGACAATACTTAATAGTCGACCTAAACTATAATTTTGCTAAACCTACCAATATGCCTTTTTACTGGTCTATCATGAATGTAACAAGGCTATTATCTTTAATATCAAGCCATTCCTCCAAAATTCTTAGGAACTACCTCTAAGACTCTCCACTTTCAATCTTATTGATGCAAATAGTGATAGAGAAAACACCATTGCTTTCATCTAAGGTATCTACTAACAATATTACTCCACCATAAGGGCCTTTAAAGTGACACCCATTAACACCAGTGAACAACCTATAACCTTGATGAAACCATGCTTCAGAGCTGGAAAACTAAACATAAACCTCATAAATCTTATTTTCCAAGCTTTTCCCTTGTCAATACATTGGAACTTGACAAGTACTCCTGGATTTGTTTGATTAAGAATGTCTTTATTGTTCTTTAGTAGTTGGTAAGACTCAGAATGAGAACCACTGTTTTTTATCTTAGCAATCTTCTTAGCCCTATTAATCTTCTTCACATTACAGTGCAATCCATATTTCTGTCTTAACTCTTTGTGCATTATACTTAGTTGCTTGTAGGATCATTCTTCAAAAAGGTTTGAAAATGGTCAGTAATCCATTTCATGGAAGCCTCTTTAAACTTAGAATTTCTATCGCATGTGTAATTGTCATAAATTTGCTATATTTTAACAAACTTGACCTTAACAACATAGATGAACTGATTGCTAAGGCGTCCTCAACCTCACCAGTATTTCTAGCTCTAAATCTCCTCTTTTCATTCTTAACCCTATTAATTTAAAATCCCCACCCAATTAGATAAGTTCTTAGTTCAGCTCTGAACTCAACCACATTGTCAAATTCATCTCCAACTGGCAACATTGTCATTTCATCTTCACTCTTCTTTCACTTTTCTTTTTCTATGGACCTTTAAACTAGATTGTCTTTATTTGAGTTAGTTTCAAACATTTCTTCTTTATCATTGGACTTGTAATTTGACAACACACTATTTTCTCCAACTGTTCATTATCTGTACTGTTTGATTAATCTCTTTCATCAATATTCTATCCATCACCATGAATTATCTATTTATCAACTTCTTCATTGTGCTTTTCATGAACAATATCCACTACAAGAAAATTGGCAATAGATGACTGCCACTTTATGACAGAAATCATTTTATCGTGTATGTATGATGGAGTCGTGATAGAATTTTGATCTATCAAACTATTAATGATGTACTTGTGATAAAATATTTTTCTATCAATAATTTATGATACGCACGTGATAGAAATTAAATCAATCACAAATGTTGTGATAAAAATTTGACATTGACCGTGTTTGACTAAATATAAAAGTAATTTTTATTTTTAAAAAAATCCAAAACACAGTGTTTAGATTATGAAATTATTATTATTTAAATAATATAAAACAAAACGCTGCGTTTAAAGTAAATATAAACAAAAACAAAAATTTTCTAAGTGCTAAACTCAAACTTAACACTCTCTACTCAATCGTCACTCTCACCCTCACACACAACATTCAAACCCTACCCTACATACTCATTGTCACTCTCAATCAATCAGCCGTTACCAAACCCCTAGCCGGCGAACTGTTCCCTACCCTTGGTTTTCCAAACACAACCGGTCACTACCACCACAGATCGAACGGCAAATCAACACCCAAATCACAGACCCCTCTCTTGCATACGAGTTGAGCAAGGCCGCAGTCCCCTGCTTCACCAGTCCAACAAACGCGTTCTCATCAGCGATTCCAAAAGCGCCAGATTAGATCTTAACCATTCGTACACTCTCGATCCTAATGCCTTCGATAACGTCGACGTCTGTGGGACCATCCTCGGCCATGTCTCTCTCATGCTGCTTCAGAACTGTGGCGTGCATCTTCCTCTGATTCTGGTGTAAAGAAATCCAAGCCGTTGAATTTGAGTCGTTGCTGCTTCTGATGATGATGTGGCTGCAAACACACAGAGAGTAGAAGGAGAATGGTGAGTTGACTCGGTAGGTAAGCGCTATCCATATTCTTGCTTACTCTACATGTGGCGCTATGTGATCTATCTGAGTTTAAAAAAACTGAGATTTGGTTTGGATTCGGTGTCGGTTTCAGTTTTAAAATGGCTTCTTTGAGACCAGTGTCCTTTCTAACTAAAGCTATCGTGACCTGACTCCATTTTTTTTGTGGATTATGGTTTGTTTTCTTTGTTTTAAAGCCTATGGAAGGTCTCAAATCGTTGAGGAGCTAGCACGGGCATGGGCCTAGGGTAATGAAATTTGGTACTTTTTAGTTTTTTTTTGGGTTACTTAAATTTAATTTGATTGTATTGGATTGTGATGATGCAAGTTAGTTTGGTTAAATTTTGTGTTTGTATGGTCAAATTACTCTTTGTAGTGAAATTGTGTTTTAGTGGATGCCATGGTGCAATGATACTCAATTTTATGCTTGACATTATTTTGATGGGTTTTGATAATTGCTTGAGAGTTATATTTTTTTCTCTTTGAATGCATTACGAAGGCGATGTTGTGAAAATGTGGGAAATGTGGTGTCTGGTAGTTTAATGGGGAGGAAAACTTATTATATTTTTCATGTGTTTACTTAGTTTTATCTTGAGAGGTGATTTATTACCTAAAGAGGGTAACTGATTTTTTATGCACCAAATATGTATTAAAGACTGAAAATAAATTTGGTTGCCAATTATAGGAAGTTTGTGTGAAATTCTCTTGTTACAATAAATGTTCTAAAATAGTTGTTCCACCTATATGTGTGTTATCTAAATATGTGTGTGTGTGTGTGTGTGTGTCTGTCGTGGATTTTGCTCATGTTGAGGTGTTGTTGTGTTCTTGGCTAGGTACAATGGGAGGGCTGATCTTTTTGTCGATCATTCGGTGATTCTATACGATGCATTTACATGCTTTGTCGCTTTTAACTTCACTATTGTGGGTGTGTTGTCTCTGTTTGGTGGGATACCAATTACATTGAGGCAAGGGTATATGGTGTACATGGGGATCATTGTGGCAGCTTGGTTTACAAAAGCGCCGAGTGAACTACGTGGGCCTTACTCGGCATTGGCTTTATATGATCTGTTTGCGGTTTGGCGCTGGTGGGCGGCTTAAGTTGTTGGTGGAGTTGGCCTCTAGTCGAGATGAGGAACTTCGCTTTGGTGTATGAAGCTCGTGGTTTCGAAAATGAGAGAAATCGAAGATCGCTTGAGGTTTTGCTTGGCGGAGTTTCGATTACGGGTCAAGAGTTGCAGGTTGTGTCTAGAGATAATGCGGATGGAAGAGAAAATCATGGGAATCCTGCGTATTCTGCAGTAAATGTTGGTAATTTTGGAAACGAGATGCATGAAAGAAGCAGTGATGAAGTTGAGAGGTTGCCATTGGTTGGTCATTTGAGGGATGGATTTTCTTCTAGTGGTTCATCATCTGTTAATAGGGAGAATGAGATTGTTATAAATTGTTTATTGAGGGGACAACTATTTGTTGGGAATTTATGGGATTGGGTTTTTTAGTACTTGTTTTTGGCTATGGATGGCATTGATCAACAAACATAAATGTCTCAGATCTTATGAAGTATCTTTGTTGATGGGGGTTTTGATTACTAATTTGTTACATGTTCTTCTTTGAACAGCTTGGAGTTTTCTCATCTCAAGTTTTCCCGGAATCTCCGCGAGAGAAAATATGGAGAAGAAAAAACTGTAATATTGCGTCCTTCTTGGATTTCAAGTTTGAAATAATGCTATTTTAAACTAAATCTGATATTTTATCTCTGCAGTACCAATTTATGAGATGGAGAAACATTGCAACATAGGAATTGCAGCCCAAATTTCTCATGTCTTATCGACCCAACATGGTAACCATTTTCTCAAAGATAAGAATTCATTCCTCCTTTTTCCTTACTTTTAATTCAAAGCAAAGCTTCTTCTTTATTCTCATACTTGTAGGAAAGTTAACTGTCAGCACTTTTAGTTCCATGTTTTATTGCGAAGGAATTAATTTAAGTTCATCCGAAAGTTGCGCTTTACTTTAATATATAACTCTTTATAATGATAGTGTTGGCTATATTCATTTCTACTGCACATGCAGATTGAGATTAATTTGTAAATGATTTTGTTGCATCCAAAACTTGAGTTTTACTATAGTAGTTAATGATTTATAATGATAGTGTTGGGTATATTCAATTGGTTTTGCACATGCGGGGTTGAAAGCAATCTTGGACTTAAGATTGTTCTTTGGGTATTTGTTGACAATGAGAGTTTATCTCTTGGAATTTTATTGAGACTATGGGAGGAGTTCTACACTCTGATTTAATGGCTTCTTAGCTTGTAAAATTTGAAACATTTGGTCTTGGTTGCTGGAATTTGTCTTGTGAATTACTTTGGTTGGATATTAATTGTTGGGTGATGTTATTGCTTAAATTACTGTTAGATATTATTGTTGAATGATGTTATTAATATAAAGTGTTTTTGGACTTAATAGAATGTATAGTTTAATTTTTGGTTCATATTGAATTTGTGGTTGAATTTCAAATATAAGAATACAAAAATTTAAATCAAATAATTCATAATTTCAATTTAAATTTAAATCCTGTGACAGAAAATATTAATCATAAATTATGTCACAAACAAAATAATTTATACCTATTGAAATTAACTGGATAATAATTCACGCGCGAAAATTAATTTTATTGTCAAAATTTTGAAATTAAAAAAAATTCAATTTTCCCGCAAAAAAGATAATTAAAATATTCATTTTTTCATGACTGACATTTGACATTTAAACGCTATCATAAGTTAATGACATATTGTTTTTCTATCATAAAAGAGTGACAGGTACATAGACGATAGATAATTTCACTGTCATCCACCCCCCTTTATGATAGATTTTTGCAGTCATCTATTGCCAGTTTTCTTGTAGTGATCATTATCATCTTACAAAAATACTTCATCTTCTTCAAATTCAACAAATTCATATAGTAGAAAATATTGTGGTTGTTCTATTTAAGCTACAGGGTTGGGCTCGAGTAAGTCCTGCTGAGGGCTAGTGGGTTCATAAGTTTACATTAAAATAATGTCACTAGCTTCATTTTGGTGTTGTAACTCATTTATGTTTATTAAATATTGGTGCTATAGACTAATATATTGTTTTAGTGGCATTAGATGTTTTGGTAAGGCTAAATAAATTGGATATTATAGGGTTGTTATTGGACTATAGTCATAATGGATTACATATAGGAAACACTTGAGAAGTTATATGGCCTTGAGAATTTCTTTGGGCTAGTTGTTGGACTTAACTTGACATAACTTGGACTAGCATAAGCCATCTGTCAATAATATTTCGCTTATATATCATTCACAATGTTGTTTCAGAAATAGTAACACAAAACTACATCAAACTCAAGTAAACATGAGCAACATAGGATATTACAATTGAAAAAGTCTTATCAATAAAATTTCATTTATCCGCGATCTAGCCATAAGTAAAAATCCATTCTATAATTCGTTTCATTACCTCTTGTGAGAAAATGATCCCACAAACAAAGGAATTGTATAGTACAAAATAACATAAAAGCAGACGTGTTAAAAAAAATAGACCGATCCATTGATTCATTCCAACTAATTGATTAAATCAAGTAGAAATATTAGAAAAAAAAAGAGCGCCATCTTTGCAAACAAGATATATAGCCTTATTGTTTTGAACAGTTTTTCACAAAAAAAAAAGTTATCCTTTTCCCCAGACTCGTGGATCATCTGTCAACCGCTCAATCAACGACTTCTTCGGAATGCTAAAAAAAACGATTACTTTATTTCTTTCCTATTTCATTTTCTTTTATTAACTTGATTTTCTTTTAGTAATATATGCCCAAATTTGTTTTTCTGTCATCGATTTGATTCTTTTTTTAATGGATACCGAGATTCATATTGAAAATAATCAGAAATAGATAAATTTGAAAATCGTAAGAGCAGCCTTTCGATTATTTCAGATTGATTGGAACATCCACTTTATAAACCTATTTTTCAAATAGTTAGTTGTCATGAATTTTTCTTTCTTTATCAGGAATTAATATCAGCATTAGATCATATATCAATAAATATCAACAATAAAAGTCATTAACAAGAGATGCATATAAAGAAAAAGCTTACCATATTGATTTATGTTAGTGCACAGGATAAGTAAAGACACGTATAATAAAAAGGAAACTTTTAATGAAAATAACCAAGAAAGAAATAGTAATTTATTGCCATTTGTGTAAATTAAAACTATAGTACAGATAATTGACAATCATAAATCAAAACCATGTAAATGAAATCTAGATATTTTATATTTTACAAGAGATTGATTTTTTTTTTCATATGCTTAAGAAACTATTGTCCTGTCTCATGTATAAATTTTGAAGAAAAAAATCAATTGAATTCTAAACATATTAATCCTTTTTTCAACTCTTTCCAATTTCACCACAAATCAATTGCATTCATCTTTCATCCGTGAAGCAATTTCTTAAAACCTCCAAAAATCCGTGACCTATATGACATACAATATCAATTCTATTGAGCAAAGCAAATAATCTATAGTAAAATTGAGACATAAATGTTCTGTTGTGCATACTTTTAACAAACCAATGGTGAATTCTTTTGGGTCTCTTTTTTACCCTTATGTTTGTCCGCTCACTAACTCAATTTGTGTCTTTTCGCCAAGGTTGTGTTTCTGTGTCCTATGTTTTGAATAGATTAGGCCTAATTGTTTATAATGAAGTAAAAAATGTTAGGTTAAGTTTTTGTGTTTTGTTAGAGTGGAGAAGAGGAAAGCCAAAATGTGGATTTTTGTGATCTCAATGCAAATCCAAATGACAAAGGCATAAGTTTTATTTGATAATTTTACATTCTCCATTTATTTTTGACCTATGGTGCTTGTTCTAATAATAAATTTGACATAGCACACTAGTCAAAACATTTTTACGTCATTAGTCAACAAAAAGAAAAAAGTGCCCAAATGATTAAAACTCTATCCAAGTTGTATCGAGCTCCCTCTTTGGACTCTCTAGAATGATCCTTGAAAAATCTCTTTCCCTCAACGGATTGAACCGATCAACTAAAAAAACCAAGTTTGGGGCTTAAGGTGATGATGGTCATAACTTGGTGCAACTTTCTTTACAAAATAAACTTATGGAATCGCAAAATGTTGTTAAGGAGGAGTTGATTATTTGTGAAGATAACTTAGAGTTTAAGCAAGAGGACGTTGTGATTGACAACAATGGCAATTTGCCTTCCATCTCTTTTTCTTAAAGGGTACATGCTCAACTGATTTAGCTATAGGAGAATATGGTGGTTGTTAAGGTGTTGGGAATAGTTATTGGATATAGAGCTTTGTGCAATCAGTTAGGAAATTTATAGAGTTTGACGTTTGGATTCTTTATTGGTGATCTTGAGAATGACTATTATTTAGTTTAATTTGAATTCGAGGGTGATGCAGATTTTAACCTTACCCAAAGACCATGGACAATAATGGGACACTATCTAACTGTTCAACCTTGGACTCCTCATTTTGGTAGTTCAAAGGAGGAAAATTGAGTTAGTCACAGCATGGATTCATCTGCCTAGCATGGTTTTCCATTATTACTATAAATGTATTTTTTGAATGCTTGGACAATCATTGATTCAGTCATTTGAATTGATTATAATACTAAGTTGACTACAAGAGGTAAATTTGCATGGATTGCAATTGAGGTAGTGCTCAACCCCACTATACTATTGATAGTTGTGGGGCACTGTGTACTTACAGCCTCTATGATAAGCAAGTGAATGGGGCCCGGTGCGTGGCGAACGGAACGGTTCATCAAGCCATTTCTCGCCTCAACCCCCTCCTAAATAGAAATAGGAAGAGGGGTACTTTACAAATAGGGGGTAATTGCTTCGCACCTGACTGTGATAGCCCTCTCGATACCTTATTGGAGCTTTGTAACTAGAGTGGCCGGTTTCCCGTCGCTAGAGCGTTTTCCCAGTGCGCGGAGCCCCAACGAGGAAGGTGTTAGTGGTTTATCATTGGGTCAATAATCCCTCTTTTTGTGCTACTCCTAGGGCGGGAAGAAGATAAGAAAACGCGAAGCGTTCTCTTGGTTTCCCAACCTGTTGCTTCTAAAGGCTGCCCTCTCTCGGCTGGATGTTGGTCCAGCCTACTACGAGGATCCCGTATCCAGTAACCCAACCTATAAAAAAGGGCATCAAAAGCCCTTGTATAGGTTGGAGCTATGAAGCTGACCTTATTATTAGAGAAAGGGGAAAGGGCTTTTTCAGCTGATGCGCAGGAGCGCACTTCCGTTTTCCCTTTACTAGTAGGGGGGTCCCGTGGTTCCTATGCCGCCGCGTTTCCCGGTCCTTTTCTTTTAGTGCTTCGACCCGAAGCGATAGCTTCTAGCTAGTTCAGTGGATAAGATGGCTGCACTCCAGCTCACTCAAGAATGGGACGGCAGTGGTCCGCCGGCAAGCTCGTTCTAATCTTGGACGCAGTACATTGGAATCCTGAAGCACCACCACGAACGCTACCGCGCGTTCGCCTGCGGTGCGGTAAGGCACCACCCTGTTGTGCCAGCAGCCAACTCCGGCGTGTCAGCTTAGTTATCCTCATCAAGCCACTTACTTGATGTCTTGCTTCCCAACTGGTAGAAGGTTCCTTTTCCCCCAGATCAATGAAAAAGGGAGAAGTCAGTTGATTCTTCCGAAGAACCGGAAGCGAAGCGCTATGCCGGGGCGGGGGGACGGGAAAAGAAACGGCTCCGAAGAAAGAAATTGGGGTTCCCAATGCTTCTCCACGCCCAACGAGATGCGCCAACCTCGGGATGCTTTACTCCTAACCCCACAAGGTTCCGAGACGGAGCTTAACCTGGGTCTCGGTTAAGAACGGCGATGATCTACGTTTCACACGGCGCACGATTCCATGGATAGTTTCATTCGAGATCGTGATGGAGGACATAGCTTACGATCATCGGCTTTGATCATGCCACTAGGCATTTGATTAAGACATTGCACAATGATCCGAACACTTTGTCGCATCTCTTCGATACGGATACAGTAACGATCATAGCGATCTCCTCTGGTACCTACTGGTACGTCAGGATCCAATTGGTCATGAACATCGTAAGGTCTTATTTCTTCTGATCATGTGTCCTGCGGTAGTCTTCACTCTACAAGCGACAGGCGATTCACTGCGTACGTATATAGGCTGCTCGAATTTTTTTATTTATAGCTATTAAATTATTTATTTATATTTATTATTATTATTATTATTATTCTATAATAATCTTTACTCAAATTAATTATCAAATTCCTATAAAATCTCTATTTAATGTTATTTTATTTAAAACTCTATAAAAGTCACACAATCCATTATTATTTTTATCAATTAAATGAAAAAGGCACAACACATTCAATGCTTTAATGCATAAGGGAAAAAAAAGCTTTCTTTAATTTTTGCTTAAGAAAAAAAATCAACTATTTCCATTGATCATTGCTATGTAAAATTTTAATCCATCAAAGTTAAATTTCAAATATGCAAGTTTTTTCTTCCTATTTGCTTCTTAATTAGTTGTGTTATTCAATTGTTTTTGTTTCTTTTTTAAATATTATAGTTGTTTTCTTTTAATTATTTAGCACAACTGTTTGCTTCTTTACTCTTCTTTCACTAAAAAAGAAAAAAAAATGTCTAATAGAAAATGTGCATCAAGATACAAAAAACTTGGGGGAAAAAAGAGAAGAATAAAAAAGTTAGTTCGATCTAAAAAATGAGCTCTTGATAAGTTTGTCAAGAGTAGTAAAAAAGATGTGAATTAGAGTTAAAAATTAGTAATTGACGAAATTTTTCAAAATTAAAATTGATAAAAACTTATTTAAGATCAACTAAGTCGAAAGAAAAATTAAATGATTTAGCTCTATTGAGAAAAATATATTAGCGAAATTAGAATATAATAATTTGATCAATAATTTTGCACCTAAGAAAGATAAAAAAAATAATTTTAAATCAATAACTTTTTTAGTAAAACTAATATATATATTTAACCTCAAAATTTTTAAAAGGCCTAATTAAAACAATTCACCTAAGGCCTCAAAATTAGTTGAGCCGCCCCTGACCTCTTTGGGCCCAGGCCAAGTCTTTGGTGGGGACCCTATTGGGCTATTTTCCCCAAAAAAAAAACAAACTGTACGTGAGGGTTTCCCTTCATACGGCTCGAATCATTCTCAGATGCCCGGAGAGGCATCCTTTCCTTGTTTGTTGGGTTGGTTCACGCGCGCGCAAACGAGCACCAGCCGCAACGGCAGGGAACTATGACCAATAGAGTCAGACACTTAGCTACATCCATACACAAAAGGAAGGTAAGCAAAACTCTATTATATAGGCATGGTTGCTTACAAGACAAAAGCTAGCTTCTAGATGTTCTTTGCCTGAACATATAGAGGAAGCAACCTTCTATCTGGCCTCTGTACTAGTAGTGGAGTGGCTTGCCACTTTCAATCAGAAAAGGGTCGACGAAGTTGAGAAGGCAAGGTTCGACGAAGTTGAGTATGCAAGCAACCTCTTCTCTGGTAACCCGCCGCCGGTCATATAGAGCGCTCCGCCCGCCACCGCATATGTAGAAAAAGAGGGAGCGGGGAAGGTCGCTTGCGCGCTTTATTTTACAAGGAAGAACAACCGTTTGACTTTGGCACATGAGGTGGCGGGTTTGGCTAGGTAACATAATGGAAATGTATCGGACTGCAAATCCTGGAATGACGGTTCGACCCCGTCCTTGGCCTCGGGGAGTGGCAAGCAGCGCGGAACTTTAATTAATCAAATGGCATAAGGGGGCTTTCCTTTGTTAGAAATCCACAGACAACATACTGGAACTTCCAAACCAAAGAAATGCAACATGAGAAGAGAAGGGGCTTTTTACGTTACGCTTCAATAGAATGAATTCAGTAAGGTTAGAATACGCCCCATGGTTGATCGAAGGTCCTATGCCATTTAAACTCAAATCTATCTTACCTTCAATTTCAATCCATCTTTGTTCAGCCAGCTCATAACAAAATGTTAGACCAATCTCAGGGCTGACACAACTGAATTGGTTGAGGAAAAGGAAACCCCAGCGACCAAGCACTCCCGCCCCCAAAAGCGGAGACCGAACACCGCCAGGTTGTCGAGGACACGTCTGAAGAGGAGGCGGGCGCCCTCTAAGTTTACCACCCTACCCACTATACGCTTGATGATTTTCTTCTCATATACATATAAAAACAAGAAAATCATATCATGAGCTTTTGTTTGATCTTTGGTGATCATATGTTTTCTTTTATTTGTTAAAAAAAAAATTATCCATTTGGATATTCAATTTTCGCTCCTTTAAGGAGATAAAATAAATCACCATTTTAATTCAATCCTTGAACATCTTCGATATATTATGTTATTTTTCCTTTAAAATTTTTCAAAGAAACAATTATGTCTTATTTATATAATCATTTTCTAATTTCTTCTGGAAGATATGGAGAAGAACATTCATATATAGTCTTATATGACATAGACATAAGCTTATAATATTTATTTAGTCCTTTGGGTTAAAATAATTACAAAAGATATACTTAATGGTCCGGTGGGTGGCTGATAGACTTGTGTTTAGGTAGTCATTTGAGTTCAACTCTGACAACGCAACTGTTTAAAACAGTTATATTTGTAGTTCTGCACATTTTCTTACCTTCTTAAAAAAAAATAATAATAATAGTTTTGTATTAACCTTGATAGTTCATTACGATCTTCTCTCAATAGAAAATGATATACTAATAACTCTCCTTTCACATGACTGATTAATTTATCTTGGTCATTTTTTTATGATCATATCCGATAATGTTAGGAAATTGGTGGGTGAAGCAGGAACGCAACTAAAGTAAAATTGAGAAATAATGAGACAATAATAAAATCACACGGGACACCAGAAATTACGTGGTTCGGCTTTTAGCCTACGTCCACGGGCGAAACAGAAGGAAAATATTTTACTAGTGAAAAGGAATTACAAGTATTGTAGAATTTTAGCTCACTACCCAAAAATCCCAATACACCCAAACTCTCAAAACACTAGAATAAGAGCTTTATAATTTTAAGCTCTTAAAAACTCTCAAGCTCTCTAAAAAATGGAATGCTCAAATGAAATGGGGAATGCCCCTTTTTATAGCCACAATTGGCTATTAATTTATTTTTTTTTTCTTCACCGCCATTGACATTTCTTCTTCATTTTCCTTCTTCAAAGTTTGGCATTCAAAGCTTCTAGATGGGCTGCCATCTAGAAGGCTTTGACCACATTCTCCCACTTGGAGATTTGATTGAGGACCAATCAATCTCCACACCATCCTTTCTGCTTCGCCATTATCATGTTGACTACGTCTCTGCTAGGCCACAAGAGGATCTACTCCAAACAAACTTGTCAACATTGATCGGCTTGGTCAAAACATCTGCTAGGTTCTCCTTGGTATGGATTTTCTGCAAATCTACACTTCCGTCTTCCACTACTTCTCGAACGAAGTGATACTGTACCCCTATGTGCTTTGTCCTGGAATGAAAGGCTGGATTCCTTGCAATATGCAAGGCACTCTGACTGTCACAAAACACAAGAACTTTCTGTTGTCTGTGCCCGAGCTCCTCCAATAACCTTTGTATCCAAATAGCTTCCTTGCAAGCTTGTGTAGCCGCCATGTATTCTGCTTCTGTTGTAGATAAAGCCACAACGGTCTGCAGTCAAGCCTACCATACCGCTCCAAGTGTAAACACATAACCAGTAGTGGATTTTCTTTTATCAAGGTCTCCTGCAAAATCTGAATCCACATAACCCCTGACAGTAAACTCTGATCCTCCATAACATAATGCAACATCTGAGGTTCCTCTGATGTATCTCAGAATCCTCTTCACAGCTATCCAATGCTCTTCACCAGGATTCGCCATGTATCGACTGACTGCTCCCACTGCTTGTGCAATGTCTGGTCTTGTACATATCATAGCGAACATCAAACTTCCCACCGATGCATCTGACTCGAGACATCTCATTCCTCTCTGCTTCATTGCTAGGACACATACTTGAGGATAATTTGAAATTAACAGGAAGTGGGGTAGAAATTGACTTACAATCTTGCATGTTGAAGCGCCGCAAGATTTTCTTCAAGTAATTCTTCTGTGAAAGCCAAATCTTCCTGTTATTTCTGTCTCGGTGAATTTGCATCCCTAGAATCTTGTTTGCTGGTCCCAAGTCCTTCATTTCAAACTCCCTAGCCAATTGTGCCTTCAATTCTTGGACTCGATCTTTGTTGGGACCTGCTACCAACATGTCGTCCACATACAACAGCAAAATGATGAAATCATTATCTTCAAACCTCTTGTAATATGCACAATGGTCTGAACTGAGTCTGCTGTATCCAAGGCTCATGATGAAGAAATCAAATCTCTTATACCAACACCTTGGCGCCTGTTTAAGACCGTATAGAGATTTGTTCAACCTGCAAACCAAGTTCTCCTTTCCCTTTTCAGTAAAACCTTCTGGTTGGAGCATATAAATTTCTTCTTCAAGTTCTCCATGAAGAAATGCAGTTTTCATATCTAACTGCTCTAGATGTAGGTCAAATGTAGCACACATTGCCAAAACTATTCTGATTGTTGTGAGTCGAACCACCAGAGAAAATATTTCATTAAAGTCAATACCTTCACAAAGCATATCCTTTCACCACCAATCTTGCACGATACCGCTCCACTTGGTCATTGCCATTGCGCTTGATCTTGTAGACCCATTTGTTTCCCATGGCTTTTCTTCCTCGTGGTAGTGGTACAAGTTCCCATGTCTTGTTTTTGTGTAGAGCCTTAATTTCCTCCTGCATTGCTGTCATTCACAAAGCAACATCTGAGCTGTTTAAAGCTTCATGGAAAGTTGATGGCTCTCCATCCTCCGTTAGAAGACAGTATGCAACATTGATCTCTGTGACATAATCCGAGTGCCATGCTGGCGGTCGTTTCTCACGAGTTGACCTTCGAACTTCTGGAGCCTCAGACTCGACTGGTTCTTGTTCCTCGTGCTCTGGTGCTGCTTCAGAAGAATCTGAAGTATCTGGATTCTTTTCCTCATAAACTGGTACAGTCTCTGACTTTTCTTTTGCAGTGCTATCATCCCCATCTCTCCTTTGCAGTTGATCTTCTACAAAGATAACATCTCTGCTGATGACGATCTTGTGGGCAGTGGGGTCCCACAGACGATACCCCTTTACTCCATCAGCATATCCCAAGAAGATACATCTTCTAGATTTTGGATCCAGCTTTGTTCTTTCTTGGGCATTGTACATCACGTACACAGGACACCCAAATGCATGTAGGTGAGAGTAATCTGCTGGCTTTCCTGTCCACATCTCCATCGCTGTCTTCAGCCCAATTGCTGTGGATGGCGACCGATTTACTATATAACAGGCAGTTTTGGCTGCTTCTGCCCAGAATGAATTGGGTAGACCAGCAGTCCTCAACATAGCTCTTATTCTTTCTGTAAGAGTTCTGTTCATCCGCTCTGCCACTCCATTTTGTTGAGGAGTGTACGCCACCGTGAACTGTCTTTGAATACCTTCTTGCTTACAGAAAAAGAGAAAACTCGTCGTCTGTATACTCTCCACCATTATCTGTCCTCAAACACTTAATCTTTTTCCCAGATTCAAGTTCTACCCGTGCTTTGTATTCTTTAAACACTAGAAATACATCTGACTTTTTCTTAATTGGATATACCCAACATCTCCTAGAATAATCATCAATGAAAGTCACCATATACTTTGCACCTCCCATGGATATGTCAGGTGATTCCCAAACATCAGAATGAACTAAGTCTAGAATGCATTTACTTCAGCAGGATCTACTAAACTTTAATCTATTCGCACTTGTAACACAATGCTCGCAAAATGGTAAACTTACCGATTTGAGCCACAGGCGATTTTCGCTCAGAGAGAATCTTCAAACCTTGTTCTGACATGTGCCCAAGTATGAGATGCCACATCATTGTGATTCTTCTCCATTTGGCGACACACGATCGCCTTCCCGCAGTGTTTACGCTTTAAGCATGAACAGTTAAGACCGATCTTTTCTGCCTTAATCAATACAAGCACGTCTCTAATAATCTTTATAATCTCATTTTCAACATTAGTTTTACACTTAAGATTATCTATTTGTCCTAAAGATAATAAATTCTTCTTTAGGATGTTGACATATCGTACCTCCTCAATTGTGCGAACTATACTATTAAACAGTACTAATACCAGCGATCTCCAAAGCTTGATCATCACCCGTGTATACAGATCCTCCTGAGATAGGTTCATCTGTGTAGAATCATTCTCTCTAAGAGGTCATGTGGTTGGTAGCTCCTGAGTCTATAAGCAAAACGTCAGATAGCTGTTTTCTGCCTTCTGAAATAGTTGTTGCCTCGCTGTAGAGAATTTCCTTATCATTTAAGGTACTTGCTACACACCCCTGAGCATTTGATGACTGTGTTCTTTCGCCTCTCTTCTCTCGGTTACTCAACATTCTTTCTTGACGCGTGCCCTTTCTTGCCACAATTATAGCATTTAACATTCTTACTCCGGATTTTTATCTACCATGATTGTGGCTCCCATCTGGGACCACGCTCGCTTGATCTCCTCTCACACCGAAGCGCCCACTGCCGCGAACTTGTTTGTCTGTCTTCTTTACTTTTCCGCCTGCTCTCCTCATTTAATACAGAAGCTGCAACATCGTCGAAAACTAGACTGTCCGCAGGATTGTTGTTCGTCAGATTGATGATGAGTTGATCATACGAATCTGGTAGACTTTGAAGTAGAAGCTCTGCACGTTCATTTTCCTCTATATTATGACCCAACGTTGTGAGTTGTGAAAATAGAGTCTTCAAAGTGTTGATATGGTCAGTCACCGAAGTGGATTCCGCCATTCGAAGAGTATAGAGTTTCCTCTTCAAGAATATTTTATTGTGCAGCGACTTAGCCTCGTACAATTTCGTGAGAGTATCCCAGATTTCCTTTGCTGTCTTTTTCTCTGCCACACTGGATAACACACCATCTGCAAGTGCCAAGTGTAGGTCAGCAATGGCGTTGCCGTCCATCTCATTCCACTTGTCATCAGTTATCTCCATGGGCCTTTCTCCAATTGCTGCCAAACAATTATTTTTCCTCAAAACTGCCCTCATCTTCATTTTCCACAACGAGAAATTATTCCCGTTGAATTTCTCAATTTCATACTTTGCTGCCATTTTGTTGATAAATACGACACACAAACTAGTGTACCACCTTGAATAGTTGTGAGTATGTGTGAGAATGCACACCAGGAAAGTTCCCAGGAAAGACTGGAGGGGTCACAATGGTCCCACTTAAAATCCAGACTCCTTAGGCTATTATCGCCTTTGTGACAGAACTTTCTTAGACATGTACAAAACCACACAGTTGTTCTACTCACACCACTATCCCCTGCTTTCCACCGCAGAATTCTTGGATCACTCCCATCGTTTTCTCGTGAGCAGATCAGATATGAATAAGATCAGATACATGAACAGGTCAGATACGTGAATAGTCAGATACGTGAACAAGCACTCTTCCGTGAGCCATTACTCCGACTCCAAAGAATACAACCAATAGCTCTGATACCACTGTTAGGAAATTGGTGGGTGAAGCAGGAACGCAACTAAAGTAAAATTGAGAAATAATGAGACAATAATAAAATCACACGGGACACCAGAAATTACGTGGTTCGGCTTTTAGCCTACGTCCACGGGCGAAACAGAAGGAAAATATTTTACTAGTGAAAAGGAATTACAAGTATTGTAGAATTTTAGCTCACAACCCAAAAATCCCAATACACCCAAACTCTCAAAACACTAGAATAAGAGCTTTATAATTTTAAGCTCTTAAAAACTCTCAAGCTCTCTAAAAAATGGAATGCTCAAATGAAATGGGGAATGCCCCTTTTTATAGCCACAATTGGCTATTAATTTATTTTTTTTTTTTCTTCACCGCCATTGACATTTCTTCTTCATTTTCCTTCTTCAAAGTTTGGCATTCAAAGCTTCTAGATGGGCTGCCATCTAGAAGGCTTTGACCACAGATAAGTCATAGCTCGTAATTTTCTGTTAATCACATCTTGCTCGTTTTTAATTTTTTATTTGTATTCTTGCCCTTTACTCTGGCGTATCCATGTGTCTCACATGGGTCATAACATTAGGAAATATTAAAAATTCAAACAATTCAAACTTTATGTTCAAGTCACATATATCAATTAATTGTTTACTTCTCATTCAAATTCAAACATTTAAAAATAAAAACAAAATGAAGCAAAAACAAAACTTACTCATATGTGAAACTAAAGTCCCTTACGTGCATAGGAGAAAAATTATCCTCTGCATATTTAAAATCAATAATGGTATGCTTACAAGTGTGTATTTCAATCGATGTACCATATGATGTCGCAGTGTTATAAACTGCCAAATATGTATTTATTATCTGATGCCACATGATAAATTGTATGAGAATCACGCGTAAACACATCGTCCCAAACACATACGTTCATGGTTACCAAACTATTCAGCTGTGTCATACAATAAAAAATATAAAAACAAGTATACTTTGCCTCTATCTTTAATATTTTGCCTATGGGTAAAACTGTTATTTAACGTTTATCCTTTTTGTTTACAGAATCCCTCAAAAATTGTAATATATACGAATTTATTTTAAGAAAAAGGATAAAAGGTTTACAGCAATCTAAGTAAATTATTATTTTTTTAAGAAACCAAGAGACAATAAATAAATGATGGTGGCGGTAAATCTAATGTCTGATATAGAACGGAAGAGGACTAAGCTGAGCACGTTCTGTTTCTTCCTTTTCTATTAATCTTTGCTTTCTCTTCTATGCCGCAAAATACTAGCTAGCCAGCCCGCATATTCATTGATTAACACAATGCCACTTGTTATTTGATTTTTATTCCGGAGTTATCTTGGATCTCTCAGTCACTCGCACCTTGAAGAAGCCTCAAGGTCAGAGCCATTGCCTTAAGATATTATATTGAAATTTTTGGGGGGAAAAAAAGATCCTCGTTGAGAGATTTTAGGATATGGATAATATTTTTTTTTGAAAATATCCTCTCTTTAAAGATTTTCTTTTGCTTTTTTGTTCACCTATACCAACCAACACTCATATTTGAGTGAATAATGCAGAATACATAAAAGATTTCTTTTGGAAGGTGTAAACAAAATGTCGACAAAAATGAGAGTGGCGGTGATTGGAGCTGGGATTAGTGGACTGGTTTCAGCTTACGTTCTCGCAAAAGCCGGCGTCGAGGTTGTGCTATACGAGAAGGATGATTATCTCGGCGGCCATGCCAAGACTGTCATCTTCGACGGCGTTGACTTAGACCTTGGTTTCATGGTCTTCAATCGTGTAAGTTTAATTTTCTTCATTTTCATCTTCTTCAAATATACCACTATAATAACCTCGTTCACTAAAGATTAAATGTATTTTTTTAAAAAAAAAATTAAGTGTGTAATGCCAAGATTTTTTTATTAATTTGATGTTTTTACGATCTGCAGAAGTCTACCAACATATAGAAAAACTTCTTAATTATTACTTATTATCGAGCAACTTTGGAGTGGATCCCTTATCTCCTTATGTAGGCTACAAAGGCTATTGATGATAGAAAGGAAATTTAAAGTTTTATCTTTTAGAAAAAAAAGGAATAGCAATAACAGAAAAAGAAATTAATGTAAAAGGATATAAGTATATATATATATATATATATATATTTTCTTTTTTATTATTGCAGTAGTCGGTACGTCTTGTTGTTACTTCAATTATATATTATGTTATAAATCTTAGGATTTTTGAGGAGGAAATTAATTAACTTGTGAAGCCAGTTAGTTAATTCTGTTTATTAGTTGATCAGAGTTACTTACTTAGTCAGCTTGGGTGGGTCCAGAAGTTGGTTAAGTTTGTTACAACCAGCAGCTGGGTTTAGTGGCTATAAAACAGAGCTGAAAGCTGACGAGAGGAAGTAAGAGAGAGAGTAGAATCAGTTTTGAGAGTCCAAGGATGATAAGATAGAAAATTCTTTGTACAGGAGATTTAATCTTGATCATCTACCAACTCCCATTGTATTCTGTTAATCAATAAAGCTTCAAGCCCTTAAGGGTTCTTCAACCGTGGATGTAAGTACTGATGTACTGAACCACGTATATCTTCTCCTTTGTGCTTGATTCTTTTCTTTCTTTCTTGTTTTTAGTCTTGCTGAAATTCTCAATTGGTGATTCATTATTCTCTATCATTGCGGGGTTTTGGTTCAAAGAGTTAAGTTGTAGTAATCGGTGAAGGGTTAGCCACTATCGGCTAACCGATATTAACAAACTGGTATCAGAGCCATTAAAGCTCCCTGTTCTTGTTCTCTAATGGCCTCGACAAGATTTGACTTAGAGAAATTTAATGGAGAGAATGACTTTTATCTGTGGAGTCTCAAGATGCGAGCAATCTTGATCCAAACAGGGCTTGATGCCTTGACATCGAAGAAGATCAGATTGGCAAGAAAGAACAAAGAGAAGGCTCGTCAGGTTCAGGTGGAGACCTGAGGATTATTAACAACAGAGCACACAGCACCATCATCCTGCATCTAGCAGATGAAGTGCTGAGAGAAGTAGCAAGAGAAAGATCTGCATCAGGGCTCTGGTTAAAACTAGAAGAGCTATTCTTGAAGAAGTCCTTGGCCAAGAGACTCTATATGAAAAGAAAGCTATACACATTCTCAATGAAGGATGGAACAACTATGAAAGACCATCTTGATGAATTCAACAAGTTAATTCTGGACCTTGAGAACGTGAACATCAACCTTGAAGATGAAGACAGAGCACTTATCTTCGGGTTCCTGCCAGATTCATAGCACTTTGTTGACACATTGTCAGATGGGAGACAAACTCTCACTCTGAAGGATGTAAAGTGCATTTGAATCAAAGAGTTGAAGAAGAGGCGTGGTGAGGAATCGGGCTGGGTGAGGGGCTGTGGCCAAACGTCAAAACCGATAGAAAAATCATGAGAAGAAAGGCAATAACCAAGGACAAAGTGACAAGAAAAGAAGAAAAGTGTTTCTTCCGCTCAAAGGAAGACATTATATCAATGAGCTTTGAGAAGAAAAGCGGAAAGAATCCGAAAAGAGTCTTCGAAAGCGACCGTTGCATCGGAAGATGAAGAAGATTGAAGATTGTACTCTTGGAGACAACCCACTGAAGAATGGATCTTGGATTCTGGATGCTCCTTCCATATGAGCCCTCACAAGCATCTCTTCAAGACCTTTGAAAGAGTTGAGACAGGTAAAGTTTTACTTGGTAATAACTTAGCCTGTAAAGTAGTTGGAATTGGAACTGTAACCATTACCATGCATGATGGAGTAGATAGGGACTTAAGAAATGTTAGGTATGTTCCAGAACTCAAAAGAAACCTCATATCTTTAGGAGAAGTTGATCAGACTGGCTGCAGTATAAAAGCTGAAAATGGGGAACTTCAGGTCATTAAAAATGGTATAGTTACAATGAAAGGGATTAGGAGGAATGGATTATACGTCTTAATAGGATCCTCACCCACACCTGGAGTCATTGGCTCAGTTAGTAAGGATAAAACAAAACTATGGCATATGAGGTTGGCCCACATTAGTGAAAAGGGTCTAAAGGAGCTTGGAAAACAAGGCTTAGTAGGTTCTGAACAGATTTCTTCACTTGAGTTTTGTGAAAAGTGTGTGTTTGGGAAGGCTACAAGGCTAAGGTTTAGTACAGGGAAGCAAGAAACCAAGCACTCATTAGATTACATCCATTCAGACTTGTGGGGGCCTTCACAGGTTCCTTCACATGGTGGAGCTAGATACTTCATGACACTAATAGATGACTACAGCAGAAAGGTCTGGATATATGTGTTAAAACAGAAGAGTGAAGCTCTACAGAAGTTTAAGGAATGGCTGACACTAATTGAAAACCAAACAGAGAGGAAAGTAAAGAGGCTAAGGACTGATAATGGCTTAGAGTATTGCAGCAAAGAGTTTGATGTTTTTTGCAAAGAAAAAGGAATTGCAAGACACAGAACTGTTAGGCATACACCTCAGCAAAATGGACTTGCTGAGAGGATGAATAGAACTCTGATAGAAAGGGTTAGGTGTATGTTATTTGGTGCAAATTTATCAAAGCATTTTTGGGCTGATGCTGTCAAAGATATCTGATAAACAAGCCCTCATCGCCTTTGAACTTGAACACCTCGAAGCTCAGTCCGGAAAAGCCCCCTGATCTGAGTAATCTGAGAATTTTTGGCTCTCCAGCATATGCTCATATCAATCAGGGAAAGCTAGAACCTAGAGCAATTAAGGGTATTTTCATTGGTTACCCTGAGGGTGTTAAAGGATATAGAATCTGGTGCAAAGATGGAAAACCTTCAAGAGTGATAGTAAGCAGGGATGTAGTATTTGATGAAGACTCCATGTTGCAGCAAAAGGTTGAAACTGAGCTAACCTCATCTAAACATAGAGACAACTATAACTCTGACCTGGAGGTGGAGCCTGCAGATGATCACAGGGATTCTAGTGATGAAACCAAGAACTGTGTCAGCAAAACAAAGTCATCAGAAGTGGATTCATACCAACTGGCAAGAGACAGGGAAAGGAGGGTTATCAGAATGCCTAAAAGATTTGGAATAGCTGATTTAATATCCTATGCGCTAGTTGTGGCTGAAGAAGTTGTTGGGGATGAACCAAACAGCTATAAGCGAGCCATGAACAGTAGAGATAAGTCTAAGTGGCTATCAGCAATGGAAGAAGAAGTAGCCTCACTGAAGAAAAACAATACCCGGATTCTTGTGAAAAAACCTTTGGATAAGAAGCTGGTTGGGTGTAAGTGGATCTTCAAACTTAAAGAAAGGGTTGCTGGTGTTGAACTTCCCAGATATAAGGCAAGGCTGGTTGCTAAAGGTTTCACTCAAAGGGAGGGAATAGACTACAGTGAAGTATTCTCACCTGTGGTCAAGTACAGCTCAATCAGAGTGCTGCTAGCAATAACAGCTTATAATGATCTGGAATTAGACCAAATGGATGTCAAGACAGCCTTTCTCCATGGCAACCTTGAAGAAGAGATATACATGGAACAACCAGAGGGCTTCATACAGAAAGGATCAGAAGATATGGTATGCTTGCTGAAGAAAAGTTTGTATGGCTTAAAGCAATCCCCCAGGCAGTGGTACCTGAGGTTTGACCAGTTTATGGCTGCCCATGGATACTCAAGAAGCCAGTATGATAACTGTGTATATCATAAGAGTTTGGCTACTGGAGATGGAATCTATCTACTTCTCTACGTTGATGACATGCTCATCGCTTGCAAGGATAAAAGGGAAATACAGAAACTCAAGTCTGAGCTGAGATCAGAATTTGAGATGAAGGATCTAGGCTCTGCAAATAAAATTCTGGGAATGCAGGTAACAAGGGACAGAAATTCCAGAATCTTAACCCTATCTCAGGCAGGATATGTCAGGAAAGTACTTGGTAAATTTGGCATGACAAACACTAAGGCAGTCTCCACCCCATTAGCTACACACTTTAAGCTATCAAAGCAACAAGAACCAACTGATGATTCAGATATTGAATATATGAAGAAAGTTCCATACTCTAGTATTGTTGGGAGTGTTATGTATGCCATGGTATGCTCTAGACCTGATATAGCTTATGGAGTAAGTGTGATTAGTAGATTCATGGGGAATCCAGGCAAGGAGCACTGGAATGCAGCTAAATGGATACTGAGGTACCTGTCTGGGACAACAGATTATGGCATCTCCTTTGGTGGGGATCCCAACATCACAAGCAAAGTCCTTGGATTTGTGGACTCAGACTTTGCTGGTGACTTGGATAAGAGAAGGTCTACAACTGGGTTTATATTCACAATTTATGGTGGAGCTGTGAGTTGGAAAGCTTCACTTCAGTCAGTCGTGGCCTTATCAACAACTGAGGCAGAGTATATTGCACTTACTGAAGCAGTGAAAGAGGCAATCTGGCTCAGAGGATTGGTATCCGAGTTAGGGCTGAAGCAGGATATAATTCAGATCACCAGGATAGCCATACAATGGCGAGAATCCAAAATATCATGAAAGGACCAAACATGTTGATATAAGACTGCACTTCATAAGAGAAGAAATTGAGAAAGGAGTAGTGGATGTACTTAAGATATCTACTGAAGATAATCCAGCAGATATTCTGACAAAACCAGTGCCAACAATCAAGTTCAAGAATGCTTTGAACCTGATTGGTATCAGAAACTTGTAAAGACAAGCACATTAGTGTGTTGTAGCCGAGATGGGTGAAGCTTGATCAGAATGAACTAAGGTGGAGATTTGTGAAGCCAGTTAGTTAATTCTGTTTATTAGTTGATCAGAGTTACTTACTTAGTCAGCTTGGGTGGGTCCAGAAGTTGGTTAAGTTTGTTACAACCAGCAGCTGGGTTTAGTGGCTATAAAACAGAGCTGAAAGCTGACGAGAGGAAGTAAGAGAGAGAGTAGAATCAGTTTTGAGAGTCCAAGGATGATAAGATAGAAAATTCTTTGTACAGGAGATTTAATCTTGATCATCTACCAACTCCCATTGTATTCTGTTAATCAATAAAGCTTCAAGCCCTTAAGGGTTCTTCAACCGTGGATGTAAGTACTGATGTACTGAACCACGTATATCTTCTCCTTTGTGCTTGATTCTTTTCTTTCTTTCTTGTTTTTAGTCTTGCTGAAATTCTCAATTGGTGATTCATTATTCTCTATCATTGCGGGGTTTTGGTTCAAAGAGTTAAGTTGTAGTAATCGGTGAAGGGTTAGCCACTATCGGCTAACCGATATTAACATAACTGATGAATTAATAACGACTTTGCTTATGTATCTAATCTTCTGCAATTTTCTGCCGTGTTATGAACGTATGAAGCACATGCATCCACATCGAATTTATCCGTAATTCTGAACTGGTGATACCGATAGATGCATCAACTCATTGAGTGCTCCAGATTTTATTTTTGAAATATAAATATGTTATAATCAAAACTCTATTGATATATTTATAATTAATATTTATTAGGATTAATCTTATATTAATTCTATAGCGTATAGTCTAAATTTATAGATTTAGATTAATTCTATGGTGGCACAGCTTAAATTTCTACATTTAGAAAGACATATTTATTTTATCCAGAAATTTGTGAGAGACAAATCTACTCTCGTCACCTTTATATTTTTAATGTGGATACGCTATTATATATATATATATATATATATATATATATAAATGATAGAGTTTAAGAGCATTTTCGTATTAAGAAAAAAAAAAAAAGAGCGCCTTCACAGCTTTGACCATAAATGTTCCACCTTTTCTTTAAATTCTTATTTAAGAAGACAAGCCCAAACAAAAGCGATATAGATTCTTCTCAAGTCTGAAATCAAAATTATGCTGCAAGTTGAGGAAAGCCGTGTGAAGCTCCTTCACCGGAGTGTTGCCATTTTGTTTTTGGCAGAGGACCATTTTACTATTAAATTGATCACGTGAGTACCGATATGATCCCACCAAAAGAATTAATTATTAGCTTTTCTCCCTCCGTTTTCATTTTGGTAAACGAAAGAAACCTGTAACACGAGAACGGTAGAGTTTTAGTGTTGATTTCTTTTTTTTAAAACAAGTAATTAGTTATATTCTAATAACAATTTAATTCTCTCCTCATTTATGCAAAATGGTTGTGTGCGCGATTTAAATACGTACGTTTAAGACCAAAATTAACTGCAATTACCTTAGAAATAATTTTATGTAAAATTAAAAGAGTGTTATGTCCTATGAAAAACAACAGACACTCTTTAAAATTGCCTAATGGACTTATAATCCATCAACTTGATAATACATAAAGAGCACTTAACTTCTTGATTTCATCAGTTAAGTGAAGTGTTTGGATGACAACAAGAGTAATGTGGTCCACTGCAAGTGGCTCAATGCTGCTACTCACATTTTCTTTTCTTTTCTTTTTTTAATTGAAGTATTTTTTTTAATAAAAAAGATTAAAATAGAACAAAAAGATAGAAAATAAATCTGTTGTTTTGCGAATGCCAGGCAATTGTGGCATATCACTTACCCCTGGATGTTAAGGGACTGTAACTCTATGTTTAGTAGTGAGGTGGGCTCGTTTAGTGATATAGAAAGAAAGCCTAAACCCCAAGTCAATAGCGGTTTCTACTGAAAACTCATTACCAAGGTGACTAGATCTCCATTGTCTAGATCATTGATGGCTGATGCTGAAGGAGGTTTTGGTGCACCATGATACCATGGCACTTTTTGGTATTGACATTGGGCAACTATAACTTTTAAATTATATTATTAAAATAGTTTATAAATGCTTACTACTGTGATTTAAAAATTAAAATGATTTGATTTCATATTTTATATTATAAAAAATTTATTTGTTAAAATTATTATTTAAAAATCATATTTACCATATATTATCACTTTTATTTCATAATTATAATTTTTTGCCACTTAACTTAAAAACTACCCATCTCAATATTAAACAAGTTTGCCACTGCGACTGCTCCATTTGAACGTTCTCTATTGGTCATTTTACATGGAAATTCTCCTGTATTTCCATTGTGCAAACAACCAACTAATAAAATTATGACATTTATACACATATCCTGATGACTCTATTAGTTGGCTATACACACTTGCGTTGTAAATTTCTTTGTCCTTGCATTTAGCATTGCTGTCAATGCGATCGCTGTTAAGAACCGAGATATTTTTTTTTCCTATTATATTTAGTTTGAATAAAATTATGATAAAATCTCAAAAAATTAATAATATAAATTTGAAAGTAACAAAAATTTATTAATAAGTGAATATTTTAATTAATAAAATTATAATTTAGCATTTGGCAACAAATCAAGATGGGCAAAATATGTTATTTAAGATACCAATTCATTTCTAAGTTCTCACATATATTAGTAAATATATTCTAATGTATTGTGAACATATTTATAAAAACAAAAGAAAACCCGCCAAAAGAAATCTTGCGGCTTAACACATGTGGTTGTGAGCCTATTTAGTTCGTGAATATAGTGGTTACCAGTAATGCCTAGTTGTTGATTGTGGATTTTGAATAATCTGACAGGTAACATATCCAAATATGATGGAATTCTTTGAGAGTCTTGGGGTTGATATGGAGATGTCTGATATGTCATTTTCAGTGAGCTTAGAAAAGGGCCATGGCTGTGAATGGGGTAGCAGAAATGGCTTGTCCAGTTTGTTTGCACAGAAGAAAAATGTGCTCAATCCTTACTTTTGGCAAATGCTTCGGGAAATCATCAAGTTCAAAGATGATGTCCTCAGGTTTGCTCTTCTCCCTTCACTTTTAAAAAAAATTTGTTTCTTTAAATTTCAAACTCGAAGGTTATCAGAATTGTTAGTTCAGTTATCTTGAAGAGCTCGAAAGCAACCCAGACACTGACCGCAGTGAGACCTTGGGGCAGTTTGTAAAGTCAAGAGGCTACTCCGAATTGTTTCAGAAGGCTTATCTTGTAAGACTGCTGAAGAATTGTACTCTGTCACATCCTTTAGCTTTTACAGTCCATGGTAGTGATCATTCATTTTGTTACTTACTAGCGGTGATTATACTGTCATGTTATAGATTCCAATATGTGGTTCAATATGGTCCTGCCCCTCAGAAGGTGTTACGAGCTTTTCTGCTTTCTCTGTTCTGTCATTTTGCCGCAACCATCATCTGCTTCAGGTACATTATCCTTTCAGGAGTAATAGATTGTCCAAAGTTAAATTTCCAAGTATTTCTATTGTTTCATGATTTTGGTTTGATTGTTTATGCAGCTCTTTGGCCGTCCACAATGGCTTACTGTCAGATGGCGCTCAAATTCTTATGTCAATAAGGTGACTTATTAGTGCTTGTAGCACTATAAATTGTTTAATTTTTTTTTTCTGAGAGATTTTTCATGCTAAGGTTCAATGGATGCATGGAAAGTTCATAATTTCTTGCCATTGATTTGGTTTAAATAAAAAATCAGGTCAGAAAACAACTTGAGAGCTGGGGCTGTCAAATAAGAACCAGCTCTGAGGTGTGTTCTGTTTTGCCAGCTGATAAAGGTTAGCATGTAGTTAAATTCACTGTATAAACAAATCCATTTTCTGCAGATACTATACCTATTGTGAGATATGCTACCTACAAAAGCAGCATAAGAAGAGACATGAAATCATTGTAGCCATTGATAATAATTTCTTGCAGGTTGCACTATAGTCTGTGGAGATGGTTCCCGAGAATTTTACAATAGCTGTGTAATGGCTCTTCATGCTCCAGATGCTTTGAAAATACTTGGAAACCAAGCAACATTTGATGAAACTAGGATACTTGGTGCATTCCAGTATGTCTACAGGTACTGTCTCCCACTAGTCATTAACATCCTTTCATTATTCATCAATTTGGTACTAGTTTATTTGAAGGGTGATTGGTAAAGGTCTAAGAGTGTTTGGTAAATCAACTTAGACAGTGAACTGGTATTCATAGTGAAATTGATAGAATGATGAACTTCTGTAGTCAACTATATATAAATGGGCGATCATTCATTTACTTTCTATTGGCAGTGATATTTTCCTTCATCGTGATAAAAGCTTTATGCCCCAAAACCCAGCAGCATGGAGTGCATGGAACTTTCTTGGGAGTTTTGACAGTAAAGTTTGTCTGACATACTGGCTTAATGTGCTTCAGGTATGCAATATAACTGTTCCACCGAATGGAGCAAAACCTAAAATAACTGAGATGTGCATTAAATGATTTGGCAACAATTTTGCCCACTGTGTAGTCTGAAATGTTAGTTTTGCCAATTAATAGGCTGTCTCCTGAAGGAATTAATTGCGCTCTAAATCTTAACCTTGCAGAATCTTGGGGAAACGAGTTTACCTTTTCTTGTAACTCTGAATCCTGATCATGCACCAGAGCATACTTTGATTAAGTGGTCAACTGGTCATCCAGTTCCCTCTGTTGCTGCTTCAAAGGCTTCGCTTGAGCTTGATCATATTCAAGGGAAGAGAGGAATTTGGTTTTGCGGAGCATATCAGGGTGAGCATTTTAATGCATGGATATTAGACACTATCAATAACTTTTTTCATCACATTTAGTTTCATTTAGAAGCATTTCTTCATATTACCGCACATAGCAGCTAAATTTGAATGGCGGACGTCACTTTTCAATGTTAATTGCCACGTCATTTTCCTCTCCATTGTTCACAGATGTTACGTTCTCTGCAATAGTAATCCGTCTTAGAATTCTGATGAGCTTAACAGTTTTGGGTCATCTCAGTAATTTCTTTTGCTTCTATCTCAGGGTATGGCTTCCATGAGGATGGACTAAAGGTAGCAACTACTGCCCCTTAAATTTACTACTCTTACATATTATTTCTGCAATGTAGTACAAGTTCATCACCACAATATAGGATCTATCAATTAAGTCATGTATGACTTACTAGTGAGTGGTGCTTTTTTGCAGGCAGGCATGACTGCGGCGCATGCTGTGCTCGGAAAAAGTTGTACTCTTTTGAGCAACCCAAGACACATGGTACCATCTCTGAAGGAAACTGGGGCTCGTCTTTTTGTTGCTAGATTTCTTGAACAGTATATATCTACAGGCAGTGTGATGTGAGTTCATTCTTATTCCCATGTCAGTTTGCCTGCTTTCGCTTCTACAAACTCACAAACAGAACTAAAATAACAAATTTGTCATATTATAGAAATACTGATACAATTTGCTTTCTGGCTTCATAGTTTGCTTGAGGAAGGCAGCACCATATTAACTTTTGAGGGAACTCGGAAAAATTGTCATTTAAAAACTGTTTTGAGAATTCACAGTCCCCAGTTTTACTGGAAGGTAACGCAATTTTAATTTTTGTTTGAAATTATATTAAGAGAGGTTGAAATGCAGGAAAATTTCTCTATGGAAACCATAAATCATACAGTAGCGTGGGTTTAGTTTTACAATCTTGTTCATGTTTTTGTGATGCACAAAATTCGAACAAACTGATGAATGCTAGAAGTGGTTATCAGGTTATGACACAGGCAGATCTGGGACTTGCAGATACATATATCAATGGTGATTTTTCTTTTGTAGATAAAGATGAAGGTCTTCTAAATCTATTTATGGTAAGATTGAGTCGAAAGCCAGCTTTGTTTTATCAGTAACTGCATCTAGATTTTTTCCTTGCTGATTTAAATTTCAGATTCTCATTGCCAACAGAGACTTGGATTCTTCAGTCTCCAAGTTAAAACAGAAGAGGTATATTGTGATTGTTTGGACTCCTGTAATATAATACTGATAGTTGTTATTTTTTCAATCTCATTAAATATTAAGTAATTCGCCCTGTGTCGGCTTCAGGGGCTGGTGGTCTCCAATGTTATTCACTGCTGGTATTGCGTCTGCAAAGTATTTCTTTCGGCACATTTCAAGGCAAAATACTCTCACACAAGCTCGCAGGAACATCTCTCGTCATTATGATTTGGTAAATTCTTTCAGTAACCGATGTTCCTTGTAGTATAACAAATGGAATCTCACAACTCTTATTTGATCTTTGATTCCAGAGCAATGAACTTTTTTCTCTGTTCTTGGACGAGTCAATGACTTACTCATGTGCCGTATTTAAGGTTAGATTAGAAGTGATCTTCTTTGGCAGTATTCCGTGGTTTTCATTTCCTATATATATATATATATATATACTTTCACCTCCAGTGAAAAATTGACTTACCATGTATTGATGATGCTTGCGTCCATTTCTTTAAAGAGCGAAGATGAAGACTTGAAAGCTGCACAAATGCGAAAAGTTTCTCTTTTGATTGAGAAAGTGAGTCTCTTCAAAACTACTAATATTTTATCAAATTTTAATCTACTTAATGCTTTTTTTTTTTAAATAAATTTTTAACCTGATGTGCCTAAACTTGTCTAGGCAAGAGTTAGCAGGGGGCAAGAAGTTGTTGAGATTGGATGTGGGTGGGGAACCTTAGCTATTGAAATAGTCAAGCGAACTGGATGCAAGTACACTGGCATAACCTTGTCTGAGGAGCAACTGAAATATGCAGAAATGAAAGTGAAGGAAGCCGGTCTTCAGGTAACAATCTTGAGAATGTCATTCAAGTAATCAGAAAAAAAAAAAAAGAACAGTCAAAACTAGTTGAAATTTCTTACTCTCAGAATCGCATAACTTAGAACCTTAACCATCAATCCTATCAGGACCACATCAGATTATATCTCTGTGACTATCGTCAACTGGCTAAAGCCAACAAATATGACAGAATTATTTCTTGGTATGTACTCTCACCACATGAAATTATGAATATGACATCAACGTACATGCCGAAGTGACATGCTTTTCAACGGCTTTTCTTAGTGAGATGATAGAAGCTGTTGGTCATGAATTCATGGAGGAGTTTTTTGGTTGCTGCGACTCACTGCTAGCGGAAGATGGGCTTCTTGTTCTTCAAGTAATGTCTTTTGGCCAGTTTGCTTGAATTGCCTGGATATTCAGCGTTTGGCCACTATGGCTCTAATTTTTTCCAATGGTAACCTTTTCAGTTCACATCAATACCGGATGAGCGTTATAATGAGTACAGGCTAAGTTCAGATTTTATAAAGGAATATATTTTCCCTGGTGGATGCTTGCCTTCATTAAGCAGGATAACATCCGCCATGTCTGCGGCATCCAGACTCTGGTATAATTTAGCAGTTAGAACAGTTTAACATTTAGTCTTATGTTCTTGTGCAGTTATATTTCCTTTTGTCCTTGTGCACTACCCAAACTTAACCGAACTTTCTGGTAATGCAGCGTGGAGCAAGTGGAAAATATAGGAATCCATTACTACCAAACACTCAGATGTTGGCGAAAGAATTTCATGGAGAAACAGAGGTATCAATAATAATAATATAAATTAATGTATTTGGCATGTCATGTTTTAGTTCTCTTATATGGATTTTCCGCTCTACATAACACGAAAGAACACAAAATAAATTTATATACCCTGATGTGATTAATCTTTTCTCAGCAAAATTCTTGCTCTGGGGTTCAATGACAAGTTCATTCGAACATGGGAATATTATTTTGAATATTGTGCTGCCGGTTTTAAGTCTTATACGCTTGGAAACTATCAGGTAAGCCTTAGCCTTTTGCAATATACAACTAAATTGTTATGCTCCTCCGAATTGTAAATTGATATGGAAAAAAAAAATAAAACCTGCAATGCAGATTGTGTTTTCGCGTCCTGGCAACGTTGCTGCATTCAGCAATCCATACAAAGGCTTTCCTTCGGCATATTGAACTGTTCAGTAAACGGAGACCAAGCTCTCTTTAATTCATACCAGCTCATGTTGTTGCCGTGTCATTTGTTACACAATTACTTCAAGTACTTTGTGCGTAGGTGGTGATACATATTTTTTCAACGGTAAAAGTCCCCGAAATAAAACTGCAGATTGAGAACGAGAAATAGGAAGAAAGAAAGAAGGGATATTTTTTCATCTTTAGAAATTCTTGTAAACCTATTGCAGTTCCATCCCGCGCCAGAAAGAAATGTCAGATTATATTGTATTGATTTATGCAAATTAATACTAAGATTGAATTGAGAATACTGATTAGAGATATCATTTGGAGCCAGTGGATTACCAGGCGTTGCTAGTAAATTTTTTGACTTGGCTATGAAGGAACAAAATTCTGCATTTTGGTTACTTCGAAGCAAAAAATTTTTTGTCATTCTGCTTTTTTTGTGTCGGAAGTGCTCTTAGTTACCTCGTACTTTTTATTCTAAATTGTACTAAATCATAACGTTGCATTTTTTTTTAATCGATTCTAGTGTCCTGAAAACAAGGCAAAATGAATGATAAGCAACTTGGTTTATGCAACAGCAGCATGTGTGTAAATTTTCCAATTTCGAGTAGTGTATAGGTGGCTCATGTTACTTGTAATGGAATCTACTCAAGCCACAACCATTCATGGAATAAATATCCAATGCAAGTAGCTGTTTGAGCTCCATAATTGTCCACGAGTCAGTCCCAAAGAAGCCCCACTTAGGTCTCATAGTCCTTTCATGATAAATTTCCACTACGAGGGGCCACTTACTTGAATCTGCTCTGATATCATTATTAGGATCATGTGCAATGCGGCAAAAGCTTAAGTTGACGGCTGAAGTGTACCATATTTACTTTTTAGGTAACTACCGTAGAGTCTACGGCGTAGACTAAGAAAGTGTTGTAATTTCTTTTGTATTTCCTTTTTCTTTTTCTTCTTTTTTTTTTTTCCAAACTTGAATTTCTTTTGAATATAAACATTTGAACCATTTTTTTCACCCTAGATCAGTAGGTTCCAAAATTGTTCCGTCAATTTGACCAGACATAAATAACATTTTGTGCATGTAGCAAGCTGATAGATTTTTAAAACTTTGAAGTTCAAAACTTAACTACGAGAATCATGTTGGTTGAATGTGTACTTGTGGAGAATGTCAAATGTAGAGAAATACAATAGTAATGGTGAAACTTTATTATGTAAAGAAATATGTTTACAACTCTATATGTAGGAAGAATAGTAATAGATAAACTGCAAAAACTAATGCATACTTCAAGGCGCGTTACAAATGTCATTTTTCTTAATATGTTATTTTCCCCCACCAATTGAGTGATGTACATGGGTTAAGCAAATACGTCTCTAAGATATAATGAAGCACTTGTTTGTTTGCTTGCATTATGTCGTCGGCAAAAGAAATCTTTCTTGAATGTTATGGCAACAAGAAACAATATATTGTTCCTGTAGAAAACAATGTATTGGATTTTTAATGCACAAAAGAAATGGATGTTTTGTGCTGAAATTCGTTCTAGAAAGGAAGGCTAAGAAAAGATGGTGGAGGATCATTAATTTTATGTCTAAATAGCTTAAACATGACCCCTATTTATAGATATACTTGTGTCCCTTTATTTGGGTTGTCATCTTTCATGATACCCCTTCATTCATGACTAATGGATCTAGATTTAATTCTAATCAATGGTCCAAATTGAACCATCACCATTTCAAATGAAATGTCACCATGAAATGATGCATCTCTAAGTGAAATGTTACCATGAAAAGTTATTTCATTTAATGAAAAGATACCTTTTCTATAAGACACAATTAAATGGACATGTCCTTTCAACCAGACACCATTCAATTAGACATGTCTTTAGTGAAAGGTACCATTTTTATAAGGCACAATTAATTGTACATGTCTTTACCATAAGACACTATTTATTTAAAAAATTTTCCAACAAATAATACAATAAAACTAAGTAATGTGTTGACTCATCAACTGTCAACTGTCGATTGAAAAATCCTTCATTGTTTAAATGATGGTAGGAGAGAGAAAATCTGCTATTCTGCACATGACCAGTAGTCGATAGAAAGTTTCCTTTGATAGTCTTCCTCGTGCTCCTTCACTTTCATCAACAAATCACCAATCTCTTAAAATGTCCAAAACCTAAACCATAAAAGCAATATTTTTACAAAATGGACCTCAAATCTTTTGTTATTCTCTTTTAATATAGCTCTCTGTATCTTTAAGTCTTCACATCATCACTTCGTTTGCTGACATACCATTAAACTCAAGTCTTTACGCTTTAAATTTTAACCAATCTTGGCCTTTACTGAACAACATGTTTTCATTTTCATTAACTAATCAAACACCCCTTTCTTTCATTCCCGCTATTACTCATTCCAGAGGGGCTCCCGTCTGGACCACCGGCAAAACCCCCATCGACTCATCTAGGTCCTTTCAGTTTCATCCCACCGGCTTCATCCACCTCATCAATAGCTCCAGCTCTATTGTTTGGGATACCAACACTCAACATCAATGTCTCTTCTATTTGTATTCATGACTTCTGGCAACTTGCGTTTTTGCTTGGTCCTCATTTGATAACCTATTGATATCATCGTTCCCCCACAGAATTTAACTTTTGGCAAGAATTTGCAATCTTCGATATTATTTGAGTTTGAAGTGGAATGATTGTGTTCTTATGTTACTAATGGATTGAATTCAACTATTAACTCAAATTTGACTTCACCAATTTTAAGATTGCAGCCTGTTGGGATTTTTCTATATTTGATGTTACTTTGCCTAATGTTGCTATTATTTGTGTTTGGGGTGATAAAATAAGGATACTAAAATCAAGTTTTCCTTGAAACCTGACTTTGTTTGCCTCGCCATTCTAAGCAGTCTAAAAAGTGCTGGAGAGAAGGGCTGGTGAGTAGCTGGCTGAATGAAGAAGGGACCTAGTGAAAACTACCTTCCCATCTGATATGAAATTCTAGAGATTGATTTTTTATCCATAAAACCCAAAGTTGCGTGATTTTGGGGGAGAGAGAAATGGAATCTTATACAACAAATCGATAACCCTAGAAAGCATGGAGGATAAAGAGAAGGTTTTATCTAAAAAACCTACTCCATCAATATCCATGGGAGAAGGATTTGAATTCCTATAAAGCTCCTAAAAGGCTAAAGGATGGGGGGCCAGAATTTTGGAGAACTCTCAAAATATTATATTAAAATTTGAAGATTTATCTCTTATCTTTCTTATCTTAGGTTATTTTTTTTTATTGTTTTGCCTTCTTACAATCATTCTTGACTATTTCCGGGAGAGTTTCTTTTTAACTTTTCTCTTTTTGGTTCATTCTGAGTTATTTTGTTTTTATGTAAATATTCATGTACCTGGTTATCTTGTGAAAATCTTTTATACCGACTTGAGCATCATAGAGTTAACACCACTTCTGGCACCCTTGACTGTTGTTCTAGTTCTAGGTGCTCATTAGGATAAAATCGTGCTTGCCATTTCCTACTCGCTAGATTGGAGCTCTAGTCGTCAACTTCTAGTTAGGTTGTTAAATTAAGGCTAGAAACTGTCTGTCTAAGCAAATAAATTTAAATGCTGGCGTTACAATTTGATAGGTAGCCCACACATCGACACGATCAAATTTTGGTGTAAACAATTTGTTTATAGTAGTGATTATAATATTTTAAGGTTTTTAAGATTAGACAGTGATGTGAATTCGAGACTTTTATAGTTCTGCTAGAGGCACTAGCACTACAACTAGAAAATTGGCAGTTGTTGCTCATTAGTGTCAAGTTCTTAGGTATTGTGGGAATATGGGTATTTGTGGTTATAGTAATTCGATTTCAAATAATGTCTAAGTCAAACTTTTGAATTTATTAATGGGAATAATATTCGGAGAGGGTGTAAGAGGAAACTGGAGAAAGAATTGTCTTGTGAGTGCTACAATGTTAGAGTTAAAACTCACAAAGTTCTTGGGTTTTCAGCCTCAGTTAACTTCTCAACTTTCTTGTATTGGGATATCAGCTTGTAGATCAAATTGTTTATTTACTGTTCTTGTGTTATGTCTAGGTGCCTACAAGTTAAGGCATCCATATAGAAAGGAAATCGAAAGGCTATGGAATGCAAGGCACCTGAAGAAGTGTTTTCAATAAATGTCCTTGTGAAATAAGTCAAGTGGCCTTAAGACTCAACAATAATTGCTCTGTTATTATTTGGTTTGTAAACCAAATTATTTAATAAAGTATACGAAAAAATGAAGTACTTATTATCATATTTTTGAAATGTTTTGCAATCTCAAAACTTGTTCAAGGTAAGATCGGAAAGCCTAAACTTGCTAAATCTACTCGACCACGACAAGGCAAGTAGAAAGACCAAAACATGAATTATTTCTAAAGAAAGTTCATTCTCAAGTCTCCAAATCTACTCGAGTAAGACTAGGGACACAATTTGCTAATATAAAACTCATCAGGACTAGGTGAGAATATGTAGACCTCATCAGGATTAGGCAAGAACTTCGTAAACTATAAAGCTCATCAAGACTAGATGAGAATTTGTAGATCTTATCAGGACTAGGTGAGAATTTCGTAAACCTATAAAACTTATTAGGATGAGGTGAGGATCCGTAAACCTTGCCAAGACCAGGCAAAAACTCCACAAACTTATAAAACTCATCATGACTAGGTGAGGATCCATAGAACTCCTTAAACCTATAAAGCCTATTAGGACTAGGTGAGAATCCATAGACCTCGTTAGGACTAGGCTAGAACTTCAAAAACCTAAGCTCGCTAAATAAAGGAGAGTATTCATACAACTGGGCAAACGAAGGTGAACACTAGGGATGGGCATCGAATTGGATTCGGATCAATCCAATTCGATATAAATATATACAGATAAGATTTAGATTGGTTGCCAAATCCGATCAGATAAAAACTTTGTAATCCGATCGAATTTAATTCGGTTCGGATCGGATTCGGATCAATCCGATGAATCCAATCGGACTGCGCTTAAAAAAATAATTTAAATATAAGTAAGTTAAAAACAAACTCAATCTATCCTAAATTACCAAATAAAAAGTGAGTTGCAATTACCCATGTAGGTATAAATCCAGCTAAACGTCCATCCCAGCCGTCGACTTCTATGGCTGTCGGCCACTAACATGCGGATAACACCTTCCTTCGAATGCCAATGAAGTTGCATGCGACAGCAACCAATTGAAGATGACAACAAAAAATGCCTCTTAAGATCAAGCAATTGAAAATGCTAATGGCTCTCTCAAACTCCTTCTATCTTCTTTTTTCCTTAATATGTGAGTTAGCTAACCAATTATTTAATCTCATTACACTTATTGATAAAATCAACAAACAAAGCCCATAATTGCTTTCTTTTTTACATATGTAGGACCTCAATTATCCAAATCAAAAAGGCTTTTCAGACCTTTGCTTTCAGTTGCCTCCCTTGACCTCTGCTTTCCTCTGTAAACTCTTTCTCCTTAGCTTTATTCGGTATGTATTTTCCATTTTGTAATCGAAGTGGGATTTTTCTTTTCTTTTCATTGAGAGGAATAATTCGGTGGTATAGATTATTTTGATGTAGAACTTTATGTCGAGGATTATTTTGTGGCATAACTCGAGGTTAGTTACAACTCTCCTACACTTGCTGTCTGTTGTCATCTTTAGTTCTTCTTCTACTTCTATGTTTTTAATCTTTATCTTCAGAATTGGTGCTGGGTTTTTGCATTTTTTCTTTATGTATTCATCAGAATCCAAATTTTAATCTCAAATTATTAATTTGATTCGAATATGAAATAATCATTTGATCCGAACGTAATCGGATCGAATGAGATCAGATTTAAGATTCGGATTACATTTGGATGACATTTTTTTCCAATCCGAATAATCTAAAATCCGATTAGAATAATCCAAATTTGATCTAAATCTGATTTTTCGCACTCCTAGCGAGCACTTGTTCAGCTCGCCAAACAAAGAAGAGCACTTGTTCATCTTGCCAAATGATTCTCATGCAACTTGCCAAATGAAGGTGAGCACTTATTAAACTTGCCAGATGAAAGTGACTACTTGTTCAGTTTGCCAAACAAAGGCGAGTGGTTGTTTAGCTCATCAGAGAAAGGCAAATATTCATTCTATTACAAGGCAATAATTTACTAAGACTCACCATTAATGAACAAGGATCTATAAGCTTGTCTGAAGTGGATAAGGCCTATGATATTCAACTAAGGATCGATAAAGGGCTTTAAGTAAAACACAACCATAAATAGGCTATTAGAAAAAAAACCAAATAAAAGAATAAAACTTGCTCAAAATAAACAAATATTTCAAATCTTAAAGCCTGTCTAAAATAAAGCATGGAATTCTGAAGATAAACACATAATAGCCTGGTCTTTAGTGTGAATACTAAGAAGGAAACATAAAAGAAAAGTAGCTAAGGTAATACTTTTGGTCGTCAAATATTTGCAGGAGGGTTTGCTTGATCCTCGGCATAGTGTGTGCTCTGTCTTTAGCAAACGATAGGTCTATGTTGTCCCCAATAGGAAGACAAGCATTTATAGCACGGAAAGTCTTAGTAATAGCAAGCTCAGCTTGGGCAGATTTTTCTTTGCTTTCTGCTCCTCTATATACTCAGCGACGACCCCAACAAGATCATCTACTTCAACTCATAGTGGCTTTTCTTGGGCACAACTATAACACAATTATAGCAATACTCAACACTCGCATTGTAGCTGTTATCATCTCCTTTTCCAGGCTTTAGATCTAGCTCCTGCGATTCTTAACCATTTCCTAATAGCACAATTCTAGATCCTTCATCTACTGCTCGAATGTAAGTTCTCGATTAGTAAGTTCAAGCTTCAAATTTCTTAACTCGTTCACAAATTTAATAGCATTCTATTTTAGCTTGTCCTTAACAGCCTCTAATCGCTTCTTCCTAATCTAGATGTTAGCTTTCATCTTGCTATCATATTTGGTAATGCATTCTTTGTAGTTAACTACCATGTAACCCAGCTGGAAAGTGCCAAATTCAATGGTGTTCTTCAACTCAACAAAACTATGGTTGTAACGCCAAATTCTATAATTTTAAGTTATAGAAATTTGGTTTTTATTAGAAATCGTATACGACTTTATAACCCTTATTAATAAGGATATTAAAATTACAAATAGGATTATTCTGTTAACATATAGATGTTCATTATATTGATTTTGATGATAATAAACTTTAAGTGTGCTTGATTAAAATATTGGAGCTTTTCATTAATAAACACTTTCTTAAAAGCCAAAATATTTTTCTAAATGTATTTATGAAATTTGAATAAACCAGAAAACATTTCCAGTAAAATTCTATTAAAATGTGCAATTATAGAAGTAAACGGTGAACCGTTAATTTTAACGGTTAACCGATAAATTCTAGAAAATGGTTAATCCTTCAACTTCAACCGTTTAGCAAAAATAAGCAAAACAAGTTACTAGAATTAAATGGTGAACTATTTATAATGAACAGTTAATCGATAATTTTCAGAATAAAATTTTGTGCTAATCTCTTACTATTTAACAGAAATAGATAAGCCTTTTCGTTTTGAAGGTTACTGAAAATAACCGACGAACTGCTAATGTCAAACAGCTTACTAAGAATTTTTAGAATGTCATTTCATGCGAATCTTTAACCGTTTAGCAAGAACAGTTAGCAGAAAATTTGTTTCGCAGTTCTCTGGATTTTAACGGTGAAAAGTTAGTGTCAAACGGCCAACTGTTAATTTGAAATTTGGCTCAATGGTAACTTTGACCAAGCCAAATAGTTAACGGTTAACGGTTAACGACGATCCCTTTATAAACAGACAGTTACTAACGACTATTTTTCAGCTCTAACTATAAATAAGCTCATTTGAATTCAAACAAAAGTTGATCACAATACCATCTCTGAGCATATAATCGAGAATACAACCTTCATAGAGCTTTAAATACTTTCTTACTTTATTTATTCACACATTGGGCATTGATTTGTAATCTTAGATATTGTGTGAGAGAAAATCAAATCTGTAATTTTTGTCTGGAATGATTGTTATTAACATAAATATTTCTTTAATTTTTATTTTGATGATAACAAACTTAATTAAAAGTTATTAATCTTTTAAAAGCTCAAAATATTTTTTCTCATTTTATAAAAGTTTTATATTCAATGAAAAGTGATTTTATAATATCTTAAATTGAAAAGTTTTGAGAATTTTGAAATCAATAAATATTACTTCAAATTTTGAAAATGGACTTATTTGACAAGTTTCATAGAGTTGTTTTTCATAGCATAATCCTATAAAATTTTAGGACTAAATTTTTATTTTATAAAATAGTTCACTATGGCTGTCACTGTAGCAAACGGCTAATGGACATCTCAGATAACGGCATGTGATAGCAAGATTTTATTTGTTGGAAATAGATGTGGTAATGTTTATACTATTGACATACAATGTGTATCTACTTATGATAAATATTTTTTGGTATTGCATGATGATAGTTAACTATGACATAGAAGACTAAGGCATGCAAACATGGATTTAATTTCAAAGATTTCCAAAAAAAATTTAGTTAAAGATCTTCCAAAAATCGATTTTTAAAAGGATAGAATTTGTGAAGCTTGACAATTTGGAAAACAAATCAAAACTTCTTTTAAAAATAAAAATCATGTCTCTGCCTCAAAACCTCTTCAACTACTTCACATTAGACTTATTTGGACCTTCAAGGTATGCTAGCTTAAGTGGAAAGTATTATGCCTTTGTAATTATTGATGATTTTTCAAGATTTACATGGATATTATTCTTAGTTAATAAGGATGATGCTTTTGATATTTTCAAAGTGTTTTGTAAGAAAGTTCAAAATGAAAAAGGATGTAGTATTGTGTGCATTAGAAGTGATCATGGAGGAGAATTTAAAAATTATTCTTTGAAACCATTTGCAATAATTTATGTATTAAACATTAATTTTCATCACATAGGACTCCACAACAAAATGGAGTTGTTGAGACAAAGAATAGGTCTATTTAAGAAATAGTTAGAACCATGTTGAATGAAAACTCTCTGCCAAAGTATTTTTGGGCCGAGGCCGTAAACACCGCTTGCTATATTTTAAATCATGTGTTGATTAGACCCAATCTTAATAAAAATCTACATGAGCTTTGGAAAGATAGAAAACCCAACATTAGTTGTTTCAATGTTTTTGGTTTTAAATGTTTTAATTTGAACACAAAGGATAGTCTTGGTAAAGTTGATCCAAAATTCGATGTTCGCATCTTTCTTGGGTATTCAAACTCGAGCAAAACTTATAGAGTGTATAACAAAAGAACTCTAGTTGTAGAAGAATTTATGCATGTTACATTTGATGAATCTAACCCCTCTTCTACAAAGAAAGTTGTTGTTGATAATAATGCAGATGAAAAACTATAAGAAGAGTTATCAAAGGATAACCAAAAGGATGCACCACATGGAAATCAAGAGGAGTGACATGCAGAAACAAGTGCAGAACAAAATCATAGTACTTCTCAAACACTCCTCAAGGAGTAGATGTTTGTTTCTTCTCACCTTAAGGATGTAATTTTAGAAGATCCCTCATGTGGCATAACAACTAAATCATCCTTAGAAATATATGTGAGCATGTTGAATTCATATCTTAAATTGAATTAAAATCCTTTACGGATACGAAAAAATGATGAATCTTCGACTATGGTAATGCAAGAGGAGTTAAATCAATTTGAGAGATATAATGTGTGGGTATTAGTTCTTAAACCAAAGTATCAATTTATTATAGGCACTAAATGATTCTTGGAAATAAAATGGATGAATCCAGGGTAGTTGTAAGGAATAAAGCTAGATTAGTGACTCAAGGTTACGACCAAGAAGAGAGAATTGATTTTGATGAAATATTTACACCTATAGCTATAACAGAATCCATTAGAATGTTCTTAGTATTTGCATGTCATAAGGATTTCATTTTATTTTAAATAGATGTCAAAAGTACTTTCTTAAATGGTTATATTATGGAAGAAACATATGAGAAACAACCCCATAGATTTGAAAATAAAAATTTTCCAAATCTTGTTTATAAGTTGTCAAAAGTATTGTATGGATTAAAACAAGCTCCTAGCATGGTATGATAGACTTAAGAATTTCTTGTTAGATAATGGTTTTTCGATAGGAAAAGCGAATACCACTCTCTTTATTAAGCATAAGAACCAAGATATTCTTGTTATCCAAATATATGTTGATGATATTATTTTTAGTTCTACTAATGGGCCTTTGTGCAAGGAATTTTCCTCTTGTATGAGTAAAGAATTTGAAATGAGTATGATGGTAGAGTTGATGTACTTCCTTGGACTGTAAATAAATCAAAATGATGAAAGAATCTTTATAAATTAAGCTAAGTATGTGAAAGATCTACTAAAAAGATTTGGCATTGATGACTCAAAGACCAAATACACTCTGATGAGCACAACAACCGAGCTTGACAAAGATGAAAAAAGTAAATAAGTAGATATCAAAATGTATCGAGGTATGATAAGATCTTTACTTTATTTAACTGCAAGTAGACTTGATATCATATTTAGTGTATGTTTGTGTGCAAGATTTTAATTATGTCCTGTAAAAAGAATTTTCCATTATTTGAGTGGAATCATAGGTCTTGCCTTTTGGTATCCTAGAGCAACTCATATAGATCTAACTTGTTATTCGGATGGGGATTTTACCAGTTACAAAGTTGATAAGAAAAGCACTAGTAGAACTTGCCATTTGCCAGGTCACTCACTTATCTCATCGTTTAGCAAGAAATAAAATTTTAATACACTTTCAACTATCGAGACTAAATATATTGCTGTAGGGAATTGTCGTGCGCAAGTTCTTTGGATGAAACAGACACTTAGAGATTATGACATTAACCTTAAACAAATTCTTATTAATCGTGATAATACTAGTGTTATAAATCTTTAAAAAAAATCCTATTCAGCATTCTAAAACCAAGCATATAGTGATTAGACACTATTTCTTGAGAGATCATGTTTTAAAGGGTGATTTTGCATTAGAGTTTATTTCTACGAAAAAATAACTTGCCAATATTTTTTCAAAACCTCTTGGCGAAGATCAATTTTCAAAAATTCGACATGAACTTGAGATGATGAAATTTTTGGATTAACATCTCTACTCATGATATGAAGTCTATTAAAATTGATTGATTGATGATTTGATGAGTTTTAATAACTATAAAATGCTTGAGAATGATTTATAAGTGATGTAGTTGTTTCATTAATGTTTGAATGCCTATATGAATTGATTGTTTTGATTATTTGTCAATTCATAAATCATGCATTAAATTGGTCTTAAAAACATTTTGGATTAATAGAATGATCTTGAAATATATTATTTGTTGGCCAAATATTAAAACAAATTGCAAAATGACAGATGAAATAAATGGATAACCGTTTCCCAATAAACGGTGTACCATTTAATTCCATAAACTAAGATATTCTGACTGCCAATTACCCTTTTACCGTTTGTTGCAAACGTTAAACCGTTTAAAAATAGAAAGCTCATTCCACTTTACTCCTTCACCGTTAACACTTACTCTTTAACTGTTCTCATTTATGTGCTCTCTGGAAGTTAGTCCCTTACCATTTACAGAAAATAGTTCGTCCTTTTTGTGCATAATAAAACTGTTCCAAGGGTTTCTTCTTCCTCTTCACTTACTTTTTTACCGTTTTTGCCATTAACGTGCAGCCAAAGCTTTCTCAAGCTCCAAACCTCCATTTTTCTCCATTCTCTTACCAAATCAAGGCCATACAATCATTTCTAATCATCATCAGAACCTTTTTGATGATTCAAAAGCTTAAATTAAGCCTAAAAATAAAAACTCCCCAAAATTCAAACCCTAAGGGCAGCCGAATGATTCTCACCTTTTTTTACCAGATTTTTGCCCTTTCCTGACCAAATTGAACTTCAATATTACTTCCACTACTCTCTCTTAACTCAATAATCGGTTTATTGTCTTCCAAACTCATCTTCCTCATTTTTTTTTCTCATTTTCTCCAAAGTCACCATGGCTGAGTCATCTTGGAGAACTCGTAAGAAGAAACAGACTCCCTCTAGCAACCCTCTACCACCATGAGAGACTACTGAATTTGAAAGAATTCATCTTTCTACAGCACCACTAGTCAAGCGCTTCAAGTACCGCTTTATGGGTTGCAAGGTATTAGACTCTTGCTTTGTTGATATCGAAAATAATAAAGAGTTCATTATATGCGGTAGAAGTGTTAGGAATATGCTTCAACCTTAGGAGTTTGCCATTGATTTTGATGATCCAGTTTATCTTAATTTAGTGCGTGTTTTCTATTCTAATATGGAACTTTTCGCAACACAACTAGATAGGGTAATTACTCAAACTGGTGGTGTACCTATTGAATTTGATGATGAGGACTTTAATGGCTTTCGCGGTATACCAAATAAGGGTCACGAAATCTATACCTTGAGGAAAGCTCTTTTTTTGCCAACCTTGTTCATAGTGATGCTGTTTATAATAGTTGTTAGCGTCGAGACCTCAGTGATGACATTTGTGCTCTCCCTTTTCGATCTCAATTGTTACCTCTCTAAGTTCGCATTCTTTATTCTATTTTACAGCATATTATTACTTCTAGTCATTCGGATGAGGTCATGAGATTGGATATTGGGTTATTAGATAATCTTATTATGAGGCGATCCATTAACCTTGGATATGTCATTGTGCGATATATGTTGACCACCCCTACGGTTAACCACCGCTTGCTCCCTTATAGTAGTATCATCACTAAGCTACTACGGCACTTCCACTTGCCTCTTCGGGATACTGAGACGAAATTGATTGGTCTGGAAGCCATGACTATTATTGGCTTCTCTAGGAAGAAAGGAAAATGGCTCAAGACCTCTATTTTCAATAATCAAGACACCTTGATTACTCCGAAAGATGATCGGATGCTTAATGATATTTATCCCCCCGATCAGCTTTCCGATTTTAGACTAAGAGCTCATCTTTTACCTCATCATCGATGATCTGTTCTCTAACCTCTAGCTGATTTTAATACTGTAGAGCATGAGATGCATATTGATCTTCCCTCTGCTTCTAAGCCACCTACAGCTCCTGAGCAACCAACCTATCCTGAGTAATATTCTGTTACCGAGCAGCATTTAGGTTCTGTTCAGCCCCCAGCTTCAAACACTTTAATGCAGTTAGTTGATGATATTTGCCAGCTTTCTAAGTGACAGCAGCTGATTCTTGATCACTTAGACACTCTTTCCGGCGATTAGCAGTAGCTTTCATCTCAGGTTCAGACTTTTTAGGAGCTTAGTATCCATCAGCAGTATGAGATCATTGCTGCACAGCGCTAGCTTCTTGGCTATTTTAGATTCAATCCTTGCAGTAACTCTTCGCGGTCTTCTCCTTAGTTTATGACTTTCTTTTTTGCACATACATTTCATGTTATGTTTATATGTATTTTGATATTTCTATTTGACTTGCATTACTTTTTATTGATGATTTTGATGATGGATTGGTTTTGTTTTTATGATGGTTGGTTATATATGATCTACTCATGGATGATTATCTATGCTTGGATTAAATCGTATTGGAGTTGTTGGTATATGGAGACTTGTTTGATCCTTTTAGAAGTGTTTTAATTATGTTTTGTATTTAAGGATTTGTCTATTTTTAAGGGGAGACTCTATCGAAATTTTTTCTCGCCTAAAATAGATAATATCTCCATCTTGCAACTTATGCTTCAACTGTTCATTTTTATCTTTTCTTTTTGAAGATGAAGAGAGAGATAATGAAATAATTTGATCATATTGATATTTTGAAATATTTTTTTTTAAATTTTTTTCAAAAGAAAACATCTCATATTGGCTAAAAATTTATTTTTGATTAAAAATTTAGTTGGTCATACATTTTGATTAAAATGTATTTAATCAACTGGAATGTTTGAAAGAAGTTTACATTTAGGTAGAGCATATATTTAGCGGGAGTAAAATTTTGAAAGAAGTTTGTCACTATCCAAAAGAGGGAGAATGTTAACATGTAAATGTTCATTATATTGATTTTGATGATAACAAACCTTAAATGTTCTTGATTAAAATGTTGGAACTTTTCATTAATAAACACTTTCTTAAAAGCCAAATATTTGTCTAAATGTGTTTATGAAATTTGAATAAATTGGAAAAACATTCCCAGTAAAATTCTATTAAAATGTGTAATTTTGGAAGTAAACGGTGAACCGTTAATTTTAAGAGTTAACCGATAAAATTCTAGAGAATGTTTTATCCTTAAACTTCAGCTGTTTAGCAAAAATGAATAAGGCAAGTTACTGAAATTAAATGGCGAACCGTTTATAGCAAACACTTAATTAATAATTTTCAGAATGGAATTTTGTGCTAATCTCTTACCGTTTGATAGAATTTGATAAGCCTTTTCGTTTTGTAGGTTACTGAAAATAACCAGCCAACCGTTAATGTCAAATAGTGAACTAATAATTTTCAAAATATCATTTCATATTAATCTTTAACCGTTTAGCAAGAACAATTAGCAGAAAATTTGTTTTGCAGGTCTTTGAATTTTAACGGTGAAAGGTTAGTGTCAAACGGTCAACCACTAATTTGAATATTTGCTCAATAGTAACTTTGACCAAGCCAAACGGTTAATAGTTAACTGTTAATGGCGATCCGTTTACAAGCAGACAGTCAGTAACGGCTATTTTTCAGCTCTAACTATAAATAAGCTCATTTGAATTCAAGCAAAGCTTGATCAAGATATCATCTCTGAGTATATAATCGAGAATACAACTTTCATAGAGCATTAAATACATTCTTGCTTCATTTATTCACACATTGGGCATTGATTTGTAATCTTAGATATTTTGTGAGAGAAAATCAAATTTGTAATTTTTGTCTTGAGTGATTGTAAGTATTGGGATATGTTTAGGTTAAAAGATTGTGGATAATCTCTTGTTGTAAAGGTCCATTAACACCTTGGAAGTCAATTGTAACCGTTAGAAGCCTTGGAGGCTTGCTTAGTGAAATCTTCAAGCCTGATGAGCTTGGAAATGTAGACGTAGGCGAGGTTAGCCAAACCACGTAAAAATCCCTATGTTTGAATCTCTCTTATTTTATCTTTTTATATTTTGATTTATTTATTTATTATTACCTTTAATTCATTTCAGATTTCCATTGAATTTTGTTTTAGAATTGAATATTTTTTAGAAACCCAATTACATATTCATGAGGTAATTTTGGAAAAGACTTACTTTTTATAAATTTAATAGGGTTTCTTAAGACTACTTATAAATACTTTTCCCCCCTTCCATAACCCTAAGTCCACGAAGTTTTCTTCTTTTTCTCGATTGCTCATTATTGTCTTACTCATACCCTAGGATTCAAATGTTTGTTTGGGAGAGCATTATAACAGTTGGTAAGTTTATTCTCCCTATTCTCCACAAGTTTTGCTATCACTCTATTTAAGGTTTAATTGGCATGATTTTATATTGTTACAGATCATAATACATGATTTATTATATGTTTAAGTTGTGTTTAGGGCTTTGATTTATTGTTGAGTCTTGTCAATCAATCCTTGATGCATTAAATACACTAGACAATTCTGCACAGCATGAGTATCTCAAAATTAAACATATACTTTCTGAAGAATTCTTCTTAAGAATATTATTTTTCTCAAAAATAGAAGTGTAGGGCTTATTGAATAAATTTTTTTTAATGATATTTATTTTATATGTATTTTCAAAACAGACACCACTGCACTGTAAAACTGTGACTTCATTAGAATTACAAATTTCATAAACTTATTTGCAATACCAAACGAATTCAAAACATTCTGAAATTTTAAAGAGAGATTGATATATGCGTCTATTATTTACAGTTTTAATTTAATAATTTTCTGATTAATACCTAATTTTATAAAAATCTCGAAACCCGTTTTGCTCAGTTAAGGCATTGTGAAATAGTTTCGAATTTATCAGGAAACAAATAGCTTGAAAATGTTTTTGATGTCGGATCTTCATGAAAATTTTACAACAGGTACCCATCGATGTCGAAAATAGTTTTGTAGAATATGAAGTCATTCTGAATTTTAGATTAAGAGTTAAAATTCTGAGAATCAGGCTTGTACGAGTATGAATTAGAAAATCATATTCTTAGAATAAGTTCTTAATAGTTATATCTTGTATTTGTTTAAGTTATTTGAGGTGTTTGAGGCTCTTATAGGCTTAGACCTGTGTTAGATTAATTCTTTTATTGAGGTAAGTAACTTTATATGATTATTTTGATATTATTATAAGTGTTTTTATACTAATTAAAAGATTAATTAAATTTCATAACAAAATTATTTATGTAAATGTTTTCAAATTTAGGAAATTATGTTTTTTTTTTATTTCTTTTTAACAAAATATTATAAATGCTTTTAAATATGTAATTTATTTTGTTACATGATTACCTTTTATGATTTTATCTATAAAATATTTTGAAAGCGTAAATTATTATTATGGACATTTATGATTCTGATACAAATGTTTTGTACCCATATACGATTTAAATATTTATGATTACATGGGGGCCACCTTCTAAGACTATATGGGGGCTACCTCTTGAGGGCTAGAGCATTGGAAAGTGTCACATGCAGTGTAAAGTGCCACGTGCAAGTCATTACATATGAAATTCTAATTCGAATGTTTTGGTTTATTGTCCATAGTTATTTTGATTCTGATACATATATTCTGGACCAGTACTGGGTTTCTTTTTTGAGTGTGCATATGATATTCTGATTCTAAATCTGATTTTGTTTCTGGCCAATTCGGCGGGACTATGGGACACTATGTAACATGAGCTAACTTTTTATTTTCTGTGTATGCATTGTACAATTTGCTTTCATAATGAACTATACTTTTGATATTCTGAATTACTATAAAATTATGTCATCTTATCGTGATATGTTATTTTATGAAATTTATGAATTATAATTTATGTTTTAATAAACAGATACTTGTAATATTCTTGGTAACGATAAGTCTAGTGTGTTAGGAATGGTTTAACTTATCGAATTGACGGATTCCCTCTGATTAAGTTCTTTGTTAAAAGATGTGCTTCTTATTGGAGTTAAAGATTTATTTCCTTTTGCTAGTTGAATAAGAGGGGAATAAACTCATGTTTCTTTCAAGTTTATTTATTTTATGAACTTGTAAAAAACCCATAATACTTGAAATTGAACAATTTTAAAACCCAAAATTAATCAAATAAAACTACTGGGAATTAACTTGACGCATTAGATTTATGATCTGAATCATCAATTTTGAAACCGGAAATATCAGTGTTGGAAAAAAAAACTAAGAATCCAAAGTTACATAAATTCAATTATATAACTTTGAACACTCTAATTTCATTAAAAATTATATTACTAAAACAGTCTTAATTGAATTTAGTATTAAAGACAATAGAATAACTCAACAGTAATATTCTCAAATATATTTCGCTCCATAGTCTAATCTAATCCATTATAAAAGAAAAATACTCTGCTTTCACCTCACCAACTGTTACCGAGGAACTTGGTACTTGGCCACTGCAGTAATCAAGTGACTTTGTCCCCAATTTATTCAAGTCAGTCAACAGTTCACTAAATATAGAAGGAAGCATTAATAAATTATCAGGACAAGTTTTTTTTTTTTGAAGTAAATTTCTAGCCTAAACAAAACATCAAGTAACAGCATATACCAAAACTATAAACATCATAGTTCTCTCATTTTCAATAAAATGTGTTTTATTTTGTTTGGGTAAACCAACACCGATTTAATTTTGTTTCTATAAGGTTTTGTCATCATTTTGTTTGTTTACCATTTTTCCACGGTAAGATTACATGGATGTTGGTTATATTACTTTCTTTATCCATGCTTTGAATTGTTATGACAAATGGTAAACTGGCATTTTCTTGGCTTTTCTTGGCTTTAATCATCTCTCAAATTGTCATATCCTAATAGATAATCAACGCTCAGACTGAAGACTTTTCTTGGCTTCAACAATTGATGCAGATTATACACAGTAGTATAAATTGGCATGGAGTCCAGGAGTTTCGATATGACAACATATCCTCAAAGCTAACGATAATTATAATGTCATCCAGATTGCTCATTCTATTTGAAAATATAGCTTTGTTTTCTGTGATATTTTTTCAATTGAAGCCCACAACTGCTGATTCTAACAACATAATAATAAGGTGCATTGATGAGGAGAGAGAAGCGCTTCTCACTATTAAACAGAGCTTGGTGGATGAACATGGCGTTCTGTCTTCCTAGGGAAGAGAAGATGACAAAAGAGAGTGTTGTAAATGGAGAGGAGTCCATTGTAGCAACAGAAGTGGCCATGTCAAGGTGCTTAATCTTTGAACATCCGATTATGAATTTGCTCGGAGGAATTTCCTAAAAGGTATAATTAGTCCTGCTCTGCTTAAATTGCATGATTTAAGACATCTGGACCTTAGTAACAATGACTTTGGTGGAAGCCCAATTCCTAAGTTCATTGGTTCCCTCAGCAAATTGAGGTACCTCAGTCTCTCTTGCGGCGGACCTTTAGAACTCCCTCGAAAATTCTGGAAGGGTAATTTTTGGATATTTCCCTTGAGGTTTGACCTCGCTACACTTAAAGAGAAACTATGAATATATTGACATATAGCACCCCTGAAGTGTATGACTGTTAAGTTTGACCGTTTATTGACTTTGAAAGTACCAGAATACCCATGAACTAGATAAGATCTGACAAACTGAAAAAAATAGTTTAAACCACCCAAAATAGAAATTTTCTAATAACAAAATCCAAATTAACAAATATCATGAAACATTCCTTTTATTACTTTCTTTTGCTTTTCTTGATTTTCTTAGAAATTAAACTAAAGTAAAATAACTTTTTTTTAGTTCAAGTACAACCAAAATTTGCTTTAAAAAATTTCTCTCCTCAATATCCTCAACCTATTAAAATTACCACCAAATTTCAGTATTGTCAGCCATCATCCTCATCTAATTCCCAATTCAACCATTTGAATCCAAATATACTTCCCTTTAAATCCAACCCATTTGAATCCAAAGTCGACATGCTTCTCTTCAAATCCAATTAATTGGACTCCAAATTAAACCCATGTGAATGCAATTCCCCAGAACACACGCTCTTTAATTTCACAAAATCAGTTTGAATATGAATTAGCACCTTATAAAGCTCCATGGCGTGAATCAAGAGAAAGTTTTGAGAGTTATAATTTCGATAATTGGCCAAGAAACTAATGCCAACATTAGCAACACTAACTCCAACACACTCCAACACCAGCATCAGTAATAACAACAAAATAAACACAAAAAGAAAAAAGAAAAAAGAAAACTATAAAAAAATTAAACAACAAAAAGGAAGATGGTTGGCCGGTACTCATTTATTCAACTTCCATCATGGTGGCAATTGTTGTGGTAGATGCGGCTATTTTTATGCCTTGGCATAGCCATAGTGTCGGCAAGATGGAAGGAAAGGAACAACTGTGGCTTGGGGTTTGCTGGCAGGCAGCGGTGGTGCTACGATTCATGAGTGTTGGCTAGCAACAATGTCAAGGATTTTGAAGGTTAACTGAGACAGCGGCAGCTGGGTTTTGTGCTTGTATGGTGGTCTCTGGAGTTTACGATTAGTGGTGATTGTGGTGGTTAGGGGTGGAAGGTACAATACTGGTTTGCAGCGGGTGATGATGGTTGCGGCTATTGATGAAAAAGAAAAGAGGAAAATATTATGTTTTTACTGAATTTTTTTCTTTTTTTAATTGCTTAATTACTTTACTGCCCTTAATTACCAAACGGCACCTTAACGATTATACACGTTAGGGGTACTATATGTCAATATATCTAAAGTTTCTCTCTAAGTGTAGCGAGGCCAAACCTCAGGGGAGGTATCCAAAAATTACCCAATTTCGGAACCATTCAGGATTGGAATATCTCAACCTAGAAAACTTTTGTTTATTTAGTGCGGGAAGCTTAGAGTGGCTTTCTCGTCTTTCTCCTTTGAGGCACCTTGACATGAGTTACATTAATCTCACTAAATCTAGAGATTGGTTTCAAGTAGTTGCCAAGCTCCGTTCCCTAAAAACATTAGTCTTAAGCTCGTGTGCTCTTCCACCTATCAATCCATCGTTTATTTGGCACTTCAATTTGAGTACGTCTATTGAGACCTTTGATCTCTCTGACAACAATCTCCCTTCTTCTTCAGTATACCCTTGGCTTTTCAATCATAGTAGGAATATTCTTTATCCTAACCTTGGCTCTAATTCATTACGAGGTTCAATTCTAGACGCTTTTCAACACATGATTTCCCTAAAAATCTTTATCTCTGTGATAGTGGACTTGAATGTGGGATTCTAAAATTCTTTGGAAACATGTGTAGGTTAAAAGAGTTAGGCTTGTCTGACAACAAACTCAGTGGAAAATTCTCGCAAGTAATTCAAAATCTGTCTTGTGGATGTGTGGTGAATTCACTAGAGTGCTTTATTTACATGATAATGACTTCATGGGGCCGGTACCTCATCTTGGAGGATTTTCATCCCTAGAAGCATTGCAGCTTGACGTTAATCGTTTAAATGGAACAATAAACAAGAGCCTTAGCCAATTGTCGAAGCTCGAGTCTCTGTCACTTGATGGGAATTCATTCATGGGTGTTATCTCTGAAAATTTTTTTTCCAATATGTCCAACTTGCAGGAGTTGGTCTTAGCTGGTAACTCTTGGTCTCTGAAATTGAGCCATAATTGGGTCCTTCCTTTTCAACTGAAATGGTTAAGTCTTGCCTCTTGCAAGATGGGACCTCATTTTCCAAAATGGCTTCAAACTCAGAATCAGCTTGTGCATCTTGACATCTCCAATGTTGGAATCTCAGACATTATTCCTGATTGGTTCTGGGATTTGTCCAGTAAACTTTCTTACTTAAATCTCTCTAACAATCATATCAAGGGTAAACTTCCCGATTTGTCTTTAAGGTTTGATGGTACTCTTATTGGTGGTACTAGTATAGACATCAATTCAAACCACTTTGAGGGCTCAATTCCACCACTTCCTTCAAATTCGCCTTTCTTAAATCTCTCTAAAAATAAGTTCTCAAGGTCAGTTACTTTCTTATGTTCTATCTGTGAAAACACATGGAATTTTTTAGATCTCTTGAGTAGCTTATTGTCTGGAGGGCTTCCCGATTGTTGGTTGCACTTTGATAGCCTATTCGTTCTTAACTTGGCAAAGAAAAATATCGAACTCGATGGGTTTCCTAAATAACGTCCGGGCACTGAATTTACACAACAATAGATTAACCGGGGAATTGCCTTCATCTTTAAGGGATTACTCCCAACTGAGAGTTTTGGATCTCGGGAAGAATGCATTTTTTGGTGAGATACCAACGTGGATAGGGGAAAGTCTACAAAATTTGATTGTTCTTAGCCTAAAATCTAACAAATATCACAGAAATATACCTTATCAATTGTGCCATCTAAGATTTATTCAAGTCTTGTATCTTTCTTTAAACATTATATCGGGAAAGATACCAAAGTGTTTCAATAATTTTTCAGCCATGACCTATGAAAGATGTTCCAATCCTACCATTGGGTTCGCAAATCGTTCTTAGTTGCCCCTCGAACTGGAATTTACCATAAATATTTGGTCAATTTACTGTTGACTTGGAAAGGAAGTGAAAATGAGTACAAAAGTACTTTGGGACTCCTAAGGTGCCTTGACCTTTCGAGTAACAAATTAGATGGAGCAATTCCTGAAGAGATTATGGATCTTGTGGGGTTGATTGGTGAGTTAACATCATTGGATTTCCTGGATTTGTCTAGAAAATTGTTTTCTGGAAGTATTCCATCTAGCCTCTCTCAGTTAAGTGGTCTTGGTGTCTTGGACTTGTCGTACAACAACTTGTCGGGAAAAATCCCATCAGGCACTCAACTCCAGAGATTCAATGCTTCAGTGTACGCCAGAAATCCTGAACTTTGTGGCCTTCCGCTCCCAAATAAGTGTCCGGATGAAGAATCAACCCCAAGTCCAGGCACAGACGATGATTCAGACACTCTAGAAGATGAGAATGATCAGTTTATAACTCTCGAATTTGACATGAGCCCGATTCTTGGTTTCTTTGTTGGATTTTGGGGAGTCTGTGGAACTTTAATACTGAATAGATCATGGAGGTATCTGTTGGGATAATATGCTCTTTTAAAGCATATTAATTTATTTTCTGATTAATAAAATATTTGAGATATTTTAATTGCATAAATATATTGAATAAGGTCTGTTTAATCATATTATATGTATTTATGTGATCATCATATGGATTCACAGAAGACATGAATACAAATTATCTTATGATTAAATAATTTAAGTTCGCAGTTGATAAATAGAGTTAGGCGCTCTATTTATGTTTAGACTGTAGTAAATTCATTGAATGATTTGTCTTAATCATGTATGAATTTACTGATGTAGTTTGACTACATTGAGCTGGATCACACATGAGATTTAATTAACCTTGAAATGACTATCAGACTTATTAAATCTCATAGGCATTGATTTTACTGTAACCTTAATCTTGAGTTAATTATGATTTCATGATTATAATTGTTATTCTATTTGAATTACCAATGGCACGACACACATTTGTGGTCAAGATTACCCGATATTTTGGTGGGAGCAATTATGAGTATTGGAATTATAGATTAACAATATAGAATTTGTACGACACGTCTCTTGATGGGTTTTCGGCACTTGATCCTAGAATTCTCTGGCCAGAGTGTGTCAACATATTTAGTATGTTGAAAATGATCATTAGAGAAAACCAGTAAGTACCAAGGTACAAGATGTGATTAAATCGATTGGACAATTGAGATATCGATTTAATTAACGATGTGGTACAAAGGATTGAGCAGTAAAGAAATTAATGTGGCTTGGGACGAATTTTTTATTCGAACATACAATTATGGAAGGTCAGTTCCAATCTTATAGTGGAGTAGAGTTGGAATTAAATGATTAGGCTTGTTTAATTACAGGCTTAATTGTTGTAGCCACTATTGTATGTTCCCAAATGATCCCCGGGTTAGCTCATTTAATTGATTGCACCAATAAGCAAGATAACTAGCAATTTGGGTCAAAAACATAATTATATTATTTAGTGGGAGGCTCCATTAATATGCTTAAGTATAAAGGCTATGTTATTTCTGGTGGTGCATGGAAAAAGGCAAGTAACGTAACTTTTATTTTTGGAGCCTAGGGTTTCACTAAAGATATAATATAAAAGACTTATTTTTCTCCCAAAAGAAAAACACAGCCACTTCATACAGATCAGGGAAAAATATTTTTCTCTCTAATTTTGAGAGAAAAATTTTCTCGTGCTAGTTTGCTTTTAGTAGTGATAAAAGCGCCTTGTGCGTCAGTCGATCAAACCTGAGTCATAACCTGGAAGATCATTGGTGACAGTTCGTGATCTAACAGACGTGGTGGTGACGGATCGTGATCTAACGGGAGTGGTGGTGACGGATCGTGATCTGGGAGCCTAAATCACTTCAGCAGAAATTTGGATTTTCAAGGTACTATTTTTAGATTACGAATTTATATATTTTTTATGAGATCGGTCCTAAATTTTTTTTTTAAATTGAATTTTCCCCAACAGTATGGTTACTTCAGCTTCCTGACTGGTATGAAAGATTGGGTCTATGTGATAGCAGCTGTGAATATTGCCACATAGCAGCTGTGAATATTGCCAAACTGCAAAGAAAGTTTAGGAAGTAATTAAACGGTAATACTGCTTAACATTGGTTTCAGTCATTGTAATCAGCTCACGTGCTTCTTCATCCTTGAATTTTACTTTTTTCTCTTACAAGCTTTTGTTCCTCTAACTAATTGTTCATTTTCATTTTTTTTTTAATTCACCATCTTTTTGGCAGGGTATCTCTGGGATGGCATCTTGCCATTATTATTCAGAGTGGTCATTTGACATTTGGAATCTTTTCGAAAATTAACTCATATGATGCACATTGTATTATACTTAAAGAAACTTGTAAGTGGTTCTCCTTAGACCATCGTCGATCTATGCGTTTATAAACTCTGGTTAGAGTTCAATTATACTGCTAATCCATTACAGCAATAAAAGCAGTCAAATTCTGCTCTGCTATTGATCAATGTTAGCTCTTTTTTTAATTTTCATTGGGTGAATAAATAATAAAAGACAAAACGAGTCTTTCTATTTAAAGAGTTGTTGACTATAAAACTACTAAATGGATGATAAAATTAATTAATTAATCAATTAATTAAACTAGAATAATCTTATTGACAAAGTAGGTGTTAGGTTCGTATGATTCCGCTCATCGGTACTAAAATGTGAACGAAGAGAATGATCTTTACAAGAATTTGTTCTTACTGTATTCAAACTGTTTATTGATTAAATTTGATTAATTTTCTATGATGGTGACATATAATGATGATGATCAAAGACTTAAATATTATTTTCAGAGAAGACTATTGAATATCACACAAGACTTTTCTATCCTAATTTTTATCAATTTTCGGAACGTATCATCACATACTATCACATTAATATCACATTGCATTTTCACTGCCACGGCCAATTTCAGCGTTTCTCATCATTACTCTCTATTTTGGCAAGTATAGTAGGAATCTTTAAAACAACGTACAAGAATCAAGGGGAAGAAATAAGTAACTGTAAAGAAGCATAAGTGGGATATATAGTTTGTTAGAGCATTCAATTCAGTTGAAGAGGGCATATGCTTAAATAATTGATGCAATTTTAAGAGGTATTCTCCCCCCCCCTCCCCCCCCCCCCCTTTGTACGAGGCTAGTTCCGTGCGTGACACTATCGGCACACAACAGTGGTGAATAATATTGCCAAATTGCAACAAAACTGCAGGGGCTAAAAGTTGAGTGTGTGAATAATATTTCTAAGGACAGAGTTAGTACTGGGTAAGTAGGGCCAGTTGCCCTTGCTTGATTAGAACAAGCCGTCGTAAATTGTTTTCATTATTTGTCTGTCCCTATTAACTTAATTGAAATGCCCCATGGGTTGAAGTTGCGATGCCTTAAATTGAATTCATTATTAAGTGTTGTAACAAACCAAGAACAAATCAGTTAACAATTAATTGAAATTAATTGAAAACAATTGGACAAACAATTTATAAACTTTTTAAAAAAAAATAAATAAAACCAACACTACTTTATGTTTCTATCAGCGCTAATCATCATTTTGTTTGCTTACAATTATTGTCATGGACTCCAGGTTTTGGATATGACAGTATATCCTGAATGCCAATGATAATTACAATACATTATATGAAACATCACCCCATTTTCATGAAGACCACTGATTTGAAAGAAGACTCTGTTGTTGACTCAAGACTACTAACCTAAGATTTCACGTTCTCTTGAGCATGCATTACCACCCATATGTTTCAATTTCAACCTCCGATTGTCTTGCCAACTGATCATCACAAAGCGTCCTCTTCTGAATTGATAAGTTGCAGTGATACATGTTACTAATTAATATTTCTATCAAAACTACGTAAAATAATTGAAATTCCTCCTCAATATGCGCTTGCATACACCATTCTAAGTTGCATAAGAATAATGTGTTAATCATGACAGCAGCCTCATGCAATTTGAATATGCCATCATCATATCTTAAATAGATAATATTATGATCTTTATACGGAAGAAAATATGACATTTAACTCAACAAATTGCATACAAAGTACGGGGACAAGTATATTTATTAAGAAGACAATTGATAACCATTTTATTAAACGTATCACAGAACCATCTTTCTTCTATCATCTCTCATCTTTCACCTTTCATTTTTTTCCATTTTTCAAAATTTCTCTCTATATTTCTCAGGCTGCATTAAGTTGCCACTGTAGACTGACTTTTGTCTATGCTAATAGAAACAAGATAAATTTAGTACCAATTTATTCACTTAACTTTTTTTAAAAAAAAAAAAATCAACCAACACTACTTTACTCTGTTTCTATCAGCGCTAATCATCATTTTGTTTGCTTACAATTATTGTCAAGGACTCCAGGATTTTGGATATGACAGTATATCCTGAATGCGAATGATAATTACAATACATTATAATGCAACTTAACATCACCCCATTTTCATAGAAGACCACTGATTTGAAAGAAGACTCTGTTGTTGACTCAAGACTACTAACCTAATGATTTCACGTTCTTTCTTGAGCATGCATTACCACCCATGTGCTTCAATTTCAACCCTCCGATTGTCTTGCCAACTGATCATCACAAAAGCGTCCTCTTCTGAATTGATAAGTTGCAGTATTTTGAATTACAAGTTACTAATTAAGTATTTCTATCAAAAACTACGTAAAATAATTGAGGAACTCATCCTCCTCTGCAATATGCGCTTGCAGCCACACCATTCACTTCTAAAAGTTGCATAAGAAAAATAATGTGTTAATCCATGACAGCAGCCTCATGCAATTTGAATATGCCATCATCATATCTTAAATAGATAATATTATGATCTTTATACGGAAGAAAATATGACATTTTAACTCAACAAATTGCATACAAAAGTACGGGGACAAGTATATTTATTAAGAAGACAATTGATAACCATTTTATTAAACGCATGTATTTTCACAGAACCATCTTTCTTCTATCATCTCTCATCTTTTCACCTTTTCATTATTTTCCCATTCTTCAAAATTTCTCTCTTCTATATTTCTCAAATCACGGTATATATATGTCAAAGGCATGTATTTTCTAATTTAAGGTGATTGTAACTCTTACCTTTATAAGATGGTGGGACTGTGCTACATAATTTTTACATAATTTTTTTGATTTTGATGCTTGAAATAAAGAAATCCAGTGAAAGAGAAAGAAAATGAAGCAATATCACGTGATTTGTTTTTTTTTTTTTTAAAAAATATACTAATTACGAATACTGAAATTAAGATTCGTATCTCTAATTCTCTAAATTACTTCAACCATTTTGGATTTATTTAATGGCCAAAAATTAAAATGTGAGGAGAGGTGGGCGCCCGCATTGGGGAAATATTCTCTCCTTATAAATATGTACGGATTAACACGAAGCAATATTTAATTTCACTTATTAATTCACAAATAACATAACCGTTGATTCGTTGACTTGCCAAATCACCAAATCCTATTAGTGAAAGAAGAAACACTTCGTATTTGTGTGGGGTCCACTAAGAGTAAGAAATTTCTTCTATTGCTTGGTTCATCGTACATCCGCCGTTTCTACTTTTAATCCAACGGTGGTCCGGGACGATGACGTGGGTTGAGAAGATAATGCCATCATGCCATTGAATGGAGTAGCAAGATGGTAAATAAAGACAAGCTTACGTGCATTTTCAACAAATATGCGAACCACGAAACTTTATTCGATGCTTTTCTCGGTAGTTATTTACGGCCGTGGATCACTTGCTTCCTATAATGGCGAGCATTTTTTAATGGTTATGACTTGTGGTTTAATTTGGGGTTTTGCTAAATTAATTTTTTTGTATGGCTAATTATTGTTGCTTTGTTAAATAATTAAGGAGCTATGGGAGATTAAGCTTGGATTAACTGTCAGTTATAGTGAATTTTGTTGTGCTCTCCCTTGTAACGTGGCACATAATTGTATATGTGTTAAATTATTCATTAATTAAGAGCACAATAATATTACAAGAGAAAGAGAGAAAACAAACAGATCACACAATATCTAGATATGAATTTTATTCAATCTCAAGTATAACAAATTTATAAGAAGATGAGATCTCCTTGTATAGTCACATAATCGTATAAATAAAGTAAATACTTAGTAAATAAATACATTATTAATCGTGGGTTCTTTTAAGATAGTGAAAGCTATAAGAAATGAAGAGTTGTTTGATGTGAAGATAAAAGGATTTTTTGATAAATATCTACATAAATTATAATTATTTGATAGCATGTCTCCTTGGATGTTCATCTTACAAAAAATATGTCTCATTGAAACCTTTGTTGGGAAAAATCTTATGAGAAAAAGACTAGCGAAGAAAAAAAGTATATTATTCATTTGAACCTTATAGAGATAGTGGTACAAACCGTCTTATTAATACCTTACTAAGAAAATTCAATGGAACAAAAACCTACTGGAGGAAAAAAGATATAGTGCATGGAGCCTTCTATGTCCATAACTCCCTTCCCTTCAATGAGAATGGTTAGGGAAACAACAACTTCAATATACATATTAACCATCTCATATTGCTACTGTTGGAGCATAAATGAGCTATAAAATACACATACCACAAAAATTATAAATATCATAAATTTATGAAATATTTTACATATTAATATTAAATCATAACTTAGTTAATATTTAATAGAGATATGTTTTATTTGTGAATGAAAATATTTTTATATTTATACACAAAAAAAATTATGAACGAAATAGTTTTATGATAAATTAAAAATTATATTTTCAGTAAATGGAGTTTAAGTATAATTATAATATTAGTAGTTCAAATAAAATTAGGTATAATTTACATCACTACAGTTAACAGTATATCCCAACTAGGTTGGCACCTACTAAACCATCTATCATTTGCAAATTTACAACTTTTTACTAATAAAATTTGTTCCAAAAAGTTACAAGAAAAAAAGGTCTCTAGTCTTTGGAAGTGACTTCAATGTTCAATACTCTGCATAATCTGGATCCACTTCATCTTGATCAACATCCAAACTCTCAATTTGTTTAATTAAAGCATTTTGCCAATCTTGTTGCACTCTGCGTTTAGCATCTTCCCAATCTTTCAAACACATCAAAGAGTCCAATGTCTCTGATGACAACCTTGACCAACGTTCATCTAGAATTCTGCCACCTGTACTAAAAGCTGATTCTGATGCTATAGTTGAAGCTGGAGGAGTTAGTAGATCACGGGCCATAATGGATAATATAGGAAAAAAAGATGTCTTACCCATCCAAAATTCTAAAATATCAAAATTTTGCAATTGTGAAGGAGTTGCTAAATCTTCAAGATTGGCATAACAATATCTTTGCAATTCATTATGATTAGTATCAATACTAGAGGCAATACCCTTACCTTTGAGTAACAAAAGGTGAGCTGGATTGTTATGAGAAGTCGATGCTTGTTGAACATCAGAATATGTATTGTTTGATCCGAATTTATATTGATAAAAATTAAAAAGCTCATGCATAGAGGACATAATTGTATCAAAATTTGTATCAAGCCCAGTTTGCAAATTTTCAATAATACCCTCAACTAAAAGTTTGGCACCAACTTCCTTGATTGTAGGATCCAACACTGCTGCAAAAATAAATAGGTGGGGAATATCTTTCCAATACTTTTGGAATTTTTCCTCCATGGCATCACAAATATTTTTAAACGTAATATTCTCTCTAAAAGTCTTAAAAGCATAACTCATATTATACAAGTGCATTAACACTCTACATGAAGTAGGCTCATAAACAGTAGAACATGCAAGAGTAGCATCATAAAATATCTTTAAAAAATCCATAAATTTAAATGCAACATTCCAATCATAATCAGTGATATGATAATCTTCATCATTTATTCTCTCATTGTAAAAACTAGAAATCGCTTCAGAATAGTTTCGGCAAGAAAGCAACATCAAATACGTAGAATTCCAACGAACTTTCATGTCAATGTTGAATTTTCTCTTTTTCAATCCAAAAATTTTCAACGTAGAAAAAAATTGTTGACGTCTTGAAGGTGCTCTAATATATAAAATGGCTGCTCTAATTTTTTCTAAATAATGAGTTATATGAGTCATATCAGCTTGAACAATTAAATTAACAATATGACATACACATCTCACATGAAAAAATTTTGAACCACGTGCAGGTGTGAGAGTAGAAATATTCCGCAGAAACATATCAATTGCAACTGTATTGGCAGATGCATTATCAAATGATATGCTAAACAATTTATCGGTGATTTCATATTCTCTTAAAATAGACATTATAGCTGCATAAATTACTGAACCAGTGTGAGAATATTCTAATTCACGAAATGCAAGCAATTTTTTTTCCAACCTCCATTTACCATTAATCTCATGTATAGAGTGCGAAGTCACACAAAAATAACCAACCATATTAATACCAGTCCAACAATCAGAAGAAATTGAAATAACACCATTAAAATTACTAAAAGTATTAATTAATAGTTTTTTCATGTCATGAAAAATTTTAATTAAATCACGTTTTAATGTATTTCTAGGTACTTTTTTTAGTTGAGGCTGAACATACCTTTGGAGAAAATTTATTAGACGTTCATCTTCTGCAAATGTTAGAGGTCGCTCACAGAATATACAGAGCCAATCCTTCTCGCATGTTCTGTTGTGAGTATCTGAATGATGATATACCGAAAGGTCTAGAACCATATCGTGAGAGTTGGGTTTGTGTTGGGTCTTGTGGCCCGTGTCTTGTCTCACAAGCTTCCATATGTCGTCTAAGATGTCCAGTTCCGCCATTACTTTTGGCGCTTAAAGCGGATTGACAATATTTGCACACTGCATGATCCACCATTTCACCTTTTTTGTTTTGACATTTTTCCAAAGTAAAACATGACCAAACAATCGATGTTCTTTGTCTTTTGGAGGTAGTAGTAAGACCGGCAGTCGAAGACGTTGAACCACTTTGACTTGCCTATGAAGTTGGAGGCGATCGTTCAGGTGTGGAACAATAAATATGTTACTGGGATCAAATTCTGGTGCAACAATTTCTTCATTGCAGCTTCCTCCCCCTCTTCAACAAAATTAAAATTCTCATCTAACTCGAAATGAGAGTGAGACATTTTATCTAATTAGCGGCTGGAATGTATTTGTGCGGGTGAAAAAAAAATTTATTGAGCAAGAGAATGGAGATTCGTGTGTTAAATACTTAAATGATGTTGAATGATGTTTTGCTTTTGTTTGAGATTTTAGTAACAAAGGGAAGTTGCTGGAATTGTAGCAAAGTTAAAGGAGATTGGGCAGAGGCGTAGAGCAGAGAGTAGAGATGAATAGATGAGAGTTGAGAGTTGAGACACGAGAGGTAACGAGGAGACAGAGATCGAGAAGTGAGATAAGTTCGAAAATAATTTATATGGAGATTTGTGTGTTAAATGATGTTGAATGATGTTTTGCTTTTGTTTGAGTCTTTGAGATTTCAGTAACAAAGGGAAGTTGCTGGAATTGTAGTAAAGCTTCGAGGAGACTGGACAGAGCAGAGAGTAACGATGACTAGAATCACTAGATGAGAGTATGAGACACGAGAGGTGAGGTAACAAGGAGATAGATCATAGAGATTGAGAAGTGAGATAAGTTTGAAAATAATTTAATCGTTTAAATAGAATAAAAAAGTAAAAATATTAACGGTCAGAAGACTCAAAACGGGGAAAACACACATGACACAACGCTTCCTGCAAAGCTTCCGACAAGGCTGCAAGTCTGCAAGACTGCAACTGCAAAGCTTCATGCAAATCTTCCTTGCACAGTTGCACTTGCAGAATCACTTTCCCTGTAAAAAGTCCTCCGTTTTTATTTTTTTGGTTGAATAACGTGAATCACGTGATTATCGATGAAGACCCTTGATTCAACTTTTTAGTCTTTTACACCTTGTAAGTTTATCTTATCCTTCAGTAGTTTACTTGGACCTGAAAATTCAATGGCCCATGTAAGAAATTTGGCGTTTGTGTAAAGTGTAAACACAATTGCTTAATTTCAACAACCACATGAATACTACCAATTAATTAAGACCCTGTGAGATGCGACCTCCCAAAGAAGGTCGCAACCACAAAGCTTCTCGCAAGGTCAGCAGCCCGCAAAGAAATTAGAACGTTGCATTTAATCATTTATGTGTCCGTTGGGCGTTCGGTGAGTAATAAAAATAATTTAAATTTTTTTAATTAAAAATCAAAAATAGTTAATTGCTGAGTGCCCATGCTGTAAAATTGACTAGTCAACTAGTCATATTAATTTTATTGTTAATTCAATTAAATTCAGAATTTTTTTATCCTAGTCCTCTGGGGTGACGGGGTGAGTAATAAAATTAACTTAAAATTTTTTTGTTATTAAAAATCAGAAAACATTAATTGCTAACCGGTGCCCAACTACTCAAAAGTTGAGTAGTCATATCAATTTTATTGTTAATTCAAAAATTTTTTGTCTATTGGGCGAGTAACAAAATTAATTTAGAATTTTTTGGTTATTTAATAATTAGAAAAAATTAATTTCTAGGTGCACCGTGCACATGCTGAATTGAGTAGTCAACTAGTCGTACTCATATAGTCATGTCAATTTTATTGTTGCAAGTCTTGTGATTGTAAAATTTTAAAATTATGTGCAGTGCAATTAATTAAAAATTTGAAAAATTGTGAAAGTTACCGACAATGATGTTTAAATAATAAAAAATTGAGATCATTGTGCATTTGTGCTCGTGACTCATGAGTTTGTCTCATTGTGTGTAGTCTGTACATTACAATTCAATTTTTTATTACTATCTAATACTATATTATTATATATACTCGCCAATATGCTATGATGCTTCACCATTCTTATTCTTCTTCTTTTTCCTCTCAAACTTCCCAATATTCTAAAAGCCAAAATCATCATGAATCCACAGCAACAAAATATGAATGCAGAAGAACCTCAACACCCTCAAGAATATGGTGTTGATGCAGTTGGACCTCAACAAAATGGTAGGCTAAATCAGTCCACAAGCCGTTATTTAAATGAGCTTTTTCAAAATTTTACTACCATAAGGGAGGAAATAATAGATAATAGTCTGCATCGTCCTTACAAACGGATGATCTTGAGGTGCAACTATTGTCATCGAGAAGTTATTTATTCAAACAGGCATGGCACCATGGGTTTACGTCGCCACGTGTCAAATTGTTTAGCTCGTCACCTTAGCCGAGACAGAATTAACCTTGCTCGTTTGCCGTATCCATAGTTGTGAGTAATAAATATTATCTCGTGATTGTTATCCGTCAATTGGTCGTAGTTTGCATTTCGTAGTTGTAACTTGTAAGTTGTGACCTATGATTTGTTATATTGATATTTCGTAGATCGCAGTTATGACTTATTTTAATTGTTATTCGAGGATTGTATTTTTCATTTTAATTAATTATTATTATGATGTATGGAATTAAATTTATGTATTGTTGTGTTATTATTGGTTATTGACTTATTGTGAAATAAAATATATAGTTGTGAAATTATGATAAACTAATAATAAAATATCAATTGCTCTCATAATAAAAATTAATATGATTATGAATTTAATAATAATAATAATAATAATAATAATTTATGATTATGAATTTTTTATTATTATTATTATTATTATTAACGTTAGACACATGGGCTTAAATAAAGCACGTCAGGCACGTGGGCTTTTTTAAGCACGCCAGGCATGTGAGCTTTTTTAAGCACGCCAGGCACGTGGGCTTTTAAAAAAAAAAAAATTTGGTGGGCGGCACGGCACGAACGGGCTCGTGCCGGACTCAACTAAAACAAATGTGGGCACGGCACAGCACGGCCCACCAAATTGGTGGGCCGTGCCGTGCCGGCCCACGGGCCCTTGTGGGCCGATAGTTGATGCCGGCACGGCCCGTTGGCCACCCTTAGTATGCGGTGAGAGTCGCACGTACGGTAACGAGGGGGGTTCGCTTCGCGTCTATACGTGTAGTGTGGTGGTTGGGCCCACCCACCCTATTTGTTCCATGATCTATGGGTCTACTGGAGCTACCCACTTCGATCAATTAGCCAAGATTTTGACCGGATACGAAATCACTGGTGCTCGATCTAGTGGTATTTTTATGGGGATTCTATCTATCGCTGTAGGATCCCTATTCAAGATCACTGCAGTTCCTTTTCGGGCGGCTGTAGGACGGACGGCCACCTATAGGTGGTAGGGTAGGGTGGGTGGTACCGCTCAGATTGCGGCCAATCTTCCTAACCGCGCGCGGGCCGGGCTTAGAGCGCGTGAAACTCATCACTACCTCGTAAGGGCATTGAGACCATAGCATGTTACACGAAAGCGCCGCTTTCTCTGGAGTGTTGTCACACAGCTGCCCGCCTAGAAGAGCCACTCGCTCTGTAGTGTTGTCACACAAGATAAGCACGCCGCCCGCCTGCTGGCCGGGCGAATCGAAGTTCTCTTCCGGTCAACTGTCCACCCAGTCAAGTGCAAAAAACACAGTAGAATCACGCAACGCACGCTGCTGGTGTGCTTCCTGTCCGCGAGGTGCGAAGCGAAGAGCGACAAGGTTTAGTTCAGATTTGACTGTTTGCAGCATGGGAGCTGATTACCCAAAAAATCCCTGGGAACAATTAAAAAAAAAGATATCTCGGTAACGAAAACTATAGGGGGCTGTATTGGCGAGATCCAACGGTGAACAGCTGCCCAAAAGAAAAACCGCCTGGAAGTCCGAGGACCTTTAGTACCGTACCCTACCCCCGAACCAGCAGCCTTCGCGCCAAGCAAGACCGCCCTTGTCCCTTTCCTTTCTCCATTCCGCCTCTTTCTTTGCTTTGTTCCAATAGAGTATAAGGCAAAGCAAAAGTGGTTCGTATGCCTACTTTACCTACTTGACGAAAGGGAACGCACTTTGTTTCGTTTCCGGGTTTATGGATTGGATTCAGTCAGCGTCACGACATAATCAAAAGGAGGGAGTGACACTTTGGTTACCGGCGAACGCTTCCAAAGGCGACCCTCTCGAGTTTCCGGCTGTTTCCTAGATTGAAGTAGCCTTTCGTCGCCCTACCAAACGAAAGAAGTCACTATCAAACAGCTCGCCCTACTGAAGTACCAAAGGTGCGCTCCGCCCGGTGACTAAGAAAGAAATTGGTTTGCGCTTAAATTGAAGTGATGAGGTCGCAAAGAGGGAAGTGGGGCTCCTATTGACTAAAGGTTGGTTCTTCGGTTTCCTTTAGAATGAAAGTAGCTATGAAGCCCCTATTACTTACTTTCTTTGATTCAAAAGGCGAACAGCCCCCCCAACTAGTCGTATGGGGTGGGGTGCTTGTGGTAAGCTGCCTTGGATGTTAGGAATTCCTAAAAAAAAAGGCAAAGTCTGGTATTTGACGAAGATCTTCCTATCAATAGATAGGAATTAGTGTTCGATATAGGGGATAGGATCCATCTGCTCTTTCTCTCTCCATTTTTTTTTTAGAGAAAAAAAGATATCTCGTTCATCTATCTTTTGTCTATCTATCATTGATTCTATCTATGAATCAAGTCGAAAGACTTCGTTTTTGGGTTCCCCGAATGGATTGGATCGTTTCCGCTAACGAAATGAACGCGGAGCCCGTTCCGAATGCTTCTCCGATCCGGAAGTTCTCGCGAAGATTCCCTCTGTCTTTTCTCGCTTTGCTAATCTTCCCCTCTAACGCGGGCCAGGCGGCGGCGGGCGCGGGAGGAAGAACCCTAAGAGAGGTTATTTTATTTCCTTCTTTTTTCAGTGCAACACAGGAAAGCGCCCTCTTTTTGTCATCCCTGCAGCTTTCTAGATTTTGTATTGAACGCATGGCGTAGCTAGGACCTTCACCTCAAATCATGTTTGAGCCTATGTTCAAACCCCCCTATTTGATTGAATAAGGCTGGAAAGAATGCCCGCTAAGTTCAGATAAGGGAATGCTTCCCCCAACCATTAAATAAAGTAAAGGCTCGACGAAGGGAGGGAGATGCGGCGGGGGAAGGAAAACGCTTTCGGAGATCGAGATATTTTATTTGTTTTTCATCGAAAACGAAGAAGGCCGAGGATGGCCTACGGTGCGTGTTATCTGAAGGGAACACGCTTTTTCGACCGCGGTGGTATGATTGCCGAGGCCTCTCCTCGTTCCGCCCGCTGGGCTATTGGGATAGCAGCCTTCGGGCTTTGCCTGCCCTTTCTAATTAGAATATAGAATTCCGGCTCGGCCCGGGAAAGCGCTGGCAACAACAGAAAGGAAGGGGTCCATGTAGCTGCTGCGCCCGCCCCCTTCTTAGTCAATGGGGCAGCAGGTTCGGCATCTACTAGAAAAGAAAGAATCCACTTCAGATAACCACGCCTCTGCTAGGCAGCGTGTGGAATGGCCGGGAGCGGACCTTTTTGGATATATAATCCAAGTCGAGAGTGGAGTTACGGGAACAGCCGTCTGATGGAAAACTACTTTCACGTTCGGTTCAGAGAGCACTTTTTTCGTTGAGAATTCCTCGTTCCCTTTCGTGTGAATTCCCCAGCGGCGAATTCAAAACTTGTGGGGCCCTATCTATTTATTCCATCTCTCGAGCCCCGAAGAAAACCCCCCTCCCTTTCGGGCTCCATATCTCTTTTGACTCTATATATGTGGGCACCTGATATCTATGAGGGTTCACCCACCCCGGTTACAGCATTCCTTTCTATTGCGCCTAAAATCTCTATTTCTGCTAATATTTCACGTGTTTTTATTTATGGTTCCTATGGAGCTACATTGCAACAAATCTTCTTTTTCTGCAGCATTGCTTCTATGATCTTAGGAGCACTGGCCGCCATGGCCCAAACGAAAGTAAAAAGACTTCTAGCTCATAGTTCAATTGGACATGTAGGTTATATTCGTACTGGTTTCTCATGTGGAACCATAGAAGGAATTCAATCACTACTAATTGGTATCTTTATTTATGCATTAATGACGATAGATGCATTCGCCATAGTTTTAGCATTACGGCAAACCCGTGTCAAATATATAGCGGATTTGGGCGCTCTAGCCAAAACGAATCCTATTTCGGCTATTACCTTCTCCATTACTATGTTCTCATACGCGGGAATACCCCCGTTAGCCGGCTTTTGTAGCAAATTCTATTTGTTCTTCGCCGCTTTGGGTTGTGGGGCTTACTTCCTAGCCCCAGTGGGAGTAGTGACTAGCGTTATAGGTCGTTGGGCGGCCGGAAGGTTGCCACGAGTAAGTCAGTTTGGGGGACCGAAGGCAGTTCTCCGTGCACCGGACACGTAGTTTACCAAATCAGTTGCGACACGGATGGGAATGCATGCTACGAAAGATAGGGTAGAGTCTGATACATCAACCGTCTACTCAATATCCTTGTACGAGTCCACAATCACTACACGAGATGAACCTTGGTTTGGTGAATTGAAGTTGGCCTTAGGTGTAATAGGACTCCCAGTTACTGCGCGCGATCGTATACTGAGGTGCTCCCCGCCGATTGTTGAAACGACGCAAGCCGGGCCCGGGCCGGGCCTCGATTCAGAAAGATGAAGGGCCCAAAAGTCTAAATAGGGGGTTACAAATCCCCCATCTCATTGGGGGCGGAAAACGAATCGACATCTCGATGTGAGACAGCCTTTTCTATTTTAGTTGGGAAAGAACGGCGAAGTCCATCCGAACCGTCCAATGAAGAATAAGAGGAGAGCAAAGCGCCAATGGCGCGCGAAGCGCATGCGGAACGGGCACGGAGAAAAATCAGTGTGGAGGAGAAGCAGCCGAGCTCATTCCCTTCGCTTCCTGGGCCAAAGTCGTGGGGGGTGTGTAGGGGGGTTCAAAGGCTCTGGGTGTCGGAAAAGGGCCCAGTCTTTTTAAGGGGCCTCGAGCATCCTGCGGGAGGGTATGGCCAGAGGCTCGCCCTAAAAAAGTCAGAAATGCACGGCAAATGAAGTGGTAGGTGGGCCTCAGCCTAGTGGGGGTGGGGGGCTCAGGGGCTTGGAAAGGGGTCTAGTTTTTTCGAGGGGCCTCAGGCGTCCCACGGAAGGGTGCGGGCAGAGGCCCACCCTAAAAAGGTCAGAAATGCCCACGGCGCAAAGCGTGAAGGAGGCGCCGAGGCCAGTCGGCTACAGCCTATGCACCGTGGGGGGTGGGGAGGGGGTTCAAGGGCTCTGAGTGTCAAAAAGGGGTCCAGTATTTTTAAGGGGCCTCGCCCATCCCGCGGGAGGGTACGGGCAGAGGCCTGCCCTAAAAAGATCAGAAATGTCCAGCAGCACACGGCGCGAAGGAGGCGCTGAGGTTCCTGGCCAAATCAAGGATTTGGGGCTTCTTGCTACACCTACGCTACTTAACTATCTATAGAAATCCATTTTTGATTAGTAATATATATTATTAGTAATATATATAAATAGAAAGATAGATCCATCCATCTATCCTATCCGATTTCGATTTTGATATCTTAAAAATATATATATATTTCATTCAAAATTTTATTAATTCTCCCTCCAAAACGACTCAACACAGAATGGATGGCAGAGGGTCCGTAGTACCCAAAGCACTGGAGTGATCCAGTAGCCGGGAAGGGGCCTAGAAGTGCCTACTACTACACCACACTACACTTGGCTCTACACATTTACCGAGCTAATCCCTGTCCAGCGCCTGGCAGAGCTAAGTAAGCAAGCTTCCTTATTCCTTATCCCCCAGGCTAACGGGTCCTTACTTTTTCAGGGGGGAGGGCCTGGGCCTCAAGAAGCACTGTTGAGAGGAAGATCCTTGGCCCCTCTTCATTCTCTACAGGGTTAGGGTTCCAAACCTTTCTTCAACATAGGTGACAACGAGCGGGTGGGTCAGAGATGGAAGAGATCGAACACGGGAATAACAAGCAAGCTTGCCTTCCTTTTTGATCATTTTGATAGAGGGGGATGGAGAAAGTATACAAAAAAGACTCGCATTTCCCAGTCGGGTTCCTTTTTCGTCTCGCATTTCTCATCGCGGGAAAAGAATCATATTGAAAACGTTCCTAACCCCTTCGTAGAGCTGTGTATTGTAAGTGATCCGAACCTGCCCGGAGCGAGCCTCCCATAGAGGCAAGTTAAGTTGGTGAGCCGTATGATGGGCAACTATCTCCTGCGGTTCGGAGAGGACTCAGCTCTTAGTTAGTACCCCCTTGGTTTCGGGGTGGACCCTTTCACTCTATTTTATTATATACGCTTAGCGAAAAGAATGTTTTTTGATACACCTAGGACATGGATTCTATATGAACCAATGGATCGTAACAAGTCGTTACTACTAGCAATGACTTCCTCTTTCATTACTTCATTCTTTCTATATCCCTCTCCCTTGTTCTCAGTTACTCATCAAATGGCACTCAGTTCATATCTTTAAGTTCGATCATTGACAAGGTTCAAAGAAAGGGTGGGCCGCAGATCTATTCTTCAAGAATGTTGTAAAGTACTGGAGAATACCGGCTGATGTGGTGAGTGATCGGGATGCTCGGTTCACAGGACGTTTTTGGACGTCTTTGTTTGAGGGAACTAAACTCAACTTCTTTACGACTAACCGGGCAGACAGAACGTGTGAATGGTTTCTTAGAAGAATATTTGAGACATTTGATTGCGGCCAATCAACAAATTGGGTTGATCTTTTGGATATTGCCAAATTCTGTTATAACCTTAAACTGAGTTTTTCTACTGGAGCTAGCCTTTTCGAGTTGGCAATTGGTCAGCAACCTTTAACTCCAAACGAGTTAGCATATGATATAATTGTATTGTCAGGGCCCTTACCGTTCAGATTGAAGAAAGATTAAAACATATTAAGTTAAGAAATTTTCAAGTAATCTCTGGCGCAGTAGGAGCTTTCTTTGCTGTCCTTCTGCTATCGCGCAGTCTTTCTATTCCTTGTAGGAGGCTTCTTCTTAACCCGAAATGGCTGAGTAGAGGATGGACATACGAAGAGCCCTCGGCGAGAGCTTCCTTTGATAGAAGGACTCGGTGAGCGTCCTTCAATGCTTGCTTTGTTAGTTGTTTAGCCTATTTCATAGGTGTTGAGTGGTGGCAGGATTCTTTTCTCATAGACCGTAACCGTCATGGATTCTCCTTCTGGTAAAGACAGAGAAGCTGCGAGACTGGCTAGGGCGTCTGCCTTTGTGTTCTGTCTCCTTGGCACATGTTCAATGTTGAAATATGCGAAGGTGCGTGCTAATTCGCTCGCTGCTGTATGATAGGGTAAGAGATCTGGTTTTCTAACTTCATAGACGCCGTTCATTTGGTTAATTACCAACTTTTAGTTACCTCGAACTTCCAGTTGATGTACTTTGATGTCACGAGCTAGTTCCATTCCCATAATCAGCGCCGTGTATTCTGACACGTTGTTGGAACATGACTCCGACAAAGTGAAGGAATGCGGGATCATGTTGCCTTTGGGAGTAATAAAGACGATTCCGACCCCTGATTTTAGACGTCCTTTCTCGTCTGTTTTTGAGGCGCAGTCAAAATACATCTCCCAGGCTTTTGATGTGGGTCTTGATGCGACTTCAGCGCAGTAGACTGCTTCGTCAGGCAATTCTTTTTGCAATTTAGAATTCTCCTGTAGAGGATGTGCTCCCACTCCCAATAAATCCGTCAGTGCCTGTCCTTTCATTCTATTCGAAAAAAGAGGTGAACGAGACGAATGGTAGGGTCAGAAAGGGCAGGGCAGTCCGACGAGTCAGTCAGTGGAAAGGCGAACTTTGGCCGATCAACGCTTCCCTCAATTCAAAAAAAACTTCTTTTTTTATCTCACGATGTCGCCCCTCCCATACTGAAAAGGAAGACGACAAGAAGAGCTTCTTGAATGACCAAGGAAACCTACTTGCCCCGTGGCGGGGGTCAAAGTAGTCAAAACAGTCCATTCGGGGGGTTATTTTATTTCCTCGACCAGTGGATATCGGACTCTTCTCTCCACGCGCAAGCAAAGTCCTCTCGAGCCTCCTTGGAAAGGTCGCGGAGAATTCCAATTCCAGGCAGGCGATGATGCAAGTTCCAAGCACTCGCAAAGGGCTTTCGTCGATAAGTTTCTCAATCAAAATCAAAATATTGGTGAGTGAATTTTATTTTATATATTACCTCTCCTCCATAAATAAGGTTCTTGTGCCTCAGCATTAAGTCCGCTGGCAAATCCGACCCGGAGCTTGAACTTTACTTTGTTGGTACTAAACCCGCACCTGATGGACAGTTTGAGAGCGAAGCGGACAGATCTATGAATTCAAAAGCCTTATCCTGACGCGCCGTGCGCCATCTTTTCTTTCTCTTAGCCTTAACCTATGAGATCTCTGTTAATCTTTGCACATCCACTGCTTGCTTAACCACCGAGTCAAACTAAGACCAGGATAGACTCAATAGGACTCTTCTACTGCCTATGATGTGAACAAGATGAGACTTTCATTTTAGAATGGTAAGCCGGGTCAAGCAAGTACTTTTTTTTTCTATTAGCGGTGATAGCCTGTTTAGATAAGTTAAGATAGGTAAAGTGAAACACTCTTTTCGGGTGTAAGACCTAGCCTTGTGAGTCTAAATAGAAAACCACTTCTTTTCCGGGAAGCGCTAGTTAATAGTTAAAGTGAAGGGGTGCGACACAACGAGAATGTCTTGTTCTAGGCGCTTAGGCGAGTAGCGGTAAGTGAAGTAAGTTAAGAAAGTCAAAAAGTGCAAGTGGTTGATTGACAAACTATTCTGGTAAGCACAGGTTCTTATTGTTCCTAAAGCTCTGGATCTCGAAGCCCCTATCACGTAAGGCGTTTGATCGGGCGCCTACTCCTCGAACTTCCATTTCAATGTGTCTTTCCCAAAATCTTTGGTATGCCTTTTCCTGGTAAGAAGTAATGGGAAAGTAGATAGGGAAATCTAGGGTTCAATGTCCCCTATGTTGAAGAAAGGTTTGGAACCCTCTAAACCGGTCTTTCATAGATAAGGGTATAGTCTCTCTATCGAGGGGTTTTCCCTCTCTTTGAATTTAGCTTTCTGCTTCAAGTTCGTCAGCGATGGAAATCTTTCTCGACTCACAGATAAGGGATGTATGATTCCCGAACCTTAACAAAAAGGATTGAGCTCCGCTCATCCCTTGATCTCTGCCTAACCCGGGCTAGTTTCAGTGTTTGGTTCCTGACTTGATGGGATGGGAGTCACAAGGCTTTAAAGAAGCCCGAGGAGCTGGGTTGAACGAGATTCGCTTTGGTTTTTATGATTTGACCTTGCTCATATATCAAGGCTGAGTCTAACTCCTTATGTCTCGGAAAGACAGATTTTCTGATACACTGGACTAAGGTGACTAACCCACAGGACCTGAGATGAGACAGAGACTGAGACAACGATTTGTCGAAGACACTGTGCCCGAATCAAGGAAAGCTACTGTGCCTGAGAAGAAAGAAAGAGATATTTATTAAGAACAGCCTTTAAGAGATAGGGGGTGCCACAAGCCTAGGTCCCCAACAGAGATATTTGATATTGGTTTGGTGGACAGAGCCTGCCCAAGCCCCCCGTATGGATCACTATGTCTCAAAAATGCGTCTTGCTTAGGTTGAAGCAAATGCCAGTATAGTTGCTGTTCTTATGCCGCTATTAGTAGATCAAACGCTCTTCTTTCTCTGATCTTTCGGAGTCCTTAGTCGAGTCAGATCCGCACCGCAGGTTAATCTCTCGTTTTTTGGAGCTTTACTTTAGGCCCCTATATGCTTTCAAGCTTATGGACACTTCAAGCTCGTATCTTCGCATCTTGTCTTTAGGTTTTATCGACTTGCATGCTGATGAGCTCTTTCCCTCGGGTTCTGTGACTCGAGTAACAGGAGCTCTACGCTAGAGCACAAAAGAACGGCATCTCTCTATCGGATTGCCTTAGCCCTTTGGTATCCCATTGGCTTACCCCGACGGTATTTGTATCGGTATCTCGTTCGAATAGACTTGCTTGCGCATCTTGTCTTTGGTTTGATATACTTATATTATAGTCCAGTGGCAAGATTAATGTCTTTTATTGGCTTCTCTGTCCCTGGAACAAGATATCCTCTTTTCTGTCTCTGTCTTTTTCAAATAAAGACCTCTTGCCTTGCCCCCTTATCTACTACGGGTGAATCTCTTCGATCCGGAATTTCACTATCTCTAAAAAAAAGGTTTTGCTGCTGCTAGCTCCGCCACTGGGCCAACTTAAACTACTGCCATAGGTCCCTATCCGGGTCCTCACCCTCTACCGGAACTCCTGCGGGTTAGAGAGATGGAACTACTGAAGCTGCTCCCTCTGCTTCTGGAACTGTCAAAGGGTTGGGGGGCAATCACTTTTTAGATCATGGCTTGTAATTCAGGAGCCTTTCCCTTGACAACCGAGCTTGCCTAAGGACGGCGTAGAAGAGAAAAAGTCTAGGATTGAGATCTGAGCAGAAATTTATCCCAAGTGAGTGGCTCTCTTCCTCTCTAATAATTGTGGATGTTTTGACTTTTTGTCGACAAATAATAATAATCTTGTCTAGATACCGCACTAGTGTAATTGGCTCCCTAGTACAAGATTATTACTATTTGGCACGATAAGTCCTTAGCACTATATTTATTTGAGTGTGGTTCATGAGGAGTAGAAATCTCCCTCATGATTTAATTGGCACTAATAAGAAATAGATAGGCCATGGAGCATGTTGATGCGGATCCAAATACCCAAGCGCTTCAATTATAATAGTTTATAATTTAATTTCATTTAACCATTCCAATTTAAATTCTAGGATAGTTTAAATCACTTTCATCACAAATTCAATCACCCATTTAGAAAATTAATTCTACACACAATTAAAATCTACCTCCTTGTGGGATCGATACTCAACACCATTGATCTATTCTACAATAGATTCATGCGTTTACGAGTTCGATAAAATTTGCACAACAAATATATCATGAATTACTCATTTGCTCTTGTTGACAACCTTTAAATTTGGTTATCAATTTTCTCCATATATTTATTACTTCACATGTTGGTACGGCCTTTATTTATTACCTATTTTTTGTCTATTTGTTTATTTATTTTTATTCTTATTCGTCCAGGTTGAGTCGAAGATGTGACTTAAGGAAGGTGCTAAGAATGCCTCTTGCTCGAGAAATGCTTTTAGTGTCACTAATGACACTGACCAAACCTTACATGAGATGGCCAGCAAAGGTAACCCTTTAATCTGCACAATGGTTAGATTGATAGAACAACAAAGTAAGTTGATTCAAGATATAATTAGAGGTAGAGTTGAGGTACAGGAGAGTGTGCCAACTGGAAGACAAGGTACTGCAAGAGATCAAGGAGCTATGATGAGCTTAGAGCGGTTTAAGAAATTAGGACCACTTACCTTTCAGGGGACTACTGATCTCAAGGTTACAGAGGCGTGGCTAAAATAGATGGAGAAGGTATTTGTGGCTATGGGCTGCAACGATGATCAGAGAGTGATTTTAGCCTCATTTGTCCTTTAGGATGAGGTAGACCATTGGTGGGATGCCAAAGCCGATCTTTTAAAGGCTGGGTTAAGAGATGCACCTATTACTTAGGAGTTTTGTTAGCAAGATATTGTTCACTGTTAAGGCCTGCATGATTCTGTTCTTGGGGCGTCTATACACGCCAAAACGTGTCTTGCCAATTAAGGTATGGATAACTCATTATACACCCAGTATCTCTCCCATACTTTGCCAATGTGAAATTCGCCTCGAGTGTTACATACACATCCCTTAAGGACTCAGCGCCATCATTGAGGTTTGCTCCACCATCACTCAAGAGGACATACAAAGTCGCTCTAATACCATCTGTCATGACCCAACCCAGAATGGAAAGATATTGTCTACTTTGGGCTGTAACAAGGCCCGCATAGTTTTGTTCCTAGGGTGCCCATACACTCCAAAACTTATCTTGCCAATTAAAGTATGGATCATCCCTTATAAACCCAACATCTCTCCCGTGCTTTGCCGATGTGGGATTCGCCTAGGTTGGTGCTTATTTCTTCTTCAACCAGCGTCTCGACTAGTTCTACTATCCAAATATGCCTTGGATCGTTCTAACCTACCCCTTATGCTTCTAATGAGGTATCGATCTCATATATTGAAATCGATTGGCAAAGTTTGGCCTAGTACTCTAAGGTGGTGCTCGATTGGAGGAAAAAATAAAAGAGAGGAAAGTAATTTAAATTTTATCTTTATTTCCATTGTTTGATAGGACAAAATATATATAAATTGAATTTCCATTAGAATTTAATATCCATTATAATGTAAATTTTGAATTTCACACTAAGGAGTGAAGAAATAAAATTCTTCTTATGTTGGAAACCAAAGTTTCCAAAATTACTCTTCGACTTTTTAACTTGATTAATGCCATTAATAATTATTATATATAATCTTATTTATCAATTTTATATTATAAAAAATTTATATTAATTAAATTTAATGAATGATTTAAGGAACCTAACAAAATAAATAAACTTATTTATTTTTTATTTAATATGAAAATATAAAAATATAAATTAACCATCGTTGGAATTCCATCGGACCATCGTCGAAAGTTGCCAAAAGTCTGTCGGATTGTTGTTGGAATTCTGCCGGAACTTCATGAGAGTTCCATCAGACCATTGCCAAAAGCCACCAAAATTCCACTGGAACGTCACCAAACATCTGACAAAACATCGTCGGAACTCTCCAGACCACCGTCGACCACCGCCGGACCGCCATTTTATATATATATATTAAATCATGAATTTTTTTAGGACTTTTTGACATTAAAAAAGTTTGGCATTGATATTAAATTATATTTCATTACTAATATACATAGTTTAATATTTAAGGCAAAGGATAAGTGTTTCCAAAAAAAAAATCGTAATTCCTTTTCCTATTAAATTTTATATTAAACCAAATAATAAATTTTAATTTCACTATTCTGCTCCACTCATTTTTTCGATCTTTCCTCCATTCCACTCTTTTCCTCTTCTCCCCTTTTTTCAAAACCAAACATGGCCTAAGGGGAATTCGGTGGAATATCGGCAATGGTCACGGGATTGTTGGGTTACTAAAGACCAGCCGTTGATTTTCCATGCCTTAGCTCGTGTTCCTGAGAGTATTTTGAACAAGTTTTTTAAGGATTTTAGGGATGCTAATGGAAATTGGATGTGGATTGATTTTGGTCATTTACTTCCTAGTAATAATCTGCTTAGAATTGCTTCCTTTCAACCGCCGTTAGATGCTAAAGGCAATGACCAAGTGTACTGGTCTAAGACGAAGAAAGGCAATTTCACAGTCAGTTTGGCTTATAAAGTTATTTCTCATAATGATAATGTTAAGGCTGACAAGATTTGGAGTGTTGCTTGGAATTGGAAACGTCCGCAATGCATTCGGGTTTTCATCTGACTTGTTCTTCATGATCAGCTAAAGACTAAAGCCGAGATTCTGAGGAGGCATATCCAAATTGAGAGTGTTTGTGACCGTTGTGTTGCTAGCATAGAGGATAGGTTGCATGTTTTCCGTGACTGTCTTGTGAAAGAAGATTATGCAACCGTGTCATCCCCATGAGTCATAGGCGAAGTTTTTACTCTTGGAATTTAAGAAAATGGATGTTCCATGATTTGAAGAGTTCTAGGAAGCTCAAGAGGAAGTTAAACTGGGATTGCTTCTTCGTTATTTCTATATGCCGCCTTTGGTTTTGGCATAACCAATTCCAGTATAATCATATAGCTTTAGATGGTGATACCATGTTCAATGATATTTTAATGAGAACTGGGGAGATTCATCACCTTAACAATTTCCGTTACGTACGAGAACAAACAGAATGGAGAGGTGGACTGGCTGGTGCGCTCCCATCTGGCCATGGTGCAAGCTTAATACGGATGGAAATTGTAAGTGTGCCGGGGAAGATAGTGCTGGTGGTCATATCCGTGACTGTAATGGGAAGTGGTTGGCCAGTTTTGGAATGAATATCGGTGCCTTTTCTGTCACAGTGGCTGAACTTTGAGGTCTCTATCAAGGTTTGAATATTGCTTGGAATAATGGCTATCGTTGGCTGTATGTTGAGGTGGACAGCTTATGTGTTAGCAAGTTAATTGCGAATCCTTAATTGCGAATCCTGTGCTTTCGGAGAATGAGTTTATCCCTTTGATTTGTTCTATTCAGGAGCTAACCAAGCGTGATTGGAACTTCACCATCAACTATGAGGCAAATTTTGCTGCTGATTACCTCGCCAATTATGCGGCCACTGTTCCTCTAGGTATCCATTACTTTCATACTCCTCCTGCTGCATTATGCCTCTTCTCATTCATGATATGTACGGGGTGGCTACCCTGTTTAGTTTCTCTTTAACTCTTTTTAGAGTCCTTTTATATCAAAAAAAAAAAAGAATAAAATGCCAAAAATATCCCTTTAATCCATCCGATGATCTAACGGTAGGTGAAAATTCCTGAAACTGAGAGATTTATATGACTATTTCGTCAAATTTTAGGAGTGTGGGTCACCTTTCCTCAAATTTAAAGTTTGCTAAATGAGACATTCTCCAAATTTCCTTGGAGTTTTGACATACAATGATTTTTAGGATAAAATGCCCAAAAAACAAGATAAAGAATTAAAAAAAGAAAAAAAATTTCAAGATGCTGATGTTAGTGTCACTAACATAAAATTTTTGCTAGTATTTTCGTAGTTTGTACATTTTTTAACCTTTTCCTTTAGTGAAATTACATATTCCTTTTTATGTGTGTTTGTAGTGTTCTCCATTATTACTGGTAATGTACTGTTCTCCATTATTACTAGTACTATTACCTCATAGCTTTCATTCAACTATTATGCTTTTGATTTTCATGAATAAGTATTGTTGAGAGAAATATATTTATGTGCCAGAACTAGACAATTTGAGTTTGTTGCAAGTGTTAATAATTTCCTTAAAGCAAATATAAGCTTTTTGCTGCCTGAGCTTCAAGATGACACTTAAGGGTTAGGAAAATCCCAAACAAAGATCATTTCCCTTGCTAATATTTTTTAAAAGGTTTATGTGTGCGAAAATAGGAACCTAATAACTTTTATTAACCAACTTTATTAATGGCATTGTATATTCTAATTGAGTTCAAAAATTTTCAGGAGAACTATTCTCCAATCCAATGCCTTTTATACGATTACTCGGTTATTGTAAGCTCACTGCTCAAGTTTGGGTTATTTAATAATTTTGGGTATATTTTGTGATGTTTTTGTATGTCTCTATAATATTGGTTTGGTTATGTATTACTCTATGGCCATGAACTTTCTTGTGTGTAAGTATATTGATCAATTTTTGTAGCTTAAAAAATTAGAAACGTTCCATGATCTTTTAGTCTGGAATTTAGGGACTTTTTCTATGAATCAATAATTTTTTTTTTTTTTGGGGATAAGGTCTTGGTTGAAGTGAATATTTGTGTTGATTTGTCTAATTTTTAAGTTCTAGGTTGTTGTCACATGAGAGGATGTTCAAATGAAATGTAAAGTCTTTTTGGACTAAGGGTAGAATTATTTTTGAGAGGTTTAAAAGTGATTTGAAAAATTAAAAACTAATTTTGGTGCTTGGAAAATTTCTTAAAAATCATTTTTGGCAAAATGATTCCATTTTACAACAGATTTTGAAAAGCTAAATTTTGACAAGGAAAATTTTTTCAAAATCTTAAAAATCAATTTTATACTTAATACGATACCATATATATCCTCATATATTTTATAAAAATATAAAATTATTCTTATTAATTAAGAAATATATCAATTAACTTTAAAAAGATTATTAATATACAATAAAAATTAATAATATATAATATTCATTTTGATTATTAATTATTATAAATACACAATAAAAAATACTTTATACACATGTTTATAAATATATAAATAAATTTATTCAATATTATGTCTAATTCAGTAGTATACAATCTTATAGTAATTTAACATTAAGATCTATCAAACACATACAACTACTTTTAAAACTTACAACACTTTTAGAAATAAATTTTTTATCAAACATTTAACTAATTCTCTTTACAGTTGATTATTTGTACAACAAAACTAATAGTAATTATTTTAAAAACTATAGAATTACCAAACTAGTCCTAAGGCAAAAATGAATTGGAGAAAACATCTTCTACAATTAAGAATTAGTTGGTAATCCATTTTTTTGAAAATTTAAGTTCAATGCCGAGCCATATAACTAGACTAAATTAAGTAATCTCTAGTGGAATTCATTTTTAGAAATCTAAATAATAATAATAATAATAATAATAATAATAATAATAATAATAATAATAATAATAATAATAATAATAGTAATAACGTGTGTGTGTGTGTATTCGGGCATGTAATAATGACAAGAAGTTTTTCTCATGCGAAAACTTTAAAAATTGTATCAACTAGATTTTAGTAAATTATTTTAGAGTTATCAATGATTCATTCATTTACAAAATATAATTAAACTTTTTTGTATTCAGTTTGATGGCACTATTGTTGTGACTGCATCACATCCGCCTACACGTAGATCGGTATTCGTGGACCTGATCCACAGGTTGGATCCAAAATTGTCGTAGATGTAAGACCACCGTATGCTACCGTAGCTATGTCTCTTTACTTAAATTCATTATTTAAGTTTTGAAGTTGCCAAAGTATTAAAGGTCAACTTGAAGACAAAACGATAGATTTTCTTTGTTTTTTTTTTTTTTCTTATTTGCTTGTTGATCAGTAGAAAATATGAAGTTTGACAGAACTATACTTATCTTTTTGTATACATTTTTTATTTACTTAAATGGCTATTATATGATAATGGATGTTTATACACTGTTACAGAGCAACTGTATTACTTGAATGATGAATTGTATGTTTCTATTGTTTATTCATTAATTGTTACATTTTGATAACATTAGAAAAACATTGCGAATTAAAAATTTTGAATTTAAATTTTTGAATGTTAGGTATAAATATTTTCACAGTTATATTAGCTATAAAATTTATTGGCATTACAGCACTTGCATCTTTAAAATGTTACAAAAGAAAAACTAATAGCAATTTCAATTTGTTACCAACGATCAAGGTTCTAAATATAATATGCTAGCATTTGCTAAATGCTCTATGTTATAGCACAGTAGCATTTTTCCAAAGTAATAAGAAGTTATTAATTACATAGTATTTTTTTAATGTTATGTATCATACTCATAGCATCCAGTAGATACTATTAAATCAAAGGACTTTTCGTTACATGGACAAACTTATCATTGCCCAAAATTATATTATATCTTCAGTTAGTGACAATAATGTCACTATAGTGTTAGCAAGGCTGAAACCCCTACTTGACTTTAAAAAAAATTAAAATTCATTTGGACATTTTTAATTAATTTATAATAAAGTCCCTGCTAAATGTTTTGAATAACTAAACTATCAACAATTTAATTTTGTACAGAATTTTGAAATCGTAATTAAAAAAAAATTGAATATAGGATCATTATTCTGATGTTTGAATTCAATTATGCTTTACTCATTGAATAATATCCTCAACTTAAACTTATTGTCTATTGATTATAATATAAAATAAAATAACAATGCTATGTAGGTGACGGGTTAGTGGGTCTACAAAAGTAATATTTTGTAATTTTTTTTTTAGTTTTGATGTGTTGTATGTCTTCAATTTCTCCTTTAAAGTCTCTCACAATTAATTGATTTGCTTATTTGTTACAGCTATGGAGAAATATTACCTAAGAAAGCTACAATCATAACTTGACAGAAAGAAGGCAAAATATAGCTCAAGTGAAGATGTAGAATTCAATTTACAAAATTTTCTTATAGACCATAGTTTCAGAACTCAAATCTCTTGTTACAATCCTAATATTCAAGATCAAGTGAAGAGTATACTTATTGAGTGGTCTTGTTCAACTTAAAAAATCACAACTCCAAACTTTTAGATTGTGAAAACTAAAACAAGGTGGTCTGGTTCTACTTGGCCCGGGAAATTTGAAATTTAGTTGGAATATATAGCATAGAAAAAGATTTTGTCTCTTTTGTTATCTTTTTAAAGAATATATTGGTAATAAAAGAGGTGGTAATTCGTTTGTTGATAAAACTTTTAGAAATTGGAGGAAGCTTGAAAATTTTGTTGAACATATAGCAGATGTTGGTAGTATTCATAATGAAGCTAGAGAGAATTATGAAATGTCGATTACACAAGACATTCTGACAAGTATTGAAGTGATTATCTAGCTCACCTGATAATTATTATTGATTGCATTCATTTAATTCCTATATTTTTTAAATTACCTCAATATAACCCTGCTATTAAATATGTTATGTTTTTCCTTTTTTTTCATTACTTTTATAATAATATCCTAACAATAATATTCTTGGTATTAATTCATTTATCTATAAAATATTAATTATTTAAGCAAATTAGCCAATAATTATTTATTAACAAATTAGACAATAAACAATATGAAAGAACTAGTACTTTTGGTACCTTTGTAAACAATCTTGCTAATAATTATGTAAAAATAGATTAATATCAGCCAACTTAAAAAAAAAGTTTGATATCTTTACAACAATCTTAGTAATAATCGTATATGAAAATTTAAGTTACCAATTTAATCCTAAAAGTAAATTAATAAAACAAAAATTCACATTAATTTGTATTTTGTTCTTAAGGCTAATTTGATGAATTAATTTTTTTTATTTTCATTAATACATCCAATAATATTGTTGCAAGTATATTACTGCAAAAAGAAAGAAAAAATTAGTGTAGAAACATAATATACTTAACAGTATGGGTGTTTTAAGGTATTTTTTAAAACATATAGAATAAACAAAATAATAAGTCAAAATATAGAGATTATATGAGCATTTATCCCATAAACTACCATACGAGCATTTTGAACCTACATACTGCTAACTATAAATTTTACGTTAGAATAAAACCTATACAGATTTGTGCCAAATAATATGTAGTATCTGAATGAAATATCACTTCTCCCCTTGGCAAGTGATGATAAGCATCAGTTTGGAGAATAGTTTCCTTCAAATCTTCAAATAATTAATTAAATGGTATAATTATTAATTAGAACATAAAATATACCAAACCCAATTAGCCCAAGAGTACTAGGATGAAATAAGACAAATTAAACATGAAAGAATATCCCATCTCTTAACAAGGTAATCTCTTTAATACTTTTATGTCACGTCAATTAATTATAGATAATAATTTATATAAATAGTTTATATTAAGTAGTATTAGTCTCCCAAACTTTTATTTCCATGCATAATCATCCCACTACAGTAAGTCAGTATTTACTTCACGGATTAAAAAATTAGAATTATTTACAGCGTTTACTTCGCAAAATAGAGGCGGGAATTAGAATCGGAATCGTGGGCCCTACCTAAATTGGGAAATAGGGAAAGAGAGATTGATTCCCAAGCCCATCCTTGGGAATCAATCTCTCATTCCCTTGATTTCCCATTTTATCCTTATTAAATTTTTATTATCCCAAAATTATCTTCAATCAACTTTTGTCATTTTTATATTTTGGTCCCTGCAAAATTTATGAAAATACCCAAAAGTTTGTATTATTTACAAATAGGTCCTTTATTATTTAATAAGAATAATAATTATTATTATTATATTAATTTTTTTAAAATATATATTTTAATTATTATTATAATTAATATCATTATTATTACTAAAATTTATTAATTTTTTTATTTTAATTGCTATTATTGCTGTCATTAATGACATTAAAATTAAAATTAAAATTGTTTAAAATTTATTAATTATTATTAGTATTGTCAATAATGTCATTATTATTATTTTAATATAGTTTTTTAAATTTTATTTATTTTATTATTGTATTTATTATTTATTATTATTTAAATGTTATTATTATTATTAAATTATACTAAATTTAATATAGTATAAAAATAATAATAACAATAATTAACAATACTTAAAATAATAATAAACAAAATAGTAAAAATAAAAAAATTAATAATATTAATATTACTAAAATAATAAAATAAATAAATTTTAATAAAATAAAATTAAAATAATAATAATGACATTACTATTATCATCATCATCATCAATAAAATTTATTAATTTTATTGTTTTAATGAATATTATTGTCATTATTATTCAGAACTTTTAAGTAATTGGAAACAATCTAATTTATTCCGATTCTGATTCCGATTCCAAGACAAAGTAAACATATTAATGGCAATCAAATTCATTATGCTTCCAATTCTTACTGTTAAGTAAACAACTTATTTCGATTCCTATTCCCCATTCTCATTCCAGTCCATTATAATTCCAGCTCATTTCAATTTCAGTTTAGTAAACTCAAAATAAGATATAATTTTTTTTTTCAATTAAAAGAAAGATTAATTGATAGAAGCCAAAAAAAGGAAAAATGACACAAGTAATGTTTTATATATGAGTTGTTTGTCTTGATGCGGACAGTTCACATCCATTATTGCTTTGGATGTAGAGATTCTTATAACACCATGGATGTAGAGATTCGTATAACACCATGAACTGATCAAGAAAAATAACAAGTAAATAATACAAATGTAATATGAAAACAATAGCAATAATGGCATATGAGCGGCTAGAAAAATGAAAATAATTGTGTGAAAAAGATATATAAAAATCAGATAAAGTTTGGTTGATGGTGGTTTTCACAAGCTTTACTACCGCATAGTTTTGCGTCAAAACTGAGGAAACAGACACCTGAAAGAAAGAGACTGATCAACGGGTTGTTTTCATGTAATCGACAGCTGCACGTTCTTTGCGCGCGTACACAGGAAGAATATTTATAGCATTTATTTATTTTGATTTGCATATTAAACCGCTAAGAAGATTGTGTCGATTTGATATTGATTTTTTTTTTTTTTTGAAAGGGATTTGATATTGATTTTAAACTGCAAGTAAAAGTAGCCATATGAGACGTCTTTTCAACAGATGACGCGAGATATCCTACTAATAAGATATGAGAAGTGTGATATATCCGCAAAGAACAATCGAATAAGCGGGTCTATTGCTGCGAGAGTAATATAGATTTGGATTCAATGTTGAGTCTGTTCGTACTAATTTTTTTATTTTTCTTTCCCATGTGCATGTATAATAATATGCCATTAAGATTTATTAATTTTATATTTTTAACCAAAAACTATCAATTGTATAGGAAAATAACTTTTCGTTCGGCCAGAGAGGTTACCTGTTGATGTAAATTTTTGCTCAATATATAGGGATTCATTTATATTCTGAACTTTCTTTTGAATCAAGTTTTATGACAATTTTTTTCTTACATCAAATGTTTTTAAATCACATGTCTCATTAAGATTAATTGTTTTGAGAAAAGAAACAATTGTCAATGGGAGCTAACGTGCCCATGATAACCTTCGACGCTCAAGCAATATTTTTACATAATTTTTAGAGGGAGAAAATCTAAATTGAGATTGAAAGAGTTTTTGTATTCAATTTATATCTTTTTCATCTTACCATCAAATGTGGATACTTAACATTTATGTAGGCAACTTGAAGCATGAGGTGGAGGAGTTATCAGGACTTGTAGCATTGTCGTTATGATATGCGTCTACAAAGTCCGTGCATGAGGACATCTATTAATATGTGTCAAGACTTGTTTGTGACAAGTCTTATTTAGACATTTGTCTTAATTTTGTGCTTTGACTTTTAATGAGCTTGAGCTTGAATTTGGCACTTACGTTAGTTCCTCACAAAAATTGATTTTGCAACATTTCACATATAAGCGATTTTACAAAGTTTTGCTTGTAGCATATTCCATAAAATGTTTGTTAGCCTGTAGGCTCATTCCATAGAATTTTTGTTATGTCGTAGGCCTGTTTTGTAGAATATTTATTTGGTAGAATACTTATTTTGTAGAATATTTATTCGCCTGTAGAGTTATTTTGTAGAGTGTTTATTTGTTCATAGGCGCATTCCGATTAGCCCATAGGCTTATTCCATAGAACGTTACTTAGCCAGCCCAAAGGTTCATTTCATAAAATGTTTGTTTGCTTGGAGATATGTTTGGTAGAATTTTTATTTAGCCCATAGGCTTATTCCGTAAAGTATATATTTGCTTTTAGGCACATTCCGTTGAATATTTATTTACCTATAGGCTAATTCCATAGAATTTTTATTTGTCCGTAGGTGCATTCCATAAAATGTATATTTGCTTGTAAACATATTTTGTACAATATTTATTTATTCGTAGGCTTATTCTGTAGAATGTGTATTTGCCCCGTAGTTACATTTCGTAAAATGTATATATTTCCATTTTGTAGAATGTATATTTGTCCGTAAGAACATTCTATAAAATGCTTGTTGGCCCAAAGGCTCTTAGAAATATTTTTTAAGTGTTTAGGTCATTCTTTATAAAAAAAATAGACCTAGATCTTTCTTTGTAAAATCACTCTTTTTACACTTTATCGAAAAACTCTCCCTTTAAGCATTTTACATATAAATATTTTCTAAGTACCTAGGCTATTCTTTATAAAGAATGGACCTAGTTATTATTTATAAAATGTAGACCTAGGTTATTTTTTATAAAGAATAGACCTAAGTCCTTTGTAGAATTATGCGTTTGACACTTTGTCGAAAACTCGCCTTTTGGGCATTTGACTTGGTAATATTTTTTAAATGGTTACGTCATACATTGTAAGGAATGAACTTGGGCCTTTCTTTGTTGAATTATACCTTTTGTGTTTTGTCGAAAACTTGCCATTTAGACGTTTTACATAAAAATATTTTCAAAATGCCTATGTCATTCTTTACAAGAAATAGAACTAGGTTCTTTTTTGTAAAGAATAGATCTACCTCATTCTTTATATAGAATTGATCTAGATCTTCCTTTGTAAAATCATACCTTTGTCGTTTTGTCATATCCTACATTTAGATACCTTATTTAAAATTCTAAGTACCTAAGCCCATTCTCTATAACTAGGTCATTCTTATAGGGAATGAGCTTATATTATTTAATGAAAAAGTTTTTTATTAGGTCTATATTTTTTTGGGTTTTGAGCATTTCATAATTTGGTCAAACATTAACAGATGAAATTTTAATAAATTTATTATTTTTTAGTATTACAACTTAAATTTGAAAAAAAGAAAAAAAAACTAATTAGCTATCATCATATGTTATTAAACACAATAAGGCTAAATCCTAATTTAGAATTCCAGTTAATTTATTCGTTTTTAGGTGCTACAACTTAGATGAAAAAATAAAGCTAATTAAATCGTTTGATACGACACGAGTTTTACTACAATTATAACACTTGGCCTTAGGGATGACAATTGTGCATACACCCTCCCGCCAAAATCCGTTCGCTGCGGATAATTTTGCGGGTTGCAGACGAGTTTGGTATTATAAATTAAAAGCCGCACTTGGATGCCGGTGGATTTGGTATTAGCCAATATTCGATGAATGCCCCCATGGATATCTGCTAAACCCGTAATTTTTTTTAAAAATATTTTTAATTTAATTTTACTTAAAAAAATTTAAATATAAAAAAATATATAAGGAAAATAATGCAATTATTCAAAGTGCCAAATAATTAAAGTATTTTTTATGGACTATTTTTCTTTAACTTAGTGAATGAATTATTTCATTATTATAATTTTTTCTTCGGATTACTATTTGAAAAGTATTATTCTTTGAAAAATATTAATCTTAATCATTATTGTATGCATCATGTTGGATGGGTGCTAATGACGGTGAATGAAATGAAGATCTTCTCTTGGAGTTTGTGTTGAACAATAATATAAAGTGTAATTATTATTTTTAGATACTAGTTTGTAATTTTTTTTAATGAATTTGTGTATTTTATACTTCAATTTAAGAATTTATGTTGGATTAATGTTGAAATTTTAATTTTTCATTTACATCGGTTAATATAAAATTGAATATGTTATGTGAAATTTGAGGTTATTATTGTATTTGTAATTTTAAATATGCAAACCTGCAAAAAATTCACTGAATACCATTGCGGGTTTAGTAATTGTTAAAATCCATTACAAGTGGATTTTTTGAAAAAAAATTAAAGCCCGCTGTGGGTTGCGAGGGAGGTTGGTAACTTAAATTTTGTGTAGGTTTGAGTTTAATAATAATAAACCCGTTGCGGGTGGTGCCCATTGCCATCCCTGCTTAACCTTTTTTATCGACAAAAGTAGAAGAAAGCATACCAAAACTCGATTATTGTCTTCAAATTCCCTTTAAATTATCACCCAATGAATTATTTCACAAAATTTTTAATTATTTATATAAAAGCACTCCTACAAATATACTCTCAGTAACACAGAGAGATATTCAATGGCAATTAATTTTTGGTTAAATACAGCATAATAAATCAATACCATCAACTAGTTTTTACAATAAATAGCGTGGAACAAAAACCATCGTAAAGACTGAGTGGTTAAATGTAAAATGTCCAGCCCAAAAATCTAGTTGAGCAATTTTCAAGTAACTTTCTTTCTTTAGAACTAGCTTAAAATTGTGATTGTTGATTAAATAAATTATTTCAACTATGCATATATGATAAAAAAATCCAGTTTAGTTGTGGTTGTCGTGAGTTTAAAAAGCAGTATATATGTATCTGATAAATTTTATTGTAAATGTATTGTTTTATTATATAATAACCAAAATAGATATAAGTATAAAATATCTTTTAGTTTTTAAGTATGTTTAATCATGTTTAGGCATACTTTTTTCTTTTTAAAATACATAAAAAAATCTTAAAGTAAAAAAATTTTAATAAAAAATTAAGGTTATAATAGGAATTTAAAAGAATGTAGTAACTTATTTAATAAGTTATTTATCAAAATCAACTCTTTACTTACTTTTAAAAATACAATTAAAATAAAAAATTATAAAATAAGTAATTTTTCAAAATTTACCAAACTATTTTTTTATCATAAATTATGAAATAAGTAGTTTGTTGTGTTTTAAACAGAGGCTTTGTTGGCAGCTATAGTTTAAATCTTAAAATTAAAGACTAGTAAAAAAAAAAAAACTGACTTGGATTTACATTTTAAAAATAGATAAATTTTTGATTAATCTGAATTGATTATTTCAAATTACTCTGATATTTTCGAAAAGGAAGGCTAACAATAAAAAAGTGATAAGAGTTGAGCATTTCAGCCTGAGCAAAACGGTAAACGTGCATTCGGAACCGGACAATCTTGGAATTGGTGAAAACAAATGAGACACGCATCCTTTCATCATGCCCATGTCATCTGGCTTACACGTGTCCATCTATCAACCCCATGTACCCAGTGTTGCTTTCACTTCTCATGTGGTTCCACTTTTCTGTTCCCATGTCACCCATTTCGCAGGCTCTTCTTTCGCCAACTTTCTCTCAAAATCACAACAATCCTACTAATACCAAAACTCGCTTCTCTTGTTTCTTCATTTTTCCCAAATGAATAAACATTTTGAAACCATATATACCATTAGCAAAATGTAATAAAATCGACGTCATGTCTATGTTACATTCATTTCATTTGAGTTAACTTCATTTGGGTTCACACTTTTGCATGTGGTTGTATCACCACCATCACCATCATCCATACATGCAAAAAAAATTCCCATTATTTATACATCTATTATTTATTAGTCTATGAGGGGATTGATAATCAAGAATGGCTCGAATTTGAGTGGATACACTGTAGTATTGTTAGTGATCACTTATACATTGTTAATATTGTTAGTATTGTTTGTGATTTGTTAGTTTATAAGGGAATTGAGAATAAAAAATGTATGGAATTTGAGTGGATACATGTTTTTATTTTATTGGTGATAACTTACCGTCATTATCATATATATGTGCGTGAGTGTGTGTGTAAATCCCACGTGATAAACTAATTATTCTTACATTTGTGATTTGATAGTTTTTGTGAGGGGATTTGAGGATCAAGAATGGCCGGAAACGAGTGGATAAATGGGTACTTGGAGGCGATATTGGACAGTGGGGCATCAGCAATAGAGGAGCAGCAGAAGCAAGCCCCAGTGAATTTGGCAGATAGAGGGCATTTCAATCCAACCAAATATTTTGTTGAGGAAGTGGTGACGAGTGTCGATGAGACTGATCTTTACAGGACTTGGATCAAGGTTGTTGCCACTCGTAACACCCGTGAGCGCAGCTCTAGGCTTGAGAACATGTGCTGGCGCATTTGGCATCTTACCCGCAAAAAGAAACAGGTCCTTCAATTTTTGTCTTGCAATGTTACTTAGTTTTAGTGGTTGTCTTCGGATGAAATGTGATATGTGATTTTGTTCTTTATATGGCTGTTAATGCTTTGGAATCTTGAATATTCGAATAGTGAGTTTGTTTATTTTAAGGATTGGTTGCAATATATTTCATGGTCGTGCTAGTGATTAATAAATCGAACTACATCCTATTTTGGTAAAGCATCAATGGGTGAGGATCTATTAATCAGTCTCGGAGCCTAATTATCAATGAAAATTTTAAAATTTTATCATGCGGTTAAATGAGTTGAATTCATTATACTTCACAATCTTTAGAATATGCGGATATATTTATGGACTGTGTGCTTTTATGTTCCTGTTGATTATTTTGCTAATGATTAATAAATCAAAATGTGTATGTCCTGTTTTGGTAAGCATCAAAGGAAGGATCTATTACTCGGTTTTAGAACCTAATCACATAAGGGGAAAATTCATAATTGTAAAGTAATAGATCTTTTCAGTGTCAGTGCTATGTGTGCATGTGTGCTTGCACAAGTTGTTTGCTGATTTGACAAAGGGTTTGCTATCTCTCCATTAGCATTATCCCCAAATCAGCCGGCAATCACATTGGCTATTGTAGTTTCTAAAACTGAGAGAAACCTATGAACATTTTTTTTTTTTCAACTTGTGCACAAATGGTAACATTCTAGTCATTAATCCAACTTCTGTGCTAGTAAATTTGAGTTTAGATAAATTTTAATTTGGTTTTTATAATAACAATATAATTATGTTGCTAAACTAGCAAACATTATCTGTACAGTTGGAATGGGAGGAATTACAGCGATTGGCTAATAGGAGAATGGAGCGGGAGCAAGGACGCAGGGATGTGACTGAAGACATGTCTGAGGACCTATCAGAAGGAGAGAAGGGAGATGGTGTGGGGGAAATACAGACACCTGATACCCCAAGGAGAAAGTTCCAACGGAACTTTTCTAACCTGGAAGTATGGTCTGATGATAAGAAGGAAAAGAAGCTTTATATTGTTCTCATTAGGTATGATTCTGTCCAATAAATGATAGTCATATTAAGGACTTGTTTTCTTATGGTGTTCAAGCCATCTAACTGCTTGATCAAACTATTAAATCTTTGGACATCATTATTTTGCTACTGGGCTCCTTAGGGTCTGTTTGGAAATGACTAGTGGTCACTGGGACTATGTTTGATGCCCTGTTTCAAACAGTCAGGAGAACGGAATTAACTGCCCTTGTTTAAATGTCTTCTTTTCCTTTATATAATGTTTCATTAAGTCTGGTTTCTGAGAAGATGAAGGAAAAGGGATAAATCATAGAGTTCTATAGCTCCTGCTGCAACTGAATCCAGTTTTATTAATGTCACCTACCCTTCCCTCTCCCTTTTTGTTGTTCTTAGGGGCGAGACAAGAGTATTAATACCAAAAACCTTATATCAACACAATCCTCTATCTTAAATAAATGATATTAATTATATGAAAGAGAAGATACATTAGTTGTTCAATCCTACAGAATCATTAATCAAGTCAAGCTACGAACATCATTCAAGATGAAATACAAGTGCTGCCATTACTTGTAACCAACTTAGACTTGATTGTTATTGCATGCATGGCTATAACTTGTATATCTGGGGCTTCTTTAACTCTCTATGACTGTGATATTGTCGGTAATTTAGTTATAGGACCTGTTAAATCCCCCATATACAACTTATAAAACTCTTTTGTCTTTATTACCAGTTTGCATGGTTTGGTCCGAGGAGAAAACATGGAGCTTGGTCGAGATTCTGACACCGGTGGACAGGTAGCCACTTCATTCCAATTCAAATTACAAACATGATTGCTGATGTATCTGTTCTTATTTGCTTTCTGTCCTGTGCTTACATGAAATAATTTACAGATAAAATATGTGGTAGAGCTTGCCCGGGCACTTGCAAGAATGCCTGGTGTATACAGGGTAGATCTTTTTTCTCGCCAAGTCTCATCACCCGAGGTTGATTGGAGTTATGGTGAGCCGGCAGAAATGCTGACTGGTGGCCCTGAGGATGATGGCATTGAAGTAGGAGAGAGCAGTGGAGCGTATATTATAAGGATTCCTTTTGGTCCACGTGACAAGTACCTACAGAAAGAATTACTTTGGCCATATATTCAAGAATTTGTGGATGGAGCTCTAGCTCATTGTCTTAATATGTCAAAAGTCTTAGGCGAACAAATTGGTGGAGGCCAGCCTGTCTGGCCGTATGTGATTCACGGCCACTATGCCGATGCAGGGGATAGTGCTGCTCTCCTTTCAGGTGCTTTGAATGTTCCAATGGTTCTAACTGGACATTCGCTTGGAAGAAACAAGCTTGAACAACTTCTTAAGCAGGGACGACAATCAAAAGAGGATATCAATTCAACTTATAAAATTATGAGGAGGATAGAAGGAGAAGAACTTTCCCTTGATGCTGCTGAACTAGTGATCACGAGCACAAAACAGGAGATTGATGAGCAATGGGGACTTTATGATGGATTTGATGTGAAGCTTGAGAAAGTCTTACGTGCTCGTGCCAGACGTGGGGTAAATTGCCACGGCCGATACATGCCGAGGATGGTGGTAAGAATGCTTTTCATTTCTATTTTTTTTTATTTTTTAAATAGCTGTTCTATTTTCTGATTGTGAGAGTCATGGTGAATTGAAACATGGACAGGAAGGAAGAATGTATAAAAATATATGCTGAGACTGAATCTTCATCTCTCTCCAAACGTCATTATATAATACCTTCTTTGAATTTTCTCAATGCAAAACTTCATTCTATTAAGTTCCCATTCACACTACACTGTCGAATAGAAAAGCAACTCAAGGATCATATATATATATTTTACCACTGCCAATCACGAACTCATGTTTTTAAGTTTCAAGTTAGGATACTAAAAACATTAAAAGCTAATGATAGCATGATTCTACTTTTTGATTATTTCTAATGTTCAAATTTCTCAGGTTATTCCCCCTGGCATGGATTTCAGCAATGTTGTTGTGCAAGAAGACACTCCTGAGGTTGATGGGGAGCTCACGTCACTTATTGGTGGTACTGATGGATCTTCTCCTAAAGCAATTCCAGCGATATGGTCTGATGTGAGTGCCTTACCACAATTCTCATAGTGCAGCGCCACAATTTAACTGTTATTGTTTGATAGCTATATGTTTTGGCAGGTTATGCGGTTCCTTACAAATCCCCACAAACCAATGATCTTGGCTTTATCAAGGCCTGATCCAAAGAAGAATATAACAACACTTTTAAAAGCCTTTGGAGAGTGTCGGCCCCTAAGGGAGCTTGCTAATCTTGTTAGTAGTTTTATGCATCTACGTGATTTGTTTTTGGTTTAAGATATAACATTCTCAACGTAACTAACATGCCTTTACATAGACTCTAATTATGGGGAATCGAGATGATATTGAGGAAATGTCTAGTGGAAATGCTAGTGTGCTTACAACAGTGTTGAAATTGATTGATAAGTATGATCTCTATGGGCAAGTTGCTTATCCAAAGCATCACAAGCAATATGATGTTCCAGAAATATACCGACTTGCGGCAAAAACAAAGGTTTGCAGAAGCTTAAATTTCTTAAACTAGATTTATATGGTTTTACTTTGATGATTAGATAAGTGAAAAAAAATAGTGCAGGGAGTCTTCATAAATCCAGCTCTGGTTGAACCATTTGGGCTCACATTAATTGAGGTTGGTTATGAGTGCTTTACTCTTTTTTGTGAATTAATTTTTATATGCAAGGAATGGACTTGATCTGTATCTGTTTCAAACTATATAGGCAGCAGCTCATGGGCTTCCAATGGTGGCTACTAGAAATGGAGGACCTGTTGATATACATCGAGTAAGGATGACCTGCGTGTATTTCTATATAGAAGATATGACTTGGCTACTTGTTAGGTTGTTCAATATCAACTGCTCAACAAGAAAATACTGAGGAAAAGGATAACCTAAAATCTATAACTTAACGTTTAGTCGGGTTGTTATTATTGATTACATTTTTTTTTCCATCTTTGTCAAGTCAGCTGTCTAGCACATGTCGGTGCTAGTTGGCTCAATTAGTAAAAGCTCTTGGGTTGTACAGGCGGTCTGGGGAACCCTGCTCACATGGGTGGAGAAGGGTTTTAATTTTTGGCATTTGTAGTGTCACTAAGCTTTTTAAAAAAAAAAAAACAAGAAAAGAAAAATCAGCTGTCAAACATGTAGGCATTTGTTCAAGCAGAAATTTATTTGATCCTTTTAATGGCGCAATTACTCTATCTCTTTATGATTTTAGGCACTGAATAATGGCCTGCTTGTGGACCCTCATGATCAACAAGCCATTGCCGATGCACTGCTTAAGTTGGTATCAGAGAAGAACTTATGGGTTGAATGTAGAAAAAATGGTTGGAAGAATATACATCTTTTCTCATGGCCTGAGCATTGCCGCACTTACTTGACAAGAGTAGCAGCTTGTCGGATGAGGCACCCACAGTGGCAAACTGATACTCCAGTGGACGAGATGGCTGCTGAAGAATCTTCCTTTAATGACTCCCTTAAGGACGTGCAGGACATGTCACTTAGGCTCTCTGTGGATGGAGATAAATCATCTCTAAATGGGTCTCTCGAATATACAGCTGCATCTTCTGGTGACCCCGTGCAAGACCAAGTGAAACGAGTTCTAAACAAGATCAAGAAACCAGATTCTGATTCAAATGATAAGGAAGCTGAGAAGAAATCACTTGAGAATGTTGTAAGCAAGTATCCCATGTTGAGGCGGAGACGTAGGTTGATTGTTATTGCACTTGACTGCTATAACAGCAAAGGGGCTCCTGATAAAAAAATGATTCAGATAATGTATGATGTATTTAAAGCCGTTCGATTGGATCCTCAGACTGCAAGAGTCACAGGATTAGCTCTATCAACAGCAATGTCTGTGTCTGAAACAATAGAATTCTTGAATTCAATGAAAATTGAAGCAAACGAATTTGATGCTTTGATTTGCAGCAGTGGGGGTGAAATGTATTACCCAGGTACTTATACAGAAGAAGGTGGAAAGCTTTTTCCAGATCCTGACTATGCATCACATATTGACTACCGTTGGGGGTGTGACGGTCTGAAGAAAACCATTTGGAAGCTTATGAATACAACTGAAGGTGGAGAAAATTCTAAAAATTCTTCCAGCCCCATTCAGGAGGATCAGAAATCAAGCAATGCCCACTGCATTTCATATCTGATAAAAGATCCCAGTAAGGTAATGAGAAAGGTGGGCTTCACTTCAATGGTATGGCAAGTAACTTGTTGGAGTGGCAGGACTTAATAATGGTGGTTTGGTATTGCAGGCTAGGCGTATCGATGATTTGAGGCAGAAGCTTAGGATGCGAGGTCTTCGTTGCCATCCAATGTATTGCAGGAACTCAACGAGAATGCAAATTGTTCCTCTCCTTGCCTCTAGATCACAAGCACTCAGGTACAAATACACAATTATTTTTTTTTGTGATGAAAAATGATGCTATTCTAGTGGTTTATTTTCATGAAGAACTTATAGCTTTCGTTATTATTTAGTCACGTTATTTAGTGGCTGTTCTATTACAGAGACATTGTTTAAGTGAGGCATGATGCTATTCTAGTGGTTTATTTTCATGAAGAACTTATAGCTTTCATTATTATTTAGTCACGTTATTTAGTGGCTGTTCTATTACAGAGACATTGTTTAAGTGAGGCATGATTATAATCACTTTTGGGGAAAAGCATTAATTCTTCTTCTGCCTGTTAGGTATCTGTTTGTTCGTTGGAGATTGAATGTCGCCAACATGTTCGTCATTCTTGGTGAAAGTGGTGATACAGATTATGAGGAACTCATTTCCGGGGCTCATAAAACCTTAATCATGAAAGGGGTGGTGGAAAAGGGTTCGGAGGAGCTGCTCAGAACCACAAACCTACGAGATGACATTGTTCCGAGTGAGAGCCCTTTGATTGCGCATGTAAATGCAAACGCAAAGGTTGATGAAATCGCCAATGCTCTAAGGCAAGTGGCTAAAGCTTCCGTGGGAATGTGAGATAGTAGTAATCTGTGTAAATTTTTTTTTTCTCCCTCTTCAACTTCTCTATTATTATTGCATCCTTTTTTTTTTCCTTTTTGGCGCTCAAATGCAGTGAAAGTTTCCTGTTCATTGGGAGGATTTTCTTATGCGGATTTTTTTTTTTCTGGATTTAATGGCAAATGTAGCGTATTTGCAAAAAAGCTTTAGTTGTTAAATATGAGTACAAATGGACCACTCAAAGATGATCGGTGTCAGAATCTTACGTTGTCTCGTTTAGAAATCATTATTAGGCTATATATGATGAGCATCTTCTCAAACAATTAATAATACGTGGCCATTTGCGTGGATGCAAAAAGAAAACCAGGGGGCCTACTTTGGGAAAACAAATTGTTACAGCAAAGTTCGTTCCATGCCATTAGTTTCTCTCATTCAAGTCACTTTATTGGGTAATTTTTAAGCTACCCCAAATAAATTGACATTTTACACCGCATCCCCAACAAAATTAATTTGTTGCACCGCACCCCTAATAAAATTGACTTATTGCACCGCACTCTCAATTCCGTTATTTTCTCAGTTAAGTTTAACGGTGGAGGGGTAAAATTGGAAATTCATTCCTTAAATTAGTTTTAATGGGATTTCTCTTGAAATAAAAATCTTTAAAAAATTAAAGGAAAAATAATAGTGGTGACAATATACATATAATAAGAAATATTTTTTATTGCAATTGAAATAAAAATCTTTAAAAAAAATTAAATGAGCTAAAAATTTTGTTATTTTTTATATAGAGGGGTATTTTTGTCATTCAATCAAAAATTTAACGGAACCGTTAGAAATAACTGAAAAATTAACGGAATTGGGGGCGCGGTGCAAATAAGTCAATTTTATTGGGGGTGTGGTGCAACAAGTCAATTTTGTTGGGGACGCGATGCAAAATGTCAATTTATTTGGGGGTAGGTTACAAATTTCCCCACTTTATTTCCGATTGTAGTGTAGTTTCAGAGGAGTATATATAGTTTTTGGTTTTTAAAAATTTAGTGCGTCTATAACTGTCAAAACAAAAAATTCTATAATGTCATGGTTAAAAATTACAGCGTCAATGTCATAATAAATATAATTTTTAAAAATTACACTTAAAATTAATAAATAAAATATAAAATAAATAAATTATACATTATCTACATTATCTCTTATAAATCGTTCTTGAGTTATGTATTACGAGCATCTTCTCAAATAATTAACAATACATGGTCATTTGGGTGGATCCAAAAGTAAAACCATGTAAACCTAGACCCAGAGCAAACAAATATCATACTATGTGAAAACAAATTGTTACAACAAAGTTCATTCAATAAGAGCCATTAGTTTCTCTCACTCAATCACTATTTTTGTAGTTTGAAAGGAGTATATATAGTTTTTGGTTTTAGGAATTTAGTGCATCTATAACAATCAAATCAGAAAAATCTATAATGTTGTGGTTAAAATTACGGCATCAATGCTATGATAAATATAAATTTTTTAAATTACATATAAGACTAATAAATAACATGTAAAATAATTAAATTTATTCTGGACAATTAATTATTAAAACAATTAACATAGTGTCTGTAGAATTTCAGTGGAAAATAGTTTATTCATTTACCTTAATTAAATAAAGGAAAAAAAACACTCATCGATTAAAAAAAATAAAATTGTGCTGAAAACAATGGAATAAGTTTTATTAAATTGAAAAGAAAATCTATTACTAATTACAAATGTAAAATAATTAATTATAGGTAATGACCATTTTCCAAAACCGTTATTCAAGTTGTTTAATGACCGTTATTTCATTAATAGTAATAAAATATAATATTACTTTGTGGCTTTTGCTTATAATGATGGTTATTATAAAAATGGCCACTGAATACAAAAAATAAAGTTGATCGTTTTAACTAATAATCGTCATTATATACTATATACATTTCATGACTATTTTGTAATGACGGTCGCTATATATCATGTACATTTTTTTATTTCATACAATGAGGGTTATTGATAGAATAGTCATGTTATATACTTCTTTACTCTTATGAATGTTTAATATTTAAATTAATGGCAGTTTATTATAAATCGTCATCTTATTAAGGAAAATAATAATATTTCTGTATGATGCTGTAATTTTTTTACAGCATCAATAATATTTTAATTATGTACCATTAGATTAAATCTAATGGTGTACAATATTTGTGCTAAAAAATAAAAATTAAAATAATAGTAAATAGTATGTTAACCGTTAAAGGAGTGGAGAAATTTTGTAAAATAACTGTTACCACAATTAGAGTTAGAAACAATTTCACTTAAATAGCATATTTTATTTAAAATTACTTTTCAACTCTCCTTTAAATTTGTATTGTGATAATCTTTTTTAAATAAATCTTCAAAAATCTGTTACCATTAAGTATAAAATATGATATGAAGTAGGTTATTTAACACAAATCAAATAAATAAGTTACAATTGTAAAATTAATTATACACAATATAACACTAATAAATAACACAACTAAATACATATACTTAAGTAAATGTCATAGGTATATTAATAAACTTATTAGTGAGATTGCTTGTAACCTAAAAAATACATAATCACACATATCTTAATAAAATTTAATATCTTATATCAAAATACTCATTATTTTTATAATATTAAGGACCGTTGTATATTTGATCATGAAGTATATATTATTTTTAACACTCATTTAACATATATATTTTCTAAGCTTTTTGTTTAGGATTTCTCTATAATATTGTATGAGTTTTTACAGTATTGATAATATGATTGCCGTGAACTCTTGGATGTTAGGGTTTTCATGTTTATCATTCATTTGATATAGTGAATGAAAAATTAGCTATTTAAATGATGACAAGTAATCTTCATGTTGCAAGTAAATATAAATTTTTTTTATTTTTAATTAATTGATAAGAGAAAATTTATATTATAATGGATAAAAATCCCACAATCAATAATGGGATCATTGGATTTAATATTAGAATCTTCACCCTTAATTTAATTTTAATGGATAAGTAATTATGTAACAAGTAACCTGCAAGTTGTGATATTTCTTCATATTTTAAATTATTTTTTATCTAATCATTTGATAAATATTTTAAATCATCAAAAAATGAAAGAAATACAAATAATTTTGGAATTAAGATTATTATGTATTAATTCTCTTACTTTACAATTTTTCATTTTTTTACTTTTACATTTAGTATTAGAAATATATTTAATAGCATTAAAATAAATGTAATTAACAAGTAATGTTATTTCAATAATACTTTATATAAAGATATTACATAAAGTCTTATAATAATTTATATTGTATGAATTTAATTACAAACCATTAATACCTAAACAATAATGATAATAGAAGACATTGTAATAAAATATTTTATATATGTTTTATTAGTAATACTATGAGTCACAACAAATGAGAAATATTTTATTCACCAATGAAAAAAAATATATATGGCTATATAAATATATAGTGAGAAATATTTTGATTTAAATTTTTAACAAAAAATTAAACTATTAATTTCATGCGATTCAATGGTGGAGGATATAACATTATGAAATGCTACTTGACTTTCAATATTAACCATTAGACTATGAGATATTAATGGCTCAAATATTGTATCAAAATTTTAAGTTAAAGTATCTCAAACCATGTCATTATAATGGAAGTATAAAAACATACAATGAATTTTTTTCTCATTTTGTCATTAAATATTATTGGATGTAATATTTTATTTATTGTTACTATTACTTATCATAATAAAAGCAATGGCTCTTAGTAACATAAAATTTTTATAATTACAATGAAAGAGTAACAATAAAATAATCTTTCATGATTCATAAACCATAGTTAATTAGGAATATGTGTTAGATTAAATTTTTATTAAATTAACAAAGTGACATTTGAAAATAAAATGAAAACAAGCTTGTGAAAGTTAAATTTTATAAGGCTTGGATAATTTTCTATCATGTAAATAAATATATAAAAAGATTTTCTTTCCCATTTTTTTCCACGTAAATATTATTAGAGGTAATATTTTATTCATTGTCACTAGTAATTACCATAATAAAAGTACTGACTTTTAGTAATATAAAATTTTATAATTACAATCAAAGGATGCCAATAAAATAATCTTTCATGATTTTTAAACTAAAACTCATTAGGAATATATATTAGATTTAACTTTTATGAAATTAACAAAGTGATATTTGAAAATAAAATGAAAATATATAGGCTTGTAAAACTCAAAATTCCTATCATGTAAGAATATTAATTATAAGATAAATAAAAAATTCAGAGAATATGTACATTAAATGGGTGTTAAAAATAATATATACTTCATGGTCAATTATACAATGGTCCTTAGTATTATATAAAATTAATAATGAGCATTTTAACATGCAATTTTAAATTTTATTAAAACATGAGTGATCAAGTAGCTTTTAGGTTACAAGCAATCTTGCCAATGAATTTATTGATGTAATTATGATGTTTACTTAAGTATATTTACTTAGTTGTGTTATTTATTAGTGTTATATCATATATAAATTTTGAAATTGCAATTTATTTATTTGATTTGTGTTAAATGACCTATTTCGTATTATATTTTATACTTAATGGTAATGAATTTTGGAATATTTATTTATAAAAGATTATCACAATACAAATTTAAAGGAGAGTTGAAAAGTAATTTTTTAAAAAATATACTATTTAAGTGAAATTGCTTCAAACTCTAAGGGTGGTCACAATTATTTTACAAAAATTTCTCCATCTCTTGAATGGTTAACAAACTGTTTATCATTATTTTTAATTTTTTTTCCTTTAGCAAAAATATTGTATACTATTAGATTTAATCTAATGGTACACAATTAAAACATTATTGATGCTGTAAAAAATTATAGCATCATAGAGGAACCCTAAAAAAGAACTTAAGGATGAGATTTTCATTTTTGGTCTTTAATAAGTCGTGCGCTCAATCTCTTCCCAAAAAAAATAAATAAAAGAATTAAAAACACTTGCACGCTTGAACAATTTGGCTAAGATGGATCTTATCATCATCGTTGAAACTGCCATGCTCAAACTTCAACTTTCTCATTTGCCTAAAAATACCACGTTCAACCAATAAAGTGTTGGCTCCACTGGCAATTCCATTGCATTCATTGGCTTAGTAGTTAACAAGTTAAGTCGCTTGAGGGAATGCGCCTTTGTTGGGAGAGCACTGTGCCTCCACGGTTGAAAGGGGACTAATATGGGTTGTGATGAACAGGTATATGATTGACAGTACTTCAGGGATACCTCGTGGCTAAAACCAAAAAAAAAAAAAAAAAAATACCACGTTCACTTGCAACTCTCTTATTCACTCATTTGCTGACTCGCTCATTGCTTATTTTTTGATTCGCTCGGAATGGCTTTTTGAATGTCAATACTATAACTCATGTGCTTGATGTTGATAGTTATGGTTTGGTTATGTCATTTAGGGTTTAGGCTTTATGATTTTAAGGGTCAGGGTTTGATTATTTGCTTTTTAGGGGTTTTTTTCTCCTATTTTGAGGGTTAATTTCTTAAATATATCAGGAGAAGAAAGAGAATAAGCTATAGGGTGGAAATTTTCATGTGCCTAGAGAAATGAATTATTAGAGAGGGCTTAAAGGTACTAAACGTTCAATTTTTCTTTATCATTATCTATCTTTAGTTGGGGCTAGCTTTTTAAGTTAATTTTTAATTATTAAAATTACATCTTAGAGATTAATTACTTCATTTATTAATATTGTTTTGTGTGGCGCAAAGAATTGGTTTTGATGTTGTTTTACACAAAAGATTTTTTAAGACATTTTTTTTTGGTAGTGTTTGCTACTAAAACAACAAGAAGACACATCGAGAAATTTTTTGAGTGCTATCTTCCGGCTATATTGCTATAAAAACAGTACTTGGAAATTGGAATATTCAAGTGTTGATTTAGCAATAAACCAGCTGCTGAATAACACCTAAAAAATATTTTTGTTGCTCTCATGCTTGCTGCCTTTCTATTTTAGCTATAAACCAGTAGCTGGAGAGCACCTAAAAGATTTTTTTGTGAGTTGTTATGTCGCTGCATTGCTGTTTAAGCAACATCTGAAATCTAACCTATTTTTACTTTAGTTTACAACTATTACTGTACTTTTCCGGCCGACGAAGTTGTCAAGCTTCTCTTTCTTGTCCATCTCCAATTCTCTCATCTTCTCCTCCAAAACCACATCCTCTACCCTTCTTTCAAGATCTCCTTCACCAGCCTCACCATGGTTGCCTCTTCATCGCCTCCTTCTTTATCTCATTCATAGCCTCCTTCACTCCTTCCAAGTGCTGTTTTAGTTGCAAACCAGTAGCTAGACAACACTATAAACTTTTTTGGTGCTATCATTGTAATATATGCATCTCGATTTCTTTAATTGAGTGCATTATATATTTCTATTTCAACATTCACTTTAAGTCATCAAATTGGTTACAAATGTTACGAGTAATTTTGACACGTTTATTAATTAGATCATGTTTGAATTATTTTAAAATTAATATGACATTAAATTGAGATAAATCGAACGCGATTAAAGGGTCATGTAACTGAATTTTTATTTTTGACACGGGTCTGGTATTAGCTTAATTTGTATTAAGCTTAAGCCAAAAAAAATAAAAAGAAGCTAGTTTCTATAAATGGAAAGAAGGGAGCTGGTTTCTAAAAAAGGAAAGAGAGGGGCGCGCGAGAGAAAGGGAGAAAGAGAAAGAGAGAGTTTATCCGGTTTTGACCCGGATTTGACTCGGAACCCCGCATCCTTAACCCGATCTAGTCGCTGATTCTGGTCACCTCACCGGCCGAGCAAGATACCGATTTGAAGCTTGGAAGCCAGCCGTCATACCCCAGCCATCATCATTGTCGGAAAACGGCCAGAACGCCGACAATCGAAGCTTGAAAGACCGCAGCTCAACCTATTTTCATCGCTATCAATTTCACCAGATTTAAGCCGCGCCACCACTTGGATCTTGCTCCTCCGCTCACCCTCGTCACTTTCCGACCAGCCATAACCATCGGGGACGCCGTTTTGGCTGTGAAGGACCACTGGAAAGCCCGTGGTTTTGGGAAGCTCGATCCCCCTTCGTCGCCACGCGTAGAAGGTCATCGCCGGCATCATTGGACTGATCGAGGTCAGAACTATCAGACCTGAGCTTCCCGTCGCTGTTGCTTGAAGTTTGGTCACCGTTGATCGGCATGGGGTAATTCAGTAATTTCATAAGACTTTGGATAAATTTTTAATTTGTAATAATGATGGATAATTTGGTAATTTCATATTAGGATAGTGAGGTAATTTGAGATGTTGGGGGTAATTCAATAATTTATGTTGTTATGGGTATTTTGGTAATTTTGCATTCTAAGGGAATTTCATAAATTAGAACTTATGGTTAATTTTGTGATTTGAATTGAGGGCAGTTTGATAATTTAGGATTTAGAGGATAATTCGATAAATTATGGTTCTGACAGTAATTTGGTAGATATTGATCTTGGGGACATTTTGATAATTTTGGCATACATGGTTATTTTGGTAATTTTACGCATACATAAATAGTTTATTTCAGAAGTTAGTTGTACTTCATATTCACGGAAAATAATTATGTCGTTTACTTAAAATAAGAGGATTCACGATGAGAATCAATCCGCAGACGTTGTTGATACCAAGTCCGAACATCGTCACTGTGAGTGGAATATACAAAATCTATTTTTATAGTATATTATGATTTTACGATACAGTACAACATGTTTTGATAAATGAGTATTTAGTGCTTTGATTTAATGATTTTCTAGAAAATGAATTTTTATTTACATGCTGATATTTATTATTAATACAATGAGTTTGATTAATGATTTTATTATTGTTTTTTAGTCAATACATGATAATAGTTTTAAAGAGAATTAAGTGGATTTGAGGTATGTTACATGGAAAGAAAATGAGAATTTATATGTGATTATATGTTTATGTAATTGTGTATAAATACTGTTTTGAAATCATTGGACAAAACCCTTCCCCTTCAGACACAGTGATACAGATGAGATGAGATGAGCATGCTTTGCCTTTTGGGGGCTTATGCATCCAGTATGATGATTACAGAGATACAGATATTGAGATACACACAGATATTGAGATTACAGATGAGACAAATGATACAGATGAGATATGATGAGATATATGAGATGATATTTTCCTCGTCTATTCATGTAGCTCCAGGGCATGATGGTATCCTGATTGTCCATCCGTCGAGGTCCGGATATGATGAGATTATTCCCCTAGGTACTTATTTGGTGATAATTTTTTGATATTCAGTATTTAATATTATCAGTATTATGATCTCATTAATTTCATGCAAATTTATGTAATATTGTTATTTTAGTACATGGTTTGAATTAAATGAGTCCATTAAAGTTCTTATAATATTTTAATGAGACTGTTTAGAGAAGAATTAAATTATTTCTTTTACTAAATTTATTTATTTTTTTTTTAAAAACTACTATCCACTCATTGAACTCATTGAGTTTTATACTCATCCCGTTTTTATTATATCTTTCCCCATCACAAGAGACCTGTAGGTACATCAGTCGACCCGACAACATTTGTTAGATTGATATTCAGCCCACATGATGGTGCTAAAAGTTATAGATATTTTATAAGGATATTTTTCGAGGGATTGTATAATTTATTATATATTTGTGATTAAGAATATTTTACTATAATTGATATTATGATGTTTGGATGATATTTGATATGTTGATTAAGGAAGTTGGTTGTGGGTGTTGGTTGCATTTAGAATTATTTTAGAAGTGTTAATTTTATAATTTGTAGGTTTTGGTATATTATATTTATAGAGAGATTTTGCCGAATTTTCGACAGAATCATTATTAATTAGATTATTTTTCATTTGACTTGATAGATTTAGATAGACTCATCCTTGGAGTTCAGGGTGAGTTGTTTCAATCATGCCATTTTTCACATAAGATTAGGTGCTGTCACGCTACAGTTTTGCTGTTTTTACAGCACCTAAGATTTCTAGATGCAGTTTTAGCTATAAAGCAGCAAATAAACAACGCAAAAAATTACCTGTGCTGTTTTTTTATTTTTATTTGTTCTATCTTTGCTATTATGTCCAACCTAATTCCCATTTGTTTTTCTGGTAATAAGCAGGTACAATTTTTGCATGCGAACGTCTAAGCAGGTTTGGTTACGAGGTCCTAATTAAAACTTTAGGCTTTAGTATATTACTTTTAAGTTCAGAATGGATAAGTCTTGGATTTCATTGGATAGAACATAAGAATATAAAAATGATTTGCCCTTGCTTGAAGTGTGTGAAGTAAAGTACCAGACTTTTCAGAGATGAAAAACTCACTCATTTATCTTTTGAGTTGATCAAAGTTATACATATCAATTTCTACATGAGAAAAAACATGTTAAAAGGCCTTTAGAAGAAAGGTTGAATATGATCATCTTGACAGTACTATTGAGATGGTTCAAGGGGCACATGATAATTTTAAAAGCAATCCGGAAACATTTTAAAATTGCTTGAGGATGATGCAAAGCCATTAATCCAAGTTCAGCAACTTTAGAAGTTATATATTTTGGTAAAACTATACAACTTAAAAATAAAAAGCCGATGCTTAGAGTAAAGCCTTCAGCGTTACTTAAATTGCTAGGAGAGATGCTTCTAGACTAAAATGAAATTATGACATCTATGTATGAGGCAAATAAAACATTAAATAAATCAAGAATAAAGTATAAGAAGATTCATGCCTGGCCAAATGACTATATACTGTATCAGAAGGAATATAAAGATTTACCTTCTTGCCCTACATGTGGTATGTCTAGTAAGAAGGTAATAAAGTACTCAGAAAATATAAAACTGAGTGTGCCTTTAGAAGTTTTATGATATTTTCCCCAATCTCGTGGAATGTTGAAGTTTAGAAGAATGTTTAGCATTTAGGAAACAGCTAAAAGCTTATCTTGACATGTATAACAAAGCAAAATTGATGGTTATCTATATCATCCAACAGATACTCCATCATTAAAACTTGTAAGTATTTTAATTCGTAAGTATTTTAATTCATAGAATTAATTTTTTTTATTTTTCTTATTTTTTTAGTTGTTTTCTTGTAAATTTTTTTCTCTCAATTAAAAAAAAAAGGTGAATATGTATTTTAAGGCTAGAATTTTATTTCTTTTTCTCTTCTCTAAATTTGTGTAATTTAATTTTCATATTATTTTTTTTTAAATTTTTTTGTCTTGTTATCCTTCTTTGTAATTTATTTTAATTTTGGTTAATATTTGTTTCACGTAATTTCTTTTTTTTCTTATAGCAATTGAGTGTGTTTTCATAGTAAAATTGTAACAGCGTGATAAGGTTAGTATCATAATTTCTCTCTCTTCTTTATTTTTTTTGTTTTATTTTCATTTATTTTGTTCTTTGCATGCATGGTCGAAGGTCATTATCACCTAATCTTGAGCCTTTAGACCTTGAATTGGAAAAAACACTTCGCACACACAAACACATTGCAGTTAAAAAGAAAATTGAAATAGATTTACAAAATCAACAACTAGAAGCACAGGAGAGGCCATTTAAGGATTATTTCAGTCCCTTAGCTAATTTGAGCATATCATGCATAACGTACCCAAATGTAGTTACTAGGAGTTTTGAATTAAAACCTAGTGTGCTAAATTGTATTCCCACATTCTATGGCCTAGAAAATGAGGACCCATATAATCATTTAAATGATTTTCATGCTATTTGTCAAACTTTTAGATATGAGAATTTTTCAGATGATGATGTTAAACTTAGATTATTACCATTTTCTTTAAAGGATAGAGCTCGTTCATGGCTTAATACATTGTCTGCTAACAGCATTTCATCATGGGAACAAATGGTAACAAAATTTTTGAATAAATATTTCCCAGTTCATAAAACTAATGCTATTGGAAAGGAAATTTCAGAATTTACCCAGAGAGAAGACGAGTAATTTTTCAAAACATGGGAGCGATTCAATGGGCTACTCTTGAAGTGTCCACATCATGGGTACGAGAAATGGCATCAATGCCAATACTTTTTGGAGGGATTATTACCACATGTACAAGAATGGCTAATGGCGACCAGTGGAGGAGAGTTAATGTCAAAAAGTGCATCAGAGATTTGGGATTTCTTCCAACGACAGTCGAATAATTCCCAACAACAGAGTCGATCACTCAGAAATACCAGGAGAATTAAGGGAGTAAATGAGGCTCATATTGGCGAGTCAAGTTTGGGAATTAAAGAAGTTAAAGAAATGGTTGAAGGTCTTTCCCGACAAATAGCATCATTGACAACTGCCCCATCAACAGAGCCACATGACCATGACTTATATTCAGATCAAGCCAATGCCATAGGTGTCATGAGAAAACCATCAAATTACAACCCATACTCAAACACATACAATCCTGGATGGAGAGACCACCCCAATTTTTCATGGTCTCAAGGATTTCAACAGAATGGACCAGCAACTCCACCTCCTCCAATTCCTCTAATTCCTCAGACTTCTCAGCCACCATTTAGACCATACAATTAAAACCCAAACAATTCTCAACCCAGACCATGGGATGATACGTTCCAGAATCTGAAGAATCTCATTAATTCCAGAATCGAGCAACATAACCGCACCATTGATGAACTGCGAAATGAGATGAGAGCGGGCTTCAACTCACAAGCCCAATCAATTTCAAACCTAGAGAAAATGGTGGGACAGTTTGCTTCTTCAGTTCAAACCTTGGCAATGTCCGTTGGAAAAGGCAAATTCCCAAGTCAACCAGTGCCTAATCCTAAAGCAATGCATGAAACTAGTACCAATTCACCATAACAACATGGAGAGGTCAAAGCCGTCATGACCTTGCGAAAAGAAAAAGAAGTTGACAACAAAGTTGAGATGCCAGTGACAAAATCAACTCAGATCGTACCTATGAATGCTGAGGACTCATCATCGGAGAAGAAAGAGGAAACCAACCCGCGAGAATACGTTCCTAAAGCTCCATTTCCTAAGAGGTTAGCTAAAGGGAAGAAAGGAAAATCCACAGGTGAGATTTTTGAAATCTTCAAACAAGTAAGTATTAACATCCCTTTACTTGATGCTATAAAACAAGTGCCATCTTATGTCAAGTTTCTTAAAAACCTTTGTACTAAAAAAAGAAATATTCATGTTCAGAAAAAAGGCCTTTTTAACAGAAAATGTTAGTTCTATACTCCAACATAAAATGCCTCTAAAATATATAGTGGAACCACAACGAGAACACAATGCTGTTGCTTGTATTTGTGAAACTTGGACTGAGCGAATTACACTCAACTCTAGTGGTGTTATAGCTTGCAGATCGGTCCATAAAAATACCTCGTGGTATTGTGGAGGACGTGCTTATTCAGGTAGACAAGTTTTATTTTCCTGCTGATTTCATTGTAATTGACACTCAACCAGTGCATGATTCAAATAAGCATATCCCCATTATCCTCGGCCGACCTTTCTTGGCAACTACCGATGCTCACATTCAATCCAGGACCGGAAATATACAGTTGTCATTTGGCAATATGACCATGGAGCTCAACATCTTCAACATTGCCAAACAACCTCACAATGCAAATGATGGAATTGTTGATGTGGATTTAATAGAAACATTAGTTGATAATAATTTTCTTTCAAACCTTAGTGATGACTCTTTACAAATATGTTTAACTCACTTTGGTTAAGATTTTGATATTGACAGATTAGTCGATAAAGTCAACGCACTACCATCCATGGACACAAATAAATGGAAGTTAAGAGTTGAACAACTAGTGCCATCGGAAAAGAAACTCAGCCCATCATTAGAATCACCACCAAAACCCGAGCATCGTGCGTACTGGGCCATCAAGAAATTCAATTTTGACATGCAGCAAGCTGGCTTAGAAAGAAGATTACAGCTGGCAGAACTTGAGGAAATTCACAATGACGCATACGAAAATGCCAAGATTTACAAGCAACAAATGAAAGTCTTTCACGACAAGCAAATTATAAGAAAATCTTTCACTCCAGGTCAGAAAGTGCTTTTATTCAATTCTCGCTTGCACCTATTCCCAGGTAAGTTACGTTCTCGATGGTCTGCCCAATTTATTGTTCACACCGTTTTTCCACATGGGGCAATTGAAATTAAGGATCTGAAGAATGGTGCCACTTTTAAAGTGAATGGTCAAAGATTAAAGCCATATTTAGAGTACCAACCACATGGAGTGGACATCGAAATAAATTTGAGTGACCCACCAAGTTTGAATTGAAATTTTTCTTTGCGGTGATTTGAGTTGATTAATTTTTTTATTTTCTTTCTTTTCACTATTCTTTTGCTGATTGAAATTATTTTTTGCATAAGTGTGTTTATTTAACCATTAAGTTTTCTCTTATAATCTTCCATCTCTAGATTTCCTTTGAGTCAACCTTTAAAAAAAAAAAGAGAAAAAAATATGTGTTGCTACATTTAAAGGTCCACCTAACTAGTAGATATGAAAGATTATTTAGAGTCTTAAAAGACGATAGAAGGTCATCTTTGACCCGTTTGAGCCTTTCAAGCCATCCCTATTATGCAATATCCATAGTTAGCCCTTTTGAGCCTTTTATTTAAAAAAAAATATATTTTCTTTGTTAACTTATCACTTTGACCCACTCCGATTTGGAGTTTTACCTAATGTCTTACAAGTTCCATCACATATTCAACAAAGTTGTGCCATACCCAAAAAAAAAAAAAATTGCTCAGAAATAAAAAAAAGAGATACAATAATAATAAATAAGTGAAATGCACCTTTTAATTTTTAAAAGATCTCTATTTTTTCTCAAACATATATTTTTTATTTTCTCTATTTCCCCTTCTTTGTTAGACATGTCCCTAGCCTACGTTACGTCATAATAAAAGCCCTTCTTGATTTTAGGGAACTATAGTCTGAAGTAAAAGCTAGTTATATGGGCTATTAAGATGTAGTGATGCATAAAAAAAAAGAAAAAAAATGATGAATACATTGGGTTTACTAGTACTTCGTTTGAGATTGTATTATTTCTAAGCTGTGGGCATATTTCTTTCATCTTGGTGAGAGTGTGATATTTCTTAATTTATTATTTTCTCTCAATTTACCATTCATTATAGTGACAATTTTTATTGGGTTTAATTTCTTTGTGAGAGTGTCACTACTACCGGTGAGATTTTGGGGTTTGACATGTCATTCTTGAAAGTGGCCTGATTACTATAGTTATGACAAAGTCTGCTGGACTGATGCATGTGGATGGTTGATGTAGGTCTGATATTTCTTTAGACTAGAAATAATGCTTATACTTTTATTTGAGTGTTGTCATTAATATGATTAAATAAACACAATTGTTTAAAAAAAATTATTTTTGGGTTTGAATTTTGTTTTCGCTTTATTTGCTAGGGACTAGCAATAAGCTGGTTGAGGGGTGTGTTGAGTGTTAGAAAGTGTATTTTATGAAGGAGAAAATCATCATTTTACACTTCAAGTCTCATTAACATTACTACTTTTATGTATTTACACATTTTGTTATTTAATTATGTGTGTTTTGTTATAATTAAGTATTTTATGTATTTTAGGGGCATCATGATTGTTTCACAATGAACGAGTGATCAGACAGCAAAACGGACACCACTTTTGAACGTAGGACGGTCGAAAACCTTAGGAGGAGCATAAAAAGAAAAAAGCACCGTTCATATGTACGGTACTCTTCACACATACGGTACTGTTCATGTTACTGTTCATATATACGGTCCGATGACGTGGCAGCACTTGATTGGAGAAAGATGTGGCATTTGATTGCTTATATGGCATTGACTGATGATGTGTCACGATCCTATTGGTATAAAATTCTTATGTACTGTTGATGGATGACGTGGCAGCATTTCAGTGAACCAAAAATCATACGTACGGTACATGTACACACATAGGATTATTTACTATTCAAACCATGTCACTATTCAAGCCGCCACTATTCAAACCGCGTTACTGTGCAAACCGCGTCACTGTGCAAACCGTGTACTGTTCAAACCGCGTACTGTTGACTAATGACGTGGCGCAATCATGAGCGTCCGAACTGTTTTTAATCCGATGGCTATGAATCACTCAATGTAGCTATAAAAAATGGGGTTCTCCCCCCTAATTTGATACCACTGAATCCATTTTTGAGCTTAGTTTTTTGTAATTCTTTCTCCATCTTGTATTTTCTATGAATTTTAATAAATTTCCATTTTACCCCTAGTTAAAAAATGAGTAGCTAATTTTCTTTCAAGCTTGGATTGAAGGTGAAGTCTCAACATGTTCCATGGGCTTAATTTGGTAAATTTATTTTCTCTTCCCCTCTAATATTTGTAGATGTTTTGACTTGTCATCGATAAATAGTAATAATCTTGTCTAGATACCACCTTGGTTAAATTGGCACCCTAGTACAAGGTTATTATTATTTGGCACGATAAGCCCTTAGCACCATATGTATTTGAGCATGGTTCATGAGGTGTGGAAAGCCCCTTCATGATTTAATTGGTATTAATAAGAAATATTTAACCTATGGAGCATGTTGATGCAGATCCAGATACCCAAGAGCTTTATTTCAATAGATTCCGTTTCAATTTATTCCTGCCATTTTAATTTAAATTATAGCATAGTTTAAATTACCTTCACCACAAATCCAACCACCCACTTAAGAAAATTAATTCTACACAATTAAAATCTACTTCCTCGTGGGGTCGACACTCGTCACCATTAATCTATTCTAAAATAGATTCATGCGCTTGCGAGTTCAATAAAATTTGCACAACAACGGACCCTAAAAGCCTATATCTCATTTGTATCATTTGTATCTCTATAATTATCATACTACATGCATATGCTCTTAAAAGAAAAAAAATGCCCAAACACACAACCCACAACTTCTATGTGTGCTCAGACGAGCCCCAAAGGCCTCTCATTTCACCAGTATCACTGTATCTAGAGGGGAAGGGTACTGTCTAGTGAGTTTGAAAATAAATGTTTACGTACGTATGCATAGACATATAGTCACGACTTAAATCATATTTCCTTTCCATTTAACATACTTTAAATTTATTTTCTTTCTATAAAATATTATCATGCATTTACTCAAAATAGATAATAAAATCAATAATCATACACCTTTTTAGTAATAGATATTCAATACGTAGATAAAACCCATTTTAGAAAAATTATTAAATCGGGGCATTAAAAATTTATTTCGTAAACATGATTTACCATACTTTAAAATCATAATAAACTATAAAGAAAATAGTTTTTCTATATTTCACTTACAGTGACGATGATCAAACTTGGTGTTAGCCTAAAGGGTTATACATATTATAATTTTAATGATAACAAACATATGTATTAAGTGTTTTAATAAATTGTGTATTTCATAAGTTCACTAGTTTTTGAAGGATAATTTTTATGCAAGTGAATCAAGTGAAATCAAGCTCAAAATACTCAACGGACAACAGTGAAATCAAGAATAGAGATTAGAGCTCAACTGATAAATTATTACGATACATTCTTATAAAGACTGGTATAGTTTAATTTATGATTGGTTTAGTATTTGAGAAGCTCAATATTTTGTTTCGTAAATAATTACTTTTCACAAACTAAAATATTTTATGGATTTGAGAAATTTGGTTTAAAATGCAAAAGTTTTAAATTTCGGATTTGGACTTATATGTTAAGTTTTAAAACTTTTGGGCTATATTGTAACTTATAAAAGATTGAGTTAAACTAAGTGAAAGATTTTGAGAATTTTAAAATTTTACGATGATTTTGTTAAAACTTGAAAAGGACTTATTTGAAAAGATTTAATATAGTTTGGGCCATATTATAATCTTAAAAAGTTTTAGGAATAACACATTATTTAGAAATTCTGGAATTAGACCTTTTTATAAATTTTTATGACGTTTTGGGCTATAGTATAATTACAAAAAGTTTTAGAGCAAAATTATAGCAGAGCAGAAAAATCTAAATCTGAGCTTTCACATATGGCAAACCTAGATAAATTAACAGTGTCTTATCAAGCATCTAATTAATTCTGCTTAGTTTAGGCTCTCCTTAAAACTCAACCCAAACATCATTTTGAGACTAATGCAAGGATAAACAAGATCTTATAACATATACTGAGCTTCCAATTTCACAAATTGTCATAGATTAAATTATCATTGTGCTATTATTTGTGAATCCACTCTTATAGAGAGTTTTTATTGTAATTTTCTTTTCTCGTCAAATTGAGTGTTCAAGTGAGAGAAACGCTTGGGGTAAAGAGATTGAAGAGATAATTTCTTGATTGTAAGGGTTCATTTTCACTTTGAAGTCAATTGTAAAGAACTTAAAGCCTTGGGAGGCTTGGATAAGTGAAATCCTCGAGTTTAGTTGGCTTAGAGGCGTGGACGTAGGCAGGGATTACCGAACCACGTAAAAATTATTGTGTTTGCGTTCTCTTCCCTTACTCTTTTATTTTTAAATATTGTTCAATTTATTGTTTTTTATTTGATTTTTATAAAATTTATTATTTTGTGTTTGTTAAGGCGTTAAATTAAATCATTGTGTAATTTGTTTAGTTTTTTCCTTAAAATCCCAATTCACCCCCCCTCTTGGGTTGCATAACTTGCATTTCATTTGGTATCAGAGCGTGGTTCTCTTTAACTGTCTAGAGTAAAAGATTCATGGCAACCCAAAGTGACTCAACCTCAAGGGAAGGACAGTCCACAACTAGACCACCATTCTTTGACGGAAATGACTACCCATATTGGAAAGATAGGATGAGAATTTATTGACAAGCTCTAGATTATGAAATTTTGGAAGTTGTATGCGATGGTCCATTTATAGCTTTGCTAAAAATAAAGTCGGGAAAGATATTCCAAAACCTTCAAGGGAATGGAATGAGTTGGAAAAGAGAAAAGTTTCTCTAAATTCCAAAGCTATGAATGCCTTATTTTGTGCATTAGATAAGAAGGAGTTTCATAGAGTGTCTAGTTGTGAAAGCGCTTATGAAATTTGGCACAAACTCAAAGTTGTTTATGAAGGCACGGATCAAGTGAAAGAGTGTAAAATTAGTAGATACACTCGTCAATATTAATTATTTCAAATAGAACAAAATGAGAGTGTATATTCTACGTATACTAGATTTACGGACATAGTGAACACTCTAGGAGCCCTAGGAAAGACCTTTTCAAATAGCGAAAAAGTTAAGAAAATCATTAGATCGCTACTTAAGGAATGGAGACACAAAAGAACTTCCATTGAGGAAGCCAAAGATTTAAATGTCTTACCTATTGATGACCTAATCGGTTCTCTTATTTTTTATGAGAAAGATTTGGTAGCCGAAAGAGGCAATGAGGAGAAGAAGAAAAGCATTGCTCTCAAAGTCACAAAATATGAGAGTGATGGGGAAAGTGAGTCGGATGATGAGGAGTTGGCTATGCTAGCAAGGAAGTTCAGAAAATTTTTCAAGAAAACCGGTAAGGGAAGAACATTTAAGGACTTCAAGAACCAAAAGGAGAAGAAAGAAGTGATCAAATGCTATAAGTGCAAGAAGTCTGGCCATATAAGATCGGAGTGCCCTATTCTCAACAAGTTTAAGAAGAAATCAATGGTGGCCGCGTGGGATGATAGCGATGAAGAAACGAGTGATGATAAAGAGCATCAAGAAATGACAAATCTAGCTCTCATGGCAATTGGAGATGAATCGAATGATGAACTAGATGAGGTAAATGATCTTCCTACTTATGATGAATTACATGATGCCTTTCAAGAATTGCATGATGAGTTGATGAAAATTGATAAAAAGAATGTATGTCTTAAAAAGAAAATGGTATAGTTCAAAAATGAAAATGAATTATTAAGTGCAAATATTACATACTTAGAACTAGAGAATAAAACATTGCATGATAGAGTCGCATTATCAAATGAGAAACCTAATGCCTCATATGAGCATGAAAAATCACATGTTGAAGAATTGATAAAAGAGAATGAAGTGCTTAAGAAGAAGAATAATGAGCTAAATGAAATTGTGATAAAATTCACAAATGGGCAAAAGATGTTGGATAATTTGCTTAACTCTAAAAAATGTGTATTTGATAAAGGAGGACTTGGGTATAAGCCTAACTTGAAGCAAAAGTATTATAAGAATTATTTTATTAAAGCTATTTCCACAAGTGATCATAAGATTGTTTGTCATTATTGCAATGGAAATTGTCACGTGAAAAATAGATGTCCTGTGAAAAGAAATACATATTATGGTGTGAAATGTATTTGGGTTCCAAAAGGAACCATTGCTAACACTCAAGGACCTAAAAAGGTTTGGGTACCTAAGACTTGAAATTTTCTCTACAGGGCTTAAAGAATAAGAAGAATAAATGGTACTTGGACAGCGGTTGTTCAAGACACATGACAGAAAATTATTCTTGGTTTTCAAGTTTTACCAAGATCGAAAATGGTGGAGATATATCCTTTGGAGATAATTCAAAAGGAAAGATCATTGGTATTGGCAATGTCAGTAATGTATCCTCTACTCTTATTGAAAATGTGTGTTTGGTTGAAAACTCGAAACATAATTTGCTTAGCATTAGTCAATTATGTGATAAGGGTTATAAAGTGGTTTTTGATAAAACTAGATGTGTTATTGAAAATGCATGTGATGGAAAAGTTTTGTTTGTAGGAAATAGATGTGTTAATGTTATACCATTAATATAGATTGTGCATCTACCATTGATAAATGTTTCTCCACATTGCATGATGATGGATGGTTATGGCATAGAAAACTAGGTCATGCAAACATGAATTTGATTTCAAAAATTTCAAAAAATGATTTGGTTAAAGGACTTTCAAAAATCAGTTTTCAAAAGGATAGAATTTGTGAAGCTTGTCAATTTGGAAAACAAATCAAAACTTCTTTCAAAAACAAGAATCACGTCTCTACTTGAAAACCACTTCAATTACTTCATATGGATTTGTTTGGACCATCTAGATATGCTAGCTTGAATGGTAAGTATTGTGCATTTGTAATTGTGGATGATTATTCTAGATACACATGGGTATTGTTCTAAGTTAATAAGGATGATGCCTTTGATGCATTTAGAGTTTTCGGTAAAAAGGTTCAAAATGAAAAAAAGGTTATTCTATTTCTTGTATTAGAAGTGATCATGGTAGAGAATTTGAAAATCATGTATTTGAGACTTTTTATAATGATTTTGACATTTAGCATCAATTTTCATCACCTAGAACTCCACAACAAAATGGAGTTGTTAAGAGAAAGAATAGATCTATTCAAGAAATAGTTAGGACTATGTTAAATGAAAATGCGTTACCTAAGTATTTTTTGGCCGAAGCCGTCAACACTGCTTGTTATGTTTTAAATCGGTTGTTGATTAGATTTCATCTCAATAAAACTCTCTATGAACTTTGGAAAGATAGAAAACCGAACATTGGTTATTTCAAAGTTTTTGGATACAAATGTTTTATTTTGAACACAAAAGATAATCTTGAAAATTTTGATCCAAAATTTGTTGTTAGTATCTTTCTCGGGTATTCAAACTCAAGCAAAGCTTATAGAGTTTATAACAAAAGAACTTTAGTTGTGGAAGAATCTATGCATGTTACATTTGACGAGTCTAACCCTTCCTCTATAGAGAAAGTTGTTGTTGGTGATGGTGTAGATGAAAATATACAAGAAGATTCATTAAAGAACAGCCAAAAGAATGCAAAAAATCAAGAGGAGCAACATGAAAAAGCAAATGCGGAGCAAAATAAAGGTTCTTCTCAAACACTTCCCAAGGAGTGGAGGTATGTTTCTTCTCACCCTAAGGGTGCTATTTTAAGAGATCCATCAAGAGGTGTTACAACTAGATTATCACTTAAGAACACATGTGAACATGCTGCATTTATTTCTCAAATTGAACCAAAATCCTTTGCGGATGCGGAAAATAATAAATCTTGGATTATGGCAATGCAAGAGGAGTTAAATCAATTTAAGAGAAATAATGTGTGGGAATTAGTTCCTAAACCAGAACATCAATCCATCATAGGTACTAAATGGGTATTTAGAAATAAGATGAATGAATCCGGTGTGGTTGTAAGGAATAAAGCTAGATTAGTGGCTCAAGAATACAACCAAGAAGAAGGAATTGATTTTTGAAATACAAGTGTGTGCAACCCAAGAGGGGGGGTGAATTGGGATTTTAAAAATTTTGCTAAGCAAATTACACACCAATTAAATCTAATGCCTTAATGAAATCAAAAGCAATAAATTCAAGCAAGCATAATAATAAAGGAGTAAGGGAAGAGAAAACAAACACGAGGATTTTTACGTGGTTCGGTTATCCCTGCCTACGTCCACGCCTTCAAGCACACCGGGCTTAGGATTTCACTATCCAAGCCTCCCAAGGCTTTAAATGTTTACAATTGACTTCCAAGGTGTCAATGGACCTTTACAATCAAGAGATTATCTCCCCAATCTCTTCACCCCAAGTGTTTCCCCACTTGAACACTCGCAAATTGATGAGAAATGAAAGTTACAACAATAAATCTCTCTTTAAGAGTGGATAAACAAATTATAGCTCAATGATGATTCAATAAATGATGATTTACGAAATGGAAGCTCAATATATGTTTTATAAACTTGTTTTGGCTTGCTAGAGTTCTTAAAATGAAGTTGGAATTAAGTTTATATAGTTAAAACTCGAAAACTAGCCGTTATAGGCCAAAACCCAAAATCAAGCAGTTAGCCGCTTGATTTACCGGCTAGCCGGAATGAACAGTGATATTACCGTAATTTTTGAATTTGCAACAGTAACACTGTTCACAAAGTTATAGTTTTGCCCTAATACTTTCTGTAATTATATTATGGCCCAGAAAGTCACAAAACTTCTCAAATAGGTCCAATTTTGGACATAAATATTTGAATTACATTCGGGTCCTCCAACTTTCATAAATTATAGTATGGCCCAAATTATTTTAAACCTTTGTAAATAAGTCCAAATCCGAATTTATAAATAATACTTATCATTCTCAAAATTTTTTAAAATTATGTTATGGCCCAACATGTAATAATACTTTTCATAAAAGTCCTTTTAAGTTTTAACATAATCAACATAAAGGTTAAAGTTCTCAAAACCTTTCACTTAGACCCTTAATCTTTTATAAGTTACAATATGGCCGAAAATGTTTCCAATCTTTGCAAATAGGTTTAAATTCAAATTCAAATCTTTGCAAATTAAAATCAAAGATTGTAAAACATTTTCATTTTAATCCAAATTACTCAAATCCACAAAATACTTTTATCTTAAAAATAAAACATTTTGGTTTATAAAAAGTAATAATTTATTGAACAAAACTTGAGCTTCTCAAATGCTAAATCATGCATCAATTAAATCATACCGGCTTTACAAGAAATTATCCGTTGAACTTTAAACTTCATTCTTGATTTTGCCGTTGTCCGTTGAGTGTCTTGAGCTTGATTTCACTTGATTCACTTGCATAAATATTATCCTTCAAAAACTAGTGAACTTGTGAAATATAATATTTGTTAAATTACTTAAGACACATGTTTGTTATCATCAAAATTACATAATATGTAGCCCTTTAGGCTAACAATTTTGATGAAACATTTGCACATGTAGCTAGATTAGAATCCATTAGAATGTTGTTAGCATATGCATGTTATAAAGATTTCATTTTATTTCAAATAGATGTCAAAAGTGCTTTTCTAAATGGTTATATTATAGAGGAAGTTTATGTGAAACAACTCCCTAGTTTTGAAAATGAAAAATTTTCAGGTCATGTTTATAAGTTATCCAAAGCATTGTATGGATTGAAACAAACACCTAGAGCATGGTATGATAGGCTTAAATATTTCTTGCTAGATAACGGTTTTTCAATGGGAAAATCGGATACTACACTCTTTGTTAAGTATAAGAACCAAGACATACTTGTTGTTCAAATTTATATTGATGATATTATTTTTAGTTCTACTAATGAGTCCTTGTGCAAGGAGTTTTCATCTTGCATGAGTAAGGAATTTGAAATGAGCATGACGGGAGAATTGAAGTATATCCTTGGACTTCAAATCAAGCAAAACAATGAGGGAATCTGCATCAACCAAGCTAAATATGTCAACTATTTGCTTAAGAGGTTTGGAATTGATGACTCAAACACCAAGACCACTTCAATGAGCACAACAATCAAGATTGACAAAGATGAAAAAGGTAAAGAAGTTGATGTTAAAAAATATCGAGATATGATCGGCTCTTTACTTTACTTAACCACAAGTAGACCCGATATCATGTTTATTATATGTTTGTGTACAAGATTTCAATCATGTCCCAATGAATCTCATTTGCTTGCTGTTAAAAGAATTTTTCATTATTTGAGTGGAACCATAGATCTTGGCCTTTGGTATCCTAGAGGAACTCATATAGATTTAACTTGTTATTCGGATGCCGATTTTGCCAGTTATAAGGTCGATAGGAAAAGTACTAGTGGGACTTGCCATTTCCTAGGTCATTCTTTTGTTTCATGGTTTAGTAAGAAACAAAACTCGGCTGCACTCTCAACCACTAAGGCAGAATATACTGCCGTAGGTAGTTATTGTAGACAAGCTCTTTGGATGAAACAAAACTCAGAGACTATGGCATTAATCTTGAACAAATTCCCATCAAGTGTGATAATACTAGTGCTATTAATCTATCAAAGAATTCCATTCAGCATTCTAGATCCAAGCATATAGAGATTAGACATCATTTCTTAAGAGATCATGTACCAAAGGGTGATATTGCATTAGAATTTATCTTTATGGAAAAATAACTTGCCGATATTTTTACAAAACCCCTTTGCGAAGAACAATTTTCAAAAATTCGGCATGAACTTGGGATGATGAAATTTTCGCATTAACATCTCTAATTGTGTTATTGAATCTATTAAAATTGTTTGCTTGGTGATTGTTGATGTTTATGAAGTGTTTGAGCATGATAGATATGTAAGGTGTTTGATTTATTTATTTTTGAATGCGTATGTGCTTCATGATATATGCTTGATTGATGAATTATTTGTTTGAATTAATCATCTTTTAAATGTTTAAAAATCATGATTTATGCATTAAAAATGGTTCTTGAGATGTTTTGGAATCAAGAAATGATGACGAGATTGATCGAAAATGGCCGGAAAGCAATCAAAGTACAGCCGGACAGCAACCAGGCGGCTAGCCGCTTGGATGCTACCGTTAAACCCAAGAGCAAGTGCAAGCGGCTAGCCACTTGGTCACGGGTTTGGAAACTTTTTGTCTTTCATTTTTCTTTCTTCTTCCTTTGTTCTTTCTCTCACCAAAATCGTGAACACTCTCCTCAATTTTCATTCAAATTCTCTTCATTTCTCAATCATTTTTATGTCAAAATCAATGATTCAAACCAATACCCATGCATTTTACTTTCATTAAACACCTCCCAATCATCATTTCTTCATTTGTTCTTCATCATTTCTTCATCATCATCTGTGCGTGAATAGTAACTCTTCATTTCTCTATCAAATTTCTTCATCTTTCACTCATTTTCTTGTTAAAATTAATAATCCAATCCATTATTCATCCATTACTCCTTCAATTTTCATTCTCAAAACATCATTTCATCACCTTTTTACAAAAATCCCAAATCTCAAAAACCTAGCTTGGCCGTTTCTCTCTCTTTATTTTCAAGTTTCCTTTAGCTCATCTTTGATCCAATCCACATCATATATTAGCTTTATTCATCTCTAGGATCAATTTTCTTAGCCCAAAGACATCCATTTCACTCAATTTTTTGGAAACCCAAAATTGCATATTCAAGCTTGGCTTTGTTTCAATAATGGTGGGTGGTGAAAAATCCAAGAGCAAACAAATGGCCAAGAGATGCGAGGAAGATTATGGAGATAATACGAAGTTCTTGTCAACCCATTTTCGGCATCTCACACTTCAGAAACGATTTCTCGATAATTTCATGTCAAGGTCGGTCATTCCTCCTTATTTTGTCAATCTTAAAAATTTAGCAAATTTGGCAATTTGTGATACCTCTCTTAATAATTTTCTTATTGCCATGGGTCGGAAAAATGTTTTAGTTATTAAAGAGCCATATTATGAGAATTTAGTCAAAGTTTTTTATTCGAATATGGATATAGAAACCTCTGATAAAATTATTACAAGTGTTGGGGGAGTTCGTATTGAATTTGATGTTGCAGAGTTAAATCGTATTCTTGGAACTCCAAATAATGGATTGGAGCTATACAGTGCTAGAACCAAAATAGATTATCCGTGGTTTTCTATTGAGAATACTGTTCGGAAAATTTGTCGACGACATGACTTGTCCTCTGAGTTTTGTCGATCACCTTTGAAATCTCAAGCCTTAACTCTTCAAACCAAAATCCTTCATTATGTTCTTCACCATGTTATTACTCCTAGGTATGGTCATGGGGATGAAATTAACCGATTGGATGTGGCCTTATTGGATTGTATTTTGGAGGGTAGGAAGCTCAATGTTGGTTATATTATACTAGTATTATTACTCGTATCCTCATTTTCATATACATTTATGTTTTAAGTATGGATTGCAGATGATTATTATACGATATTTGGATGCTTTGTATTTGGATATGTTATGAATTCTTGAACTATTGTGAATCTTTGGTTAATTAGTTGCTAAATTTTCATATCTCTTGCTTGTATCTCCTGTTATTCTTGGTGTGAGCATTGCTTTATATTAATTTTGATGATGAAGGGGGAGAAGTCATGTATTTTTTAATTCGAAGACAGGTAATATATTTTTTAAGTATTTATGCATGATTTTGAAATATTAAGGAGGAGTTTACAAATTGTTATAGACCATATTTTCAGGGGGAGTTTTATCTTAATTTGATTTATAATGTTTAATTATGTATTCCATGTATTAAGAGGGAGCATATATGTTGAAATACATGAGATGTTTGTCATCATAAAAAAGGCGGAGATTGTTAGCCTAAAGGGCTATACATATTATAATTTTGATGATAACAAACATATGTATTAAGTGTTTTAATAAATTGTGTATTTCATAAGTTCACTAGTTTTTGAAGGATAATTTTTATGCAAGTGAATCAAGTGAAATCAAGCTCAAAATACTCAACGGACAACGACGAAATCAAGAATAGAGATTAGAGCTCAACGGGCAAATTATTGCGATAAATTCTTATAAAGACCGGTATGGTTTAATTTATGATTGGTTTAGCATTTGAGAAGCTCAATATTTTATTTGGTAACTAATTACTTTTCACAAACTAAAAGGTTTTATATTTATAAGATAAAATATTTTGTGGATTTGAGAAATTTGGTCTAAAATGAAAAAGTTTTAAATTTCGGAGTTGGACTTATTTGTCAAGTTTTAAAACTTTTGGGCCATATTATAACTTATAAAAGATTAAGGGGCTAGGTGCAAGATTTTGAGAATTTTAAAATTTTATGATGATTTCGTTACAACTTGAAAAGGACTTATTTGAAAAGATTTACTATAGTTTGGGCTATATTATAATTTTAAAAAGTTTTGAGAATTACACATTATTTAGAAATTCTGGAATTGGATCTTTTTATAAATTTTTATGATATTTTGGGCCATAGTATAATTACAAAAAGTTTTTAGGCAAAATTATGATTTTGTAAACAGTATTACTGTAGCAAAATTCAAATCTAACGGTAACTTCACTGTTACAAGCGGCGAACTGGATAAATTAAGTGGCTAGCTTTTCATTGGAATTCTATAACTAGTTTTTTCTCTTCGCCTTACAAGATCTTATAACATATATTGAGCTTCCAATTTCATAAAATCATCATAGATTAAATTATCATTGTGCTATTATTTGTGAATCCACTCTTATAGAGAGTTTTTGTTGTAATTTTCTTTTCTTATCAAATTATGAGTGTTCAAGTGAGAGAAACACTTGGGGTGAAGAGATTGGAGAGATAATCTCTTGATTGTAAAGGTTCATTGACACCTTGAAGTCAATTGTAAAGAACTTAAAGCCTTGGGAGGCTTGGATAAGTGAAATCCTCGAGCTTGGTTGGCTTGGAGGCATGGACGTAAGCGGGGATTGCCGAACCACGTAAAAATTATTGTGTTTGCGTTCTCTTCCCTTACTCTTTTATTTTTAAGTATTGTTCAATTTATTGTTTTTGATTTGATTGTTATAAAATTTATTGTTTTGTGTTTGTTTGCGTTAGATTAAATCGTTGTGCAATTTGTTTAGCGTTTTCCTTAAAATCCCAATTCACCTTCCCTCTTGGGTTGTATAACTTGCATTTCACTTGGGTATCATTAACGCCTACAGATTGGTCCTCATTCATAGTTCCTCTTAAATCAAATAAACGACATAAGTACTCTCCATAAATGTGACTTGAGACGAACTTCTATCCATAATATGTAACTCATGTGTTCTAAAATTATCAAAATACCCTTACATTCGTAAATTACTAAAATATCCTAAAATCATAAATTATCAAATTACCCTCAAAATAGTAATTTCTAGCCTATCTTCAATTTCTAAAATTACTAAAATAATCACGAAGTTATAAATTACAAAATTACCCTGAGAGTGTGAAATTATCGAAATGCCCTCGGCGGTCAACGGTGACCAAAAGTCAACCGATGCTGGCTAGGAAGCTTGGGGTTAGACACTTCTAGTTGAGCTGAGTTCAATGGTATTGGCAGTGAGCTCCCATATAGGACAACGACACCGGAATCTAGCTCAACAGCTCTGAATCTTTAGTTGGTTGATTAGCGGGAAATAGCAGTCCTCAGTGGTAGTGGATGGTAAAAAATGCTTAAGGTAAGGTGAAGAGCAAAGCCCAACTAGTGGCACAGCCAAGATCGGGCAAAAATGACGGTGAGAAAGTGTGGGTTTTGTCGTGGCCTTTCGAGCTCAATCACTGATGTTCTAGTTGTTAATCGGTGGCGATGATAGAAGGGATGTAGTGGTGGCTAAGCTTCCAATTCGTACCTCTCTTTGGCTAATAAGGTGGTAGGAAAATGAAGATGGCTAATAGTTGTGTTCGGGTTTTCTTGATTCATGTCATGATGAGTTTAAACAAATTTGAGGGCTACTTATTTTTTAAACACACAAAATTTAAATACCCGCACCCATAATTAATGTTGGATAATCAAGTCGCATCAACTTCGCTAGTAACAATTTGTAATAAGTCCAACAACTTTAAAATTAATGTCGAGGAAAAAAATTAGATAATGCATTTAATTAGAAAAGTAAAATGCATATGCCACATTTTGTGACAAAAACAACTATAAAATTTTTTGATGCTTTTTTTTTTTAGATTTCTTTATTTCTTTGCTTTTATAGCTACACTAATTCCTTATTTCTTTCTTATCTCAAAATCTACTATTTCAAGGACCAAATCCCTCACTTTCAAGTAATATTAACATTTTGTTTCTTTCCTATTTTAGATATGAAATGTTTATTACTTTTATTTACCATTTGTTTGAATTAACATGATTATTTCCGCAGGCATGGTGGGTGGTAAGCTTGGTTGTTGAATTTTGTGATGCCTTTGTAACATATTCATATGATATTTGCAAACAAACTTACACTATTATTGAAAACATTCTCTACATGGCCGGCCACCTCAGCTACTTTTACCCATGCTTTTGTAAGGGCACATTTAGAGTAGCTGTCGTAAACAGATCCAAAGTCACTTTCTCACTATTACAAATAATGGCTTGCAACATTGTTATTTTTTTTAAAGGGATTGCTCGCATTATTAATTTTGCTAATTTGTATTTTTTTTATTCTCTCCTATTGGAGTCAATTTGTATCAACAATATAAAATATATGAAATATATCCAAGATGATTTCACAGTCTTAATGGTGAAAATTGGATTAATTTTTGTCATTCTTTGGTATTTATAAGATTTTGTAGCTTCATACTTGCCATAAAAATAGGATGTTACTTTCATTTTATGTTTTATTCCATACTTTGTCCTAATTTCTTTCTATTGATGCAAAAGAGACAATATTTAACTAAAGGAACTTTTTGAACTAACTTCATGTGAGGACTCTCCTGAACTGAAATGTAGTAATGGTAGTATTGCGGTAATCTAACAAGTTTTATTCTTTTACTCTTTATTTTTTTTTTTAATTTTTGGTGTACCTTGTTATGTTTGAATGTTAAACAAGTAATCATTTATGAATTTTGTAGATTTTGAATGGTGGGTTCGTTTCAAGACTTGTTTTTCTATTTTGAATGTTGTAGAAGGATTATTAGAAATGTTTCTAAAACATACAAATGCTATTAATGTTCGCTTTTTGTACATGAAATACTTGTAAAAATTCTAGTTTTTAATACAATTGAATTTGGTTTTAAATGATTTTTGAATTGCTATTTTTTTTAATTTTAATCATGTAAAAGATGACCGTTCTTATAAAGAACAGTCATTGAAGAAAAACATAAGATGACTGTTGCTTGAAGAACTGTCATCTTTGCTCAACATAAGTGAATGGTTTTTATTAAAACAATTGTCAAATTTTGGTGAAGCACACTGCAAAGATGAGGGTTTTTTTAGAGAACTGTCATTAAAAAATAAACAAAACATGATAGTTTTGGATTTTTCATACAATTGTCATTAAAAAAAAATGATAGTTTATAAACCGTCATTAAAAATGACCCCTCTTTTAATGACACTACCTAAGATAACAATTTTAAAACCATTATCTTTGTTTCTTTAAAACCTTCATTGTTTAACATTTTTGTAGAAGTGTTACCTTCTATTCGTAATTATCTATAAAGTTTATATTTTATTTTACATTTAATATTAATTTATAAGTTGTATGTTACATTTGTAAGTTTTATTTTGTTTACTAATAAGACACCAATTTACCGCTCTTGTATTAATTTACTTGTTTTATCTTCTATTTATAGGTCTTTTATTTTATTTTTCAACATTTATGTTTTATTTTACACTTAATGTTGATCAATTAGTTTTATTTTATATTTGTAAGTATTTTGTTTTATTTACTTGTGAGTATTAATTTACTCATTTTATATTAATTTACTTATTTTGCTTTTCATTTAACAGTCTTATGTTCTATTTTCAAAATTTATGTTTTACTTTGTATTTAATGTTGATTTACTAGTTTTATGTTATGTTTACAAATTTTTATTTTATTTCTAATAGCACATTAATTTACCAATTTTATATTAATTTACTTGTTTTACCCACCATTTACAAGTCTTATATTCAACTTTTAAAATTTATGTTTTATTTAACAATTAACAAGAATTATTAGTTTTATGTTGTATTCGTGAGTTTTTTTTTTTTATCGATAATACATCAATTTACCAATATTTACCTTCCATTTACAAGCCTTATATTTTATTTCCAAACCTTTATGTTTTATTTTAATGTTAATGTTGATTTATAAGTTTTATATTAAATTTATAAGTTTTATACTTCATTTACATAATTTATGTTTAATTATGATGTTAATGTTGTGATTTTAGTCATAGCATCATAAATAACCCACTATCAACCAAAACATTACCACATGTATACCTTGAAACTTGGGTATTGATCAATTTATACCCTCATACTTCAAAATTATCATAATATGCCTTTTGAGATCAGTAATGTCTAAAATACCCACAAATATCTCCAATTAGACAAGAGGTTGTGTACTCAATGAGTTTCGATCTTCTCCTTTACGAGATTTCTTCTCCCTCCTCTTGCCATTGTATTTCTTCTTTTTTTGGCACAATACCTTCACCAAAATGTCAACCATAATAATTTCTCTTTATTGGTGGTGGCATTCTCAGAGGCGGATTCTCGGTGGCGGTGAAAATCATCTTAATCGACAGCCAAGATTTCATTAAGTAACATCAAAATCAGATCTCAAAGGCAACATTCCCAAAGGTTCACTTTATCTCTTCACTGTGAATTTGATGGGTTACCTGCAACCTTAATAGCAGTGTTACGAGAGGATAAACAACTTCATTTGTTTGCTAGCCTTTTTAACATACAGTAGAGTGTCACAATCTTCCTCAAATATGTTTGTTTATCTTATTAGTGATCTTGAAAATGTAGCATCATTTGGCGAATTGATACCAGAACATGCCTAGCTCAAAAATTCAGAGCTCTTGTAAATTATCTTTAACAATTGATGTGATTATTTGTAACATGAGGAAAAATGATTTTCTATTGCTGGAGCTATGAATCCATATTTTGAATGTTGATTACTCTATTTATCTCATCACTTTTCTCAAGTTTTTTGTGAAAGGGCTGTTGATTACTCTATTGGTAATGATACTTTTGATACTTTTGAATGCACTAGTTAAACTCTAAAAATCCCCATTAGATAATAGAGATGATGACATTGAAGTTATTATCTCATATAATTAATGGTTTGATTGGTATTAACTAATTTTGAACAATTAGTAACTTTATATAACCCATCATATTGACAAGTTAAAATAAGGAAAAGTATCTACCAACCACCCGTTTTTTTCTAACTTTTTCAAAAATACACAATTCTTTATTTTTTTGGCTGAATTCCACCTAAAGTTACAATTCTTTGCACCATTACACTTCCGTTTGAAATCTGTTTAAAAAACTAACGGAATCTTAAGTAAATGACTATTTTGCCCCCCAAACGAAAATTATAATTTCACCCTAATTAAATAAAAAAAATAATCAAATTATTTTTTTTATAATCTATAACTTCTACTCTATATAAATGAAAAGGATTTTTTTATAAATTTTTAAAAAATAAATTTTACTCTAAAAATAAATTGTTCCCTAATATATGTCTAATCTAATTTAATCCAATCATAAAACGGGTGGTCAGTGGATAATCTCTCTTATATTTAAATGTCAACTTAAAAAAGTATTAATTTTATTCTAATATAATTTAATATAGCCCAACTCGGTATTGTACTAAATATAAAATAGTATTATATAATATAGTCTAATCTAATTTAATCCAATCATAAAATTGATTTTACATGGCAAATCTATTAAAAAAAATTTATAAAAAATTCTTTTCATTTATTTAGAGTAAAAGTTCTAGATTATAAAAAAATAATCTAATTATTTTTTTGTATTTAATTAGGGTGAAATTATAATTTCGTTTGGGGGGCAAAACAATCATTTATTTAAGATTCTGTTAGTTTTTTTAACGAGCTTCAAACGGAAGTATAAAGGTACAAAGAATTGTAACTTTAGGTGGAATTCAGCCAAAAAAATAAAGAATTGTGTATTTTTTAAAAAGTTGAAAAAAACGGGTGGTCGGTGGATATTTTTCCTTAAAATAATCTCACTTAGTGATAATTTAATTGATGGATTTAGTCATGATATTTTTAATGATGATGATATTTAAAGGAACTAATTTAATGGTAATAGATTTTTTTTAATTATGAAGTCAGGGTTTATTAGTTTGAAAACAAATTCTTCTTGTTCATGTCAATGAAATGGGTGGCCAGAATATATCATTGGATATGGTGGGTTTTGAAGGTATGTTTATGTGTTGTTTAAAAATATAAATTAGTTCATGTTGATGTGTGGATGCTGAAGGAATATAGGGTTAAAGAATGTGAAATAAAGTTTTCTGTAATTAGTAGCATAAATAGATCAATGAGTCATTTTGCTACTTTGATACCTTTAGCTTATTTAAAAGATGGTGACAAACTAAACTAATTAAACAATTTTAATTGGCCTATTGGCCTTTATTATTATTGTCTTATTCTAGCCTTGATAGGCTTCCTTCATATCTGTAGAAAATGATTAAAAATATGGTGTTATTCCAGTTGAGGTTAATGCAGAAGCACTACAAATGCAAAAAGATGATTTCACATGTAACACTATAGATGCGGATGATGAAAGTAGTATGGATGGTATTGAAAACTCAATGGAATTTGAAGATGGTATAGATGCTGAATAAGAAATATAATAGTTCATGGTACACATTTATTTGCATGCCTAATTGTAAATATATATAATTATCATCCTTTTTCTTAAATACGAAATAAGTATAAAATAATATGAACTGACAATAATGATGTATATATTAGATGGCTTAAAGAGAAAGAAGCAATCACGACCACAACTATTGACATAAACATATCTATAAACATTGATTTTTAAGAATGTTGAAGTCTTTAATTTTGGATAATTTCTTAGGCCATATGATGTTTTGGACAAGTTCAAGTTATTAGAAACAAACAGATAACCGCAAAACTAAAAAACGGCAAACCGATAGCATAGGGTTTGAAATAATAACTAGGCAACCCAAGAGGGGGTGAATTGGGATTTTAAAAACTTATGCAAAACAAACCACTCAACAATTTAAATCATTGCCTTAATAAGAGCAAAAACAATAAATTCGATCAAGCACGATAATTAAAGAATAAGGGAAGAGAGATCAAACACGTGATTTTTACGTGGTTCGGCTAACCGTGACTACATCCATGCCTCTAAGCTCATCGGGCTTGAGGATTCCACTAAGCAAGCCTCCAAGGCTTCACGAAAACTTATAATTGACTTGACAAGTGTCAATCAACCTTTACACTAAGAGATTATCCCTAATCTCTTAACCCAAGTGTATCCCAACACTTACAATCACTCAAAACAAAGATTACAAATTTATTTTTCTCACACAATATATAAGATTATAAATCAATGCTGAAAGTGTGAATAAATGAAGTAAGAATGAATTTGAAACTTCATGAAGGTTGTATTCTCAATTATAGACTCAATGATAACATTGTGATAAACTTTTGTTTGAATTTGATTGAGCTTATTTATAGTTGGAGCTTAAGTATAGCCGTTGTTGACTTTTTGCATGAAACTGGATCACCATTAACAATTATTGGTTAACCTTTTTGACTGATCCAAGTGACCGTTGAGCTGAATTTCAAATAAACGGTTAACTGTTAGCCACTATCGGTTTTTAGTTAATTTCCAGAGACCTACAAAACAGATTTTTTCTATCTGTTCTTGCTAAGTAGTTGAAGATTAGCCTAAAATAATATTTTGGAAATTATTGGTTAGCATTTGACATTAACGGTTCGCCAGTTATATCCAGTGACTTGCAAAACAAAATTGGCTTATCCGTTTTTGCTCAACAGTGTAAGGTTAGCACATAATTCCATTATGGAAATTATCGGTTAATTGTTTGATATAAAAGGTTTGCCGTTTAATTCCAGTAACCTTCCCAACATATTTGCTTTGCCCTTTTTTACTAACCGGTTCAAGTTTAAGGAATTACTCATCTCTGGAAATTATCAGTTTACCGTTTAAAGTTAATGGTTCACTTTTTGTTTCCACAATCACAATTTTAACAGAATTTCGCGGGGAATGTTTTCTCGATTTAAAGTTAATGATTATCCATATTCCCTGAACACATTTAGAAATATTATTCGGCTTTTAAGAAGATGTTTATTAATGAAAACTCTAACATTTTAATCAAAAACATTTAAAGTTTGTTATCATCAAAATTAATATAATGAACATATACATGTTAACATGGTTGAGTTATTAACAGCTTCTAGAAATTAACGGTTAACTGTTAATAAGAAGATGGCTAGCCAAAAAATTCTAGAAACCAATTTATCTAAAAACAGAAAGCTGACTTCAAACAGTTGAGCTTCTGGAATTAAATGGTAAACCAACAATGACAAACAGTGATTCGACTTCGATCAGTGAACTCTTTGTAATTATACAGTAAATCAACTATTCTAAAAGGTGAGCTGAGAATTCAAACTTCAGTATAATAGTTACCTGGCACAAGTCAAAATGGCAAACCGACTGAGGTTAATGGTGTCCAATTATGTCTAGAAAGTGAAAAACGGTTAGTTTTCTCCTCCAACTATAAAAAAGGTCAATCAAATTCAAATCAAGGAGGATTTCAACAATCATCATTGAGCTTGTTATTGAGCATTCAACCTCTCTCTTGTGATTATAACTTGTTATTCTTTCATCAAATTACATTTTGGGGTTTTATTTGTAAACACATACTATATGTAAGGGAAAATTTTTATAATCTCCATTTCAATATCAAAATTTAGTGATTGTAAGTATACAAAATACTTTGAGAAAGAGTTGTGGGATCATCTCTATTTGCAAACGTTTATTGACACCTTACAAGTTAATTGTAAAGATCTTAAAACCTTGGGTGGTAAAGGCTTGTGTTTGTATATGCCTTATGCCTCCACATTCTCTGCATTAAATACCCTCCATTTGTTTAAATTAAACAATTTAGAATTAGAGTTAGGAGAACCTTTTTGGGCTGTTGGAGTCAATAACGCACAAGTTGTAACACCCAAAATATTTACCCATGAATGCATGACGATAAAATTAGAATGAAGCCTCACATCATTTATTCTTATTAATAAATCTCGAGAATAACAATCATTAGTCATGCACAATATTTGAAAACCTTTATTATTATACCTTTAAACATTTTATAATATCTTATAATAACATCTTCATTTAGCATAAGGATAGATTCATGTAAAAGCATTAAAAACATTAAAACATTCATAAAAACATTAAAACATAAACATTTGGTAGCTCACGTCTCGTAGTGATCATCATTTATCATTCAAGGTACTATACCCCGCATTGTTCATAACATTATTATGCATAATATCATCATCATACCAACAAGTTGGCCATAGCATTACATAATATAATAACATTAACATCACATACATTACTATGGAATATAAACTAAAATATTTTTTTTAATCCACCTTACATCGTTTTATAAATAGCATTTAAAGTCTTATAAAACATTTAAGAACCTTTCTTTGATCATTTAATTCTTTTAGAAAATTCTTTAAGGAAACATTTTGTTTAAGAAAACTAGTTTCTTAAGAAAATTTTATTTTAAAATACATTTTTATAAATTCATTTAAAAGTGTTTTTATTTTGTAAAATTCATTTAAATATTTTAGAAATCATTTTTGCAAAAATTTTCATTTAAACATAATTCTAATAATATAAATTGCATTTATTATAAAGCACACCAACGAGCTCACCCACGTCCTATAATCATCATAAAAATATCCTTATCAATATTATCTCTAACCTTAAACATAATGCCAGTCATCCTTAAATCTAGGCTTTTATACTAGCTCAATACTTATACATATTCTAGACATAAACATGAGTATCCTGCACATGTTGATTTTTAATAACCTATACACATGTCGGAAAACCATGAAAATTTATAGAGGTATTGTGAATATGCATAGCATTGCATACAAAATTTCACAAAATTCAACACAAGTGAAAATTGAAATACAAGTTATGCACCCAAGAGGGGGGATGAATTGGGATTTTAAAACTTATGTTAACAAATCCACAAAACAAATTTAATCAAATGCCTTAATTAAATCAAAAACAATAAATTCAAACAAGCATAATAATAAAAAAATAAGGGAAGAGAAAACAAATACGAGGATTTTTATGTGGTTCGGCTATCCTCGCCTACGTCCACACCTCCAAGCCAATCAAGCTCGAGTATTTCACTATCCAAGCCTCCCAAGGCTTTAAGTTCTTTACAATTGACTTCTAAGGTGTCAATAGACCTTTACAATAAAGAGATTATCTCTTAAATCTCTTTACTTCAAGTGTTTTTTACACTTGTACACTCACAATTTGATGAGAAATGAAAATTACAACAATGAAACTCTCTTTAAGAGTGGATAAACAAATTATAGCTCAATGATGGTTCAATAAATGATGATTTACGAAATGCAAGCTCAATATATGTTTTATAAACTTGTTTTGGAATTGAGTTTTTATAGCTAAAGCCCGAAAATTAGCCGTTATAGACAAATTCCAACGCTCAAGCGGCTAGCCGCTTAATTTATCCGGCTCCCCGCTTGTAACAATGAAGTTACCGTTAGATTTGAATTTTGCTACAATAATACTATTAAAAAAAAATAATTTTACCCTAAAACTTTATGTAATTGTACTATAGCCCAAAAAGTCATAAAACTTTACAAATAAGTCCAATTTCAGAATTTCTAAATAAATATTATCCTTAAAAAACTAGTGAGCATGTAAAATACAATATTTATTAAATCACTTAAGAAACATGTTTGTTATCATTAAAATTATATAATGTGTAGCCCTTTGGGCTAACAAAAATCAAGTCAGAATATTGACCTTTCACTAAAGTAACAAAACTGTCCAGCATTGACCAAAATAGAGCTTTACTACTTAGGAAATTCATAAAATATTCTAGTCAAAATAATTCGTTTCTTATTTTTTTAATTACAGAAGACACGTTCAAAAATCATATAATTAAAATTCATAATTTTTGGATGCCTGAAACTATTTTAAAAGCATTTTATTTTCCAACAGAATCTAACCTGTCCAGAAAATTCTAGATTTGAAGATAGAAATTCAAAATTTGGTATCCTTTATTTTACACGCCCAAAAATCACGATTCTAGTTTTCAAAGACAGAGGAAAGTTTGTTTAAATTACATTATAAAATCCTAACATGGCATGTAATATATAAATTAGCCCAAACTGTTATATGTTTTAGCTTCTGTAATTCTAGAAAATAGTTTTCAGATCTACAGCAGCTGCATGTTATGATTTTTAATAGTTTAACCATCATGAATAAAATTACAAAATTAAATATGCAATCATAAGAGACATGGATCTATTGATACAAAAATCCCCATAATTTTTAAACATGTGTAATCTCATAGAAAATTTTCCAGAAGTGAGAGTTGCTGCTGAAAATTGGAATTTCCCAGCACCAATAACCCAAATTCAAAAAATCATAATAATTTGCATACTCAGAGGATTTCAATCCAAAATCTACCAACGAAAAACTTAGGATGTCTAGTTTCATGATATGTAAAATTATTCATGTGATTCTAAATAAAGAAAATGATTTGAAGTAAAGAATGCAGACTATTCAGATCATCACAGTATTACAAACACACATTTATTACCCAAATCATACTACAAGAAATTAAAGACAGGCAATTAATAAAAATAAATTATATAAGTCAAAGAAATAATACCTTAAGGCAAACACCAAGCAAAGAAGTTATAAAAATTTCTTTTTCTTCTCCAAAGACTTAAGATTTTTTTATAGGGTTTGTAACAGTGTAGAAAATAAGAGATGGCTTCCTCTTAAATACTTTTGGTAATTAATAAGTACTTTAAAAAATAGAAAGCAACAAAACGTGAGTTTTAAGAAAATTTATTTTTTAATAAAAGCTAATAACCCATTTAACTTATTTAAAACAACTTGATAAGTTTTACTCACACATAAACACCCAATAATAAATATCCTACCCAATTTAATAAGGGTAAAAGAGGAAACGAATAATAGACGTTACAACTTCTCCTCCCCTTAAAAAAATTTTCATCCTTGAAACTATAGCCTTACCCTAATCCTCAAATAGTTGAAGATACTTCTCTTTTATTTCATCCTCTCACTCCCAAATGGCTTCCTCAGCAGTATGATTCACCCAGCGAACTTTTACCAAAACAATAACCCTTCTCCTTAAAACTTGTTCCTTTCTATCCAATATCTTCATCGGTTGCTCTTTATATGACATATCATTGACGATTTGGATAGGTTGGTAATCCAATACATGTGAGGATCAGCCATGTACTTCCTCAGTACTCACACATAAAATACATTATGAAGCCTCGAAAGGCTTGGTGATAACGCCACTGGATATACCACTGGGCCGATTCTCTTCATAACCTCAAAAGGTCCAATAAACCAAGGGTTGAACTTACCCGTCTTCCCAAAATGGAAAACTCTCTTCCATGGTGAGACTTTTAAGAACGCATAGTCCCTAACTTAAGACTCTAAATCCTGTCTACGTCGGTCTGTATAACTCTTCTGTCTACTCTAAGCTATACAAAGACGCTCCCTTATCAGCTTGATCTTATCAGCTATAATCTGAACTAATTTTGGCCCCAAGAGTTTTCTTTCTCCAACCTCATCCCAACATATCGGTGGCCTACACTTCCTCCCATAAAAGCTTCAAAAGGTGTCATGCCAATACTAGAATAAAAATTGTTGTTATAGGCAAACTCCATCATTGGTAAATGTTCCTTTCAATTATCTCCCAGATCTAACACACAAGCTTGCAACACATTCTCGACAGTTTGGATTCCTTTTTTATTGTCCATCTGTCTAAGGATGAAAAGCAGTGCTCAATCTCAACTTCGTTCCAAACTCCCTCTGTAAACCAACCTAGAAATTAGAGGTGAAACGTAGATCTCTATCTGAGACAATAGACACTGGTACTCCATGCAACCTCATTATCTCACCACCAAAAAGCTTGCCCAACTTTCATAATTTATCGATAGTCCTCATCAGTAAGAAATGTGCTGACTTAGTCAAACAATCCACAATTACCCATATTGAGTCATAACCTTTCCTCGAACGTGGTAACCCACTCACAAAGTCCATGGTAATATGGTCCCACTTCCATTCTGGAATTGGAAGCGACTAAAGAGAGCCAGTAGGCCTCTGGTGTTCAATCTTCACTTACTGACAGACCAAACACTTCGAAACATAATCAGCTATATCACCCTTCATATTCCTCCACCAGAATTTTATTTTAGGTCTCAATATATTTTTGTGCTTCTAAGATGAGCACTAAATGTAGATCGTGCCTCTCTCGCATTATCTCTTTCTTCAACTCAACCACGTTTGGTATACATAGTCATTGGCCGAACCATAAAGTACCATCATCATTCAGTCTAAATTCTGAACATCCAGCCTTTACCGCATCAACAATACTTTTGAGTTGTGGATCCTCACTCTGAGCAGCCTTAATCATAGCAATTAAAGTAGGCTAAACACCCAAGTAAGACAAAATATTTGTCTGTCCGTGTATAACAATTTTAGTTTCCATCTTCTTTAGTTTTCTTTCTTTTTTTTTTCTAGGGCCTGTAAAGGTGTAGAAAATAAAAGACGGCTTCCTTTTAAAAACTTTTGGTAATTAATAAATCCTTTTTAAAAAATATAGAAAGTAAGAAAATGTGAGTTTTAAGAAAATTCATTTTTTAATAAAAGCTAGTAACCTACGTATCTTATTTAAAACAAATTGATAAGTTTTACACACACAAAAACACCCAATAATAACTATCCTACCCAATTTAATAAGGGTAAAAAAGGAAACAAATAACGGGCATTACAGAAGTCCTCTTTGGTTTGTTAGAGTTCTTCTTTTTTGACATTTTCTTGAATTTTTTTTGTAATGAGTGCAGGTGAAATCCACGTACAAATATGGATCATCATCCTTACATGGTTTGGTGGTGGGAACCTATGTTTCAGCCTGAAAAGCAACACACTTTTCTTTCTTAGGATTCAAATTCAAGTAGTTAGTCTCATCAACCATCAAGTTTCCCATCAGTGAACACCTAGTCATGATAGACATATCAACATTTTTTTTTTAATGGCCAAAATTTTAGGATGATATCTAGGTTGGGCCAATCTTAAGATTTTTCTACAAATTTCTTCCTCAGAAATAGTTTTTTCAAGAGTAAAAAGGTCATTAACTATAGCAAGGATTCTAGAATTAAATTTAGATATGGTTTTATGTTCATGCATTTTCAAGTTTTCAAAATCATATGTAAGTTTCTGAAGTTTAAAACGTTTTACCATATTGTTCCTTCAAAAGTACTTTGGAGTATATCCTAAGCAGCTTTAGATGTCTTGCAAGAAAAAATTAGTTAGTGTTGAAAATTTTCCCTCACATATACAATATATAAGGGAAAATTTTTGTAATCTCTATTTCAATATCAAAATTGAGTGACTGTAAATATAGGAAACACTTTCAGAAAGAGTCGTAGGATCATCTCTATTTACAAAGGTTTATTGATACCTTGGAAGTCAAATGCAAAGATCTTAAAGCCTTGGTAGGTAAAGGCTTGGATAGTGGAATCCACAAGCTCGGTCAGCTTGGAAGCATGGACGCAAGTGGAGTTTGCTAAACTACGTAAAAATATTGTGTTTGCCCTCTTCTTCTTTATCTCTTTATATTTATTTATTGTTAACTTTATCGTTATTGAATTCTTTAAGACATTATTTTGAATTGTTTTTTAATTTTATTTGCTTAAATTTTTAAAACCCAATTCATCCCCATCTTGGGTTGCTTAGCTAGAATTTCAACAACCACGATTATTGCGTTTATTGCCAGATAAAAGTCCTAGTGTTAACTTGAATACGATGGATAGATCTGACATATTTGTTCTAGGACATGGTGAGGCGCAAGGCCAATTAGTTGATTATACAATTGTGAAAGTATATTTTTATGCTATTGGAGGTAATTATGTTATCAATAATATGAAACGCATATATTTTGTGCCTTATTGAGTGTTTATATTTTAAATATAGGGACATGTTGCCAAAGTTTGTTTATTTACTTGAAGTTCACTTTTCTTTTTTCAGTTTGATATGGCGAGGCCATAGGCCAATTAATTGATTTTGGAAGTTTTTGTAAGTATAATTGGAGGTAACTGTGATGTAAGTATGATGAATATTTTCTTATGGATTGTTCTATTCAAAATATAATCGACATTCCTTCTAAATTTATTTACTTAAAGAAACTAATTTTTCCCCCTTTTCTAAGATGTTGAGGCTTGAGGCTAATTAATTGATTTTGGAAGTTTTTTATTAAGGTCTTTGAAAGGAATTTAGATCTATTGCAAATAGATGTAGGCAATTGAAAACCTAAGATTAACAACTTAATTAATTTTTTAAAATACTATTCACCATTACTGTTTATAATTATTGAAAATACTATTCACAGTTACTGTTTGTCCGCATCAAAATTATTAATTTTCCAAAAGCACAATAAATTACAGAAATTTAATGACATAAAGATTTTTATGTGATTAAGATTAATTAATCCTTCATCTACGAGACCATGCCCAGATGAATAGTAATCCACTAAGGTGAGATGTCACAACCTATGGATTTACCAAATTTAAGACTCTCACTTATAGTTTATCACCATATAGTTTACTCAACCTTATATTGAATATGCTTCTCTTGAATAATTACTCACCCTTTTGATCCACGATCCTCAAGGCACTTCGCAAAGTGATCAATAATAATTCTTCAATTCTTGAATTTCGAGTGATCGAAAATCCACATAGACTCTTCGCAGAGATGAAAAGAAGATAAGAAAATAAATCAACCTAACTTTATATGCCAAATCTGAGTTCTCTAAGGAGGAGGCCGAATTTTGCTTCTCTACTTTATACTCTGTGTTGCGTCCCTTCAATTGTGAAATATTTCTCTTTATTTAGGCACTAGGGTTTCATAAAATTTTCAAGTCTTAAAAGACTTGGATTCTTTCCAAATAAAAGTTTCTTTCCTCTTATAATTCCTACGAATCTGAATATAAATAAATCTGATTTTCTTACCTTACTTTTCTCTCAACAAATATCTAGAGCATTTAATAAACTTTCTGTTTGAACCAACTTCTTCTTCTAAATAGATCTTATGCACCAGTTATAGAATCTCATCTTTAATTGACTTGCTAAATTAGACATCTAATGAAATTAGGAAACAAATATTCCTAATAAATTGAAATCTCACTAAATTATGAAATTAATAAATTAATGCCTATTACAAGATATGCAATAAATAAAATTATAATTTATCTAGACTTGTCATAAGATGCGAACAAATAATGGACTTAATAGTTTTGAAACGGAACAAATACTTTAAGTAATTCTAATTTTTATTTTTGTCTTGATTGACACACACGCGCGCACACACACACACACACACACTTTACCTTGTAAGTATTTTTTTTACTTTGTATGCATTTTAGGCTAGGTGTAAGAAAAATGATGAAGATAGGAAGAAAACTATCACATAATCATCTTGGGGAATTTAAGATATTTGTTGGTTATCATGATGAGAACTCTAGGGTGATAATCTTTATTTGTATTTTTTTAAAAAAAATAGCTTCAAAGATTTATAATGTATGTATGTATGTACACCATATTTTATGTTTGGAACAGTAAAATAGAAGTGGTGAGGTACAACAGTACCTAATTTATTATGTGAAACTCGTTGCAATGCTAGTAAATAATGGGTGAATGCTGAGGCTTAGTAAAGATACGTAAGAATTTTATTGAAATTTTAAAGTTATTTCTACACTAATTAATTTATCTCGAATTCATCATGCTTTCTTTATTATTATTATTTCTATGAGAAGATCGTCCAACTTTAAGAGCAAGCTGCTAAAGGGGAATCTGAGCCACTTAATGATGAACAATTATCTTATGCGATGTACGGTAAGAAATATGGTTACCTTTATGAACTTAAAGTGTGTAAGCTACCACCTTCTTTACAAGCACCATACAATGAAATTTCCTCAGCATTGCACAACGAGTTAGGGTCAACAAAGATAAGACTTCAAGGCACTCAGACTAAACTTCAAGAAACAAAGAATAAACTTTAAAATACAGAGACTACCATCAACAATTTGTCTAGTAGGCTTAACTAATTTGAGACTTTCATGAGCTCTCATTTCACTACTACAAAAATGACTTTTACTGACACTTAGTTACTGACACTTTGCAAAAAGTGTCAATAATTATGTACATATGCACCATTTTCCGCTTTTGACAAATAGGAATCACAATTTATTGATACTAGTGTGTCAGTAAATTAAACATCAATGATCACTGACACTACTGATGTAGATTAAAAAAAATCATTAAAATTTGTGTTAGCTCCAACTCGAACCCGAGCGCTCTAAGGTTTAAAGCTTTAAAGTTCGGAGCACAGACCATCAAATCTCGTTGAATCAAAGTCATGGTGATATTTAAATTATTAAAAAATAAAATTATAAATAGCAGCAACGCAAAAGTCACACTTAATTTTCCCCATCTACCCAAACTGTATCGGGTCTCTCCCATCTTGCTTTCATTGTTATCTTTCTCTTTCGTTTTTCTCTTCTTGATCTCTTCTGTTTTGCATTATCCATTTACAAATTAAATTCAATTAATTCATATCGATAATGAAAAGCTCTCACTACGTTTCATTTTTCCATTTTCCCTAAATTGAAAAACAAACCAAAACCCTAATCGCTTGTTATCAAAGGGGTTTTTTCTCCAACTAAACCATTGAGTGCCTATACTGGGCAAGCAAGTAAAAGCCATCGACAAGGGGTGAAGTGACACCATCAGTTGCATATTTCACGTAATCTCATTCTCCCTTACAAGTTAAGTCCAGAGAAAAGAGCTGTAGAGATTATCATTTGTAATGGCTGAATTTTTTTTTTTGGGCAATTTAATTAATGGGTTTGTTTTAATTTGGCTTATGATTAATATTTTTAATTTTAATTTTTGGGTTGTTTCGGATAATTGAAATTGAATCCACAATGCGACCACAGGTGGGTTTTGTTTTCCAAATAATTTTTTCTTTTATTTAATTGTAATTTGAATAATTTGTTCTTATTTTTCTATATCTTAACTCGACATCTTTGTAAAAAAATATAGGCTTTTAAGTCAGACATACTTCAATCGAAAACACTCATTCTTTGGGACTCTATTTTTTTGCCACATTTGAGGTCGATTTAAAATTTTTGTGCATGTGATTTCTTTGTCATTTTTTTAAGCAGCGCATTTTTTCATTTAAAATAAATTATTAGCTCTGTTTCTTAAGTTTGATTATTAGGTTAGTTGATTTTGAATGTACTAAAATATGAAATTTAATTGTACCTTTTGCCTTTATAGATGATTGTTTGGGTATTATATTGGTGAATATTTGTGAATTTAGTAATTCTGAACTAATGGTTATCTCCATTTCATTTGAAGAGAGGCGATTTTGTTATATAATGCTACTTGTTTGTTTATTTTGTTTTGGTTGGAAGATTTGTAATAGAGGCGGTGACTATGATAAGAATTAATTAAGTTTGTGGTGTGAGTGTTTTGAGATTGTATAAAGTTGATGATTTGTCTTTGATTCAAGAAAGAAATGCTTGTTTTAAGGTTGTTGCATTTTGTTGAAGTTAAAAAGTGATTTATAGAATCTTTAAAAATGGCTTGCAAAGTGGTATAAAGACATTATTTATTTCAACTATTAACTTTTGTTAGTTACTTGACTTATGAAATAGTTCGACTACTTAAAAAGCCATTAGCACTATCTTACCTATTCATCTCCTAGTTAAGTTTTAAAGCTTCTTTAGTTTTAATTTTAGGATTTTGTCTAAATTATTATTATGATTCAATGATTTATAGGGGCTATTAGTGATTTTCCAGAATTATGAGTTTATTATTGCAACTATAATCATAATAACATTGAACATGAAATTAATCATGCAATTCAATTAAACTTAAGCGACATTACATATGTTAATTAAAATATTTGAAATGGACAGAACTTGGATAACTTGTGATAGATTATGCATAAAGTATCGTTCTGGAGTTGCTGATTTCTTAAATTTTGCCATTTTGAATGCTGAAAACCGAATGTCAATTAGATGTCCTTGCACCTTTTGTTGTAATATGGAGTTTCATACTCCTCAACAGGTGAAGGATCATTTGTTTGAAAAAGGTTTTCTCCCAAGCTATATTGTTTGAACTTGGCATGGTGAGACTGACTCTAAATCTACATTTACAAAATGTGAAGACCATTCACACAGTCAACGATTTAGATGTCATGATTATAGTAACATAATTGACATGGTCGAAGATGCTTGTGATAGAGATGTGATAGAGATCCTAGTTCTTTTAAGGATATGCTTGAAGATGCTGAAAAGCCTTTATACCCAGGTGCAAAACATTCAAAGTTATCTGGTTTAATGAGACTTTATAGAGTGAAAGGGAACTGTGGGTGGTCCGATAAAGGGTTTTCTACTTTGTTAGAAGTCCTTGCTGATATTTTTCCAAATAATAATACTTTACCTAAGTCAATGTATGAGGCTAAAAAAACAATAAAAGTGCTAGGCTTAGAGTATGAAAAAATACATACATGTCCAAATGACTGTATTTTGTATAGGAATAATTCTTGATCTTCTTTGAATGCCCAAATTGTGGAGCATCTAGGTATAAAAAAAAAGATGGCTCAATGAAATTTAAGAAAGGGGTTCCTAAAAGGTATTATGGTATTTTCCACCTATTCTAGGTTGAAAAGATTGTTTTAATCACCTCAAACATTCAAAATTTAACATGGCATGCTAATAAAAGAATTAGAGATGGCAAGCTTACCAATGAGACTCGACTTGGCGGATAATTGACAATAAGTGGCCAAAATTTGCACAAGAACCTAGAAATCTTCGTTTAGCTCTCTCATGATGGGGTTAACCCATAGTTCACTAAGCACTACTTATAGTTGTTGGCTGTTATATTAATAACATATAATCTTCCTCCTTGATTGTGTATGAAGAAAGTTTTTGATGTTGTCTCTTTTGATATCGCCCTAAACAACGGAAATGATCTAGATGTATACCTAGCACCTTTGATTGAGGACTTGAAAACTCTATGGGATGTAGGTATTGATGTTTATGATGCTTATAGAAAAGAAACCTTTAATTTACGGGTTGTCCTAATGTGGATAATCAGTGACTTTCCAAAGATCTGAAACCTCTCTGGTTGTCTTGTTAAGGGCTATTATGCTTGATTTGTGGGATAGATACTTGTGCATGTTGGCTGCCACATAGTAGGAAAATGTCATATATGGGCCATCGCCGTTTTCTACCACTTGGTCACTTATTTCGGAAACTGAAAAAGGTTTTCAATGGGAAGCAAGAGTGGAATGAGCCTCCTAAAACATTGTCTGGTGAGGAAATCTTTAACATGGTAGAAGATATTGACATTAAGTTTGGCAAAAAGAAGGCCAAAAAGCGGAAACATGATGATGGTGGTGGCGGTGATGGTGATGAGAACATAACTGAAAAATTGTACAAAAAGAAGTCAATCTTTTTTGACTTAGAATATTGGAAGCATTTATTAGTTCGCCATCAATTAGATGTGATGCACATTGAAAAAAATGTGTGCGAGAACATATATGGCACATTACTTCATCAACCAGGCAAAACAAAAGATGGGATTAATGCTAGAAAAGATCTTGAGCATTTGAAGATCAGGGGAAAACTAGTACCTGATGAAACAAACACAAAAAACAAAGTCCTACCTCCAGCTCCATACACTTTAAGTAAAAAAGAAAAAAAACAGTTTTGTGAAACCTTGCTGAGTGTAAAAGTCCCCGATGGGTATTCTTCCAATGTCCAAAAACTTGTTTCAATAGATGATTGTCGGCTTCAAGGGCTTAAGGGCTTAAGTCCCATGGCTGTCATACTTTAATGCAACAACTTCTATCACTAGCTATTCGAAACTGTTTGCCTTTAAATGTGAGAAGGGCCATAATCAGGATGTGCTTCTTTTTTAATACATTATGTTGTAAAGTGGTAGATCCTAAGACTCTTGACCAATTGCAAGAGGAACTTGTAATCACATTATGCTTACTGCAGCAGTACTTCCCACCTAGCTTTTTTGACATAATGATCCATTTAACAGTCCATCTAGTTGAACAAGTTAGGTTATGTGGGCCTGTTTATCTTCGATGGATGTATCCTTTTGAGAGAGAAATGAAAACTCTTAAGGATTATGTTCGTAATCGCCATACGAGGGTTGTATTGTAGAAAGTTATATTGCAGAAGAGGCACTCGATTTTTGTGCTGAGTACCTCTCAGATTGTGATGTTATTGGGCTGCCTACTGGTTGTCCAATTGATTTTTCCGTCGAAAGGCCTTTGGGAGGTGCAAATGTTAAGGTGGTTGATGATCCATTGTTGGCACAAGCACATCGGTGTGTTCTAATGAACACCCCTGAAATCCAAATATATGTCGAGTAAGTTGTTAATTTTTCTCAAAAAACATTACTATTGTATTATAAGATTACTGTACTAATTTTTAAATCTTAATATGGTTTCACTGTAGGGAGCATATGCATTATTTGGCATCAAGAAACCCTTATAAGGCAAAAAAAAATCTGTGGTTACAAAATGAACACATACGTACATTTTCTGGTTGGTTACAAGCAAAGGTCAGAATTACTTAACTAAATAAAATTTAGAATATAAACTTTAACAAGATTTTTTTACATGTAACTAATTATTGTACTTCTTAATTTAAATTAGTTCAAGGCAAAAAACTAATGTAATTTTGATTTTGTAGTGTCCGAGGCAGCCGAGCAACTTTGAATGTGGTTACTATGTGATGAAATACATCCAAGATATCGTCACTAATGTGAACATGCTGAAAAATAATGTAAGTATTGAAAACAGTTTTTACAATACTGCATCATATTGTTCCAATTTAGTGTGAAATGAATCAGCTTAAAGGCCTATTGTATGCTTATTTATAGTTATCTTTTTATTGCGTATTGTATGTATTTTATAGACTGTAAGGTTACTTATAATGGTGAGTATGTTGCATATTGTTGAATAGATTATATGAATATCCATATAGACGTGAATTCAGATCTGGGATATACACAATGTACTGTAACACAAAATAATTGTTTGGGTTGCAAAGTAGTTGTTAGTAGGGATGTGTTATAGTACCGTTGCTTGTACTTTACTTTGATAAGGATAATTTGTCATCCTGATTTTGTATCTACATCCATATTTGCATTAAATCGCGTACTGTTAGGGTTCTTTCTTCCAGCCTTTTAATGCTCTGCCTCTGTTTCTACTTTGTTGCTTGATCCCAAGGCTTTTAAGTCCCGCTTTGGCTTTCATGAATTGAATTCGTTCTTTCTTCTCTCGATATTTCTTTTCTCTTATTTGTCGCTCTCTTATATTTCATTAATTCATTAACAATGCCCAATAATATGTAGCTTTTAATTCAACAATATACTTTTTGATAATGCGTTTATATCGGATTATTTGATGCATTGTTTATTATTATTATAAAATATAAATATATGTATTGTACTTGTATTTTCCTAACGAATTGGAGACTTGACATCAGCTACAAAGGCAGGCAAAGCAGTAGATTACATTTTGTTTGTTGGCGTTAATTGTTAACACACAAATATATTTAAATGAATGATATTTAAGTAGTTTAGTCAAGGATTTTCTGTGAATAACTTGTTGTTTTGAAATTAAAGTTCAAGGGAATTGAGGAATACACCGTGAAGGACCTCTCGCGGCTTCGTGATCAGTGGGCTACATACGTTGCCAAGTTAATTACAGCTTACAATCGCGAGGTAACATACAAGTAATATATGATTACTTTTGCTTTAAAATATACAAGGCTTATTTTTTGTGGTGTGCTAATTGATTTTATATACTTGTAGCTGGAAAAAAAATGAAGGCATCTCCGGACTCCAAAATCAGAGGCATAGTTGCTTGTAGTTTGCTTTTTGTTGCGTTAACAAATTGCCAATGACTTTGTTCCTCTAAGAGCAGACGCTCTGACTTTGTTCCTCTAAGAGCAGACGCTCTGAAAACTTTGTTTTCTAATTCAGCTGTCCGATTAAAATTGCTGCTTGTGGAAGAGATTGTGAAAACTATATATAGCTGTCTAGAGCTCACTTGCGGGGACCTATTTATTCAAAGCTTAATTTAGTACTTGATCTTTTTTTTTTTACCCGCAAACAATGTAGTAGTTGAGCTATTTTAATTTAGCTGCATGTATTTAGAATGTGTATTATGTGAATTGCATTACAAGATTTTACATGTTTAATATACTTTGAGTTTATTTCAATTGTAAAATTAACAGGAAAAATGTGATTAAGAAAACATAATACCATTAACACAATTCCAGTATAGCACCATTAATACTAACGCTAACTATTCCGATGACGTTAAGAATTTTTGATGTTACTGAGTCAGTGGATTCCTGATTTTGTAGTCACAGAAATCAGTGACTTGTAAATAGTATCATTAAATGCTAACAGAATTGAGTCACTATCTTTGTGATTCTCTAGTAACACAAATTACTGACAATAGAAATGGTGATACATATTACTGACAATAGAAATAGTATCAACCAATACTAACACCATTGTATCACTATTTCGGTGATACAATAGTAACACAATATACTGACGCAAAAATCACTGACACCAAAAATTAGTGTCAGTGTGTTCTGGTTGGAGCATTACTGACACAATTAACAAGTGTCAGTAAAAGTAATTACTGACGTTAAAATGGTGTCAGTAAAGCCTATTTTTCTAGTAGTGTTTATCTAGTCATGTTACTACTTTAGGGTTGTTATTTGTGCAGCCACTTCGACTGTGATTTCCTCATCTTAATTGAATGCATTTTGGACTTGTTTTACTTGTTATCCTATGAAACTTTGCCAATCAGACTTGTACGACTCTTTTATGGTTTTATGAAAAACCAATAGGTATGTCGTTCACTTTTGTGTCTATTTGATTTGCATGTATTTCGTTTTATATATACTTTTTATATTTACTTATAATATGATTGTTCTTTCTTAAAGTTTGTAGTAGTAAATTTAACTTCTTTATTATTTGGAGATAAATTCTTTTAATCTATCAATTAAAAAAGAAAAATATCATATCAAGCAAAATAATTATATAAATAATAAATTTATACAAAATTTTTTGTGGCTATGCTATTACATTTTTGTAGCAAATACAAACAATCAAATTTGTCAGTTTTATGTCTAAATATATTATATTTAGCGACAATAGATTTCATTACCAAAGAATGTAACTAGTGACAAATAGATTTTGTTGCAAAATGTTCCCAAATTCAACCACAATGTATTCATGGCTGATTTTCTTACATTTAGCCATAAATTTGCAATATAGCCACAATGACTAATGTTACCAAAAAGGGATAATTGGTGATAAAACCATATCATGGTTAAAGATTGTGTCATTCAGCTACAATTTGATTTGTACCTAATGGTATTACATTTTCCTGCAAACCCATATTTTGCCAAGAATGATAGGGCCAAATATTTGTCTACAATGCCAAGGAAGAGGGAATGTATAATATTGTTTTGCCAAGAACATATGTGTGCCTATTAGTTCATAGCCACGAAATCTCTACATCATGGCTATATTTTTTTTTTTGCCATGGTCATTAGGTGATGAAAAGGCCACCAAATTTTGTTTGTGGCAAAACATATTTAGCCACAAACTTGTAGTTTTTAGCCACGATATAGTATGTGCATTACAAAAGAGTGGATAATAGATGACAGAAAAATTGTGAAAGATTCTAATCAAAATGGCTTATACCATAATATTATGATGGACTTATAATAGAATTTTCAATCTATCATAAACTAATGATGGTTTTGTGATAGAATTATTTTCTATCATGAATTTATGATGATTTTGTGATATAATTATTGCCTATCATGAATTTATGATAGCATGGTGATGGAATTTGATCTATCAAGAAAATATGATAGCAAAATAATTTTGACTATGTTTGACTAAAATTTTTGATGTTTTACTTTATTTTATTAAAAAAAAAGAAAAGTAAAACTTGACCTTTGGACCACGTTTGACTAAGTTTATTATTCAACTGAAAGCAAAGTGCTCCGTTTTCCAATATCTGACATTTAAAAATAAAAAAATAATTGAAAAAGGCAAAACACACCTCTTCAGAGTAAGTTTGCCAAAGCAAAATTTTTTCTAAAAGCAACACTTTCACTTCATCACTTCCTAAGTCACAACGAAACCCTCTCAACTTTGAAAAGCCTAGATCGAACCCTCACTCTTGCAGTCCATACTCTGCTGTTCAATAGACATTCTGCCAAAATCCTCACCCACTTAATCAAAATTTCTTATTTCTTCGTCATTTTGCTGTCGTTTCACCATCCTTTTGTCATTGTGTCACATTATTCTTTCATCCTTTCACCATCACCACCAGTAGTTCAAAGCCCTTGCAAGGTAAATACTTTGAGTCTTTTCTAAATTCTTTCTTTAAGTTGGGTGCAGAAATTGAATGGGTACACATAAAAATTGAATGAGTTTGCTGTAGAAATTGCATGAAGAAATTATTTCTGTTTTAATTTGGGTTAAATGCAACATATGTAAGGTAAATTTAGGTAGCATAAATGCAATTGCATGTGAGTTTTGATTTAATTTTTCTTTTTCTTAGGTTGATTGCAAGTTATTATATAATAATTTTTAGGTTATTTGTCCATTTATGGCTTGATTTTTGTGTTTTATTGTTTTAAACATTGAAGGCTTGAACTATTTGCTACTTCTAGATGTAATTTTGTAACAAGTCTTGAAAATAAGTTTTGTAATAAAATGTTGATACATAATTATGCCTAGTAAGTGTTTGACAAAATGTCTAAAACGATCAAAATTGTTGAAAAGTTGATTAAAGAGAGTAACAATGATGTTGACATAGCTAAAACGATTAGGGATCTTTGTATGGCCACACAAATGCAATGGAATAATAATAATAATAATGGGAGGAATGTTTAATTTCCTTTTCCTTAGATATTGATCCTATTTTCATGCCATATATGTTCTTAGTTTTCGGTATAATTTATTTATTTTTTTCTTTTCTTTTCATAATGTAATGATGAGCAAAGGTTATAGAGAATATGTATTTTGAGGTTGAGATTTTAGTTTATAATTAATTAGTTGTTTGTTCCTTTATCACAGTAAAGTTTGTTGGTTTTAGGATATACGAAAAATAGATTCTAAGAGATAAGGAGACATTTTTTTCTAAATAGGTGGACCTAAAACTCAATTATTAAAAGAGCAATATTATTACTTTAATTATTTAGTTGCACGTAGCTGGGGTAGATGCGTTTTGAAAATGTAAAATTAGAGCTCATAATTCTTATATGAAATGCTTCCCTTAAAGAAAACAAGGAGTTCAAAATTGGAATGTAAGGTGTATTATTTATACATGCTTAACTTGTATTTTAATGTCATTCTTAAATGTCTAGGTAATCATCATGAATAAACTTACCGTTAATATAATTTCTCACTTGTGCTAGATGCATGACATCACCCATGAAGGATTTTCATGTAAGAATCAACAAACTTCGTTTGAACTTAATGTTTCATCTTTTGGAAATTAGTTACAGAGTTATTGTAGCTATTGCTCTTTTGTTCCTCTAAAATGCACTTCTAATGCGGTCAAAATCTTTAAAACTATTTTGTATTTAGATTTGTTATCATAATTTTCGTGCGTGAAGAGTGGGGTGGCAATGTTCTTGAGTGCTTGTTCAAGTGTTTAGCAATATGATTTTTCAGTTTTAGGATTTATTTTTTCTTTACATATGATGGCGTATACTCTTCAAATTTGTGAAGTATCCTAAGAGCAATGAAAACAACCATTAGACCAGAAAAATAAAGATAAATTTAAGATCATGAGTCCTAAAGTTAAAGAAGGGATAGACTATGCGCTTTAGTTGGTAAGTCATATTGGTCCCTTTGCAATAGTTCTGTTTTGCTTTTCTTTTATTTGATGTTGATAAAATTATTTTCATAATAATGGAGACCTCTGTTTTAGTACTTACGAATTAGTTGTAAACTCAAACATTTTCACCACATTTTATTCATAAAATTGTAACAGATACATATGAATTAAAAATGTAAAATGACCCATGCATGTACTAGTTTTAGATTCTAGAGGAGTGGAATTTAGCCTTTAAGATAGTGTATAAATTTAGATGCCTTGATAGCTTAGTGTATAAATCCACATGCCTTGATAGTTTACTACACGAGATTTGTTGCTGAAATCCTGTTGTTTTATGGTGCCGTTTTTGCTGTTTTTGCCTTTATTTGTCTCAAATTTGCCTGTTGTTCACTGCTATTTTACATGCTAGTTGATGCTATTTAGAAATTGCTAGTTTCTACCACTGTTTGTTACTATATTTCACCATTATTTTTCTTTTACTATATTATGATGTTCTTTGTCTTTGATTTACCACATGTTTGCTGGTGTGTAACTTGCTGCCTGCTATTGTTATTACCCGTTATCTTTTCATCATTGTTTATTACTGTTTTTGCTATTATTTTTTTTTTATTTCTGCGGTTCATGTTATTTTAATTACTGATTGTTGTTGATATTATATTCTATTTTTTAGGATAAATTATCCACCGACCACCTTTTTTTTTTGAAAAAATTTTTTCTAACTTTTTCAAAAATACACAAATCGGTTTTTTTTTTTACAGCGCTCCACCTGAAGTTAACACTTTTCTCACTAGTCCACTCTAATTATAACACTATTAGAACTTTGCTGACATCATAAGGGTAAAATTGTCAATTCACAGCAACATTGTTTGAAGACCGAAGTGGGCAGGTGCAAAACAATATAACTTCAACTGGAGTTGAACAAATAAATAAATAAAGAATTGTGTATTTTTCAAAAATGGCAAAAAAAAGGTGATTGGTGGATAATTGCACTTTTACATTTGAGGATAAAAAAGTCATTATACAATATTTTGTTAATTCTCTTAACAATTTGAAGATGGAAATGGACAAATACAAAACAATATAACTTCGAGTGGAGTTCAGCAAAAAAAATTAAGAATTGTGTATTTTTGAAAAAGTATAAAAAAAATATGGTTAGTGGATAATTGCCCTCTTTTTTATTTATTACTACTTTTTGCTACCCTTTTTGCTTCTTTTTCTACTATTTGCATTGGATTTACCTGTTGTTCACTGTACTGTTGACTTCTTTTTTTTTTTTTGCTACTCATTGTCTAATATTTACCGGTCATTCATTGCTATCTTACTTGCTAGTTACTATTATTCATTACCTGTTATTTATTGTTGTTTTACTTGCTAGTTGTTGCTGTTATTACATGTTATTTTTGGAGCTATTTTTTAATGTTTTTAGTTGATATTTTTCTTAGATTTACTTGTTGTTCAAGTTGTTTCATCTTTTTTTTTTAACTGTCATTGTTAGGCATATGCTGTTGGTTGAGCTTTTATTCAAAAGCTAAAGGAGATTATACCTCAACAGATATTTGAAGCACCAATCCAAGTAAGATCTGCAAGGCCATTAACAAGATTTCTATGTAAGTTGAAGTAGCTTGTTGATTAGCTCTATAAACATTGCTGAGAAAGATGCTTTCTATGATCAAGTGCATGATAACGTCTATTTATATATGTTTTTACTATGTAAAGAATTCATGTTTATTGATTATAACAATATGATGTTTGTTTATTCATGTTTTTTGAAAATTATTAGAGAAACATATGAACTTGAAAAACATTTGTAATACTAGGAGTAAACGATTGCTAAAATGTATTTATAGCGCTCATTCTTAGCGATTCACATTCTTTTCGATTCATGCACGACAACAATGGCTGGAAATGTTCATTGAAGCTACTTTGGGTTGGTGGCCTCTTGATAAGGGAGACAATGGCAATATTTTTATGTGTATTTGGTAGCCTTTTTTATTGTATTATGGGATCAATATTGGTTAAAGTTAGGATGGAAATGACTTGTGTGGCACTTGATTCATGCATAGATATGTATGTTACCTCATAGTTAAAATGCTTACCGTTTTACTATTTTCCTTGAAGCATGAATATAATGCAGATAAGTGATTTGGCAATGTGATAAAGATTGAAAGGATTACCTGTTCTAACGAACGGCCGACTTCTCTTGTTGTGCTTGAAGGTTACATCACTGTATGAAAGAAAGAACTAAAACGAATGATATTTTAAATAAATTAGGTTTTGGTGCAATATGAATACTTGAATGATTGAGGGAGTCGTGGTTTGTATGGTTAAATGGATTTTGTATTTGAACCATGAAATTTTCATATAAGTATTATTAATTTTATAATTATCATTGTTAGATTTTAAATTTATTTTAGTTCTACAAATTTTTTTTTGAAAATAAATATGCTAGATTTAGGGATTTGAAAGAAATTAAAATAATGATGATGAAGCAATTAAAACAAGAATTAAAAAATTCAAATCAATATTATCATTTTTTTATCATAATTATTGAAATAATTCAATTTTCCTGCCAAACATTTAAAAATTTTTGAACTTCCCACTAAAATGTGTTGTGACATACATATGACTACTTAAAATTATCATAAATTCATGGCGAAAAAAATTATGTCATAAATTAATGACAGCAACATAAATAGTGGATAGAATGTTTGTTATGCACTGTCTTTTATGATAGTTATTTTCCATCATCTATTACGTATTTTCTTATAGTAATGGCTAAAAACACCAATTTCTTGTAGTATATATCAGAATGGTCATAATTATTGAAAGAATGTTTAGCCTAAATACATGATTACAGTCGAGTATCTTCACAAATACATGGCTACAATCGAGTATTATCATAAATACACGACTAAAGTCGAATAAACGACTAGTCGCCCTCTTTGCAGTCGCTAACTGCTTGGAAGGTAGAATGTGCGCCAATCCAAGCGGCTAACCACCAATTCTAAATGGTTAACCACTTGGAAGACAGAATGGGTGTCAATTACTAGTGGTCAGCCACTACAATGGACCAGCTAGTTGGTTTACACTTCTTCTCTTATTCATGGGTTCATCAGACTTTAACTTCTTCTCTTACTCAAGGCTTTCTTTTTAAGATACACAACACACACCTCTCTCATTAGAATTCATAATCTTCATTTTTTTTTCTTGCTCATTTAACACCATAAATAATTACCCATCATTTGAAAATCAATTGTTCATTTCTTAAACACCATTCTTCACTTAAAATTCTAAAATCCCAAAATGATAACCCTCATTTTAACCAAACGTATCTCTTTTTTATGGTCGTTTTTTTAAAATCCATAAATAGCCTTAGCATACCTATATCTTTATTGTAATTGGCTCACATTTACGAACTTCAATTAAATAAAAAAAAATCCATTTTCAGCCCATTACACAGTTATAGTCAAGTATCTTTATAAATATACGACTGCAATCGAGTAAATGGCTAGTCGCCCTATTTGCAGTGGCTAACTACTTGGAAGGCAGAATATGCACCAATCCAAGCAGCTAACCACTTAGAAGGCAGAAAGGGTGTCGATTGCTAGTGGTTAGCTGCTATAATAAACCAGCCGCTTGGTTTTAAAAAGCTTCATTCCCGGGTTCATTACACTTTATCTTCTTCACTTGTTCAAGGCTTTCTCTCTAATATACACAACATACAACTCTCTCTTATTAGAATTTATATCATAACTCATTACCTATCATATAAACATCAATTATTCATCTCTTAAACATCATTCTTCACTAAAAATTTGAAAATCCCAAGATCAAAACCCTTATTTTGACCAAACCTAATTCATCCAATTTGCCTCATTTTATACTCTTTGTTTTTACCAAATTGAATCAATACATAGCTCTCAACACACCTATATCTTCATTTTTATTAGTTGACATTTATGAATTTCACTCAAATTTAAAAAAATCTCATTTTCAGCCCAATTGTATGACTATAGTTGAACATCTTTATAAATACATGACTACAGTTGAGTAATTCATTATATACACGATTATAGTCAAACTTCATAAATCAACAGCTATAGTACAGTAAATTTATACATAAACTACAATAGTCAAGTAACTTCATAAATACACATCTATAGTCAAGTAAATGGGCGAATAACAAAATCTATCTAAAACACTTAGATAACACTATAGGTGGGCAAACGGTTTAGTTTCTGCCGAATCGAATCGAACCGTTCTCTGAGGAAAAATTGAATGGTTCTTAAACTAACGAACCAATTGGTTTTTATTCGGTTTGGTTTAAAATCGAACCGAATCGAAAAACCAATCAGTTCAGTTTGATTTAATTATAATATATTTAATTGAAAATCTAAAAACCAAAAAGAAAAATTCATTGTAACACATTTACATTGTTTTGTGTTCTCAAAAGCCAAATCCCTAAATTTCAATTTGGAACTCATCGCCTGACCTCTCTCCCTCACCTCTCTACCTCGCGTTTCTCCCTCTCCACATGGCACAGAACTTTAGCCTAGCCCCTCTCAGTTTCTTCCCCGCGAACATGTCTCTCCCTCATGTTAGCTCAGCCCCTCTCTTCCTCGCTAGCACGGCCTCCTAGCACAGCCCCTCCCCTCAAGCACGATGACACCATTGTTAGCCCCTCACATGCAGTCATCTTTGATGCTGCAGTCTATAGGTGTCTTGTTTTTTTATGCCATGGTCCGTGTGTTTGTACAAAGTTTGTATACTCCTTAGTTTATGTGTTAGTCTTACTGTGTTAGGGATTGATTTGGTATATTGCTAATGTATATAATATACTTGTTGTGGAGTTAAAAATGATAGGCAGATATAATGGTTGTGGATTGTGGTAGTGAAATGGTTGTATTGTATATTGTGGCCAAGAATTGAAAAATTGAAATTAGGGAAATGTATCATGCTTCTATAAATGAAAAATTAGAAATAATATTTGTTATTTAACTTATTTGGCACAATGATTAATCACTTAATTAGCTTCATGAGGTTGCAATTTGATATTGGCAATTTGGCATGGACAATTTAAATTAAATTAATAATTATTGGAAGTAAATTATGATATGTTGGCCTAACTTGTTAAATTAAATCAAATTATGATTTGTTGGCTAGTAGTTAAATTAAATTTAATTGATCTTCTAGTATGAATGTTTTAAATTAAATTAACAATCATTGGAAGTAAATTATGATACGTTGGCTTAACTTGTTAAATTAAATTAAATTATGATATATTTGCTTAGATTAAATTTAATTGATCTTTTTGGCATGGACATTTTAAATTAAATTAAAAATTATTGGAAGTAAATTATGATATGTTGGCCTAATTTGTTAAATTAAATAAGATTAGATTATGATATGTTGGCTAGTAGTTAAATTAAATTTAATTGATCTTTTTGGCATGGATGTTTTAAATTAAATTAGCAATTATTGGAAGTGAATTATGATATGTTGGCTTAAATTAAATTAAATTATGATATGTTGGCTAGTAGTTAAATTTAATTTAATTGATCTTTAACTTGTTAAATAAATCAATATTACTTATTTATTTTTATTTTATTCATTGTAAACGTCTAATTATTCAAGAGTTCAAGACAACCTAGATTGTGTAGCCGATGATCTTGAGCATGAAGTTGAAGTTGATGATAATAAAAATGATTCGGCAACAATTGTCACCAACGGAAATAAGAGGAAAATGTCTTCGTCATCCAAACTGCCACAACCAAGGAAAAAAGTGGCTCTAAGATCAACAGTGTGGTAACATTTCACTAGACTTTCAGATAGTGATAAGAAGTGCAAATGCAGCCACTGCGGTAATAAATTTGATTATGGCTCGACAGGGTACGAGACTAGCACTTTGAGTACTCATTACCAAGAAAGGTGTAAAAAGTACAAGGACTTTCAGAAAGACCAAACGGCTTTAACTCAAGATGTCGATAGTGATGAAATTGTAGCAAGAGGTTTTAGTCAAGATGCTAGTAGATGAGCAGCTATGAAGATGATTGTTCTTGATGAATTGCCTTTTTGTTGTCGAGAATCTAGGTTTTAAGCATTTTTACAATATGGCAGCTTCTAGATATCTTCTTCCATCACGAAGAACCATTACTATGGATACTCTTGATATGTATATCGAGGAAAAGACTAAGTTAAAGAGCTTATTGGTTAAGAACAAGTAGAGAATATTTTTGACCACTGATATTTGGACTTCCATTACGATAGTTAGCTACATGGTCATCATAACTCACTCTTATTGACAAGGATTGGAATTTACATAGAAAGATTATCAGCTTCAACACTGTTAATGATCATTCATCAGAGACAACGGTAATTAAATCGATAAACGTTTAATTGACGGTGTATAGAGCGAATGTTTACTATAACTGTTGATAATGCAAGTCCAAATGAGGGTGCTCTTAGGTACTTAATTGATCGACTAAAGACTTGGAGGGAAGATGCCTTAGTATTGAATGAGGATTATTTGCATGTTCGTTGTTGTACACATATATTGAATTTGATTGTTACTGAAGGGTTGAAGGAACTAGAGTTGAGTACAGTTAGTGTTCGGAATGTTATGAAGTATGTGAGATCTTCCACTGCCAGGATGCAAGCATTTCAAATTCGTGTGCAACAAGAGAATATTAATTGCCGACGAAGTGTGATTTTGGATTGTCTTACTCAGTGGAATCTACATATTCCACGTTGAGGACAACATTGAAATTTAAGCCTGCATTTGATCGATAGCACTTGAAGATAAGCTTTATGATACTTATTTCAACAAAAAAGAGGGCGGGAAGAAGAAAGGGAAGGGCCACCATTGTGCAGTGATTGGGAGAGTGCTTGTTGCATAGTAAATTTCTGAAGACTTTTTATGATGCAACTTTGCAATTTTCTTCTTCTTTGAAGGTAACATCACATCTTTATTATGCTTTTGAATTTTGATATACGATATGGAATTTATTTTAGCTTTATTAACATTATTTTTTTCTTTTAGGTGACATCGAACACTTGTTACAATTTGATATGTCAAATTGAACAATCTTTGGAATCGTTGTATGCTAGTAATGATAGCCTGTTGGGTTTAATGGCTATTAAAATAAAGGACAAATTTGATAAATATTGGGAGGGTTGCTTCAAGATAAGTAAATTATTGATTGTTGCTTCTGTATTTGATCCACGAGGAAAAATTAAATTCACAGCACATTGCTTTAAGAAATTTTATGGCAAGGATGGTGGCGAATATGTTGAGACAAAGGAAATGGTGAAAGATTTATTGACTAAGCTTTATGAGTCTTACAATGCACAATATAAACTGTGTGGTAGTAGGAGTGCAAGCAGAAGTAGCAGTAGAAGCCAAACTTTAGCTATTGGAAGTAGAAATGGTTCAAATTTTTGGGATTTAGGTGGTGATGATGATGTTATAATTGAGGACCCTTTCTTCAAATTCAATAAAGTGGTTGCGGTTAGTGAAGGTAGCCCGGAATTATCAAATGAGTTAGATCTTTACTTGATGAAGAAGACAAAAAATTGCAATAGGTAATTTGGGCACTAAATTTGATATTTTTGTTACGGTGGAGGGTGAATAATGACAAATATCCAATTTTGTCAAGTATAGCAAGGGAATGTTCTTGCTATTCTGGTGTCTACTATTACCTTTGAGCTCGCCTTTAGTACTAGAGGTCGTACTCTAGATCAATATAGAAGTTTTTTTTCCTCTGGACATGATTGAGGAACTAATATTATTACAAAATTAGTGGCAATCTTCTCTTTTTGTGGATCTAACAGCGGACTTAAACAAGTTAGTTGAAGACGACGAGTTTATGGATCAGCTTGCAGAAGGTATATTTTGTTTCATTTTAATTTAAGTTTACTTTTAAAGAATTATGACCTCATAAAATTTGTTTATTTTTAATTTATTTTTCAAGTAATATGAACCTTATTCAATTTGTTAATTGTTTTTTTTTTTTTTTTTTTGTAGAATGGCCAACCAACTTAGTAGATCAACATGAAAACTGCAATTCAACATAAATAATTTTTAGGTAATAAATTGATATGTATTTATTTATTATTAAATATCACTTCATTTTAGTCAGTTTAATTATTCGCTTTAGCTCACTTAAAATTTTGATCTAGGTGACATGAATGGTGGATGTAGTTGTGGCTTGTTTGTTACAGTGGATGTAGTTGTGGCTTGTGTGTTATAGTAGATGTAGCTATGGCTTGTGTTATGGTGGAGTTTTGTTGAATATTGATGCACTATTATGGACTTGTTCTTTTTTTTTTTTTTTTTTGGTTGCTATGGACTTATAATTTGTAGTGGACTTTTAAGTTTAAGCGTGTTTATGAATTGTGACTATTTTGTATTGAGACTTTTATTATTTTGCTTTTGATTTAAGGATTTTATACTTGTTTATTCTAATATAGTTTATTAATATTATGTGTGTAGAATATAGTTGGTACTTGGTTGTTAATGGAAGTGTAAATCGCAAAATTAAGTAAAATTAGCTGGAAAGTATAAAATCTGATAATATTAGGGTAAACTGTAAAATCAAGAAAATAAAAAATTTAAACCGAACCGAACGAAACCAAACTAAATTTAGGAATCGGTTCAGTTCAGTTCTTAAATTCAGTTCAAGTTGGGTTCATTATCTTGAGAACCGATCGACTTCGATTCAGTTCGGTTCGGTTCGGTTCGGGACCTAAACCGACTATTGCCCACCCCTATAACACAATCAACGTAAGCTTTAACAAATCAAACTTCAATATAGCAAACAATAAAAGCTTTTCTACATCAAACCATATAGGTCCAATACATGTGTGGATCATAAATAAGTTTTATGATGACATAAGCAGTTATCGTAGCTAAAATATCCAAGTAAATATTACTTTGCCTTGAACACTTTGTAATTGGACTTCAATTAATTATTAATTTCCTCGAAACACTCAGCCCAAAATAAAATATAAGTTTGTCAACTAACTATTAGAGGTATTATAGAAATTAGGACAATAAACAAAGGCCAAGTATTTAATGTTAAGTGTATTACTCATGCTTGCTCTGCTTTATTCAGTCCAACTATAGGTTCACTGTCAGATGGTAGAATTGGTACACTTCAAGTTATTTAATTATGTCCTTTAGATTCACACCAACCATACTTACAACATAACTTCTTTTCACCTTGTGATACTAACCTAATTTCTTGTGCCAACCCCTTTTTTTGCTGTTCAAAAGGGGTAAAACCTTGTTAATATACAGTCCCCGTGAAACTACCCATTCTTGTTAGTATGCTTCAACCTATACTTCATTGGAATAGTAATGGGAACATATATCATATGCAGCCAATGTTTGTCGATACCTACATACTACTAATACATGTTCACAATGTAGTTGATCAAGTTGAAATTCTCAACAATTGCATGCCTCCTCAAGAACGTCGACATGACCATCATGGTCTTTATCTTTAATAGTAAACTCCTGCATATTTAGCCTTAGCACTTACATGTACTAGAATTCTCTAATTTTTTGAACAATTCCTATTTAGGCCATTCTATAAGTCGACTTTGACAATTGTCTACCTCCTTTCACCTATCACAAAACCACACCCACAAGTTATTAATGATCGAATCCAATTATGAATAGAAAATTGTCAGTTAATGATGGAATTTGTGGATTCTGTTATGTTAGCTGTTATAATTGTTGACATAAATGTTTTTTTTTTTTTTGAATAGGACATAAATGTTTTGATAACATTGATTTTGATGACAATAAATCATTGGTTCAAAGATTAATTGGTTATGTTTTTGTGAACTAAATAGAATAAAGTTTCTAAAACAAATTGTTGTTATTAGATAAGAACGTTAAAGTCTTCAAAATTGGATAAATTTCTTAGGTCGATTAATAATTTAAAATAAATTTGAGATTTTAGAGAAAAACGATGAACCGTTTATTTGAAACGACTAACCGATAAATTCCATAAAAGAATTTATCTGAAAATGGCAAATTGTTATTTGCAAAAGGCAACCCGACTTCAAATAGGTGAGCTTCTAGAATCAAACAGTAAACCGTTATTTGTAAGCGTCAAGCGGACTACAATCAGTAAACTCTTTGGAATAAAACGACTAACCTATAACTTCAAAACAATGATCGGACTATTTAAATTGTAGCATAACAGTAATTTGCACAAAGTCAAAATGGCAATCCAATTGGGCTTTTCAATAATTCAATTACCTCTAGAAAGTCAATAATGACTAATTTTCTTCTCCAATTATAAAAAGACTTTATCATATTTAAATTATAAATTGTTCAACAATTATTATCAAGTTTATCATTGCATATTCAATTTGTTCTGAGGTAAATTTTGTTTATTCCTTTATCAAATCACACATTGGGCTTTCATTGGTAAACACATAGATTGTGTGAGTGGGAAATCTATATAACTTTCCTCTGAATATCAAAATTTAGTGGCTGAGAGTGTGGCAAGCATTGGGATAAGAGGGTTGTAATTATCTTAAGTTATAAAGGTTCATTGACACCTTTGAAGTTAAGTATAATCTTATTGAAACCTTAGGGTTGTAAGAATTGTTTAGTGGAATCCTCAAGTGTGGTGAGCTTGGAGACATGGATATAGGAAAGTTTTGTCAAACCGCGTAAAAATAATGTGTTTGATTCTTTTCTCTTCTCTCTTTACATTTTGATCGTCGTTATTTATTTGCTATTTGTTTGATTTCATTATAAATTTATCATTATTTAATTACTAGTGATTTGCTCATATTAGAAATAGATATTATTTTTTTATTTTAGTATTCTGCAATTTTTAAAAACTCAATTCACCCCCTCTTAGGTTATCTAGCTATAGTTTCAATAATACTATAAAACAACTCGTCAAAGTGAGAATGAGCCCACTTATCATACCCTGTATCACAAAGATATTTTGCAACTCTTTCATTGAACTTCTATATCTTATTCATAAAGTAGCTAAATTTTTATGGTTGATAAGACTTGGTATCTAGTTCAACAATTACACATACCTTAATTTCTTTGAACTTAGCACATAAGTTTTGCTTCAATTGGTGCGTACAAGTATCATGTGCAGTATTGGGTAATAAAATGCTAACATTTTTTTTTATACTAGTGTACTGGTCAAAAATGAAAACCAAATTAGGAATTTTATCTATTGTTTCCTTTAACTTTATTAGAAACCACCCCTATGACACATCATTCTCATTGTCCGCATTACCAAGTACAACAAGAGAAAGTTGATTATTACCATCAAGTGATATCGCAATGAACAATATTCTTTTAAAATTTCCCTTCAAGAACATGCAATCAATTACAATCACCACTATATTGATGAAATGAATCCATGTATCTATAGCTCCCAATTGCCATAAGGAAATATGTTGTTTACCTGAATTTTTCTTATCCAACAATACCGTGTATGAAGGGAGCAACTTGAATGAATCATCAAGTGTGTCTCTAATTTTCTCTATTTCTTATTCTCTTGCTTTCTATGCTTTGTGGTATCCTATTTCATATCCAAACAATTTTTGGAATTCTTCTCTAATCTCATCAGGCCTATATGAGGATGAAGCACCATCGTACTTGTGACAAATCTTTTGTCTAGTAACCTTGTATGAAGCATGACAATTATCTCTCTTACAGACATCAATTGCACAAGTATAGATGTTATAATACTTTCTAATTTCAAAGATATTTGAACTGCTAAGCTTCATAGCACAAAGTCACCACTTATAGTTATTGTCAATACAAGTAACAATAAGCATGCTCTTCCCTAACTTTAAGGTTTTAAACTCAAAATTTTTCCTCAAGGCTACCATTGAAAGCACTTCTTCCAAATCATCTTTTGAAGTAAGCAACGTTTTCCTTATTAATCCATTACTATAACCAACAACTTTATCACTAACAACTTCCAATGAATGGCAAGTTACTGCTATTTAAATGCAACTTGTCTTTGTCTAATGAACTACTACATTCAAACAAATTGGCTATTGGTATATATCCAATATTAGATGGTAGGAAATTCACATTGTAAATCTTTATGTTCTCTTTATTGTTAGATCATTAACTGTTATTGTCTCAATCAGTTCATCATGGATAATAACACTTACATTATCCAGATTAAGCCCCCTTTCATCATTAAGTTATGTTTCAGGAACAAATTCAGATACTAACTGCTCTTTAGTTGCAAAAATTATTTGGGCTTAAGCTTTAACCTCCAACATATAGCTCTACAAATTCCTGTGGATAACGATACGGCCCAAAACTAGGGTAAACATTAGCACTAGATGTAACCAAAATCTAATTTTACTTATAGATAATACGAATATGGATCTTTAAATTATCTCCACTAATCACTTCATAATAGTTGGAACATTTTACTCACATGACTGCAATTGTGTAAAATGGGTGCAAAACAAAATTTTGAGAGCAAAATGTGATCTCAACAAATGTAGTTAGAAAATACATTACGTACAGTGATATGATGCAATACTATGACAAAATCCTAAAAATAATATAATATGAAAAAGATACATAGATAACACGTTAAATAAACTGTAAATTTTATAATATCTTGTTAATGATGAATAATGCACTTAGTTGCAAACCAAAATCTCAATATGTTAGCTACTTATGAGTGATTTTGAGAGTATTGTAGAATGACTTTTTGTTATAAAAGAGTAAAATGGTGTGATGGGTGAAAAAGTGTGTTGCAGTGACATAATTGTGTATTTTATGTTCAGGAATTTGTCATTGCTATTCTCCAAAAGTAACTTACTTATCAAAATACACTGACATACTTCTAAATTCCTCGTATATGCCTTTCTTAATGTGCAATTACCCAATTATCCTAATTCATCTTCAAAATCACGACCAATTACACAATGCCCACACTTATGTTACTACTTGTTCTAGCACTATAAATCTTGTACTTTCACTGGAAATTCGCAAATTACAAGCGATTTACCATATCTATACTTGATTTTTACTTTCTAAAGAGAATTTAAGATTTATAATTGTTAGGGTTATATGCATTAGTGCTTTAAAAATCAAATTGCCCACGTGATTTTGGTCATTATTGTAGTAGGCCAAATTAAAGGTGTCATATCCTGATCAACAGCCAAGATTTCATCAAGTAGCATCAATATCACATCTCAGGAGGCATTCTCAAAGACTCACATCATCTCTTTACTGTCAATTTGATGGGTAACCTATAACCCTGCAAGATTAGGCTAGATGGTTTTATATTAGATGTTCTTATTTGAACTTAATAATACATGCTAATTTAATGGTGCAAAGTTTCTTTATAAGTAAAAACATAACATAATAAAGGTTGGAAATGTGATAGCAAGTGTGATAGCACTTATACTTGGTTCTTCTTGGCTTTACTTGTTTCACTTACATGCTTGATGATTTTGTTTCTTCTTAGTTCATGTAATGAAGCTTCCTAAACTTGTGGAGCTGAAACAAAAGGAAGTGATTTCAAGGAAGCACATTGTCCTTGTAATGGTTATAGGTGTTCCTAATGTCGAGAAATTGGTTTTAATCAACTCAATTCATTAAATTGCATTGTCTTGCTTTCTTAATAGGAAGTTATTAAGATGATGTTATGTTCTTGGAATTGTGATGGGTCTGAGTTCGGAAATCAATTTAGTTAGTACGTATGTTTGCTCAAAAAGTAATGCCTATTGGGCAATAATAGTTTGGAATATATTTGAATATTTTACATAGTGCAAGAGAAAACTAAGCAAGATATGGTTGGACCATTGCTTGGCGCCACTCAAGATATTGCAGTATTCAAGGTATGGTATCCCTCTCTTTTTGGTTGAAGAGTACTTTTTATGGAGGTCTGTTGAATTGAATTTAATAAGAATACAGCTTGATAGCTTGATGTATAAAGTTTGTTAAAGAGTGTATATAAAGGTCTGTGCATCCACGAATGTTAAATTGTTGTATTGTTTGATCTTTGATTTTGGATCTTATAGTTTGATTGGAATGAAATAGTAAAAGTACAAATTTATAATGTAAGCTTCATACTCTTTCTTTAATTTTATTTGACATTTAGAACTGTGACATTGCCAAGATTATGATAATATGTTTTCTAGTGGTATAAACTTGCATTTAACAAGAAGCACTAGTTTTCACTTAATTAATCAACATTTATTGTGTTTTAATAAGTATTAACTAAGTTGAGCATCGAACAGGAGCCTTAATTAACGAAAACTAAATTACCAACGTCAATTTAAGTTGTATGTGCAATTGTTAGTTCGTGAATTTTCCTTTTAATTTTGGTTAAATAAAACTTGTGACACAAAAATCACATTGTGAAATAGCTTAAAAAAAATTGGAAGGAAACATAATTAAAACTAATTTAAAATGTGATACAATATTGATTTATTTGGTGGAGCATAAAAAATGTTGAAACTATAGGATACACTATTTTAGAACTATTTTCAAGATCCTTATTTTTCTGCGTTAAGGATTCAAGATGTTGCAGGATTTAATACAAATTGCCCATCGGCGTAGCATATATGTACTGGACATGCTAGGTGTATTGGTTTCAAGTATCGCAAATATCAAAACAAGGCTGAAGCTAGCTCTTTCACGTTTAAATCTCTTCCAAAATTACATTCTTCTTTAGTTTTCACAATATTATATTCTTTTTATATCCTCTGGTTTACGTGTCGAATGTATCAAAGCATGTATTAATTTTTCAATAGTTTGACTGAAATTAATATAACAAGCTCTGGTTTACAAGTCGAATATATCAATATCAGAGCCTGTATTAGTTTTTTAATAGTTTTGCTCATATTAGCATCACTTTACTACCTTGTAGCAATTACTAAAATGCTTTAGACTCTGTTTATGCCTTTTTCCCCTATAATAGAGAACATAATTTGGCAAGTTGTTATAAAAATATACTAAGTTGCTGCAGAAAATATACTAAACAACATGTTTACATTCATGTACATTGTGGTTTTTCAATAAGTGTTACATTTAAATTAGATCCATCACATTCTTTTCATTCAGATTATTAATTGGGTGTATTTTGTTATATTTAAATACTCCTTAATACATAAACAAGTGCTACCTTCATGATCTCTGCAGACTTCCTATCTTATTATTAGGCCAATAAAAATAATCTTTGGCTAGTTACATGAAGGGAAAGAATCTCTTTGGCCTTATGCTGGTGATTAAGATCTTTTAGTTTTGTGTATTAATGTCTCTTGTTCAATTTAATACAGATTACTTATCGACCTAATATATATTTTGGACACGCCACGTGTACTGGGTCCAAGTATCCCAAATATCAAAGCAGAGTTGAAGTTACCTCTTTCAGGTTGAAACATCTTTCAAAACTACATTTTTCTTTAGTTTTTCCAAACTACCTCTTTCAAAGTGGACTTTCTGCCGAATTAGTGGACCCTAGTTGCCTAATTACTATTATACTTAAACTGACATTGATAATGAATTTGATGTGCTCTTTTTATCACAAACTGAAATTGATGTTGTATATACCATAAATATATTTGATTTATATTTCTGATGCATTAATGCATTTTTCTAATGAGGCAAATAATCAATTACATTTTATATAATAAACTATAGTCGTGTAATGAATACTTGCACGACTATACTTGTGTAATAAAAACTATACTCGATTGGTATATTGTATAATTTGTTTAATTAGATTAATATATATATTATGTAATTTTTTAGCCGTATTTATATTATAACTCAAAACATTTTTGTGTTTTAGCAAATGAAACTGAAAATCAAGGAATCTGATTATTTGAAAGCAAAGATTTATAACCGATCATCACTAGATGCAGTTGAAAACATCAAAAGGAAACTATCTACGAAGCAAAAAAAATATTTTCAGGTGTTCTTATTTCGGTGATTTTTTGGATGTGAAAGAGTTGGAGTTTTCTGTCCAGTTACTCCACAATGTATTATTGAAGAAGGTAAATCAAGCAAAAGTGGTTCAAGATTGGACCAAAAAAATATGTAGTTCTTAATGGAGAAGTTTGCTTGGTAATAAGATTGAATTGCAATCCATCTTACAAGCCCAATAGTGAAAATATTGACCATAGTGAGAGAATAATTGATGAGTTCACAACAAAAGTTCACGAATGCTGATTCAAATGATAATATGAAAATGGTCAAGCTTGTCATGTTATACTTTGTAGAGTCAATATTACTTGAAAAAGAAAATAGAAATTATATAAATGAAACAAATGCACTCATCTATTTATGCAGGAAAGTTATCAATTTGACTTCTATAGATGTTAATTGAGAATTTTTTCATAAATTGTATACACCAGACATGTGGTCATCTAACCTCATAAGTTCTTTATCATAACATTATTTTCTTTCAATTTTTTAAGTATTTGTTATTTTCTAAGTTGATTTCACACATTATTTTCTACTTAAGGACAGGAATGTCTAATTCTACTACTCCAAACAGACAACTTCGTGCTATTACGGACAACAACTTGTTAGTTTTGCATTACATTTTCTTTAACCTCTTAAAATGATAAGAGATAATTTATTATTGCTAAATTTTTTAGAACAATCTCAAGAAAAGATATAAGGCGTGCATATAAGACCTAAATAGGGTGTAGGAAAAAGATAATTACTACATTGATTATGTTAATGGTGCAAAATTAGACTGTACCACTCCCTTGGAAAAATATTTTAACAGTGAGTTTCACATTATATGCTTGTTTATAACATTATATATGATTTAATTGTTAGAAATATTGTCTAAATTACACATGTATATTTGCTGATTCTCATGGGGGAGCATTGGATTCTCGAGGTGGTCAATATACTTATAGGTAAGATTTATGTTTATGACTTCCTAATAAACTACACAAAAGATTTAAATTCAGTCAAACGATTGTTACTTGTTGCAGGCATGATAACTCTGCTATTTTAGAAGATATTATATTAAATCACGAAACACATTCAAATTGTACTGATGTCATATCAAATAGCCCTTGGCCCATCTTTCAAGTACGAAACATCCCGCAACAAAAATCAAAGTATGCAATTGAGTACTTATATATAGTTTTTTTTTTTTAGATAAGAATGGTGATTTTATTATCGATATACATAAATTTTATTAGTGGTGATTGAGCAGCATTATTTTTCTTTTAACGGTACTTGAAGGTTCTACCCCATGGCTTTGGCTTCAACGTGTATTGCCAATAGGATGATGTTACACAATATCGAAAAGCATTGGCTATTAAGTTATTTGGTCATAGGTCATGGAAACCAACTATATAGTGTCATACCCTCAAGAACTTTATTGCTACTGTTGTGCAAATTTTATTGAACTCGCAAGCTCACAAATCTATTGTAGAATAGATTAATGGTGACGAGTGATGATCCCACGAGGAGGTGGATTTTAATTATATGTAGAATTAATTTTCTAAATGGGTGATTGGATTTATGGTGAAAGTGATTTAGATTATGCTAGAATTTAAATTGGAATGGAAGGAATAAATTAAACTAGAAACTATTGAGATAAAACACTTGGGTATCTGGATCTGTATCAACATGCTCCATCGGTTAAATATTCCTTATTACTGCCAATTAAATCATGAGGAGGGTTTCCACACCTCATGAACCACGCTCAAATAAATATGGTGCTAAGGGCTTATCGTGCCAAATAATAATAACCTTGTACTAGGGTGCCAGTTTAACCAGGGCAGTATCTTGTAACAGCGTGATAAGGTTAGTATCGTAATTTCTCCATCTTCTTTATTTTTATTTATTTTGTTTTCATTTACTTTGTTCTTTGCATGCATGGTCGAAGGTCATTATTACCTAATCTTGAGCCTTTAGATCTTGAATTGAAAAAAATACTTCGCACACACAAACACGTTGCATTTAAAAATAAAATTGAAATGGATTTGCAAAACCAACAACCAGAACCACAGGAGAGGCCATTTAAGGACTATTTTAGTCTCTTAACTAATTTGAGTGCATCATGCATCAGATACCCAAATGTAGCTGCTAAGAGTTTTGAATTAAAACCTAGTGTGCTAAATTGTCTCCCAACATTCTATGGTCTAGAAAATAAGGATCCATATAATCATTTGAATGATTTTCATACTATTTGTCAAACTTTTAGATATGAGAATTTTTCAGATGATGATATTAAACTTAGATTATTCCCATTTTTTTTAAAGGATAGAGCTCGTTCATTGGCTTAACACATTGCCTGCTAATAGCATTATATCATAGGAACAAATGGTAACAAAAGTTTTTAATAAATATTTCCCAGTTCATAAAACCAATACTATTTGCAGGGAAATTTCAGAGTTTACCCAGAGAGAAGACGAGCAATTTTTCGAAACATGGGAGCGATTCAATAGGCTACTCTTGAAGTGTCCACATCATGGGTAAGAGAAATGACACCAATGTCAATACTTTTTGGAGGGATTATTACCACATGTGCAAGAATGACTAATGGTAATGAGTGGAGGAGAGCTAATGTTAAAAATTGCATCAGAGATTTGGGATTTCTTCCAGCGACAATCGGATAATTCCCAATAACAGAGTCGATGACTCAGGAACACTAGGAGAATTAAGGGAGTAAATGAGGTTCACATTGGCGAGTCAAGTTCGGAAATTAAAGAAGTCAAAGAGATGGTCGAAGGTTTTTCTCGACAAATAGCATCATTAACGACTGCCAAATCAACAGAGTCACATGACCATGACTCATATTCAGATCAAGCCAATGCCATAGGCGTCATGAGAAAACTATCAAATTACAACCCATACTCCAACACATATAATTATGGATGAAGAGACCACCCCAATTTTTCATGGTCTCAAGGATTCCCACAGAATGGACCAGCAGCCCTACCTCCACTGATCCAACGAATTTCTCAAATTCCTCAAGCCTCTCAGCCACCATTTAAACTAAACAATCAAAACCCAAACCACTCTCAACCTAAACCATGGGAGGATACATTCCAAAATTTTAAGAATCTTACTCTTTCTAGAATCGAGCAACAGAACCGCACCATTGATGAACTGCAAAATGAAATGAGAGCGGGCTTCAACTCACGACCCCAATCAGTTTCAAATCTCGAGAAGATGGTGGGACAGCTTGCCTCTTTAATTCAAACCTTGGCAATGACCGTTGAGAAAGGTAAATTTCTAAGTCAACCAGTGTCTAACCCTAAAGGGGTGCATGAAGCAAGTACCAGTTCACTACAGCAACATAGAGAGGTCAAAGCCGTCATGACCTTACGAAAAGGAAAAGAAGTCGACAACAAAGTGGAGATGCCAGTGAAAAAATCAACTCAGATTGTTCATGTGAATGTTGAAGACTCATCATCAGAGGAGAAAGAAGAAACCAACCTGCGAGAGTACGTTCCTAAAGCTCCATTTCCTCATAGGTTAGCTAAAGGGAAGAAAGAAAAATCCATAGGTGAGATTTTTGAAATCTTCAAACAGGTAAGTGTTAACATCCCTTTACTTGATGCAATAAAACAAGTGCCATTGTATGCCAAGTTTCTTAAAGACCTTTACACTAAAAAGAGAAACATTCATGTTCAGAAAAAGACATTTTTAACAGAAAATGTTAGTTCTATACTCCAACATAAAATGTCTCTAAAATACAAAGATTCAGGCTCCCCCACTATATCACGTAGTATAGGGAACCACACAATTGAGAATGCTTTGTTAGATTTAGGAGCTAGTGTAAATCTGTTGCCTTACTCTGTATTTGTGAAACTTCGACTGGGCGAATTACACCCAACTTAAGTGGTATTACAGCTTGTAGATCGGTCCACGAAAATACCTCGTGATATTGTGGAGGACGTGCTTATCCAGGTAGACAAGTTTTATTTTCCTGTTGATTTCATTGTAATTGACACTCAACCAGTGTAGGATTCAAAGAAGCACATCCCCATTATCCTAGGCCGACCTTTCTTGGCAACTGCCGATGCTCACTTTCAATGCAGGACCGGAAATATGCAATTGTCATTTAGCAAGATGACCATGGAGCTCAATATCTTCAACATTGCCAAACAACCTCACAATGCAGATGATGGAATTGTTGATGTGGATTTAATAGAAACACTAGTTGATAATAATTTTCTTTCAAATCTTAGTGATGACCCTTTACAAACATGTTTAACTCATTTTAGTTTGAATTTTGATATTGACAGATCAATCGATGAGGTCAATGCACTACTTCACTCAATACCATCCATGGACACTAATAAATGGAAGTCAAAAGTTAAGCAACTAGCGCTATCAAGGAAGAAGCTCAGCCCATCATCAGAATCACTACCAAAACTTGAGTTCAAACCATTGCCCAGCACTTTGGAATATACGTTCTTGGGAGACAAAAACACTCTACCAATAATCATTTCTTCTTCCCTCAATGACGAACAAAAAGCTAAGTTATTGGAAGTTTTAAAAGAGCATAAAGGAGTGTTAGGATGGACCATAGCAGACATAAAAGGTATAAACCCAGTAGACTGTATGCATTACATTTACCTTGATAAAAATGCTAAACCTACTAGGAAAATGCAACGTCGGTTAAATCCTAGCATGAAAGAGGATGTTAGAACTAAAGTCCTTATGCTATTAGATGCAGGTATCATTTACCCCATTTCTGATAGTTCATGGGCCGATCTGCATAAGTTGTCTGCAAAATGTCAGGAGCCACAATAGTTACCAATGCTGATAATGGATTAGTACATACTAGAGTAACTACAGGGTGGCGTGTATGTATTGATTATAGAAAATTGAATTCTGTCACACATAAAGACCATTTTTCCTTATGATTTATCGATCGAATGCTTGATAGATTAGCGGTAATGAGTTTTATTGCTTTCACAGATGGCTACTCAAGATACAATCAGGTTCTCATATCACCAAAAGATCAAGAGAAAACCACATTCACTTGCCCTTTTGGGACTTTTGTATATAGGAGAATACCATTTGGATTATGTAATGCACCTGCTACATTTCAACGATGCATGTTAAGCATTTTTTCTGATATGGTTGAACGATTTCTTGAGGTCTTTATGGATGATTTTTCTATTTTTGGTAATTCATTTGATCAATGTTTACATTATCTAACACTAGTTCTGTAGAGATGAATCGAGAAGAATTTAGTCTTAAATTGGGAGAAATGCCATTTTATGGTAAAACAAGGTATTGTTCTCGGTCACATCATTTCGAGAAAAGGTATTAAGGTTGATAAAGCGAAGGTGGATCTCATTTCCAATCTTCCTCCACCTAAAACAATTAGAGAAGTAAGATCTTTTCTTGGGCATGCTAGTTTTTATAGACGTGTAATTAAAGATTTTAGCAAAGTTTCTAGACCCTTATGTAATCTACTTACTAAGGATATACCTTTTGTCTTTGATGATTCATGTCTTGTGGCATTTGAAAAACTAAAGTAGTTGTTGACATCATCACTCATCATTCAGCCCCCAAATTGGAACTTATCATTTGAGCTCATGTGTGATGCATCTGATTATGCAGTAGGAGCAATATTAGGACAAAGAGTTGATCGAATTCCCATGTTATTTACTACGCTAGTATAACATTGAATGATGCACAGTTGAATTATTCAACCACTAAAAAAGAAATACTAGCAGTAGTATTTTCATTAGAAAAATTATGATCTTATCTCATTAGTTGTAAAATAATTGTATTCACAGATCATACTGCTCTTAAATATCTTCTCACAAAGAAAGATGCAAAAGATAGACTAATTCGTTGGGTGTTACTTTTGCAGGAATTTAACTTAGAATTTAAAGATAAGAAATTGACAAAAAATGTTGTGGCTGATCATCTCTCTCGTCTCCATTTTGACACAATTATGGAACTATTACCTTTGAATGAGTCATTTCCAGATGAACAATTAATGAGTGTGGAAGTAATCTTGTGGTATCTTGATATTGTTAATTATCTTATTCGGGTCAACTTTTAGAGCATTGGACTAAGAGGACAAGGCTTAATTTTTGAGAAATAATGAATTTCTTTTAGGATGATCCGTATCTATTCAAGTATTACCGGATCAAATTGTTAGGCGATGTGTCCCAGATAAAGAATTTCAAAACATTATTTCATTCTGCCATGAACAAGCTTGTGGAGGCTATTTCAGCGCTAAGAAAACAGCTACTAAAATTTTACAATGTGGTTTTTATTGGCCTACTATATTTCAAGATGCTTACACTTTTTGTTCTTCATGTGATAGGTATCAACGAATGGGGAGCATTACACGAAGGAATATGATGCCATTAAATCTAATTTTAGTGATTGAAATTTTTGATGTATGGGGTATCGATTTCATGGGACCCTTTCCCCCAACCTTTGGCCATCAATACATATTAGTTGCTGTTGATTATGTATTGAAACAGGTAGAGGCAATTCCATATAGGACCAATGATCACAAGGTGGTGATAGGATTTTTGAAAAGCAACATTGTTTCACGCTTTGGATTCCCTCGAGCAATAATCAGTGATGGTGGTGCCCACTTTTGCAATAAATCATTCAAGGCACTTTTGACAAATTATTTCATCACTCATAAAATGGCGACCTCATATTATCCGTAAACCAGTGGCCAAGTTGAGATCTCCAATCGAGAAATAAAGTACATTTTAGAAAAAACGGTGAGACCCAATAGAAAAGATTGGTCATTGAGACTTGATGATGCACTATGGGCATATAAAACAGCTTTCAAGACTCCAATTGGGATGTCACCCTGCAGGCTAGTGTGTGGAAAAGCTTGCCACCTACCTGTGAAGCTCGAGCATCGTGCATACTGGGCCATCAAGAAATTCAACTTTGACATACAGCAAGCTGGCTCAGAAAGAAGATTAAAGCTAATAAACTTGAAGAAATTCGCAATGACGCATGCGAAAATGCCAAGATTTACAAGCAACGAATGAAAGTATTTCACGACAAGCAAATTATGAGAAAATCTTTCACTCTAGGTCAGAAAAGTACTTTTATTCAATTCTCGCTTGCACTTATTCTCAGGTAAGTTACGTTCTCGATGGTCTGGCCCATTTATTGTTCACACTGTTTTTCCACATGGGGCAATTAAAATTAAGGATCCAACGAATAATTTCACTTTTAAAGTTAATGGTCAAAGATTAAAGCCATATCTAGAGTACCAACCACATGGAAAGGACATCAAAAAAAATTTGAGTGACCCACCAAATTTGAATTGAGATTTTTTTTCTTTTTCGGTGATTTGATTTGATTTTGCCTTCTTTTCTTCCTTTTTTTCTTTTGCTGATTGAAATTATTTTTTGTATAAGCCTGTTTGTTTAACAATTAAATTTCTCTTATCATTTTTAATCATGAGATAGCTCATCTTGAACATTATTAGACAACTTCAATGTATCCAAATTCATCTCAGAAAGCAGATATGATTTTGTAAAACATCTAGTATTTGGGCTCTACAACCACCATAGTTAGTTGCCCATATTGAGGATTTAGAAAGCCAACTCAGACATATTGAGAGAAGTGTCTACAACACCCAATTAGAGCTTGAGGTAAATTCAATAAGAGGACGATTTTAGTTTGTTTTGTGTGTTTTAATTTGTTTCTCCGTTTGTGTGTTTTAGTTTGCTTTGTGTATTTTAATTTGTTTCTCTGTTTGTGTGTTTTAGTTTGCTTTGTTTCTCCGTTTATCACCCCGGTTAAGTGACAGATAACGGTACTCCGTGACAATTAAGTCGGTTACTTCAGTTTCCCATAATAACTGATATTCTAAGACGAAAATATAGACAGAGACGAGATTTTGGTAAAGCTTCACAAACGATTCCATTCGCTTCCTTAGAATGCCCTTCTTTCAATCTATAAAGCTCGGTCCGAACGCATGCGATTGTTAATAAAGAATAACCTCCCTGCTAACATCCGTAGGTTAATCGAGGCCAAAGTACGCTTGGCAGGTGAGTTGCTCCTAAATTTATTGCATACATGCCTGGTTGTGGTAAAGGAAATTATGCGAGAAAATGACGAGCTCGAAGACTTTCTGTTGCTTGTCATAAGTGTGCCAGAATGACATGCGATAGAAAACCATGTTCTTTAGGAATGGTGTCTGATAACAGGGAAGATAAGATTCAATTCATTAGGGATGGTTTGAATAAAGAGTCATCGGATAATATCCTTTTGTCTCTTAAAACGCATCCCAGTGGATACGTGCAAAGAGCGATTCTCCAGTTATGGCTATTATTCCAGAAAGAGCATGTACGTTACAGTCTCGGGAATCAGACTATAAATGACCCTGTTTGCCAGTTTGTAAGAAAACTAGATGGGAAGCCTATCCTCGAGCCATAGAGGGTGTTCAAGCCGTTTCTAAATGTAAAACCAGAGGAAGATGTGAGCCACAGTCACAACTACCTATGAATATCCTTTTACTTTACTGTTGTTTTCTTTCACTGTTGTTTTACCGTTCATATTATTGCAGTCAATAATTTTCTTTTATCATTGTTTGCTTTTTCTTTTTTACTTTTGAGCTATGTGCCTTATACATTAATTGACACTGACATGATGCCTCATACACAGCTATAACCCACTGTCACCAAGGTCTTTAAATATGATTTTTTGTTGAGTACTCACAAATTTTTTTTGAGCAGTATCCTAATGGTAGCTACTCCCAGTAAACAATTCAAGAACATTTGTGTGCTCTCTGGGTTTAACTATGGTAAACATAAAGAGTTCGTTGAGACAGCCATAGATCTTGGTGGAAGAATAGCAAAGAGAAAATTATACTTGGTGTATGGAGGAGGTGACCGAGGGTTATCAAAAATAGTCTCAGAAGCAGCTTATGTCAGAGGGAGCCAAGTGTTAGGCATCATCCCTACAATCCTAAAAAAAAAAAAGAAAAAAAGAGAGAGAAAAAATGTGTTGCTACATCTGAAGGTCCACCTAACTAGTAGATATGGAAGATTATTTAGAGTTCTAAAAGACGATGAAAGGCCATCTTTGACCTGTTTGAGCCTTTCAAGCCATCCCTATTATGAAATATCCATAGTTAGCCCTTTTGAGCCTTTTATTAAAAAAAAAACTCATTTTCTTTGTCAACTTATTATCTTAACCTACTCCAATTTGGAGTTTTACCTAATGTCTTACAAGTTCCATCACTTATTCATGTTTGAGAAAAAAATGTAAATAATTATTTTGTTCAGCAAAGTTGTGCCAAAAATTAGTTCAAAAAAAAAGAAAAAAAAGAGAAAAAAAAAGAGAGATACAATAATAATAAATAAGCGAAATGCACCTTTTAATTTTCAAAAGATCTCTATTTTTTTCTCAAATATGTATTTTTGTTTTCCCTATTTCCCCTTCATTGTTAGCCAAGTCCTTAGCCTACGTTACGTTCTAATAAAAGACCTTCTTGATTTTAGGGATCTATAGCCTTAAGTAGAAACTAGTTATATGGACTATAAAGATGTAGTGATGCATTAAAAAATAAAAATAAAAAGTAAAAAGAAATAAAAATAAATACATTGGGTTGACTAGTACTTTGTTTGAGATCATATTATTTCTAAGCTATGAGCATATTTTTTTTGTCTTGGTCAGAGTGTGTGATATTACTTCCTTATTATTTTCACTAAATTTACCACTCATTGGAGTGATAATTTTTATTGGGTTTAATTTCCTTATGCGAGTGTCACTATTACCGGTGAGATTTTGGAATTTGACATGTCATTCTTGAGAGTTGCTTGATTCCTATAGTTATGATAAAGTCTACTCGATTGATGCATGTGGATGGTTAATGTGGATGTGATGTTTCTTTAGACTGGAGATAATGCTTGTACTTTTATTTGATCGCTATCATTAATCTGACTGAATAAACACGTTTGTTTTATTTTTTTAAAAAAAATCATTTTTGGGTTTGAATTTTATCTTCACTTTATTTGCTAGAGACTAGCAATAAGCTGGTTGGGGGGTGTGTTGAGTGTTAGAAAGTATATATTTATAAAGGAGAAAATCGTCATTTTACACTTCAAGTCTCACTAATATTGCTACTTTTATGTATTTAAGTCTTTTGTTATTTAATTATGTGTGTTTTGTTATAATTAAGTATTTTATGTATTTTAGGGCCATCATGATGGTTTCATAATGAATGAGTGATCAGACAGCAAAACAGACATCACTTTTGAACTCAGGACGGTCGAAAACCTTAGGAAGAGTATAGAAGGAAAAATAACACTGTTCACATGTATGGTACTGTTCATACGTATGGTACTGTTTATGTTATTGTTCACAACACCATTCACATATACGGTCCGATGACATGGAGTTGACCGATGATGTGGCATTAACCGATGATATGGCATCGACTGATGACGTGGCGCAATCCTGGGCGTCCGAACTATTTTTAATCCGATGGCCATGATTTACTCAATGTATCTATAAAAATGGGGGCTCTCCCCCCAAATTTGATACCCTTGAATCTATTTTTGAGCTTAGTTTTCTGTAATTCCTTCTTCATCTTGTATTTTCTACTTATTTTAATAAATTCTCATTTTACCTCTAGTTAAAAAATAAGTAGCTAATTTTTACTATGAAAACACACTCAATTGCTATAAGAAAAAAGAAATTACGTGAAATAAATATTAAATAAAATTAAAATTAATTACAAAGAAAGATAACAAGATAAAAAAATAATATGAAAATTAAATTACACAAATTTAAAGAAGAGAAAAAGAAAGGAAATTCTAACCTTAAAATACAGATTCACTTTTTTTTTATGAAAAGAATTACAAGAAAACAACTAAAAAATAAATATTTAAAAAAAATTAATTATACGAATTAAAATATTTACCTCCCCGGCAACGGCGCCAAAAACTTGTTGTGCAAATTTTATTGAACTCGCAAGCGCACTAATCTATTGTAGAATAGATTAATGGTGATGAGTGTCGATCCCACGAGGAGATGGATTTTAATTATATGTAGAATTAATTTTCTAAATGGGTGATTGGATTTGTGGTGGAAGTGATTTAGGTTATGCTACAATTTAAATTGGAATAGCAGGAATAAATTAAACTGGAAACTATTGAGATAAAACATTTGGGTATCTGGATCTGCATCAACATGCTCCATGGACTAAATATTCCTTATTAATGCTAATTAAATCATGAGGAGAGTTTCCACACCTAATGAATCACGCTCAAATAAATATGGTGTTAAGGGCTTATCGTGCCAAATAATAATAACCTTGTACTAGGGTGCCGGTTTAACTAGGGCGGTATCTAAACAAGATTATTATTTTATCGACGACAAGTCAAAACATCCACAAATATTAGAGGGGAAGAGAAAATAAATTTATCAAATTAAGCCCATGGAACATGTTGAGACTTCACCTTCAACCCAAGCTTGAAAGAAAATTAGCTACTCGTTTTTTAACTAGGAGTAAAATAAAAATTTATTAAAATACGTAGAAAACACAAGATGAAGAAGTAATTACAGAAAACTAAGCTCAAAAATAGATTTAAGGGTATCAAATTATGGGGATTTTTATAGATACATTGAGTAAATCATGACCATCGGATTAAAAACAGTTCGGACGCTCAAGATTGTGCCACATCATCAGTCGATGCCACATCATCGGTCAATGCTACATCATCGGTCAAGGTCATGTCATCGAACCGTATATGTGAACAGTGTTGTGAACAGTAATATGAACAGTACCGTACATGTGAATACTTCCATTTTTCATACATGCTCCTCAAGGTTGTCGTGATCACAGTTCAAAAGTGATGTTCATTTTCTTTGTCGATCACTCGTTCATTGTGAAGCGATCATGATGCCAAATACTTAATTATAACAAAACACACATAATTAAATAACAAAAGACTTAAATACATAAAAGTAGCAATGTTAGTGAGACTTGAAGTGTAAAATGACGATTTTTTCCTTTATAAATATACACTTTCTAACATTCAACAGCTACTATTTTGCCATTTTTTGGATAAGTTATTATAAGATGTAAGAGTTACAATAGGGATGCAGTTGACATTTGATGTAATTAAAGATAATTTTACATTATATATAAGTTTTATTTTTTGTTAAATGTATTATTCAAAGAATATAAGATAGTTTTGCATCATAAATGTGATATAACAGGATGGTTATAATTGTTGATGGAATGCTAACATGACCAAGTATCTTCATAGACACATGACTATAGTCAAATATCTTCATAAACACAAATCTCTCTCTAGAATTAGTAATCTTCTTATATTTTTATTGATTATTTGATTGGTAAATCATTAGATTTCACTTAAACATTAGTTGTTCATCTTTTAATAAATGGTTGTAGTCTAATAAATTTAAATATACATGATAACGTCAAGTAACTTCATAAATATACAATTGTAGTCAAGCACGTAGACGAGTAAAACTACCTACAACGCTCATCGAATGATAATACAATCAACATAAGTTTTAAAAACCAACTTCAATCGTCAAACAACAAAAACGTTTTTACATCAAACAAGATAGATCCAATATATGTCAGAATCATAAATAAATTTTAAGAGAACACAAGTTACTACTCAATCATTATAGCTATTAATTTGCCCCAAACACTTGGGCCATCTATCATAAAATCCCTGATCGCTTCTCTTTGAAAACAATATAAGCCAGACAAACTTGCTTATCCACCTGCAAAACCATAAAGTATAAATTTTTCAACTAACTATTACAGAAATTAAAGAAATTAAGACAATAAAACAAACATGTAACGTTGAGTGTATCACGCATGCTAACTTCTATTTCATTTAGTCCAACTACAAGCTTACTGTCAAATAGCGAAATTGGTTCACTGCATGTTAGTTGATTTTGTCTTTTAGTATGCACCTATCACACCTTAACTTGTGATTCTATCTTAATTTCTTGTGGCTGACCTTTTTTTCACTTTTCTACAGGGGACAAAACTTCATTACCATGCACTTCTTCTAAAACCTCTCATTCTTTTTGTATATTAATGGAATAGATTGTTTCTGCATATGTTGTAGCCCATGCTTCACAAGAATAGTAATGAGACCACATATCATATAAAAGCAATGTTTATTAATACTTACATATAGCTACTACATGTTCACAAGGTAATTGAATGAGTTGAAATTTCTAACAACTCCATATGTTCTCAAGAATGTTGACAGGACCATCATGCTCACTATCTTTAATAATTAACTCATGCATATTTAGTGCCACCCCTTTATATGTACGAGATTTCTTTGATTTTTTGAGCAAATTCTTTTCAATCCATTTTGTAAGTCAAGTGTGACAATTAATTGCCTTATCTCATCTATTATAAAACCACTCTAATAACTTGTGAATAGGCAGCTATCAAGGATTTTAAAGGAGAAAATTCATGGATTCTCCTCTGTTAGTTGTCTAATGTTGTAATGTAACCCGTCAAAATGAGGATGAACCTACTTGTCATACCTTGCATCACAAAGATTCTTTCATCGACCTTTTGTATCTCGTTCATAAAGTAATTCAATTGCTATAGTCCATAAGTCTTTGCAGCTAATTTAACAATCACACCTACCTTGGTTCCTTTAAACTTTGCACATAAGTTTTGCTTCCAATGATAAGTGTAAATACCACATGCTGCATTTGAGAATGCAATGTTAATATATTTTTATACTTGGGTAATAGTCAAGAATTAAAACCAATTTCAGATCTTCAACTATTGTTTCTTTTATCTTCATCAAAAACCACCTCTATAAGTGTTGCTCTCATTGTCACCAATAACAAATGTAACAGGATAAAGTTGATTGTTACCGTCAACTACTATCATGATAAATAAATTTCTTTTAAATTTTCCCTTAAAAAATTACCACCAATTGCAATGACTGGCATTATTAATGAAATGAATCCATGTATACAACTCCCAACTGTCATAAAGAAATATTTAAAGTTATTTGTATTGAGGACTTCAACAAATGTATAGGTGTCAGATTTTTCTTCTCAAATATTACCATGTATGAAAGGTGTAACGTGAATGAATAATCAGGCATGCCTCTAACTTTCTCCATTGCATAATCTCTTGTTTTGTATACTTTGTGGTAACTTATTTCATATCAAAACTGTTTTTAGAAATCTTCTCTAATATCACTAGGCCTATATAAGGATGAAGCATCATCATACTTGTGACAAATCTTTTGTCTGCTAACCTTGAATGAAGCATGATGATGATCTCTATTATGGACATTAAGCGCGCAAGCATGGACACTACAATACCTTCTGATTTCAAACATATTTTTACTTCCAAACTTGGTAGTACAAAATCGCCACTTATAATTATTGTCAATATACAATAATAAGTATGTTCTTCTCTAACTTTAAGGTTTTAAACTCAAAATTTTTCATCATAGCTTCCATAGATTCTTATAACTCTTTTTTGGAATTGAACAACTTTTTCTTTATTAATCCATCATTGTCGCAACAACTTCTATGGATGATAAATTATTACAATTACAGTCCACTAAATAATTATAAGAGATACTTAGTGAAAATATATATCTATATATATATATATATATATATATATATATATATATATATATATATTGCACTGATAGAATGCTGGGATGTGATAACAATTGGAACATCTTGCTCACTTGTGCGACTACAGTCATGTAAGTTCATTTATAGACGACTTCTATCATGTAACCTGCTAAAACACATTATTACAATCCAGTAAATAGTTAGAAAACATATTTCTTTTCTAAAAATGTATTCTTTATAAATATTTTACACACTTGCACAACTATAATCGTGTAAATTCATACATACAAGACAGCAGTCGTGTAACTTGCTAAAATATACGATTATGATCTAGTAATAGTTAAATGACATATTTAGTGAAAAAATATATTTTTTGCACGATTAGAATGATAATGTGTCATAGCAACTAGAACATTTTGTACATTTGCACGACTGCAATTGTGTAAAACATGTGCAAATAAAAAGTTTGAGAATAAAATAAGATTTCAACATATATAGTTTGAAAATCCATTACATACAATGAAATGATGCAAATATATAGAGAATGTGAGTTGTTTTGTTGTTTATCACAAACCAAACAAAGCCTTAAAAGTAATACAATATCAAGAAAATGCATAAATAACACATAAAATAAATATAAAATTTAAAATACCTTATTAATTGGATAAATAATACCCTAATTGCAAATCAAAATCTCAACACATTGGCTGTTTATGAATGATTTTGAAAGTGTCATGGAATGATTTTTTGTTGTGTGGAGTGAAATGGTGTAAAGAGTAAAAGAGTGTGCTAGAGTGATTTTAATTTGTATTTTATATTTTTCTTTTAGACATACTTTAGTCAATTCACAACACAAAGAGTCATATCTACATAATTATCAAGTATGGGGTATAAGTAAATAAGTACCTTACTTTTGGGGCATATGTAATTAAAAACCCTTTTTATATTTTTATTTTAAGGATATTTTAGTCAATACACAGCACAAAAAGACATATCTACATAATTAGGGATGGCAATTTCCGGGTCCGGTTCCGGGTTTGGCCTTCCCGGTTCCGGACCCGGAGACTAAAATATCGTTATCGGACCCGGATATAAACCCGCTTTTATGAGTACGAGTCCGGTCCGGGTTAAACCCGGAAAAATCCGGGTTTCCGGATTGCGGGTTTTAAACCCGGATTACATACAAATAAAAAAAATAACAAAATACAAACTTAGATCTACAAAAATCAAATCCGCCCCAAATTCTTAAAAATCAAATACATATTCTAAATTTTGCATTGTTTCAAAGCAATAAATCATTCACAAATATAAATCTATAATACAACATTAGAAAATACAAAATCCATGTCTACAATTATTCACGGCTTCGGTTCATGAACCGAAAAGGATCGGCGGTGAAGCAACGAAAGTCGGCTACTTGACGATGACGATGACGATGAGGACGACCACAACATCACAGCCGCGATTACGATTGGCAAAGGTGGACAAACGGCGGCCAAATGGAGGTTGATGGTGCCGATGAACTTGAACACAACAAAGGTATGATGAGGGATGGTGATGATTTGATGAAGAGAGGGGCTTAAGAGAGAGGAAAATGATGTGATTTGGTGAAGAGAAGAGTTGAAGAGAGAGGAAAAGAAGGAGAAGAGAAGAGAAGAGTTGAGGCGGCGGCAATGAGAAGAGAAAAGAAAAAAATTAGGGTTTCTTTTTTCTATTTATATTAAAAACATCCAAGATCGGGTTAGGATATCTGAGTTAACCAAACCCGTATCGGACGGATATATCGAGTTCTTAAAATCTATTCGGATCAGGATTTTTACACTCGGTGCGGGTTCAACCCGCCGGATTGTCCGAGTCGTCCGGGTCGGTAAAATTAAATCCCTATACATAATTATCAAATATAGGGTATAAATAAATATATACTCCTGTTTTGGGACATATTTAATTAAAAACCCCACTGTCAAAACTATGGATTAGGGTTTATAAATTTTACTAATTAATGTCATACGTGTAAGTGAAAAATGCAAAAGTGTTCTTGAAGAATTTAGTAGGATATACACAAATAAAAGTTTACATAATGTCGTTTTAGTGATGTTGGTGCAGTACTTTACGTGGTGCATGCCATGTTGGCACTTCACTTGTATTTTTCTAATGCTAGAAATAAAATAGATTTGAAAAAAAAATGAAAAGGAATTTATCACAATATCATAATCATTGATTACACAAGTGATTTAGTTGTAAAGTATTTAAATTTAATCTGTTCATAAATTTATTGCACTTAAAAGATGGAATTATAATTTAATTAATTTTATTGTACTAAAAAATCAATGTAACTAGGTATGTATATTTTTTTAATTGTATTTTTAATTTATTTTTAAATAAAAATACTTTTTTTTTTAGATTTGAAAATGTTGTCTTGTAGCTTGTTTTGAAAGGCTAAACTCTGCATCAAACTTAGGAGATATATCTACTCCTACTAGAATGTTATAGAGTAAAATCTCGACAAATTAATAACATAGAACTTGGAAAATCTATTATGTATCAAATATTGATTAATCGATAAATTAAGAAATTATTAATTGATGAAGATGTCTCATTTTAGAAAATATAATTACGTTTGTAGTATTGATTTACCTTAAATAAATTTTTATTTCAAAATGAAATTTCACATTACAAAATCTTTGGGATTAGATTTAAGTTGAAATCAATTTAAAGAAGTAAGCAACAATAAAAAAATCATATTTTACAAAAGCCACGTAGACATATGATATGAATTTAGTTGCCCCCCAGTTTTACTTGACCGAATAATTTCCCAGCAACTTTATTTAACTAGTCATTCGAGTTGGAGTCCTGGGAGAGATAGGAACTATTAAACTAATTTGGGCTTTGCCTACTTCCCTACCTATAAGTGTGTCCTGTAATAAAATAGAAAATTTCAAAAATCTTATTATCTATAAATTTATCAAATTATTAATTTATTACGTTGCCCTTAAGTCAAGACAAAAGAAAAAACAATATTTAATTAGAATTTTCAATTTATCAAATAATAATTTATCGAGATTTTACTATATTTACTTCATCCATATTTGCAGAAGAGAATTTATCACGGGTCCCCCCTTGAGGAGGCACAATTGAGGGACGAAACAAAGACTTTAATGGCATATTAAATTAATATTTAGTTTGAAAAAAAAACACATAAAACTTCATGAAATCAATACTGATCTGCTCAAAGAAACCCTTTGATTTACTTGGTGAATTCCAAATATTCATTTGGCTTGTTTATCTCATTACTTTTAGGAGAAAGACAGTGATACTCTTGCTATTTGATGAAATGTAAAAATGGTCACGTAGGCTTCTTTTTTTTAAAAAAAAAAAATACATGGATTCTTTTTTGTAACATTATATATTTATATATTTTGACTATATAAAATGACCCAACACTCAATTGTGATCCAATGACTTAGGACTTCTTGTTAAAACGTGTGAAATCTGAAATTTTATTAATTTTAGATTTTTTTTAATTACTTGTTTATTTTTTATAGCATATATATGATTTTCAGACATTTATATTTTAATAAAAAATATAAATTTTGGTGACTTTTATCTTAATCAAAAGTAAATATTTTATTTCAAAAATATCTCTATAAAATATAATTATTTCTTAAACTATAAAATCTAATTTATTTTTTTAATTAATAAGGACATAAATGCCAAATAATTATGTATAAGATACTTTTTTATTTATAAAACAAGTAAATTCATAAATTAAAAAATAAATATATTATTTAGATATTTATATTTAGATTTCATAAAATTCAATCCATTTAGGTTTGAAAAAAAAAACTCTACTCTACTAAAAAAGAATAACTTAATGACTATTTTAAAAAATACCGAGGTCTTTATAACCATTTTCTTAAACTATAGGGGTGCGTTGGTCATTTTATTTTTTATTTTCTTGAAAAATGAAGTGATTGATGCGAACTTGTCAGCTAAGCACCCCTGCTAGGTTTTCTAATTCTTACAGTCGGTATAAACCCGGCTCTCGAAAAGCAAGTAAAGCACTCTCTCAAAGCCCACGCCGAACTTCCATTTTTAACTCTCGGGTATTAGGCTAACTGTTAACTGTAGTCGGTTATTCTTTACCTTATGGGAAGCACCGGAGAGGAGAATCTGGCGCGGCCGCCGCCAAAGCTCCCCATCCCGGGGAAGCGTAACATCCTCATCACCAGCGCCTTGCCTTACGTCAACAACGTGCCTCATCTCGGCAACATAATCGGCTGTAATAATTGGATTCTTTTACGAGCTGTTCTTTGAATACATACAAGTTTCGTTTTTGAGTTTGTCAATTAATTAAATCACTTTTGGTTGCGGCAGCTGTGTTGAGTGCTGACGTGTTTGCTCGGTTTTGCCGGCTTAGAGGTTATAATGCAGTTTATATTTGCGGTACGGATGAATACGGAACGGCGACCGAAACAAAGGCAATGGAAGATAATTGCAGTCCTAAAGAAATTTGTGACAAGTAAGATTTTCTTTGTCTTTTTCTTTTTTTTTGAAATAATTTATTTCTTTTTTAATTTCAGAATCATCTAATTCATAAAGCAGAGTTATTAATCTCCTGATTAATAATGCTGAGATAGGAGTTTATTAAATGAAGTTAGCTTTTGTGTTATCTAATTGTTGATATCTTGTATCTGTTTGTGTGAATTTGGGTTCATCTTCAGTGCAGCATTGGTAAGTAACATCTGCCACGATTGTTTTATATTGGTATCAAAGTTGTTGTTCATATACTCCAATGCAATGAAGCAGTTTTAACAATAATGAAAGACTTGTTATCAATAATAGAAAATGTGGCATATGTTACTTACAGATGTTGCAATGTAGAAGTGCTTGGAATTTGTGGAAGTAGGGATGTAGGCATTATGTTTGGAATCAAATGTATTTATAATTTTGAAGCATATTTATGTGCAGTTAACATCAATGTGATGATGTCTTCTCTTTACTGTTTTTCCTTTACAGTATGTTTTATTGAAAATGATTTGCATTATTTGCATGCTTTTTAAGTGTATTGCCTTGATTCTAATCCATAATAGTGTTCTATAATTTCTTGATTTCCCTGACTTGGGTGATTCTAGAGGTATTGCTATAAAATCTTTTGCTTACTGAGTGATATAACAGTTGATTTGTGCCATTTAGGGGTGCATTCTGTGTATTCTCTAATTCATAGGGGAGGCCTCATTTGCGTTGTGTTCTTTCTATATTTTGTATGGCTCTATTTGTGCATGATGATGACTTTGTATTGCAAATATTTGGACTATGTATTCAAATTGAGAATTGTATCTTTATAGATATCACGCTATTCATAAGGATGTCTATAAGTGGTTCGACATAAGCTTTGATAATTTTGGACGGACATCAACTCCACAACAGACTGAAGCATGCCAGGCAATTTTCAAAAAGTTGTTGGATAACAACTGGCTTATAGAGAACACCATGCAACAAGTACAGACTTTTGCCATAGTCTTTACCTTGCTTTTATTTCATTGTTTTCTTGGTTGGATATGTATTTACTTAAGACTTTCTTTTACTTGATTTCCTTTTCACTCAGCCTTATTGCGACACATGCAAAAGGTTCTTAGCTGACCGACTTGTCGAGGGTACTTGTCCATTTGAAGGGTGTAATTATGAGTCTGCCCGAGGGGATCAATGTGAAAACTGCGGAAAGCTTTTGAATGCAACAGACTTGAAAGATCCTAAATGCAAGGCACGTTGTGAATATTTCCTTATCTATATTGAAATATTTTAGTCTGTCTCACCGATTGGATAAGTCATAAGTTACTCACAGCCGCTGTTGGGATGCTTTTCCACTACAGCGTGTACTGTAACCTAACTTGATGTTAAGAGAGTTTAAAACCTATGGTTTGTGGATTTTGCAAATTACAATTTCTAACACTCTGTCTACAAACTTTTTGTCATGTAAATAATCGATGATTGTTAAAGTACAAAGGATCATTTATGATTGGTAGATTGTTAGGCTATCTGAGAAAGTGAAATCATGTGCAACATTTCTGGGCTGAAATTGAGTCATGATTCTCTTTCATGCGGAGATTTTGTAATGGGCGTCAATTTCACTTTTTGGATAGTACAAGAAATTTTATATTTAATCGAAACCTCTCTGGTAGTGCACGTTTCTTTCGTTGTTATCATGTCGTACTTTGTTTCTACTATTGTTGGTACTTAACTTTTTTTCTGCAAACAGGTCTGTAGGAACGCTCCACAAATTCGTGATACAAATCACTTGTTTCTTGATCTTCCAGCTCTGAGGAATAAATTAGAAGAGTATATCAACAACATGTCAGTAGCTGGATCTTGGAGTCAAAATGCTATTCAAGCAACACATGCATGGCTTAAAGAAGGGCTGAAAGTGCGATGCATTACTAGGGATCTAAAGTGGGGGGTTCCAGTTCCACTTGAGAGATTTAAGGAAAAGGTAACATAAGATATCCAATGGATGTTGTACGTGTTATTTATATGAATTCTACCATGAATTTCCTTTTTCTTCTTTCAAGAAATTAAGGAGATTGATTATTTTATTCTTTTTTCTGGCTTTGTGATGATATTATTTTGTTCTTTTTTCTGACTTAATGATATTCTTTTGTTCTTTTTCCTGACTTTGTGATGATAGGTTTTCTATGTGTGGTTTGATGCCCCTATTGGATATGTCTCAATCACTTCTTGCTACACTAATGAATGGGAGAAGTGGTGGAAGAATCCTGAAAATGTTGAGTTGTACCAGTTCATGGGAAAGGACAATGTGCCATTTCACACTGTAAGTGCTTATAAAGTTGCTTTAATAGTTATGACAAGTGGACCTGATGCTACACACATCAAATTAATACTTTTTATATTTTGTTCGGAGAATCCACGTTTAAATTCTGTTTGCCAGTTCTGAAATTCTTAAGGACTTGAAGTTTACCTTTTAAAGTTTATCTAGCCTTTAATCTCCTATGTCTGGTGTTACCACAAAAAAGTGAAACTGTGTAAAACTGTATATAAGTTCTGTGTTTGGACTGATGTAGTTGCCTTTGATGTACCCTGCTGGCAATATCTTGTCAGTATTGTGGAGATCAATTCTTTTAACGTTCGAAGTGTTTATGTCTGTATTTTAGGTGATGTTTCCTTCTACACTTCTAGGAACTGGTGAAAACTGGACTTTGATGAAGACCATTAGTGTCACTGAATACTTAAATTATGAATCTGGTTGGTTAACTTTCTGTTTGTGGTTTACCCAATGTTAGATCATGACTTTCCAAGTCATGATGTTTTATGAATGTCTTGAACCACTGTTTCTGCAGGAAAGTTCTCCAAGAGTAAAGGCATAGGTGTTTTTGGTAATGATGCAAAGGATACAAATATTCCTGTAGAAGTATGGAGATATTATTTGCTTACTAATAGGCCAGAGGTAACTCTGTTGTTACAACATCCATTATTATTCTTTCACTAGCTAATTCACATATTTGCTGCTTTTTGTGAACTAATTATTGCTTAGTATGATTTGTTTGTATGCAAATAGGTGTCTGACACTTTATTTACATGGGGTGACTTGCAAGCAAAATTGAATAATGAGTTGCTTAATAATTTGGGCAACTTTATCAATCGAGTTTTGAGTTTCATCGCTAAACCCCCAGGTTAGTCATTTGTTTCAGTTTAAGCCTTTTGCATATGAGTATAGGCTGTAAAGTTGGTTTGAGTATCGTCTGATTTCTTCCAGAGGAGTATTTTCTTGGTGGGAGACAAGTGTTGTACTTCATTGTTCTTTGTAACATGTATTTGTGGTTTTGGGTACTGGCCAGCTGCTTTCCTTGTTCTTGCTTTAATTGTTATTCTATATATATATATATATGTATATATATAAATTGTGAATTGAACCTACTTTTTATCCATCAAGAATTCTTCCACAAGTATGGACACATTATTTATTGAATGGTCTTGGTGCATAATGGAATAACTCTATGCTGGGTCTAGATTGTCTTTTTGACAAAGTGCAACCCTTTAGGACATTCAATGTCTACTTTATTGGAATTAAGGATGGTTTATTATTATTTTGAGAATTTTGTAGCTGACAAGATATTCCATGGTGGATTTTGAATTTCTTTCCCGTGAGCTTTCTTTTAAGGGTTTCAAAACTGTCTCTAAACGGTGTATAATTTGTTTTTGTGTCCAAAGGTCAAGGATATGGTTCCATCGTTCCCGATGCTAGTGGTGCCGAGTCACATTTATTGACGAAGACACTGGCTGAAAAAGTTGGTAAATATGTGGAGCAGTATTTAGAAGCCATGGAGAAGGTGACTAATGATTTGCTTGAAACTTGTTGTAATGATTTTAACCTGCCAATCTAGTTGCTTTGGCTTTTGTATAAAGTATTTGTTTACACCTTCGTGTAGGTTAAACTAAAGCAAGGCCTAAAAACTGCAATGAGCATATCAAATGAGGGGAATGCATATTTGCAAGTACGTCTGTAACACGTTCACTCCCTGATTATCGACTTGCTTACATGTGCATGTCTGCACTATCATAAATATATTCTTTGTGGTTGTGGAACTGATGTGCTACTGCAATGATGCAATTTTGTGTTGGAATTCAGGAAAGCCAATTCTGGAAGCTTTATAAGGAAGACCAACCTTCTTGTTCCATTGTTATGAGAACTTCAGTGGGTCTAGTATATCTTCTCGCATGCTTGTTAGAACCTTTTATGCCGTCATTTTCTGTTGAGGTAATCTACTTTGGCTGCAGATCTGTGTGCATATATATTGTTCTATACATGACTGTTATCCTGTACTGAGGCCCTTTTATTTCTTTGGCGGCACTTGAAGGTATTTAAGCAGCTTAATTTGCAACCTGAAAAGCATATTTCACTTTGTGATGCAAAAGGAGATGTCGATAGGGCAAGAAGACCTTGGGAGATAATCCCTGCTGGTCATAAGATTGGTTCCCCAAATCCGTTATTCAAAGAACTGGTATTTGCTATTCTAACAACTATCTGCTAATTTTATGTTCGTTTTATTATTTGGGAGTGGGGTCAGTTGAATATGATTGCCCCTTTTAGCCTTGTACTCAAGTGTAATTAACTGCTGTCCAGAAAGATGATGAGGTAGAATTCTTCAGAAGTAAGTTTGCTGGAAGTCAAGCTGATAGGATTATTCGTGCGGAAGCAGAAGCTGCAAAAACTGCTGAGCAACTGAAGAAAACCAAAATTTCAGGTTATAATTAAACTCTTTTACTTATTGGAAGTTCATATATCACCATGTATCACTTGATAATCAAAAGAAAGCTAGCGGCCAAATGAAATTTAATGTCACATAATCCAAAAGAGGGGTGCTGTGCAACAGTGGTAAATAGTTTTGTTCCAATAGCATAGTTTCTGAAATAGTTGTTTGAAATAGAAATAGGATTGACATCAATGCTGAACAAATAGAATTGAATCAATACTAAAGAAATAGAATTGTTAAAATGTAACCATTTTTTATAAACTCTTGTTGTCTGTAATAGATGGTGGTGGAAAGAAACAAAAGCCAGCAAAATCTGCAGCTGGAGCTAAATCAAAAACCACTGCTGAGCCAGAAATTTCGATTGCAAGACTTGATATCCGTGTGGGAAAAATTACAAAAGTTCAAAAACATCCTGATGCCGATGCACTGTATGTAGAAGAAATTGATGTGGGTGAAGGACAGCTTCGAACAGTAGTTAGTGGCCTTGTCAAGCATATACCTCTTGAAGAGATGCAGGTTTTTGTTCAATGCTCTTTCTGATCATTTTAATACCACCATTTTAATGTTTAGGCTACATGATACACTTGTAATGTACTTTTTTGATGATTAGAAATGTTCACACACTACTTTGCTCGTAGTTGATGTTTGTAATTAGTAAAGCTGACTCACTACCTTATTCCTTGTAATGATTCAATGGCAGGAGAGAATGGTCTGTGTTCTTTGCAATCTAAAACCAGTAGCAATGAGGGGAATCAAATCACATGCAATGGTTCTTTGTGCTTCGACCAGTGATAACTCCAAGGTAAGCATACCATGATACCTTGCGCAATTATTAGCATACTTGTTTGAGATATTTATTATGATAATGTTCTTGGCCTTTGGAGTGCAGTTTTCTTATGATTACTCCCGTAAATGACGGAGAAATACTATATTTAAGGATTAGCTGCTGTTTTTCTCGCTCTGCTCCTTCAATCCCATATGTTCACATGAACAATTTGACATATTAGGATATAACTAGCATTATTGACAATGGTTGCTTTTATCATGCCACCTAAAACTGATTTGAAGTCTTCACATTTTGTATTAAGATTGTGGGATAGTTCAGTGAATATTTTCATATTTTATTCTGGTCTACATTGTACTTGAATGGGTGTAGAAAATAATCTAGTATGGATGCTATTGTTGCTGCAATCACTTATTTGGAATGCTGGTACACTCCCAGGTTGAATTAGTTGAGCCACCGAAATCTGCAAAAATTGGAGAAAGAGTTGCATTTCCTGGGTTTGAAGGCGAGCCTGATGATGTGTTAAATCCTAAGAAGAAGGTTTGGGAGAGAGTGCAAGTGGATTTACACACTAACACAGAGCTGGTGGCCTGCTATAAAGATATTCCTTTCACGACATCAGCTGGTATTTGCACCGTTTCCTCCATTCAAAGTGGGCCTATACGGTAGCTAGGCTTCTTGAATCTGTGTTAACCTTTGCTTTTTTATCCTAGTGACTTTTCCTCAGAATGACTTGTGTGAAATGTTGTATGTGGACAAGAATTTTTTTCAGTAGTAGACTAGATTACGTCATGGCTGCATTAGTGTTACCTTTTTCCCTCATTACAAGAAAACCCAATTGCCTTGAGCAATGAGCAGTTTGATTAGTGTTACCTTTCATTAGAAGAAACCCAATTGCTTGGTAAAATCCGGATCCGAATCCAGATGTAGGTGCATTCACATCCAGATCCGAATTGAGATTTTTATATCTGGATTTGGATCCTCATTCGCAATTTTTTTTTTGTGGATCCAGATGTGGGTAATATCGTCAGGATTGCGGTGGATATCCTGAATATCCGGATTTGTAAAAATTGAATTTATTAATTAAAAAAAATTAAAAATTCAACAATTTATCAAAACCTAAAGCCAAAACTTAATCCCAAATTTACTTTAGATTGAAAATTAATGCATTTAATTAAAGTGATTAAACGAATCAGCAAAGAAAATTATTCAAAATTTAAATAAATTGAATCAGTAAAGAAAATTAAATTGAGCCAGTGAAATTTTGAAGCTTAAACATGTTACATTAGAATGAACTCGTCAACTACAATCAACCAAAAGGAAAAAAAAAAAAAGCCATGTAATTAATAATACTAGAAAAATGGAAACAAAAGAAAGACCTAATCAGGCAAGCCTTGGACGACGGTGAAAGCGGTGTGCTCAGGCAAAGCTTCGACAACCAGAAAAATGGAAACAAAAAGGAAGATCCAGCTAAGCGAGCCTTGGATGACAGCGACAACGGTGTGCTAGGCAAGGCTTCGACGATGGCAAGGCGTGTAGTGACAGCAGTTGACTTAGATCGAGGCTTGGACACGAGACTTAAGCGAGGCCGTCAGGCAGATGGCGACATCCTTAGGGAATTGGGGGATTTGGGTGTTGGGGATATGTGGATTTGTGGGTTGCTAGAGAAGTTTTGTGGATTTGAGGGTTGCGGCTGCTGGAGAAGGTTTGTAATCGTGTATGTGTGAATGCGATATTGACAATACTAGGAATAGAGATTAGGTTAGATTGGTTTTTAAATTAAGTTTATATATATATATATATATATATATATATATATATATATATATATATATATAATTCATTGTATCCGGATATGTATTTTTTAATATGCAGATCTAGATTTTCTGAATCCTTGGGGATGCAGGCTGGATTCGAATTTATTTGTCATCCCTATCAATTGCCTTGAGCAATGAGCAGTTTGAACTCACGTTCTTATATACAAGGGCTTGAACCCAAGCTTCAGATTCAACTTTTCGTGATTCATTTTACGGAATCTACCCAAATTAATATCACTTAAAGGGTATGTTTGGTGCATGACATTATAGAGTACTAAAATATTGTTTATATTAAATTAATGCTAGTGCTCTGTTTGAAAGAACATGGGAACGGGTTAAAGGCCTGTGCTAAAGCGGCATTACCTTTTTTTTTCCCCTCTTTTGCTTTTGCTTTATAATAATAGTAATAAATAAATATAACTTTTTAATTTAATGTAATGTTATATAATTTTTTATTTTTGCATTATAATTATTAATATAAATAAATAAATATAATTTATTATTCAATAATATTATATTATATTTTTTATTTTTACATTATAATTTATTAATAAATTTATAATTTATTATAACTAATAATAAACATTTAAATTTGAATAATATTAATTTAAAACTAATAACAATATAAATAATAATAATATAAAATATTAATACAATTTAAATATATTAATAAAATTTAAAATATTAATATTATATAATATATAATTTAAATTAATCACAAAAGAATTAATATATTATAGTGTAGCAGTAAATATTGTACAACATTGTTATAATACAATACTAATTTAATATAATATAATACAATACACTAGTATTAAAATAATGCAATACAGTATAATAGAATACAGCTCGCAAAACGCACCATTTTGGTATTAATCATAATTGTAGTTTCTGTCGTAAACACAGTATGAAATACATGGCACATGATTAATAGCTGAGCAGTTTCGGTTAGGATTAAAATATTATGAATGCAACAGTTTGTCTTGCAAGATAATTGTACAAATTAAGATATAATTTTGATTTGAAAACCCGTGGTAATTTTCTGCCAAGCAAATGGATTAAAACTCAATATGGCCAATTTTGAAAGTACTTTTAAGGGTACAAACCCATTTAATCATTATATTTTGAGATTAGTGTTTGTTTAGTTCTTATATTTTAAAAAATACGTAAAAATATCGTTGTTGTTAAATTACTAACACCCTTATAGTTATTTTTTTGGACATTAATAAAAAGAAAAAAAACTAACTTACTAATTTATCCTAAAAAGTAAAATAAAAAAGAATATATATTAATTTTTGTGCAAACTCACGTCTATCCAAATAATATTAATATTGTAAAAAAAAATTAAATTCTTAACTCCTCTGCAAAAAATTAATGTATTAACTCCTTAGCAGAGTGTTTCGCAAATATATATATATATATATATATATATATATATATATATATATATATATATATATATATATATATATATATATATATATATATATATTTTTTATTTATATTTTATTTTTTGGGGTTAAGTTGGTAATTTAATTTTTTTATTAATATAAAAAAAATTATAGGAGTGTAATATTATAAAAGCAAACTAATGGCATGAATGATTTTGAGACATTTTTACCCGCACTTCTAGCTACAATATTGAGTTGGGTTATTGTTGTTCAGCTTAATGATGAGAAGTATGTTTTTTTTTGAACCGATTAAGCGTCGATTCTTTATTCTGTGAGATATTTACAATCTTATGACATGATCAATACAATCGTATTTACAAATCGATATATGGGACTTACATTATTACATTTTATTTTATGAATTACAGATATTCTGACAATATGATTGATCAATCTGTTGATATTCTGATCGGATATATCTTGGGACTTACATTATTTCATTTTTATTTTTTGTAGTAGATGCGTAGAATATCCTCCGGATGAGGGATGTCTCATTCAGCTCGCATTTCGAGGAGAAGAAAGTTTAGTCTTCTCCACATTAAATTTAATTGAGGAGGTTGAGTCATGTGGCTGAGCCATTCTTGCTCGTAGTCGTCTTAACTTTAAGAGCGATGGTTATGGCTGGGTTCCTATTTGAAGTGATGGATGATGTTTTGCCATTTGAAGACAAGTTCTGTTTAATAGAATAGTGTTTGAATTTAGGATGTACTAAAACTAGTACATATATCAAAAAGTTCATTTCAAACTAGGTGGCATGTCCATCACGTGGTTGATATTTTTTTTTTAATAAATTTTAAACAATATATTGCGCTATTTTTGGTCGACATGTCATTTCATCTGTAAATGCCGATTATGTAACATAGAGTATATTCAAGCAAAAGTGTTGCAGGGAGTGGTGGCAATGCACCAAGAGTAACTAAACCTT